>OY728161.1:265204229-266454229 GCA_963277665.1 Viscum album
CTCTAGTGAAACCATATTGTACAAATCCATCTATGTGTATCAAAATATATTTGGTTTCTATTTATGGTATACCATATTCTGGTAACTCTTTCAAGAACACCTCTATCCTATAAACCTATATTGGTTTCACATATTCTTCATCAACCAAGATATTTCATTCTTGGAAAATCACATTCCTCTTCTATCAAAAAATTAAATAATTCATCTAGATCTCATCCATGAAAAAAGTTAAATTATATATTATTTGCAGCCTTTGTTTTTAAGTGATTCTAGGATAAATCCAGGGAACCCATAAATCATATTTCCTATCTTACTTCACAGTGAAACTTCGTTGGATGCCTCCAAAATATTATAGAACATTCTTGAAGTTTCATGAATACTCAAAATTTATTAAAACTTCTTTAAAATACATAACTTCTTAATTTTTTTTAAAACAAAACTATATTAAATAATTTTTAAGAACAAAATATCATCGTCATGTTTATTTACATTAATAGTTTACATAAATGTTCTCAGAACTTCATCTATGAAATGTTTTTCTAGTGTCTTCACAAGAACTCTATTAAGAACTGTTCATACTGACTCCCCAATGAAATCTATATTTTATAATTAATTTAATTTATTACTCTCAATATTTCTCCATATAGTATGATTTATAGGTTTTTTGTAATGCCCAGACCCTAGTTACCTAGATTCGGTGCATTATTACATAACATTGGCATGATCATAAAAGATCAAGTCTCGAAAGACTAATTAGTTTAGTATCATTTGAAGTACTAGATACATTCATAAGGTTTACATTACATTATAAAATAGAAAACTACATAAACATTGTTTCCATAGACAACAATGAGATCCCATAGACTATCCCTGTAGCTTAGTCATAATATACTTCTTTGCATCCTGGTAAAAATAAAACATAGAATGGGGTGAGCTCAGATGCTCAGTAAGGATAACAATATAGTGGAAACTTTCATAAATAAGCATAAACATTTAAGGCAATGTATAAGACTAAAACAACATCTTTTTAAACTTCAACTTCAACATAATATGGAAAAAAATAATGCCATTTACTTAATCACATGGATATTTTACTAGTCGAATAATCACATGCAATATCAATAGCCACTTTCATATTGATGGAATTCATAATTCCAGACTGCATAACCACATAGTCAAGGCCTTGTGCCAAGACTAAAAATAAGATTGTGTCAAGGCCTCGTTCCAAGAAACTATTTTTTCTTATGAGACCTATCAATGCATCGAGGAGCTATAGAGGGCTCCACCCGTCACTTACTATGTCCAATGCCTTCATCATATGAAAAATTTTAAACATAACATAAACATTCATATTAAAACTAGAATACGAAATGTAAATAATTTTCCATAAACCATGAATGGTGTAAAAATAACACATCCACAATCAAACATATCACAAAACCTTCAATAAAATATGGAAGTTTTGTATCGTAATAAATCAACTTCAAATAATCTTAAAATCCATCAAAGGATGTTTACATAGATTAAATCAAAACCTTTTTTAGAGAAATATCTCTTTCTATTATGAAATAATTTAAGAGTCACATAATTTGTACAGAAAAAATTTATTTTGAAAATATTCTTATAATCTTGTAAGGAAAGCTTCGACAATGTTATAACGGTGGAAAATAGCCGCACCTGCCGTATAAGTTAAAAAAAACATTCTTACCATAATTTTGTCGAAAAGGTTATAAGGGACCTTGTTTGGAAAACGATGGAAAGATTCCTTTATAAACATATTATAAAAGTAAAATAATGATATAAATGAATTTAACCCATATTCTAGTAAATAATAAGAATGTTTTGAAATACATTTTTAAGAAACATGGATGTGGATGATAAAGAGATCTCAGTAGATAATTACGTATAAACAACCTCAGATAATGAAGAGATTGTAGAATTAAATCTTAACTTGCACTTTTCCTTGGTCTATGGTAGGTAAACCATCTGTATAATGGTGAAATAATTTTTATTAAATTATACAATAATCATATACATTAATATGATATCATATATGATATTTTAATATTTTTGTGTTAACAATATTTTATAATTATCGACATTTTGGGTGTTAAATGATTCATTTTCCTTTATATGATTTGTTACATAAGTAATGTTTGTTATGGATAGACTGTATATTATTTATATTCCGAATGATATTAAGTCTTTAAACATTATTTTTAATCTTCTAATGAAAATTAGTCTTGAATGGATATAATGGGGAATTAATCTCATTGCGATCGTGGAGACGGTAATCCGTACGTACGCACAAGCGACAATATCATTCTTTTGATATTAAAATAATATATAATTGGATGGTATATAATATATAAAGAATAATTTTCATGTTATATTTATTATTTAAATCAATTACACATCATTATTATACCATCCAAATAATAATGTATTGAATAACAATTACACCACGACGTGGAGACGATATGCCGTACGTACGCACGTATGGTGACATGTCATTCAAAGGACAAATAGAATAATGAATATGGTTTTACCATATTTATAATAACATCAAAATATATAGAAGACACTGGATTTATTATTTTATAATGTAAAAAACAAAGAAAAAGGAATTGGAAGAAGAAAGTAACTTGAAAGAGGTGGTGAAATATTTACCTCTTCTTCGGGTTCTTCTTATTGATTTGATCAAAAGGGCTCCTTAGGTTGGATTTATGACTAAAGGAAGGCCTCTAGGATGAAGGGGGGATAGTTGAGAGGGTATTTGGGTAGGGGTTGGCCGAGCCAAATGGCTTTGAAGGTGTGAATTAGAGAGAAGGGGGAGTACCCTTTTATAAGAGGGGTGAGGGGCACCTTAGGAACAATTAGAAATATTATTTTATAATAAAATAACTTTCGGTTTATAATGGTTCCAAAATAGATTATTTAAAGGATAAGGTGGGATGGGTCGAAAAACACTCAACCAATATGTTTTATACAGGTTTGGGTCACTATATTAACTTTATCTTTTATATTTAACTCTTAGTTAAATAGTTTGACATTTACCATGTCTCTTTGTATTTTTATATTATATGGTTAATAAAATTACTATATACTTCAAGAGAACCCCATGTGGTTCATTAATGATACAAATATCATTAGATACGTCTTTTTTCTGAACCTTAGATTTTTAGGAATAGAATATCAATTAATAATATAATATTTGTTTTAAAAACTCTTTTATGTCAATTTTGACACTATTTGGTATTTTGTTTTTGCTAAATTCATAACAGCATTATTACTTCGAAAAAAATTAGTCTAACCAACCCTAATATTTCATATTAACCTATAAAATTATCATAATTCATAAAAATTCTCAAATTACATTTATTTTGATATTTATAATATCAATTATTTTAATATTTCATTAATTAGGTAAATACTGCATTATCATTATGTCATAAATAAATTAAATTATTTAATGTCTAAAAAATATAAATAAAATACCATTATGTATTAAATATTTTTATAATTCTAATTAATATTTATAGTTGAATTTATTTTATTTATAACCCTATATTAAAAATGTTTTAGTTATTAAACTTTGATTTTAACTCTTTTAACTCTTCTTTGAATTAAATAGTAATAAATGTCATAATCTAAACCAAGTGGACCTAAAGGATCATAGTTTATTTATAAGGTTGTTTTTAGTCTAATTACACTTATCCAATAGAATTAGGACATGTGTTAGGGTAATAATAATATCATTTTTACCCTTAATTACCCTATTTACTTTTAACTGTGGTAAATAAAAGTAAAAAGTTACTATTCACCAAAAATTATTTTCATCTTATTAAACCACATTTTAGTTACTGATATCAACTGTATGTATTGGATTTTTAAAATTCAACTCACAGAAGTGGTAAAATTATGTTTTATGTAAATTTGAAAATGCTCCTAGGAGGTTGGTAAAAGATGGTAAAAAGTTCAATAAAATTTTTATATATCTAAAATTACTATAAAATGACTCCAATGAATTACATTGAACTTATACAGGTATTATTTATCTATTTTGACCTAAAATAAATTTAATTAAAATAAATAATTATTTAAATAAAAATTCGGTTTTAAACTATAACTCAGTGTTTTTCACTATTCATCAAAAATTGAAAGTTTTCTGAAAAATACCAAAAATTCACCCTAAGCTAATTTTGATATTCCAAATCCAAAAATAAAGTCCATTTTTGAAGATAAAATTTATAAATTTCAAAAAGTGGGTATTACTATTCATAATGGCTAGTTTAATTGGTTGTGGTGTGTTAGAACTCAAAGTTGTGTAAAACACATGCTATTGTATTATTTAAAGAGAAGCGTACCATGGAAGCTTGGGGTGTTACATTCTCCCCTCCTTCAAATAATTTCTTCCTTGAAATTTCTAGAGTATTACTGCGTAAAAAGACTCGGGTGGTTCTTCATCATAAGTTCCTTAGGTTCCCACGTTGCCTCTTCTATCTTATGGTTTCTCCATAGAAATTTTACCAGACGAGTCGTCTAGTTTATCAACACTTGTTCTATTGTATCAAGAACCTTTACATTCTCTTCGCAATAAGAAAGATCAGTTTCTAGTTCTAATTTGTCATAGGTGAGTACATGTGTTGGGTCAGGCATGTATTTTCTAAACACTGATATGTGGAACACATCGTGGACTTTGGAGAGACTTGGCGGAATTTCCAAACGGTAAGATACAACCCCAATTTGTTCTAGAATTTTAAAAGGTACGATGTACCTGAGACTCAGTTTTACCTTCTTACCAAAACTTATAACACCCTTCCATGGAGATACCTTCAAGAAAACATGATCTCCTACCTGAAATTCCAAATCCTTCCTTTGGTTATCAGCATAGCTCTTCTATCTAGTTTGAGCTACTTTGATGTGGATTTGGATTACCTTCACCTTTTCCATCGTTTCCACCACAAGTTTTGGGCCTACGAGTTTTCTTTCACTAACATCATCCCAACAAGTTGGTGTGCGAAATCTCTTTCCGTATAACGCTTCATATGGTGCCATATGAATACTTTAATGGAAGCTATGGTTATAATAAAATTCTAAAAGAGGTAAATATTGATCCCACATACCTTAAAAGTCAAGTGAACATGATCTCAACATGTCTTCTAAGGTTTGAATAGTCCATTCTGATTGTCCATCAGTTTGAGGGTGGTAGGCAGTGCTCAAACAAAGTTCAGTATCCAGGGATTTATAAAGACTTTTCCAGATTATTGATGTAAAACATGGATCACGATCAGAAAAAATCTATAGTGGTACTCCATAAAGTCTTACAACTTCATTAATATATAGTCTTTCCAATCATTCAAGTGGAAAATATTATCTTATAAAAAGAAAATGTGCTGAATCAGTAAGACAATCAACAATGACCCATATTGCATCGTTATTTCTTGGAGTCTTTGGTAGTCCCATGACAAAGTCCATCATAATATTATCCCATTTCCACTCCGGTATGGGAAGAGGTTGCATGACTTCTCTAGGTTGTTGCCTTCCATCTTTCACTTGTTGACAAACCATACATCTTGACACAAAATCAGCAATCTCCTTCTTCATGTTGTCCCACCAAAAATGTTCCTTAAAATCTCTATACATCTTAGTGCTACCAGGGTGTATAGAGAAATTGGAACTATGAGCATCATCCAAAAATTCCCTTTTTAGATCAGGTATATCAGGAACACAAAGCCTCTTCCCAAATTTTAAAATTCCATCTTCATACACAAATTCACTCAATCTCCCATCATTCACAGATTTAATCTTCTTTTGAAAATCTTCATCATTGGTCTGGGAACTCTTTATCCTTTCTAGTTAAGATGGTTTGGAAATCATTTGAAAAATCATTGATGTTTCACCTTCCATGGTTATTCCCATATCCATCTTTACTAGATCCATGTATATAGGATCCTTTTCAACTCTCATCTTGTTCAAAACTCCATGATATTTTCTACTCAAAGCATATGCCACCTTATCTGCCTTCCCCGGGTGGTAGTGTATCGTGCAATAATAATCCTTGAGTAGTTCAATCCATCACCTTTGCCTCATATTGAGTTCTTTCTGTGAGAAAATATACTTCAAATGCTTGTGATCAATATAAATCTCACATTTTTCACCATAGAGATAGTTTCTCCAAATATTCAAAGTAAAGATTACAACTGCTAACTCAAGATCATGAGTAGGATAGTTTTGTTCATGAATTTTCAGCTTTCGTGATGCATAGGCAATAACTCTATCATTCTGCATAAGGAAACAACCAAGTCCTTTCTTCGATGCATCACTATAAATAACAAACCCATCATTCCCCGATGGTAGAGTCAAGATAGGAGCATTGACTAATATTCTCTTCAGTTCATCAAAACATTATTCACACTCTTTTTTTACGTGTGATCTTGGTTAACAGGTTATCCAATCAGGAAAAATTCTAGATGAAACGCCGATAATAACCTGCTAAACCAATAAAATTGCGTACCTCAGTTATACTCATCGGTGCTGACCATTCTTGGATTGCCTTGGTCTTAGAAGGATCAATAGAGATTCCATCCTTAGAGAGAATATAGACAAGAAAAGAAATCTCCTAAAGCCAGAATTCAAACTTTCTAAACTTCCCATATAATTCATGTGTTCTAAGAGTCTTCAGGATCATGCGCAAGTGATTTTCATGATATTCGTAGCTTTTGGAGTATACAAAGATATCATCAATAAATACCACTACAAATTCATCAATATATTCCTTGAAAACTATATTCATTATATCCATGAAAACAGAGGGTGCATTAGTCAATCCAAAAGGAATTACTGTAAACTCGTAATGCCCGTACCTGGTTCAAAATGCTGTTTTCAGAATGTCTTACTTCTTCACACACAACTGATGATATCCAGTTTGAAGGTCAATCTTTAAAAATTATTGAGCTCTATGAAGTTGGTTGAATAAATCATCAATGAGAGGTAGGGGATACTTGTTCTTTATTGTTATAGCATTGATCTCCCTGTAGTCAATGCACAACCTCATAGATCCATCTTTCTTCTTAACAAAAAGGATAGGGGCTCCCCATGGAGAAACACTAGGGTGAATAAATCCCTTGTTACTCAATTCCTCTAGTTGTTTCTTTAGTTCCACTAATTCCACATTGGCTATTTTATAATGGCTCTTTGATATAGGCCTTGAACCAGAAATTAAATCAATGGAAAACTCAATTTCTCGTTCTGGAGGATGTCCAGGTAAATCTTTTGAAAACACATCAACATATTCTTTCACAATAGGTACATTATCTATTTGAACATTCCTTTCCTCACCCAAAATTATTTCATTCTCTTCCTCCCCAATAATTGAATTTAGTTGAGCTACTAGGGGTGGATCTAGATAAGAATTAGGTGGTGAAGATTCTGCTGTAAAGATAAGGTGTTCTTTATCATCGTCATCAAAAATCGTATCCCCCTTCTTCTTAAAATAAATTTTTGCATCATGGTCTGAAATCCAATCCATACTGAGGATTATATCAAATTCAAACATGGGTATGACGATGAGATCAGTGGATAAAGAACATTTATATGCTCTAATGGGAACTGATTCACTAAACTTTGTTGCGATGATACTTCCATTAGGAGTTATGAATGAAAACTCCCTTGTTAAATCAAATTGGAAATATCTAAATTTCGTAGAAAACTGGGAAGATATAATACAATGAAATAATCTAGTATCAAATAAAGAATTTTCTAAACTTGAGGAAACCATTAAATTACCTGCCACTACGTCTTTAGGAGCTTCAACCTCAGCAGTAGTGATAACATAAGCTTGTCCTTGATCCCTTGGCCTTTTCTGAGTTTAGTTCCCCTGACGCTTAGGAAGTTCATTTGCATAATGCCCCATTTCTCTACAATTGTAGCATTCAACATCGACAATCTCTTTCTTCCCCTTGCAATCACGAGTTTGGTGGCCTTTTTCACCACACTTGTAACCGAATCCCATTCGCTTCAGGCAAGTACCAGGGTGTTCTTCCCACATTTACTATAGTATGGATATTCAACTTCTCCCTTATTCCCCTTATTTCCATTTCCAGAGTGTTCAGTAGATCTCTTCTTCTCTTTCTTTTCTTTAAATTCGTAAGACTTAGAGAATTCTTTTTATGTGTTGATATCACATGAGACAATATCTTTGTATGATGAGAAGGATTGTGAGACTAATGATCGACAGAGAAATGGTTTTAACCCATTAAAGAAATGATCAATATTACTTCTTAGGTTACGTATATAATATGCTGCATGCCTCTCTAACCTTGTAAAGTTAGCTTCATACTTTGAAACATTCTCATCCTCCTTTTGCCTCAGACTCAGAAATTGCCTTTCCATATTTTCTTGATGGTCATGAGGAAAGTATTTTTCTTAGAAAAGATATTTAAACTCCATCCATTCCATATTTGATACTTCATCATCTTTCTTTGTGTTTTGAATCAATGAACACCATTTATTATCATCTCCAGTGAGGCGGTAAACTGCCATGACAACTTTTTCCCTTTCACTACTCCCCAAGGCATGGAATATTTTCTCTAAGGAATTTATCCATTGCCTAAACACTAATGGATTTTTACTACCATTGAATGTTGGTGGTTGTTTCTTCATGAAGCGATCTAACATTGATCCTATACGCTGTGGATCAGGGTGCTTCATACGGGTAAGGTTATTATTCATAACCTGAGTGAGTTGTCCCAGTATGGTGATAAGATGATCAGAACCACTTGTATCACCGACTCCACTATAATTATCTTGAGCAGGAGGGAAATCACTACATGGAGTTCATGCATTGATACAGTTTCCACTCCTTCCACTAGGCTCCATTTCTAAACAATGGCATAAACTAGATTAGATTATGAATCAAAATACTAAATCCAAACTTGTAAAACACTTAACATAAACTGAATAGTTTATGGATATAATCAATAGTCATAAAAAAATTTTCTTCGAGGAAGTATATACTCATAAACCCTTCATAATGGTTAGTAAAAAAAATGAGAATTATCCTAAGCATATCCCCCAGGAGTGTCATAACCAAGAGTGCATCAAGACCCATTGTCATGCACCGGTTCCCATTTGAGTCTAGCTAAAAACGGTGTTTTTGGGTTTTACCCCTAGGTACATCTGTTGCAGAGCTGCTTATACCTTCTGGTATCCAAATACGGATGTATTTCTTGGAAAACTCACAAAATATCTGCAATACCAAAATTCTAGGAAGTTCTTCTATACTAATCCTCAAAGTCTATCTTAAGGTAATGTGCTTTAATCAGAGTTTATCTAAATATAGATTCGAAGGTTTGTACTAAACTTTCTCTGATACCAAATGTAATGCCCTGAACCTAGTTACCTAGATTCGGTGCATTATTACAAAACATTAGCATGATCAAAAAAGATTAAGTCTCGAAAGACCGATTAGTTTAGTAGCATTGGAAGTACTAGATACATTCATAAGGTTTACATTACATCATAAGATGGAAAACTATAGTAACATTGTTTCCATAGAAAACACTAAGATCCCATAGACTATCCCTACAGGTCAATCATAATATACTTCTTCGCATCCTGGGAAAAATAAAACATAGAAAGGGGTGAGCTCAGATGCTCAGTAAGGATAACAATATAGCAGAAACTTTCATAAATAAGCATAAAAATTTAAGGAAATGTATAAGACTAAAACAAAAGCCTTTTAAACTTGACCTTTATCATAATATGGAAAATATAAAAATAAAATAATTCAATTTACTTATTCACATGGATATTCTACTAGTCGAATAATCACATGCAATATCAATATCCACTTTCATAATGATGGAATGCATAATGCCAGACTGCATAACCACATAGTCAAGGAATTGTGCCAAGACTACAAATAATATTTTGTCTGGGACTTGTGCCGAGACACTAGTTTGTATCATTAGACCTAACGATGCATCGAGGACCTATAGCAGGCTCCACCCGTCACTTACTAAGTCCAATGCATGCCTCATATGAAAAGGTTTAAACATAACATAAACATTCGTATTAAAACTGGCATACGAATTGTCAATACTTTTCCATAAACCATGAATGGTGTAAAAATAACACATCCACATTAAAAAACATCACAAAAACTTCAATAAAATATGGATGTTTTGTATCATAATAAATCAACTTCAAATAAGCTTAAAACCCATCAAAGGATGTTGATATAGATGAAATCAAAACCTTTTTTAGAGAAATATCTTTTTCTATTTTGAAATCATTTAAGAGTAACATAATTTATAATGAAATAATTTATTTTGAAAATATTCTTATAATCTTGTAAGGGACTTTTTGACAATGTTATAACGATGGAAAATATCCTCACCCGCCGTATAAGTTAAAAAAACATTTTTACCTTAATTTTGTCGAAAAGGTTATAAAGGACCTTGTTTGGAAAACGACAGAAAGATTACTTTATAAGCATCATATAAAAGTTAAACAAGGGTATTAATGACATTAACCCACAGTCTAGTAAATAGTAAGAATGTTTTGAAATACATTTTTAAGAAACATGGATGTGGATGATTAAGAGGTCCCAGTAGATAATTACGTATAAACAACCTCGGATAATGAAAAGATTGTAGAATTAACCCTTACGTTGCACTTTTCCTTGGTCAATGGTAGGTTAACCTCCTGTATAATGGAGAAATAATTGTTATTAAATTATACAAGAATCATATACATTAATATGATATCATATATGATATTTTAATAATGCTTTGTTAACAATATTTTAGTATTATCGTCGTTTTGGGTGTTAACTGATTCATTTTCCTTTATATGATTTATGATGAAAGTAATGTTTGTTATGGATAGGATGTATATTATTCATATTAAGAATGATATTAAGTCTTTATACATTAATTTTAATCATATTATGAAAATTAGTCTTGAATGGATACAATGGGGAATGAATCTCAACGCGTTCGTGGAGACGGTAATTCGTACGTACGCACGAGCGACAATATCATTCCTTTGATATTAAAATAATATATAATTGGATGGTATATCATATATACATAATCATTATCATGTTATATTTATTATTTACATCAATTACACATCATTATTATACCCATCCAAATAATAATGTATTGAATAATAATTACACCACGACGTGGAGATGGTAAGCCGTACGTACACACGTATGGTGACATGTCATTAAAAGGATGGATAGAATAATGAATATGGTTGTACCATATTTATAATAACATAATAGTATATATAAGATACTGGAGTTATTATTTTATAATGGAAACAACAAATAAAAAGGATGTGGAAGAAGAAAGGAACTTGAAAAAGATGATGAAATATTTACCTCTTCTTTGGGTTCTTTCTTTTGATTTGATCAAAAGGGATCCTTAGGTTGGATTAATGAATAAATTAAGAACTCTAGGATGAAGATGGGACTGTGGAGAGGGTATTTGGGAAAAGGTTTTCTGAGACAAATGGCTTTGAAGGTGTGAATTAGAGAGAAGGGGGAGTTCCCTTTTATAAGAGGGGTGAGGGGCACCTTAGGAAAATCTAGAAATATTATTTTATAATAAAATAATTTTCGGTTTATAATGGCTAAAAAATTGATTATTTAAAGGATAAGGTAGGGATAGGTCAAAAACCACTCAACCAATAGGTTTTAGACAGGTTTGGGTCACTATATTAACTTCATCTTTTAGATTTAACTCTTAGTTAAATAGTTTGACATTTACCATGTTTCTTTGTATTTTTATACTATATGGTTAATAAACATACTATATACATCTAAGTGAACCCCCAGTGGTTCATTAATGATAAAAATATCATTAGATAAGTCTTTTGACTGAATCTAATATTTTTAGGAATATAATATCAATTAATAATATAATATTTGTTTTAAAAACTCTTTTATGTCAATTTTGACACTATTTGGTATTTTGTTTTTCCTAAATTCATAACCGCATTATTACTTTGAAAAAAAATCATCTAAACAACCATAATATGTCATATTAACCTATAAAATTAGTTGAATTAATAAAAAGTCTCAAATTACATTTATTTGGATATTTATAATATCAATTATTTTAATATTTCATTAATTATGTAATTATTGCATCATTATTGTTTTATAAATAAATTAAATTGTTTAATATCAAAAAAATATAAATAAAATACCATTATGTAGGAAATATTTTTAGATTTATAAAGAATATTTATAGTCAAATTTATCTTATGTATAACCCTATATTAAAAATGTTTTAGTTATTAAACTTTAATTTTAACTCTTTTAACTCTTCCTTGAATTAAATAATAATAAATGTCCTAATCTAAACCAAGTGGACCTAAAGGATCTTATTTTATTCCTAAGGTTGTTTTTGGTCGAATTAAACTTATCCAATAGAATTAAAACATGTGTTAGGGTAATAATAATATCATTTTACCCTTAATTACCCTATTTACTTTTAACCGTGGTAAATAAAAGTAAAAAAGTTACTATTCACCAAAAAATATTTTCATCTTATTGAACCGCATTTTACATACTGATATCAACCGTGTCTCTCAAATTTTTGAAATTCAACTCACATAAGTAGTAAAATTAAGTTTTATGTAAATTTTCAAATGCTCCTAGGAGGTGGGTAAAAGACGGTAAAAAGTTCAATAAAATTTTTATATATCTAAAATTATTATAAACCGACTCCAATGAATTAGATTGAAGTTATAGAGGTATTATGTATCTATTTTGACCTAAAATAAATTTAAATAAAATAAATAATTATTTAAATAAAAATTCAGTTTTAAACTATAACTCAGTGTTTTTAACTATTCATCAAAAATTGAAAGTTTTCAGAAAAATACCAACAATTCACCCTAAGCTAATATCGATATTTCAAATCCAAAAATGAAGTCCATTTTGAAAGATAAAATTTATAAAATTTCAGAAAGTGAGAATTATTATTCATAACGGCTAGTTTGATTGGTTGTGGTGTGTTAGAACTCGAAGTTGCGTACAACACACACTATTGTATGATTCAAAGAGAAGTGTACCGTGGAAGCTTGGGGTGTTACATTTTTCCTCTATTATGGAATTCAAACTTGTATGTCTAGCTTGATCTATTTGATGAATTGGAATTCATCTATCCATCCACCCTACGTCCACTCAAATATCCCGCAAGTCTTGATTTGATAAGACAATCCATGTTAAAATTCATATAAATAGCCATTTGATTCCATTTATTTTTTCTATAATATGTTCATACATCCATTAATCCCACAATAAGCTATATTTTTGAGCTTATACAAAATTTCTTATTATAAAATTCATCTTTCTATTTGGTCCAACTCATTTTCATTCTTTATCTAATAAAATCTGGTTTCATTCCTCAGAATTCATGATTAGATGCTATTTGTAAATATACATCCATTGGAAGATAGTATATCAACATAATCTATTAATTATTTACAATGTCTAGTGAAATTCATATATATCTATCTGATGAGACATTACAGTTTCCTTTATGGCAGCCTTTAGAGAATTATTTATCAGTTGGTAATACAAAATCTTTGTCCGACTAGCCTCTGTCTAATTATACCCTTAGAGATCAATATTTGTTTAGCATAAACTTTATGAATACATATATTTATACATTATATATATTTAATCTTCAACTAAGTAACTTTATATTTGTACAAAACATTTTTTTAGTAACTTCATAATCCTCTATCTGATTGAATCATTCTATTTGACTTCATATTTCCCGATCTTATCATCCAAAAAACTAAATCAAATCATATTTTGAACGTTTTACACCCCAAAACTAAAATTTTTTCAGAAACAAACTTCTTATCCTTTTTAAAAAATCATAAAATATTTTATATAATAATGAATATATTCATTATATTAAGAACACGAAGATCAAAAAATCATTTTATGACATAATAAGAAAGCATTCTTTACTTAGTAAGAAAAATTTCATAAAAACCTTCCATAGTAACAAATTAAGATTGTTTATTAAAAAAATTAAGAAAATAATTTTACCCAAAAGAAAAATACATTAAAAAAACAAAAGGTTGACAATAAATACTAAACATGTTACAAAAAACCTAAAGGAATTTTCAAAGGTGTTAAGTTCCAGTGACCTCATGTCACCTCCACATACCATATCCATCATAAAACATGGTATGTACACTAAAATGTGATCAATCACCAAGAATAATGGAAGGCTCCCATGTATCATCTTCATCTCCTACTAGTAAAAAAATTCCAAAAAGTATAAGGATATTCACACCTAGATCTATTATCTTTTTTTATGTGTTATATTAACCACATGTTTTTGGGTACCCAACCCCTAGGGAAATGAAATAATATCCATTTAAAATCTAGAAATAGATTATTTTTATCATCCATAATACATCTCTATAACTCATCTCTATTAGATGAAATATTTTCATCTATGAAATATATACCTAGAACTTTGGAAGACTCACTACTAATATTTCTATCTAGATTCAGTTCCACTTTCTTAGTGGATATGTTTAAATCTAATACATCCATAAAACATTGATATACTAAAAATAAATCATCATGTTAGTGAATTCTATGATTTCTGATTAAATCCCCTTACAAACATTAAAGAGAGACACCTCCAAAGCCTTGTTATTATAAATAACTATGTCTATATCTGAGAATATAAATTTAGTGAGACAAAGTTCTTATCTTACCTTCTCTTGAGCCTTTCAAGAATATTCATTTTTTATTTCCATTATATCATTACTGAAAATGTCACGAATTGAAAAGAAATTTTTTGATGAAGAAAATCAGTTTTTATTGAATCTATGAGATGAAATGAATTCATTTCTTACTAATTGAGATATTTTTAACAACTTCCAAATTCAGTTGAGATTTAGAGGATAACATTTGATTCAAAAGGTTGCATGCATCCTATATCCAATTACATGTTTCTTCCCTAATCATTTTGTATTTCCTCAAATTTGATAATTCAAAACACTTAGTAATAATATAAATAGGGTACTTTTATTTATATCATTGGTTAGAACCATCCACCATAACCCATTAATTAAAATTAATCATTTCATTCTTCATGATTCCATATGTACTTTGGATACCTAGAAAACATCTATTTCTAAACAAAACTTGTAATATTTTAGTTCCCATATGTAGGTAAATCTTTAATCTTGTAAATTTTCCATTATAGGATCATCATTTACACCATTAAGATCTAATAATTCATCCCCAAAATTGATGGAGTGAAGATCTTATTGATATCCTTCATCATAAGAGAAAACATTCTTCAACAATCTAGAACCAGCCCCATGAATGATGGATATATCATATTATACAAATCTAGGATTGGCCTTCTCTCGAGCCTCATTAAATTCATCAAGATGAGTTCCCCTATTCCTTGAAAAATTGTGTAAGTTAATCATTGAAAAATAACTACCATAAACATTATAACATCATAGATTACTGAAATCAAGGAACTTATCATTCATTGGTGTTTTTACATTAGACTCAACATCATCAGCCACAATTAATACGACTATATGAATATTAAGTGATTGGACTGAAGCATATATATCATCCAATATAGAACCATTATGGTTCAAAACATGCAATTCATAAGAGTTATTAAACTTCTTAAAATGAAAAAATAATCAGGATTTAATAAGGTTTAAAGGAGAACTACAATCCAATTCATCCTTCCTAGGATCACCTATATAAGTCAGTATTCATTTTCTCAATTTATATTATCCAAAAGAATAAGATCATATGTCTGATTAGATGCATATAAATAATCCATATTTGAACTATACAACATCAAAACAAGTGATTCATAGGGGTTCTAAATCTTAGTAGCTTATATTATAGGTAAATTAGTGTTTCTTTAGGAGACATCCTTTATTGAAACATATATGGAGGGAGATCCAGCCTTTCTAGAAGCCTTTTTTGAAATTAATTCCACATCATTGACCATATATTTATAAGAAACCCCATATTTGTGATTTGAAATAAATTTTATTCCCTTCAACTAAACAAAACCAGAAAATTAAAAAGTCTTTATCCCATTATGGTAATTTGAGTACATGATAAGTTTAGCCTCCTAATTAGTAATATTGAACTCTAAATCATGGTTTGTTTCTCTAACAAGAAATTTCTTTAAAACATGCATTTTCTCTTATTTAAATGTATAAATAAATTGGTTTTATATTGTGAAGGCACAAATATACATAATTTTATCATCTTGATTGTTGTTAACTACTGCATGAAAACAACCTAAATCTTTTTTTACTATACCCATTCATATTTTTGAGGATGCATTTAACAAAAAATAGGGTCCACAAATATAATTTTAAGCATCTCTATCCATATATTACTTAAATTGATTATTCAATGAATTATTATCCCCTATAACATGCACATATTTGGCCTGAAAAGCTTTAATACGTAGTTTAAATTTGAAATCTTCAATAATATATACATTTTTTTTCTTTAGAACATGATAAATTCATATGAAAACGATTGATAGAGTGTTCAATGTTATTAAAATTCATATATAAATATATAATATTTTTAAATTAAATTGAGAGTTCCAATATTTTCTTAGAATTAATAAAAATAATAATCTCAACGAATAGGGATGAAATATGAAACACTATAAGTCCCAAACAAATTGTACAAGTTGATCAAGAGTAGTCTCAATGTCAATGTTAATTTGAATACCAGCATATGAGGCTATGTTCCAAAGTAGTTTAGGATTCTAAAAACGCAAAAAAAGTCCTTGAAAATTAATAATTTTTTTAATTGAGTTTTTTCTTTCATTGGGGTTGAAATTTGGACCCTATTATTAATTTATAATGAATCCATGTATAGAGAAAAAAATACCAAACCCCATTATATAGTTTTTTTTCCTAGAAAAAAAAATTTATGTGAAGGAAACCTTTACCAAAAGATGTGATTTATCTTCAACTGAAGTCCAAAATTTTCAAATAATCTGATAGTTGACCAAAAAATACAATTTTTCAAATCATGTGATCTTCTCACCAAACTGTTAAGAACCACTACATATATAATGACCACTATTTGATACACTAAAATATCACGATTCAATCATTTCATTGTATACATTTTCCCCTTACATCCCAATAGGTATTGATTATTTATCCAGGTCTCGACTACATCAAGCCCTTGTGAATTTTAAGTTGAAGAGGGAAGGAATCATGGCCATGAAATCTATGGATGTGTGATGAGGTTCATGGAATTAATTTATGAAAAGTATACATAGATCATTTCATTAGAGGGATGAATGAACTTATGATAAAAAATAAAAATAATTCTAATAAAATTTATTTCTTAATCCATATTAATTTTATAGAATTAATACAATTGATTGGTGAATTAATATTTAAATCCATATATTAAAAAATTGGAAATTATTGTGGTGGAATATCATCCTACCTCAGGGTACCTTTATCCTCTTAAAATCGTAATATTCAAAAAACCAATTTTCCTTTCAAACTCATAAAATATTGCGAGTCAAATCAAACCAATGTTTCTATTATCTTTAGAACAATTTTTTATACAAACATAATACTAAACTTACAAAAATATTATGCATCCATTAGTTGGTCTTGTGTGTCTAGTTTATGAGTGAACCATAGAATATGTTGGTATCATATCACATAGAGACCATAAAATTTAAATGGTATTAAAATATCACACCCAACACTCGAATGAGATGAAATAGACTCTTATAAATATACAACTTGAATCTATTGTCATTGAATGAATTTAGGTAGACAACCATGATTGACTACCCTGATTCCTATATTCCTCTAAAATTACCTGAATCGATCCACATGTGAAATTATCAATGATTAGATAAAATATGAATTTATAGAAACTAACTAAAGACACTCTCTAATTTATCCCAAATCCCGAAATCCACTTTGAGGGATGTTAAATTAAATAGTAGATTCTAGGTTCCGTGGAACTCAAAAAATTCAGTTCCAAGTTAAAATTTGTGATAAGTGTAAATAAAAAATTCTTATATTAATTAATTAATTTATTAAATAAAATAAATATAGATTTAATATCCTTAAAAATTCAAAAAACTTTTTTTCTAAGGAAAAAAACACATTATGATATAACTGGTGTGGTATGAAAAATTTTATAAGTTTCATAATCCTTGATAATCGATAACCTTTCTCCATACAATAAAAACATTGAACACAATAATTAAAAATAATTCATTATCTAAATTATCTATTTGATACTAAATAAAAACACTTCTCATACATATCAAAAATCCATCATAGAGTAAATATCATATTCCAAACTCAAGGAAACTGTTAATTGTTTTGTGTCGTTTAATAGGTTGAATTACCATTTTAATACCCCATGTAAAATATCACAAAAATTTCCTAGAAAATTCACAAACTCCAAGAATCAAATTTCAATATATTTTAAAGTATCATGTTCCTTTTTTTCTACCGTTTCATATACCTAATGATCAATTCTTATTAGGAATTTACATTTCATGTTTTTATCTTATTACTTATTATTATCTTATGTTATGTCCCAATTTCATACTCAATGATATCTTGATATCTTAAATTTGTTATATTCTTCATGATCTCTTTTTTATTATCCCGTTACTTGGATCATAATTTAGAGTTTATTTTATGTATTTTTATGAATATAATTTGTGTTAAATATATTATGATTTGTTAATTATTGGTTTATAATTAATGGTTTTATAAAAATCTAATGATATTAAATTGTTAAATGTTATATTATTTTCCTAGATCAAAAAATCACTAATATTTTGATTTATAAACAAGGTTATAATTCCAATTATCTATTAAAAGTATATATTTTTATTACCAGAACCATAAGAGTTTGGTCGGGAATTTCATTTAGTATCAATGAAATGTTTGGTTATTTTTGGGAATTATGATATATAAAAATTTGTTTAGAAAGAATTTGAAAGAAACCATTTACATTAGAGTACTCAATTAATTAAAATTTCTATGATCACATATGGTTTCCATTTCCAATGTATTTATATTGAGCCATATTATTTGTTTGTCATATTTAGTGTTTATGTTGAACATTGGGTTTATTAACGTGGGTTTTGAAAATATTAGGAAATATTAAAATTTGATAAAAATTTTAAAGATGTAATTTATTTAGGAATGAGAGAAAGTGAAATCCCATTTTTTCGGTATATTTTTTAAAATATATTTTTAAATTAAATTAGATTTTAAAATGTCCAATGTATTCATTTTCTTTTATTTATGATATAAACTTTGAATTTATAAAAATATTATTTTCCATTATGAAATTCATTTTTATAAAAAATTAATTTATGTATAATGTAATAACATAAATAAATAAAAAGTAACACATAAATAGAGAAAAAAATTTTATTTCATCACACAATATTGGAAAAATTAATGATGATAGATCCCTAGTTGACTTTTCTCATATGATGATCTTGGATAGAGATACTTCTTCATGTTTTAACAATTGGTTCTCTCCTTCTTCATGAAGGTGTGATCATCTTTTAGTAAAAAAATCATCATCAAGTATAGGCCTTCTCTGCCACTTCTCTAAGAATTAATAGTCGGATTGAGTCTTCATTCATATGGTTATCAACCTTTATTAGGTATCTTCTTTCCTTATTGATGCTTCATCTTGACTATCTATCCTGTAGAGGTGAAAATCTAAGCATTTAAGCTATGGTAGCGATGGTTCACTATGTATGGGTCCTTCAACCACCTATTACTAATCTAGTTAACAATAAGATCCCTATATAAATATTGTTTTTAAATCCTAGTGGACCAGTGGTGATAGTTGAGAATTTTCACATGGTTTTAGTGATTCAACTCATCCAACATGAACTAGATCTAGTGATGGGGAGCCTCAATCACTTCATATAAAGACCCAATATTAACACAAATGGATATAACTACATTTTAGATGAATATTCAGTACATTAAATAGTGTATTCTCAATGTGTGTAATATTTAAGTGTCCTTTGAAACATTAAAACATAAACATAAATGTTGGTGAAAGATCATCAACATCTCTTTTAATTATATTACCCTTTAGTACTCCTACTTAAAACCATTTTTTTGTATTCTGGGGGAAATGAAACAGAAGAAAGGATGAGATTAGATTCTATGTAATGATAAATAAAGGATATGTTTAAGTATGACATGAGGATTAGTGTATGAAAGCATGATCATAACATTTTATGATCATACCCTACATATCAAATATTATAATCATAATTCATGGAATAATTATTGGTAGTTCATAAGACATGACTCATAATGAAACCAAAGAGCATAATACAAGAGGAAAAAACATAGGCATAAGACATAGAATTGATGAAAAACACATAAGATTAAAATAGTGTGAAAATATGTAAATAGAAACAGGTTCACTCAATAAGTTAAGGACATGAAACCAAGACCTTGAATAATCTTATGGACATTTATCCAGGTACACTCATAACTTTGTGGCCCCAATATAAGGATAAATCATAACATCCTGAACATGTAATCAGGTCAATGAATAAATATATGGACATGAAAATAGGTCCATTCATAACATTTTGAACATGTAATTAGGTTCACACATAACATTGTGAACACATAATAAGGTTCACTCATAACATTGTGAACATATAATCTAGTTCACACATAGGAGAATAAAACTACTGGGACGGATGCACCACAATCCCTAGTGGTAGCCATTTCTTCATAGTTGATGACTTTACACCTTCTTACTATAGTGGATCAGGTCCATAGACTTGTTCCCATTATTATCTAATGATGTATAAAACTTTTCCCAAAGCATTTTAGTGAGATATAGGTCCCAACCGTCATATAATCAATGGATACATATGTGTGATGAAAAATCCTAAAAATTAATCATATCATAACCAATTAAATTAATTGGGTAACACAAACATTTAATCACATAATAACCTATGTAAATAGATATAAGTTTCATTATGATTTCATAATAGGACAATCCATGAATATTAGCAGGTTTCATAATAATTTTAACATGGTATAACTCGTGTAAGAGAAATGAGGTTCATAGATATCATTACATAAAAATATAAATCATCCAATGACATAATATAAATGTTATTGTTGAATCATATCAATAATAAAGAATAAACTACATTGTTGGATGTACTCTTCGTTTGAGAAGGATTTTGAGAGATGACTTTGAGCATTTCTTCATGAAAATTTTCTTCTAGTCTTTGAAAAACACTTTTTAAATCATAATACATTTTTCTTTGAAAATATATTTCAAAACATATAATGGATGATTTTAAATCATTTAAAACCTTATAATTTATAATCATTTTTATAAAAAGTGTTTTTTAAATAAAAAAATTTTTTGATCGAAGAGACATAATATAATTTTTTTTAAGAAAGTTCTAATAATTATCTTAATCACCAAAGAGTGGAAAATGGTACAATTACCATAATATATCACTAAAAACATAGGATAATAAAATCATTATTATTATTGAGATATGGATCATAATATTTCATTCATTGAAGTGTAATAATAAACAACCCTAATAAATACTGATATTTTAGCAATAAACTCTTACAACTTTTGTAACATTGAATAAAAAAAGCCATATAATAATAACATTACATTAAGCTTATAATTCCATGAAAATATGGGGAATCCAGATATAAAATTTCTAATGTTTTCATATAAACCCCGTAAAAGAATGTTGGTGTATAACAAAACACGTATCCCCAAGAAGAAAAATCGAGACAAAATTACTTTACTGATTTGGAAACTATTGGTGCATACACCCCATGAAATTGAGATCATAAAATGAACATGTAAATGAGAAAAAATTAATTATAAGAATCATTTAATATATTCAAATCTATTATATTCACTATATAAAATAAATGATTGATTAACCTGTAATATGTCTTGGAGACATAAAAGTGAGACCAGAAATCTACTTAATAATTGAGTAACTTTAAAATCATGATCCCCATTAAATAATAACATTAAAAAACATTTAATATAGTTAATTAAAGGAAATTATTTATATAAAATTTCATATGGTAGTATATACACCACATAAAAAAATTAGTGGTGAATATGGCATGTATCTCATGGATATAAAAACTCATATGAGAAGACACTTACCTTAGGTCTTAATTTTATTTGTACATGTTTATAAATCTTAATAATAAATTTATTATTATTATAAATATACCTTAGAAACATATTCTTATATCACATACCATATATTATTTGATTATGATTTTATATTAATAGTTTATTAACAATTCCATGTTAATGTTACGTTTTGGTTAGTATCCACTTTGTTTTTTGTATATGTTTTGACTTGTTATTCCTGATCCTCTAAATTAGAACATGATTTAATTATTTTAAGTAACCTAAAAAAGGATAGAAAAATATCATATATATTCAGTATATGAGTATTATTAGTAATATATAAATGATATAAATATGAAATAAACTATACAGTTCATAGAGATGATAGGTCATACATATGCATGATCGATGTTTCCATTTTCTTATCATATTTTTAATTATGGAAAAGTAATATATATATATATATATATATATTTATTATATAATTTCCTATATAATTAATATTTCATATATTTCATATATATTTATTAAACCAATCGGTAATATATTCCCTGAAAAGTGTGAAGGAATCACATCTCTTTGAGGAGGCGGTAGTCCACAAGTCCCCAAAAAAGTTATCATATTCCCACAAAATGAAAAACATGATGTTACGTGTTTTATAAAAATTAAAGAAGAAAAAATTAAAAATATATATCATAAATATCATGTAAATATATTAATACCATCATTATTACTAGCCTTGAGACGTGATAATGGAATAATTAATTACATCGGTTCGTGAGATGGTAGTTAGATGTACACACAAAAAATTATTGTGTAACCTAAAAAATGGATGTGTATGTGAGTGTAGGTATTACCATTAATATAAAATAATTTCAGTATATTTAATATATTTAGATATATAATAATTGAATAAGAAGGATTGATGGGGTGTATAAATAAATAAAAGAAAAGTTCATGTCGAAGGAGGTTACCTCTTCTTTGGGTAACTCCTTTTGGGTTGCACTAGAGGACTTCATTGGTCAGATTTATTCCAAAATAGTGGTTTATATGAGGATACGAGGGATTTTGGGAGATTATTTTATTAGGTTATGGATATGAAAAATGGATTGAGAGGAGTGAATAATTAAGGTGGAAGGTATGTTCCCTTTTATATGTTGAGGATAATGTAAACTAGGTATGTTTGAAACAAATTGTCTGATCCAAAAACTTTTTCATACCAAGAGACTTTTAAGAAAAAAAATTAAATACATGAGGGTTTAAGGACTAAATATGGTTATGAAATTAGTATCTGACAAGTTTAGGTCCATTATTACACCATATGTTTAATATTTATCCACTAAGTAATCATGTTTTTACCATTACCGCATTAATTAGTTTTATTTACTTATACTAATATTTTTGGTAGAAAACTACATTTAACTTATTATAAATTATAAATTATTCTTATTCCAAATATGGAGTATATTTTTCAAAATTTTAATCATATAATTGATATATATTAAATTAAAATTAGTCCCGCAAAGGAGATAAGACGTTAGGTTTTTAAGTTGAAAAAATATCAGAAGATTGAAATGTTTTTATATTGAATAATATGGTGAAATTGAATCTAATTACCTAAAATGGATTAATATATGCATAATCGATATAAATAAAATATATAAAAAAATAATAATATAGTTTATATATATATAATTTTTTAAAAAAAAGAAGGTTTCAATTAAAATTTTATTTTTTTAGTATTCATCAAAAAATGAAAGTTCTTAGACAAATATCTAACATTAACCAAAAGTAAATTTTAATATTTTGATTTAAAAAATTAGGTTTATTTTTCCAAAATATATAATATAAAATTTTCATAAATTTTATTTAAAACATGTTCACTATTGAAAAGTGGGTAAAATTACATTTTAGAAAAATAAATCGTTTTATTTCTAAAATTGGATTTATTCTTATCTAATGACAATAAAATCAATTGGGTGAGTGAAAAAATATTCTTATTGAATTATAATATATAAATTTTATTAGTAAATTCATCAAAAAGTGAAGTTTCTAATTTTATTAATAAAAAAGGGTGTTTGTACATAGAAAGATAGTTTTCATTGAAATAGAATATCATTATTTTCAAATATGCTATTAATTTCATTTCTAACTAATTGATAACCAAAGGAATAATTTTATATACATTTATAAATCATATTTACTAAAATTATTTAATCTTATTCATAAATTACAATTCAATTGATAGGTGTAAGTATGAAAATATTTTATAAACAATATTAATGGTATATTATAGTTTGTAAAATTCGGCCTTAGGTGTAACAGAAGCTAATAAATATCTTATATATAACACATGAATGGATTGGTTTTGTTTAGAATGGAATAATAACTTCATTCATTCATTTAACACAAGCTATATTCAGTGTTTCATGAAATATAAAATATCAAAAAGATTACAAAAAATCAGAAAAATAACATTTCACAAAATCTTGGGAGGTTACATTATTTCCCCTTACAATGAATTTTACCCTAAAAATTCATCTCAGTAATAAAAGGATTAATAAGTGAATGTTCCATTAATGGAATCCTACATCATAAAAAATGAATACTAAAACATCCTTTAAAATGAAAATATGGAATTACAACTATTACCCAAAGTAACATATAACTAGGTTTACACATAGGGTAACATAGGTTGTGAGTAAAGATTAGACATGGATAAAAAGCGTAAATTGTATTATAGAGTGATTAAGATCATTGATAACCATATTTTGAATGATCAATTAAAATTTATGGTACTCAAAACTACAATTATATGATTATTTATAGGACCATCGGGTGACCAATATAGATGGTATTTAGATAAATATTTTTTAATTTCCTTTTCTTAGAAAATAAATTATTTTATGGTATATAAACATAATGAAATATATTGATTTGTTTTAATTCCATTTCATAAGTAAAATATCAGCCTTTTCTTTTCCCATGTTTTATTTACACTTAATCTCTTACTCTATGAAATGAAATTTATTTATTTTATTCTGAATTACTAATAAATCACGATGTAGAATGATAAGTTATTCAATCCATCATTAGTTAATATCACAGAAAAATAGTTAGCATAGGTTATCCAACAGGAATAAAAAAAATTACGATGAGATAATCATTAAATATCTGAAATTTCATCCTATGTTTAACTTAAAATGACTCTAAACAGTGAACCTTATAACCCATTTAAAATATAATTCTCTATTTATTCTTTAAATAAGCTTATATCTTATACTGAAAAAAACTTCATAGGAAAATTGGGTCCATGATTCTACTAATATAATATAAAATATTATTTTATTATTCTCAAATCAAAGAAGATGAAGATAACCACAATAATATTCACCGATGAATGAAGAATATGATTTTTTATCAGGATTATTAATAAAAAATCAATCATAAAATTCCAAACTATGAGGAAGAATGATAATTGTATCCTAATTATCATGATTCAATTAATCTGTTGTGACTACATCAACTTTCCCTTTTTCCTTTTTCCTCTATGATTGAATTGTATTATCATCTATATTATCCCATTAATCGAGGCATAGGTTCAGATAATGCCCAAAATCCTTGCACTTTATGTAATGAAATGTGTGTGGTGAATTATGTTGACCTCTATCATCATTCATACCACTTCTATATTATCTTTCTCAATGTCTAGGATTTCCATACATGAAACATCTTATTTTTTCTTTTACTAAAATCACCTAATTTATCTTAACCAATGTTTTGGAAAGTAGAAGTTTGAATATTTTTCTTCCCCCCTTGTGACATATCATTATATTTTTCATGGAACCCCATTTTGTTTTTTTTTCACCAAAACACCTATGGTTTCCATATTACATTTCAATATTTAGTGAACATCAAATGAATTAATCACATCAACAATATTACCTTATAGATAATACACTTTATGGATTTGGTTTCATGAAACTAAATAATCATTCATCCCTTCTTTCAAGGTGAATTATTATACAATAACAATACATTGCATATCATTTAAAATTTTCTTCATATGAACCAACAAATTCATCACCACTCTGCGTAAGCTCTATGATTTTCCTCCATTTTTTATAAATAATATGAGGGATGTAATTATTGAAATACTATAATTTAATCTCACCCCACTTTATGAATTAGAGTTATTATTATTTCATAATATTCTTCATAATATTACACAATTGATCTACCTCAACTCTAAGACTGTAGATGATGAGAGTGAATTTTTCATCTTATATACAATGGAGAATAGGAAATATATTTTCAGTGGTACTAATAAATTTATTTTCAACTAACATGCCATAATAAACCCTAAAGGAATGTGGTAGTTACCTCATGAAGGACTCAACAAAATGTTTCTCCCTCATTTTATATCTTTAATGTTCACCATGATACACAAATTTTGAAATTTTAGTGATCATTTAAATTTTCTTTATTCTATCTCCCTTAGCATTTGGTTTAATAGAATTATAGTCATTTTATTATACCTTTAATTCTTCATTTACCCAGTTCATTTATTTTCCAACCATTTACTAAATCCAAAAAACATAACATGAGAATCACTAATCCAAGTGGAAACACACATAATCATGAAAAGTTATTTACAAGATGTATAAATCATGAAAACTTCTTTTCAATCTATGAAAACTTAATCTTAATATCATTCATTTATAGTAATAAGTTATTTAAATACTTAATGAGAATTTATAAATTGTTTTTGAATTTCAAAATCATATACCCCCACCCTGAGAATTTCAAAATAGGTGTGTAGAAATGATAATTGTTGTGAACCATTTCTAGATAGAGTTTAGCGTAAAACTGTGTTTTTTATGTTTTTACCCCTATGTAATATTATATGAGAGACAAATAATATTTTAGTATCTATAAATGGATGTATTTCTAGGAAATCACTCACTCTATTCATTACTAAAATTCCATGAAATTCTCAAAAAAATTAACTCATAATTATACTTATCCATAGAGACATCCCTAGAACCATCCCTTGAAATATCCCTTAAGATGTCACTAAATATTTTGCATACTATTTTCCAAATGGTTGAATAAACCTTTAATTTGATACAAATAGAAGTGACCCAAGCATAAGATACATGGGTATTGCATCATTTTAGATAAATATTCTATCCATTACAAAAGCACATGCCTGAGGACCATAATAGTTTTGTATATTTGGAAACATGGTTGCATAAGCATTTATATTATTGAATAATCATCCACATATCCCTTAAGGATCCTACCCAATAGTACTCCTCTTGAAAACTTTTATTTATTAAATGGGGGAAAGGAATCATAAGAAAGTGTGAGTTTAGATGCTCAATATGGGTATATAAAGAGTAACTATAAGTATGACATGAGAATAAGGGTACAAGAATACAAGCATAAAATTTAAAGATCATTCACTTCAAATAAAATATTATAATATACATTCATGACATAAGGATTGTAATCTCATAAGACATGAATCATAATGAAATAAAAAAAATCATAATATTGGGGAGGAAAACAGAGGAATAACACATAGAATTATGGAATAAAAATTAGCATATTACAATGAGAACATGTGTAAATTGAAACATGTTCAATCATTAAGTTATGGAAATGAAATTAGGCCCTCACATAAACTAATTTTCATACATCTTTGTCCATGCATAACATTGGTAACACGTAATAAGGTTCACTCATAACATTGGGAACGTGTAATCAGGTCCACACATAAACATATAGACATGCAAATATATCCATTCATAACTATATGATCATGAAAACAGAATCATTAATAACATTTTGAACATTTAATATGGTTCACTCATAACATTGTGAACATGTAATCATGTTCACGCATAAAAAGATAAATATTCTGGACAGGAACCACCACAATCCCCAGTGGAGTCCCTTTCTTCATACGGAATATTGTTACACCTTCTTCCCATAGCGGATCAATCCCATCAACTAGTTCCAATATTTATCACATGGGATATAAATATTTACCCAATTCATTTGACACATATATAGTTCCTACCCATCACATAATAATAACATACATATGTGTTCTACAAGATCATACAAACTGATCAAATCATAACCCATTAAATGTAATGGGTAATAAAATATTTTTATCATAATGAAACCTATGGATGAAGAGTTATGATTCATAATCATTTAATCATTGGATAACCCATCAAATATATAATGTTTGATAATCATATTAACATGGTATAACCCATGAAATAGAAACATGTTTAATAGTCATCGTTCCTTCAAAACATAAATCTTTCAGAGAAGGAATATGAATTGTATTATTGGATCATATAACCAATAATGTATAATATATATCAAACTATACCCTATTTTATTGATAAAGATGTTGAAATATTATTTTGATCATTTCTCAATGAAAATATCCTTTTAGATTTGAGAAATTCTTTTTAAATAATAAAAAATTTGGAAAAAATTCTTCTTTAGAAATATATTTGAAAACAAATAAAGGAATATTTGAAATAATTGAAATAAATTTCATTGAAAATAATCTTAAAATATCATATAGAAACATTTTTTAAAACTTTTATTGAAAATATGATATTGAATAAAATAGATTTCTGATCGAAGAGACATAAAGTCATATATTCTTAAAATGTTTCATTAATTATATTAATTACCAAAGAGTGAAAAAATGGTACCAATAATTAAATATATCATGAAATACCATAGTAGAATAAAATAATAAAAAATCATGAGTTATGGATCATAATATTTTATTCATGTAAGTGTAATCATAAAGAACTCCGATAAATGATGAGATTGTAGCGATAAATTCTAACCACTTTGGTAACTTTGAATCAGAAAAATGTAATAACAGCATTAAATTATGCTTAAAATTTAATTAAATGAAGTATATTCATGATATATCTTGTAATATGGTATTATATACACCCTAAAAAGGAATATATGTTCATAACAAAACATATGTCCCAAAGAAGGAAAATTAAGTCAAAATTACATTACCGATTTGGTAACCTTTAAACCATAAATCCCAACAAAGAGAGAAAATAAAATGAACATGGAAATAGCCATAAATTTAATTATAATAATCATATAATAAATTCATGGGTAGTATATACAATACATAAAATAAATGAGTGTTGAATATGTTATATGTCTCCTAGAAATAAGGTTTAGACTAAAAATACCCTCACTACTTGCGTAACCTTAGAATTGCGATCCCCATGAGATAATAACATCAATTAAAAATTTTATAATCTTTAAATAATGAAACTTCAGGATATAAAATTTCATAGGTTAGTATAAACACAACATAAATGAAACTAATGGGGCATATGGCATGTATCTCACAAATATTAAAATTGAGATGGCAAAACCCTTACCTTAAGTCTAGACTTTCTTCATGCATATTAAAAAATCCTATATAGTAAATATAATTTTATATTAAATCTACCTTAGAAACATATTATTATATATCATACCATATATTATTTAATTAATACTTTATATTACATGTTTATTAATAATTCCATGTTTACGTTATGATTCGAGTAACATCAGCTCTGTTTTCATATATGGTTTGAATTTTTTATTCATGATCTTCTTAATTATATAATGATTTGATTATTTATATAATGTAAAAAATGATATACATATCATTTTAATTCCATATATATGTATTTATAATAATATATAAAAGATATAAATATGTAATAAAATATACTATTTATAGAGACAGTTGGTCGTACGAACGTATTAATGCCATTTCAATTTTGTTATTGTATTAATAAAAATGATATATAAATTATATATATAATATTTCAAGTATAAATTTTATTTCATATACATCATATATGATTATTAAACCCATCCAAAATACATTCCATGTAATGCGTGAGTGAATCACATTGCTTTGATATAGCGATAGTCCACACATCCAAAAACGAAGATATTGTATTCCCAAAAAATTGATACCATGAAGTTATATGTTATATAATAGTTACATATCCATAAATACATAATAAATACAAAATATATCATGTAAAAATTTAATTTCCATCATAATTACCAACCATGGGAGATGGTAATGGAGGAATGAATGTCATCGGTTCTTAAGGCGGTAATCCTCTATACACACGACCTTTGAATGTGTATCCCATTTGATAGGTGTGTGTGTGATTGTAGGTCGTAACATTAATATAAAAAAATATTAGTATAATGTCAATATTAATACTTTTATATAATAATGTGATAAGAATAATTGATAGACAAAGAAAGAAATAAAACAAAATATATTATTGAAGGGTGTTACCTCTTCTTTAGGTAAATCCTTTTGGTTGGCACCAAAGAACATTATTTGGTAGATTTATTCCAAAATGAAGAATTATATGAATAGTTCATGTATTATACTATATTATATGGGAAAGTATTTGATGAGAAAATTGGATTGAGATGTGTTATGATGTGTGGGGTGGGTGAGTTTTCCATTATAAGTGGGAGAGAGGACACACTTGGTATTTTTTGAAGGAAATGTTCTCCCCACATTTTTATCTACCAAAATAATTACACGACTGAAAAATTTTAGCTATAAAGGGGTAAAGTAAAAATATTTCCATCAAATAGGCGTTGGAAGAGTGTAGAGCCATTTTAAACCTTATGTTTATTGTTAAAAACAATGTAATATTGTTTTTACCTTAATCATAGTAATAATTTTTAATTAATTTCACTAATAAATTTGGTAAAAAAAATAATTTGTTCTTATTAGAAAATATAAATAATTCAGATTATAAATATTGAATACATTTTTCCAAATTCTAATCACATAAGTGAAAAAATCTAAATTAATATTAATCATATGGATAGAATGAGACGACATGTTTTTTAAGTGAAGAAGATCAAAAGGTTGAAAGGTTTTCATATCCAATATAGATGTAAAATTGATTAAAATGATATAAATTTTATTAATAGATATATTATTTATCTAAATAAAATTTATAAAAAAATAAAAATATAATTTATATATATAAATAAATTACACTAATAATTATTTTTCAATTAAAATTCAATATTTTTTAACTATTATTCAAAAAATGAAACATCTTAGAAAAATAAAAACAATTAATGAAAAGTTAATTGTGATATTATTATATTAATAATTTTGTTTATTTTATTAGACAAAAATTATAAATGTTTTGAAAATTATAATTAAAATAGGTTCACCAATGAAAGGCATCAAAATTACCTTTTTGAAAAAAGCATCTTTTTTATTCCTAAAATTCGATTTATTATTATCTTATTCTAATAAAATACATTGAATGAGTGTAAAAAATATTTATTTTAATATATAATATATATATTTTATTAACAATTCCATCAAATGCATGTTTTCTAATTTATTTATTTACAATGGTGTTACTATATTGGAAAATAATTTTCATAGACATAGAATTTACTAATTTTGAAATAGTTATCACTTTAATTTATAACTAATTTATTACCAAAGTCATAATTTTAAATACATGTTTAAATAATATTTCCACACTTTAGTTAATCTAATTTATAACTTCCAATATTATATCTAGGTGTAACTATAATAATACTTTAATAACATTATTAATAGTATATCGTAGTTTGGAAAACATTGTTCATAAGTGTAATGAAAGCTAACATAAATATTGTGTGTAGAAAATGCATTGCTAGGTGTAGTGTACCAAGAAATAATAACTTTTTTCATTCATATAATATTATAAATATACTGTGTGACGTTAAATAAAAAATATCAAAAAGATTAACTTAATTCGAAAAAAAATTCCCAAAATATTGGTGTGTTACACTTCTAGATTCTCATGATATCGAAATAAAGAGTTATAAGGGAACTTCAGTAGTTAAAATGATAGACTTGTTAAACTTTTCCAACATCACTAGCTTCAGGCATCATCTAGATTGGGAGATCATGTTCACATGCAGAAATGATGAAAGGGAAGTGGTTAGAGAGTCAGTCAACTGTTGTCCAAGGCGATGTTGTAGAGCTCAATAATGATAGGGTCAATAGGACTTTTCTAGGAATTCCTGAAATTGGGTCCTTTCGTCCAACTATCACATGTAATCCCAATGCATGGAAAAACTTGTTTTTAGCTTGATGCATTTCTTTGGTAGCACAAGCATGAAAACACATTTGGTGCATTGGGGGGGGGGGGATGCCCCTAAAGAATGATGGGTGTGCTGACACCTATCATCCAACCAATTTTACATTTCTGTGGGATGGATGTGTCCCCTTTAATATATAGTGGTATAGATTTGATGATGTGAAGATAAAAGTTGGTGTTTTTTGGGGAGTCATCCAAGAACCATTGGGTGGGTGGCTCAAAAATAAAGATATGTTCACTAACACATATCATCCAAACATCTCCCCACACATCCTTGTTGGATAGAGGGGTTCCTTATCATGGAGAATTAATGACACCAGATATACTATCATTGGATGGGGGATATGCATAACTAATGTTAGGTAACATGGGTTCAAGGACTATATTAGGGGGCATGGATCACGGTTCGTGGAGAAACATGGTTCCAGATTTAAATGCAATGGGTTATAATTTATTTGAATTTTCAGCCATTGGGACTTTAGGTCACCCCATTTTAAAGGCCTTCATGCCTCTGGGCCTACAGTTTATATAATGGGTTTCTTATTAACCTTTAAAAATGGTGGTTTTCATTTCATAATTGTATACTACTTGACCAAATCTTTTTTTAAAAAGAATTTTTTTTATTATATAAGATCTATATATATATAATTGAATAGTAAATAAAATAGGAAAACTATTTTATAAAATTTGTAAATTTAATGGGTTATATTATCCTAGAAATATCTCTTTTCAGGATAACGCTGTAAAGAGAAATAAAAACATTAAAACTAAGGCTGGTATTATAGAAATGATTTATAGAGAAACTCAATAATGAATTATTAAATGAAAATTAAAGGAAATAAGAGGTATTTATTTGAATTAAAAGGGTCATATAACTATTCAAATAGTAAAAAAACCATTAGAATAATAACATGACCTTTATCATAGTAAACTAACAGTTGGAGTTGTAAAAAGTATAATACATTATAATTAAAATTAACAAAATATTCAAAGATATGCTTTAATAAAATAAAATTTATATTATTTTCATATATCTGATATAATGTAAAACACTAGATATTTAAAAATATTATTTTAAATTATTTAGTATAATAATATTTTTTTATAATAATATTTAATTATTGATTTTTCTTAATTTAGGAATTGTTTTGATATTGTATTCTTTAATAAATATATCAAAATTATCTAAGGATTTTTTTGGTATTTGTCTAAATAATTTAAATTATGTGGTAAATTGATACAATATAATTTTTCATATAGAGTAATTTTGATGAAATAATTATAATATAATAAATATTCAATAATATATGAAATGTTTTTCAAAGATTGAAAAATATATTTAATGTGTAAAAGAATGATTTCAAAAAATGATATTGAAATTACAGTCCTATCACAACTGGAAAAAAGGGTTGTTTCCATGGTTCAAAACTGTGGCAATAGGCCCCAAAACTGTGGCCAAAGGCTACGACCACAGTTTTGCACAACCGTGGCCGCTATCACTATGGTAGTAGGTCCCAACCTGTTGCCACGATTTTCAAAACTATGGCAATAGGCCTCGAAATTTGAAATTGTGGCTATAGGTGGCTATTGCCACGGTTAAAACCGTGACAATAGCCTCAGAAAACCGCGACAATAACCAAAATTATAAATGTCCCCAGTGGGTTTTGATCCCTACACCTTCACTATGCAATCCAGCGCATTTACCACTACACTGCACCACAATTTGTGTGTATATATATATATATTATGATATATATATATTAATAAAAACTGTTGGAATAGACTCAAAACTATGGCGATAGGGCTTCCCACCAATTTTTTTGCGGGAATTTTTTCCCCGTGAAAGCACTGGAACATAATAGCCATGGTTTTGGAGAACCATGGCTATAGGGCATTGAAAAAATTGGCATATATCCACGATTTTGTAAACCATGACCATAAGCCACAAAACCATGGAAACAGCCATGGGCTATTGCCACAGTTCGGAAAACCGTGACTATAGGCCACAGAACCGTGGCTATAGCCACATATAGCCATAGTTTTAAAACCATTTCTATAGATCCCTAGTAGTATCTCCATTTTATAGTTGTGTATAAACAAATTTAAAATTTCTAAATTATATACCAGTATAAGTATTATTTTTATTATTTAAATTTGATAAATTAATCCAATGGAACCATTTTATTTTAGATATTTAGAGACATAAGTAAAATAATTTTTAATCAAATTAAATTATTTTTGGTAAAAAATAATACAATTTATTATATAGTGTAATAATAAAAAATAATAAAATATTTTATTCAAAATTCCCCTATATTGTTCTTATAAATACTATCCCTCTTTCTATATATAATAATACCCAAAAAACTACCATGCTAAAAATCTTCAAAATTTTCCCCCAAAACCTCTTATCCATATTTGGGAGGCCATCATCAGACTAATAGTCCCACATTTTAATGGTTAATATCATTTCAAATGAGCCTATATAGTGAGAAAGATAAGATCTTCAAATCCCAAGTTATTTCATTTCCATTCTCTTATAAACTCAAGCATATATTATTTCAAACTTCTACTAAAAAGAAATAATTAATATAATATTTTCTTAATTAAACTGAGAAAAATAAATATTCATTATATTTCTATTTTATAGTCTATCTTAAAAACATCATTCACTAATGGTTAGTTTATGCTACCTCAGTAAAAAAAATTAATTCTAATTTTAGCATTCACCTTTGATGGATAAATTTAGAAATGTCTTAATGTAAAATAATAATAATAATAATAGAAATAATAATTTATTTAATTTATTTTTGAGTTTTTAGATTGAAAAAACATTAATTATAATAAATATATTAATAAGAAACTATCTTGGTTTTTTTTAAAAACATAGAAAAAGATTACTAACAAATGATTCATGAATTTGACCTACTATAAATTCTCTTATGAAACATATAAATATTATACTATTATAATGAAATTAACCACATATTATGATACTTATGGTGATTATTTAATCACTTTATAGAGGTAATTTACTGTTACTATTATACCAATATAGTTTGTAATCTGTGGACAAAAAGAAATCAAGCCATCAATTTGAAGCAAATGAATTAAATAAATGAATAAATTTGATAATAGAAAAGTGATATCAGAAAATAAACATAAATAAGTACCTAATATATGTAATAGTAATATGTATACTATAAATTTAGGAGATAAGAGGGGCATCAATAATGGATCAGAACTTGAGGTAAGGGTTTATTATCCAAATAAATAGTCATTTCAAGTATTATTTATTTATTATATATTATTTTTTTGTGTATCAAAATAATAGTCAATATATTATAAATTTTTATATTCTTAATTTATTTTTATGGCATTAATTTTCTATTTACATCTCTTTTTGATTCATAGTTCATACAATACATGTTTGTTGGGGGAAAAATTTCACTTTCTCTTTATTTTAGTTTACAATCTCTTTTTCTCTCTCTTCGACCTATGCTTCCACTATATTTTATTTTCATGGGAAAATAATTAATTTTATTTCATTTTACAGTTTTTACTTAATTTATAATTGTTAATTAATAGTTTCTATATAAATTATTCCATTAATTAGATCTATCCAAATTATATTGTGGACATGTTTCCATCTCTTATAACATTCCATTTATTCCTCATCTAATAAAAATTTTAATCTATAGTTTTATAAACCTAAATTATATATATAATATCATTTTTTGGATTTTTTGAAAACCCATATTCTTTATATATTTTCTAATGTTTTTACCTATTTCATAAAAACTCTGGTAAAATAAAATATCCGCAATAAAATTATGATTACATTTTTTATTCCCTAAATGGTTTAGTCATGTAAATATTCCATCTTATCTTTACATATCATCAATTTAATAATTATTAATTCATATTTATTTGATTCTAGATATGTACAATACATATTAATATTTTCTATATATTGATTCTTTTGACATAGTTTACAAGGTTGATAAGGGAAATACCCTTACTCACATTCTTTTATTATGATTTAAGATTTATATTCATTATAATTCATATAATATATTTCATTTAAGTACCCTAATAAATGTATAAAATAATTATATTTCTTATTTTTTGGGACCAACATATCTTATTAACCATTAATCATTTTTCATAATCTCTTCTATCCATACCTTATTTTTAAATAAGATCCATCCATGATTCCATTATTCTTACACCTTCTTTTCATTAGATATACATATATAATACTATTCAATTTAAATTTATTCTTGGATTATGTTATTCCTTCATACATATTATATATTATCCCATTTATATTAGTAGTGTAATGGCCTAGACCTCTACGGTCCATTCCTTTTCTAAAACTTGGTGTTTGAGGTGTTCTAGGAGGTCAAGGTGAAATATTCCCCTAACTTTTACAAATTTCCAATTCTATGAATAGTGTTTCTAGTTTTGTGAGTATTTCTATCTATGAGATAGATGTGAACAGTTTGTTTGGGGAGACAGATGTAAACAGTGTTGTCAGTGAGTTATCTTCAACTATCGGTGAGTCATCTATTGGTGAGTAATCTTCAACTATCATTGAGTCATCTATTATTGATTCAGCTATCAACGAGTAATCTCCTAATTTCGGTGATTCATCTTTTGGTGAGTCATCTTCATCTGTCGGTGTTATTGATTCATCTTCACCTGTCGGTGTTGGTGAGTCATCTTAATCTGTCACAGTGGGTGAGTCATCTTCATTTATCAGTGATTGTGAGTCACCTTTATCTATCAGTGTTAGTGTGTCATCTTCATCTTTCTGTGTTGGTGAGTCGTCTTCATCTGTCGGTGTCAGTGAGTCATATTCATCTCTCAGTGTGTCATATTTTACTGTTAGTTTTTGTGAGTCATCTTCATCTATTTTTAGGTGCTATAGTGTTTCAAAATCAAATGGTGAAGAATGTTTCCATCTTCTTGCAGTCTCTCCTATTTGATATTTTCTTTTACATAAAATGCGTTTAAAGCCTTTTTAAGGTATTTATAGTTGATGAGAAGCCCATAACTTCAATTTAAGTTTTCTTAAGGTCGGGGAGCCTTTACTCAATCAAATTACGTATTCTTGAAGAGATCTTCCCTTAATGGAAAATCTAAACCATATGTAAACCGATGCACCATTTAGATTTTAAAAAGGATGAATACATTCAGCCTTGTTCTTCTTTCTTATTTTCCTTGGTACTAGGATATCATAACCTTTCCTTCATGAAGAGATGTGTGTTTGTTCATTTTCCTTGGACAATGTTTTCCCATACAACGCGCCCCTATTCTGGTTCAAGCAGCAAGTGTCGATCCATCTTTGATAGAAGGTATGTTCCATATATATTCTTGTGGGTTATTTGATCCATTTCCTTCAATTTCCCAATGAAATGTTATGTAATGTTTTATCAATATTTCTAATGGAACTTTCATGGATCTTGGTTGATGTGGTTGTGTCACAACGTCTTTGGGTGGATGCGGTCATTGCAGGAGATGTAATAGTGATCCACTATGTTGGCCAATTCTCATGAAAATAATGTCGGAAAGATTTTGAGGTATGAGATTCGTGGGTTCTGTATTCTATTTATATTTAGTTTCATAGTTAAAATTTTTAATCACGTGGGATCACAATGTTATTTACATAATAAATATATCAACTAAATTTTATAATTTCCAATGATCATATTTTATTTCTTTATAAAATGATAACAGCCTTCCTATTAAATTTCTAGGTAGTGTGATATCTATGAATTTCTTTTTTACTATGTCATTCATGATGGAAATTGGAAAAGAATATAAATTTGGGATTATTTTTAAATTAATTTTCTAAAGATAAAGAGTCATGTTTAATGAATATGGTTTTTTTGATAGGATTTGATGATAATCAAATGGATGTAGTTATTCATGCATAAATTAAACAGTTAATTCAATATGGAATAATGAACCAATTTTGTGATAGATATGATGGATTTTTAGGGTTATGAGTTACCATATTAATTGTAAAGACCATGTTCCTTATGCCTTAGAGCCTTGAGAGGTCACCGTGTTGGAAGTGTGGATGCCTTGTTTATGGACATGATACTAGTTGATATGTTCATTTTGTTTTCCTACTACTTGTGATGTGATTATTGATGGTTGTTGTGATATTTAGGGTATGGAGGCCCAGTGGCGGGGCTATAAGTTGATTCCTAGAGTGGAAAGATGCATCATTTTATGCATGTGGGTGTTGGGGAGGATTATAAAGATGATTAAAAGGGTTGAAGTTAGGCTTACCCAATGATATAGAAGTGGTTTCCATTAAATATTTTGGTTCATATATTCTGTAATTTTTCCAATTATTATGGAAGATAGTCTTACTTATCCTCCATCCAAATGAGGTGATGATGTGTGGGTTATGCCATTTTTTTCCATGTTTAGCTTCTCGGGGTTGGATATCTCTATGCTCTTTCTATATGTGCAAAAGGATCGATGGGTAGTTCACCTACACACCATACCTAGCCCTTGTATTTGTTAGATTAGAATTATTTTCTAGAATGCCCAGGATTTATGGAAAAGTGATACTACTTTTAATAAATTACTGACTAAATTATGTTAACCCATGGGGTAGGAGCTTGTTGGGATGCAATACTGAGGTTAAAACTCAACGTAACTATAGACTTGGTTTGGTTATGCTCGGAGGGCAAGGATGTTGGTTGTGATGGTAATAAAATGTAATGTCGAGATGATAATGATTAATTATTGGTAAAATAATTAATTAATGTAAATATAAAATGATAAATATGGACAAAGTAATCTAATGTAGCTCTTTAATTGGTTGTGTGATTATAGGATACCAAGTCTTAGCAGTGGCTGTCAGGAGTCCAAGAGACGTTAGTTGTAGTTGAGTCTAATAATATGTTATTCCCATAGTGTAGTGGTGAGCTATATTATATTATGTAATTTTTGAGTTTCTATATGATAGTCCACCCTTTAGGTTAGGGAAACTGACACCCCGAGGATTCTGAGCCCTAGGTGGGGGTGTTTTCCCCAATATCCCAATGGGAGGAAGGATGGTTGACTACCCCCTTTGACCCCGTTATCTTTGCTTGGTAGTTACTTGTACTGGTAGGAATGGTGGATAGTTTTCCCCATATATTTGTTTAGATGTATTTAAGGGTGTTTGGTTATTCGAACACATAGTTTCTCGATATAGTTTCCTATAGAATACTTTAGGTGTAACATGTATTGGCTATGATGGCCTATGGATTCTTACTTTGTGTATGGGTTGTAATGGATTGAGGTATAATACCCGATGCATGATACATGTTATATGAGCTATGACAGATCCTAAAAATTACATGGTTACTTTTTATTACATGGACATGGTGGTTGTGTTGCATGATGTGCATGTCGTAATGCTTAGCACAGGTTTCTGTCGACAAGCCTTTTTGGAGAGAGATTCTTAGGACCTGCATTCTTGGGGAAAAGTGGCAAACTAGTGGGGAAGTGGAAGCGGGATACCTGTGATATTATTTAATATATTATATAATCTTATATTTGATACTTGGTGAGAGTATCCATGGTGAATATGGGAGCATAGAATACTTATTTAAGTGATGATATAGTTTCACTTGTTGTTCACTGTGCTTTATCATGCTTTCTTTAATTTTGCCCGAGAGGCTCGGGGGAGGATCCTACTGAGTATATTTTTAAACTCACCCTATGTTGTATAAAGTAATTTTTATGTTACTGGGAGTAGGTTTGAGATATGGATGGTTACTACTAGCTTGGGGTTACAAGATCTATTCAAGTTTCATGGTCAATACCATTTTACTTTATTCTGGTACTTGTTGTTTTCCCTTTCAGTTGTAGTAGTTTTTTCATGAAATTATAGTTGTGTACATGAGATTTAATTTATATTGCAATCTGAGTTTGAGTTGTTTGGTGTCTTTCTTATCTATAACTTTCACATAAGTTCTCTTAGAGGGCAATGCCTCCCATTATTTGTTTACTATACCCTCGGTGTTAGTCACTAACATGGGGCCTACTGAAGGTGGGTATATGGGGCCACTATCAACCTTATCACATTGCTAGCCCAGGATGGGTACACACTGTGGGGAGGTGGTCCAGAAAGAGTGGTATCAGAGGTCTAGTTGAGGGATATGATAGAGTTTGGATTTAGGCATAGGTGAGGTTGCATTAGTTGGTAGGGAAACATTGTCAATATGGTTAGTAGGAAAGGATCATGTATCATTATTATTTGTTCATGTTTTTTAATGGGTAAAACATGTAATAAGTAAACCTAAAATGAATAAAAGGAAAAAATAATAATTAAATTTTGAGTCTTCCATATTCCATTTTTAATAGTTATTAATATTTTTTTGTAGGTATGGATCAAGGTTGACGTCCTTGTCAGGTTTGCACAGAAGATTTTCAACAGGTTATGCCAACTGATCATCATAAAGTAAAGGTTGGTGAAAACAACACTTGGAGGAGGAAACTCCATGAGTTTTAGTGCTAGTGTCTGCAGAAGTAAGAGGGACCCAATTTAGATGTAGTCACGTAAGACTCGTTGGAGTAGGTTGAGATATCATTCTGCTCAATCCTTGCTTGAAAGGAGCACTAGATGTCGTTTTTTGTGACGATGCTATGTGGAGAAACAAGGAAACAATGGTTATTGTTCCTCATTGATTGTGAGGAGTTGGATGTCTCATGGGAGGAGTTATGATACATTTTCAGAGTCAGGTTTGTTTTATGGACTTCAATGGCGACCCGTCTCCCAGAACTTCTTACATTTCTACTTGGGATAATTAGTGTGTGAGAGTTTGGAATCCATTTTTGGGACTATGTACAATATTCATCAGACCTATTTCTAGATGCGGAGGCCAAGGTGAGGCATTTAAAAGAGGATTTTCATCCATAGATCTAGCGTCAGGTCACCCCATTTATGCTAAATACATATCTTGAGGTGATGGTGAGGGAAGTGGTCAATGATATAATGATATCCAGAAAAGGATCATCACGAGAGGGGTATTGTTGGGGTTTATCATGAATTAGATCTGTGGTTTGAGGTTCCCAATTTTCAGGGAATAAGTGCTTCCATTCGTCTGGGGGTAGGTCTTATCCCTCAGTATCTCGTTTCTCTAGGGGAAGTGGTTCTTAGACTTATTCCAAGGGATAAAACACTTTTTTCTTTTGGAGGATGAGGTTATCATTAGTGTGAGTGCTCGAACATTATGAGAAATCTGCATATGCCAGGTGTTCTACTTCTAGTTCCTCAATTGAGGTTGTTCCAGTCGAGGCAACAATAGAATGTTTGACCATCTATGAATCTACAAAGAGTAGACGGGGATGGAAAAGGATAGCCTTGGGATGCTCCTCGTCCCTAGATAGAAGAGAACTATCGTTGTGGTGGTCTTCAGCATGGTCAGAGAGGCCATTGGGCAAGTCATGGTCAGCTTCATTCTTTAGTGTTGGCAACGCCAGGTGGGCCATACCTTGTTTGAGGTACCCATTGATATTTTATACTTAGGTGTATTCCATGATTGATTTAGGAGTGACCACTCTTTCATATCATCAACCTTTTACTATGACTTGGTACTTGAGGTAGGGAGTCTTCCAGTTCCCTTGGCATTGACTACACCAGTTAGAGGTCGAGCTGAGCTGTTTGAAGAATGTAGACACTGTGAGCTAGTGGTGGGTAAACCCCACACTTTTGGAGATTTCCTATGTTTATAAATACAATTTATGTTGTCATCCTTAATACAGATAGGTTGAATTTGGCATAGGCTATCATGGATTATGTTCGCAGGCAGGTGGTATTCTTCATTGCTTTTAGAGAGCTAGTAGTGTTTGTTGGTGAGTGAGATCCTAGTATGGGTCATAGGCGTGTACTATCCTTAACAACCTTGATATCTGATCAAAATCTAAGTTCATCACAGGATCAACAGTTTTTTTCCTAGGGTCATGGAAGAGTACCTTGTTGTCTTTTCAGAAGAGGTTATAGTGTAACCACCTCGACGCGATATCATGTTCAGGATCAAGCTATAGCCAGTCACATCTTTGGTATTGACGTCTCCATATAAGATATGTCCTTATGAGTTGCGATAACTATGTATACATATCGATGGTCTATTGTAATGTGGTTTTTTCTATCCAAGTGTTTCACCGTGGGGAACAAGAGTTTTGTTTTTGAAAAAGGCTGATAGTAGTTTTCAATTTTGTTTCAATTAACATCAGTTGAATGAGGCGATAATAAAGAATATATATCATATTCCACTAATTGATGATTTATTCGATCAAATGAATTATTCAAGTTGGTTATAGAAGATTAATATATAGTCATGATATCATCAGATGCATGTGAAAGATGAGGATACCCCGAATATTTCTTTCCTTTGTTGTCATGGGCATTATGAGTTTGTTGTGATGTCATTTGGTGTGAAAAATGCTCCAGCTGTGTTCATGGAGTGGATGGAAATTTTGTTTCATGAGTTCCGGGATATGATTGTTGTTTTCTTCATCAACGAAGTCCTTGTGTACTCTGCATTTGAGGATGAGTATGCAGAGCATCTGCATTACGTTTTGGGAGTTCTTCGTTGACAACAACTATTTTGGAAGTTATCGAAGTGTGAGTTTTGGGAATGAAAAATCTGTTTCTTTGGGAATTTTGTATCCCTATAGGGTGTATCTGTGGATTTATTGAAAATATAAGTAGTTCTGTCTTATGCATCCCCCAATATAGTGGAAGAGGGGAGAAGCTTCCTTGGTCTTGTAGGCTATTACCGGAGGCTTGTAGCTAATTTCTCTCAGGGTGCAACTCCTTTGATAATGTTGACCAGAAAGGATATGAAATTCGAATGGACTGATCTGTGTTAGTGGATTTTGAGTGTCTGTAAGAGAAGTTGGTCTGTGTTTAAGTTCTTTTTCTCTAATCACAAAGGGTTCAGTTTGACGTTTTCTATGATGTTTCACTTTTGGGGTTAGGTTGTGTTCTGATGTAGCATAGATCAATCGTTTAGTATGGTTCTCTATAGTTATATCCCCATGAGAATAACTATTCCACCAACGATCTAGAGTTGGCAACTTTGGGGTTTTCCCTGATGTTGTGGACATTTTACCTCATCATAGAGCGCATTATGGTCTTCACCGATCATAAAATCCTAAGATAGATTTTCTCCCAATGAGACATGAACATGCGAAAGTGTTAGCGGATAGAGTTCTTATAATGTTACAACCTAAAAATATCATATACACCTAGTAAGGTAAATGTTGTAGCCTATGCGTTGAGTAGGAAGTTGGGTAGTTATTCCATGCCTGAATTGGGTGATTCCTAGAGAGTAATGGAAGTGCTTTTAGAATTACATCGGGATATTGGATAAGTTGGGGGAATATTTTGACTTTTTCAGATGATGGTGTTATCATCTCTGGTGTAGTAGGTAGAATAATCCCAGTTGGAGGATATTGAGGTGGAGGTATGGAGAGACCGAGTTGTTTGTGGCGAGGCCCCTAATGGATGGTATGAGGATGAACAACACACGTTTTTATTTCCAAGAAGTCTTTTTTGTTCCTAGGAGATACGTGACATAGTTCTTAGATAGTTCCATTGTTCTCCTATAGTGGTATATTTTAGTGTAACAATGACCAGATGATCTTTGAGGAGTCATTTTTGGTGGCCTCGATTAATGTGTGTAGTTTTTGAGCTTGTGTCTTGATGTATGGGCTTCCAATTTGTGAAGGATGAGCACCATGTTCATGGAAAGTGGCTCCAACCATATTATGCTACCCAATGGAAGTGGGGGGACATCTCGGTGGAATTTATTATCAATTTAGCTCAAGATCAGGGAGGTACTAATGCTATATTTGTGGTAGTGGATTGTTCGATGAAATCATCCTACTTTATAGAGATCAAATAGTTGAGCTCAGTGGAAGTCTTTTTGAGGCAGTACATGGAAAAGGTTGTGATAATTCACAGAGTACCAAGGATGATAATTTATGATCGAGATCCACATTTTACCACCATGGTGTGGAGAGGTCACCAACAAGATTTCATTTCTCAGCTATTCCTTAGTACTGCTTTTTATTTTTAGATAGAAAATCAGACAGAGTAAACCATCTAGACCCTTGAAGACTCATTCATCTCTGGTGTCTTGTATTTTAGAGGTTCATGGAGGAGTCACTTACCCTTGGTAGAGTTAACCTACAAAAATAGTTTCCACTCTACTATTGGTATGGCACCATTTGACACATTAAATGGTCGATCTTTTCATTCTCCATTGTGCTGGAATATGGTCGAAGAGTTAGAAATTCTCAGGATGCAACAAGTACAGAACATGAAAGACATGGTTCAGGTGATTTGTGAGAGAATGATGGCTATTTAGGATCGTCATAAATCCTATGCCGATCATAGGAGGATTCCTTTGAGTTTGACATTGGGGATCACATGTTTCTAAAGGTGAATTCCCATCATGGGTAGTGAACATTTGGTCGTGGGAGTTAGATTTCTCCATAATTTTTTGGGCCTTTCTATGTATTGGCTCATATTGTAATCCTGTAGTATCAGGTAGCACTTCCCCTGTAGATGAGCATGATAAATGATGTTCTTCACATGCCACCTATTTTTCATTATCTTCATAATGAATCTTATATCATTAATTGGGGAGAGATCAATGTTAACAATAATGAAACCTTTGTGGAGTGGCTTGTTGATATCCAAGACCGCAAGGATAAGGTGTTGTGTGGGCGTACTATACCCTTGGTTCATGTATTATGGTTGCATGTTGGAAAGTACTTGGGAATGTGAGTAGAAGATACATTATCAATACCCTATGTTGTTTTATGTTTAGATTTTTTATTGTAATGATATTTGTCTTGTGGTTGTAGACCATTCTTGTTTATGAGATAACTTATCTTGTTTTTAGTTGTGTCTTGCTCTCTTTAGAGAGGTATCTCCCTCGGTAGAGTAGTTAAATGATTTTTGTAGTTTTTACATGGTTTCACATTGTTCCATTTACGAAGTGGTTGATCTCTTTTGGTGGAGAGAGCCTTGAGAAGTATCTTGAAGGGTGGTTGTTTGGAACCTTTTTCTATATCCTATCTAGGAAGATTTTGGATTAATGAGGATGATAAGTATCTGAGAGGTACCTGATGTAATGGTCCATACCTCTCCAGTCCATTCCTTTGTTGAAATCTGGTGTTTGAGGTGTTATGGGAGGTCATGGTGTCTTATTCCCAACATTTTTCCAAATTTCCAGTTCTGTGAATTGTGTTTCAAGTTCTATGAATAGTTTTTTAGTGAGAGAGATGAGAATAGTGTTGTCAGTGAGGTATATTTGAATACTGATGTTGGCGAGTCATCATCAACCATCGATGAGTCATCTATCAGTGATTTATCTTTAGTTATTGTTGAGTCATCTGTCAGCGAGTCATATTCAACCATCAGTGAGTCATCTTACGGTGAGTCATCTTAAACTATCAGTCATTCATCTGTCGTTGAGTTGCCTTTATTGGTCAGTTTTTTTGTGTTACATTCATGTGTCAATGTCGGTGTTTCATCTTCATTCATTGGTATCAGTGAGTCATCCTTATCTGTGGGTGTCAGTGAGTCATCATTATCTGTCGGTGCCGGTGAGACATCATTATATATCAGTGTCAGTGATTCATCTTCATCTATTAGGGTCCTTGAGTCATCCTCATCTATTAGGGTTTCATCTTTATATATTGGTGTCGTTGAGTCATCTTCATCTGTTGTTAGGCGCTACAGTGTTTCCAAATCAACAGGTGAACATTGTTTCAACCTTCCTATAGTTTTTCCATTTTGACATTTTCTTTGATGTAAAACACATTCAAAGCCCTATTTTAAGGTATTTATTGCTAATTTAAAGCCCATAACTCCTATATAAATTTTCCTAAGGTTTGGGGTGCCTTTACATAGTCAACCAACGCTGTCTTGATAAGATCCTCCATTAATGGACTATCTAAACCATATCTAAACCTCTTCTCTGTTTGGTTTTTTAAAAAGACAAATACATTCTGCCTTTTTCTTCTTTATTATTTTCCTTGGTATGAGTTGCCCATAACCTTTCTTTTCTAATAATACATGTGTTAATGATGTATCCTTAGACTGTGTTTTCCCTTCTTATGAACCCCTATTTTGGTTCAAGAAGCAAGTGTCAATCCATCTTGGATAGAAGGTTTGTTCTATCTTTGTTTTTTCGGGTTCTTCAATCTCTTACCTTATGTTTCCCCATTACATGTTGTGGAACTTGTTCTCCATATTTATAATGGACCTTTCTTGGGTGTTGGTTGATGCAGTTATTCCACAGCATCCTCAGGTGGATGCATTTGTTGTGGGAGAGGTAATATTGATCCATTATCTTGGCCCGTTCTCATGCAAGGAACGTTGGAAATATTTTGAGCTAGGGAATTTGTGGCTTATCTATTATATTTATTTTCATTAGTGGAGTTAGAATTTTTTATCCCAATGGATCACAATGGAATTGATATAATAAATATTTGAATGAGATTAAATAATATTAATAGATCGTATGATTTTTCTTTATATCGTGATAACATTTTTCCTATTTATTTTCTAGGTAGTGTGATATATATTATTTTCTAGTTTAGAATGTCATTCTTGATGGAAATAGGTAATAAACGTAAAGTTTGGATTATTTGTAAAATAAATCGGCTAAAGATAAATATGTTTGTTTAATGAATCTGGTTGTTGTTTTTAATCTTTGATTATAATCAAATGGATACAATTGAGCATTTTTAAATGAATTGGTCAAATAAATATGGAATAAAGAACCAGTTGTGTGACAAATATAATACCATTTTAGGGTTATTAGTTACCATATTACCTGTGAAGTCCAAGTGCCTGGTGCTTTTGAGCCGTGAGAACACACTGTGTTGGATGGATGGAAGGCCTATTTAGAGCCATGAGCCTAGTTGATATGTTTTTTTGTTTTCCTACATCATTTTATTTTGAGTTGGGATAAAATTTGTGATATGTGGGGTAGAGAGGCCCATTGGTGGTTGCATCGTTTGTTTCCTACAGTTATGAGATGCATCGGTTTATGCATGTGGGTGTCAGGAAGGATTCCAGATATGACCAAAAGGGTTGAAGTTGGGATTACCCGATGATATGATAGTGGTTTCTGATGAATTTGTTGAATGTAATCTTATTTACTATCCCCACTACTTGATGCATCTATTCTTTCTTACCCTCATTCAAAAAGAGGTGATGACACAAGGTGTATGGCACAAGCTTTCAATGTTTAGCTTCTTTATGATATATGGGTCTATGCTCTTGATATAGATGGAAAATAATTGACGAGTAGTTCACCTACTCACCTTGTTGATACCCTTGTGTTAGGTAGCATATAATTATTTTCTAGAATTATTGGGAATTAAAGAAAATTAATAATTTTGTTAATATATGATTGAATAAATTATGTTAACCCATGGGGTTGGAGATGGCTGGGATGAAATGCTGAGGTTACAATTTAAAGGAAATGTAGACTTTGGTTTGGTTATGCCCGGAGGGCATGGATATTTGTTGTGATGAAAATGAAATGTAATTTAGAGATAATAATGGTTAATTAATGGTAACATAATTAATTAACATAAATTGAAAATTATACAATGGATAAAGTAATCTAATGTAGATCCTTAAATGATTGTGTTCTTATACGATACCTAGTATTAGAAGAGTCAGTCGAGTGTTTAAGAGATGTTAGCTATAGTTGAGTCTAATAATAGGTTATTCCCATAGTATGGTTGTGAGATATATTATATTATGTAAATTTTTTGTTTCTATATGCTAATCCCCCTTTTTGGTTAGGGGAACTAACACCTCAGGGAACAGATGGCTGACTACCCCATTTGGCCCCACTCTCTTCTCTTGGTAGTTACTTGTGCTAGTAAGAACAATGGTTAGTTTCACCCATATATGTGTGTAGAGGGTTGTAATTGATTTTGGTTATTCACACACATAAATTCTGGATGTAGTTTCCCATGGACTACTATAGGTTTAACATGTATAGGTTGTGATGTATTGAGGATCCTTACTCTGTGTATGAGATGTAATGGCTTGAGGTATAATACCCATTGTATTATACCCTTAGTATTAGTCGCCAAGCTGGGGCCTACTTTTGGTGGGACATGGAGGTCATTATCTCCCTTATCACAATACCAACCCAAGAGGGGTCCACTTTTTAGGGAGGTGGTCATGTAGATTAGACATACTTGATTTATCAATTTCTTATTCTATTATTAATCAATGCGACATTTATTTGAATACCCTTCCACGAGTTATAATTTTTGTGTTTTTTATGTAATTTATTTTATTTAACAGAGATATGTATGTATATGTTATGGTGTTATAAGTGGGACTATATTTGTATATCTATATCCTTGATTGGATTAAACTTATACCTCATGAGATATTATCTTAAGGTGTATGTAAAGTAATCCATACATACTATGTTATGGTTCTTGAGAAGTGGGCCACACATACTATATTATAGTTCATGGGTAGTGAACCAAGAAAAATATATTATATTTCACGGGTAGTGATCCTAGAACACTATTAAATGTTGTCTTAGCAGTGATCATGGACATTTTTTGATTATGAGATGTTTTATGTTTTTTTTCATTAATTTAATTTCCACATTATTATGATTTGTCTCATGTTACTTTTGTATTATAGTTTCATTAACATAATGATCACATTTTATTCCACAGTTCAAAGAAATTATTCATTATTATAACTTATTATAATCTTTTGTTAAAACCTAATTTTATACTAAATGATATCTTTATTTTATAGATTTAATATATTTCTCATGCATCGTTTTCATTACCGCCTTATAGATATTTTATCACACATATTTTTATATGTATATCCCCAGGTAATTTTATATGATAAATAGAATATGAAAAGATGATAATATTTCAATGATGAATTAATTTAATTTTTTTTGAAATCTTATATTTCAATAAATTAATATGTACTTATTTCCCAAATAAACTAAAATTTTGAAATCAGGAGTGGTTTTATATTTGTAGAATGAATAAAAACCATATATTTGTATGTACACATCTGAATGTAGGGGTCTAGGAGAATCTTTGAAAATGATACATGATATACATGAAGGGGATAATTAATTTAATGATTAATAATTAGAAACTATTCATACTTAATTTAAGGATTTTGAATTATATAATACAATTTTATGGCTGCATTCTTCATTTGAATAAACAAATTTTTTATCTTGATTTGAAGTTTTGAATAAAATTTTAAGGAACCTACCATGGTGAATAGATTCCTTATAATTATGCCATAAAATTTGTATAGAATATATTATTCCAAAGTGGACCAAGACATGTATGAGTTTACCACTAAAAATCTAAAAAATATCTCATTACCCCTTGAGATAAGAAGAGGTACATCCATGAAAAAGAAAGATAAATAATGAAAATTAGTATGAATTCAATTTCTCCAAACACTCAAACATATTTTACTCTAAAAAATATAAAAAAGTGGATTCAGAAGATAAATATAATTCAAGGAATTATTTATGTTCATACCATTTTCTGAAACAGTATAAAATAAGGAAAAAATAATTATAATGGAAAACTACATATTCTGTGTTTTAATTATTATAATATTTAACAAATTTCATCTAGATTCTACATAAATATTGAATTTGTGAATGATGATAAATCTAGAATATCAAATATGATAATTAATGTGGAAAATGTAAGAAATTAATTAAAAATATAAAAAGTAAATTTAAAGGAAAAATCATCAATGAAAAAGAATTTTCTCTCATGAAATGATATGATATCTTATGGTTATGTGTATTAAAAACATAAAGAAGAATTTATGAAGAGAATGTAATCTATTTTTTAAGAAACAAATTAAAAAAATTAAAACAACCTTATAGTTAATTATATAAATGTATTGAAGAGGATATTGAAGATTACAGAACATTAGTAATGTTTCCATTTAGGATGGAAGTTACAATTTGTTTTAGATGAAATAATAATCCTAAAATAGAGAAATTAGAATTGAAAATGTATAATGATTCACTAAAAAGCACCTTGACATTTTAAATGTTAAGAAGATTAATGAGATGAAGGATATGTTCAACATAACATTAGAATATGTTAATGAAATTATTAAATAAATAGTTAATATGATTGAAATTAGTAGAATTAAATTACTTCCAAATAATGAGGAGGTGAACTCACTTGAGAATAGAATACTTGTAAAATTATCAAATTGGAAACTGACGATTGAAAAAAACATGTGTTAGCAACAAAATGAATGGATTTCATATGATAACATCACCAAATAATGTATAAATACCTACTGTTACATCCAGTAGTTTTACTCAAAATCAATAGAATAGTGATTTATGTTGAAACTATTATGTTGAGGATAATTTTATTATAAAATTAAAGTTAAATGAGATAATTTATATGAATTATAAATTAAAAAATAATAATGAGATACAAATATGAAGAAAAATCAATGACAAGGTTTTGAGGAAAATTATTTTCAAGAAAGGTGACTTCATTTTGAAAGATGACATTGGCATTTTGTAGTGAAATGTCAAAAAAATATGTTTGTAGTTAAAATATTTCGATCGCTCATAATGATATTAAAGATAATATTATAATATAATCCTTGCTAAATGAGGGAATTTATATGATTAATAAAAATAAAAATAAAAATAAAAATTATTTAAATTTTAATGAAATATACATGAGCTGATTATAATTAATATTATTTTTCATATATGAAATTTAGGTTTTAAGGATGTTTTTTGTGTAGTGAGGTGTATGATCAGAAACTATATGTATATTAGTAAAACATATCAAACCCTTAATCTAAGAGAAACTATGATTTTATGGGGATAAAATTTGATGTTATGATAAGTCGGATGAGACTTAATCCAAGAGAGAAGAAGAAATAGAATAATTATTTTAATACTATTAAAGCAAGTAATGGAATGTTTGATTAATTTTCATATAAAATTATCATGTTACTCACATTAATACAAAGTTAACTAAATAAAAATTGAAAATTTAATACATCAAGATGAGGAGTATCTAATAATATTCAATGGTGAATGAGGTTGATTACAATTTATTAAAAGGATAAAATCCTTAGATCTTAGAAAATGGTTACACGATGCACTTGACTGGAAAAAATATCCCCTAAAGTATATGCATAGGTATGATAAAGGATCTGGGAATTTTAAAAACATTTTATCTTCATATGTGTTGGGTATTAGAATCTATAAATTTTTGAATATATGATTGATTTAAATGATTTTATCTTTATATTTGTTTCACAGATAAAGGTATTAACTCTTTCTTAACATCGTGATGATTGGAATGATGTGATATCATAAAAGAACATACTTTTTATTAATATAATAAATGAAGATCCAATAATTATCATGGTATATTAGAAAAGTGGAAATTTATTACAAATTTGTAATATTCAAAATAAATTTTATACAATTGTAAAAGGAGAGAATGAGATTTATTGTAAAATATTTATCTATTTAGGTGAAAAGAAAATTTAATAAAATCATGGGTTAAGCTTTGAGAAATGTTGCAAATATGAATAAATAGAGTATCAAAACATGTTTCATGTTTATTAATAAGGGTTACATGATATTTGTGATAAAAAATTAGTCCACATCAGTTGATACAATTGAATGCGTGTGTCCTGATGATAATGAAGTTAACCAATAAAGATTAGTACCTAATCATTTTTTTATGATTTTACTCATATTATTTATAAATATTTTTTTACCATGTACACAATAATATCACGAGAAGTTTAAATATTTTTATTTTAATGGTGAGAAAAAATGAGATGTTCTATCAATTTTTTCCCAACATCATATTGAAATACATGAATGAAGATATTTAGTAATATATTAAAACAAATGAAAAAAATACATGGATATAGTTCAACATATACACCCGAACAAAATGATGTAGGTAAATTGAATAATTTTAGTATGATTTGTATGGGGAGAACCATGTCATCAGATCATAAAACATCAAAATTTTCTTATATACAAGATAGAAACAATATGTTTATAATCTCAAATGGTGCTTACTTTGACAAAACATAGTTACCATATCTTACGAGATATGGTATGGGAACAAACTCAACATGAAGAGTTTAAATTTTTTTTTAAGTCAATGTTTTCTTAAAATAAAATCGTGATATATTATAAAATTTTATGATTCAGATAATTAAGTGATATTTCCTTTATATACAATCATTGATTGAAGATAGTGGTATAAAACCCAGAATTTTAAGAAGACCACTAATCAATTAGATGGGATAGTTAATTATAATCCATGTACATCATTAAAATCATTGGCTATTGATGAAGATATTAAAGAAACTAAAATATCTTATGATATATTAAATTTGATTGATTAAATTAATAAAATAGGATTTCTAAATTTTGATGATAAGAATAAGTACTCGATCATTGAAATTATAAATTATCAATAATTATAAATATTTTTAAACCTAAAAAATTCCATTTAAATAGTATTAATGGTGATAAAACTCAATTTTTTTAATAAAATAAATTATTAATATATTTCATTCATTGGATAAACTAAAGAGTGTTCATGAAGCATTAAAATATGGGGTTTTTATTTCAATAATATATTTTAGGATAAATTAAACACAAAATACTAACTTCTATAAGATGCTGTTAAGCTCCAATGTTTATAATGTGATTTGAAAAAATGGATCTTTAGATATATACCCAATGAGAAAAGAGAAGTACCAAAAAAATTTCATCTATTTTTCAAATGATACTTAAACAATTACCGTTAAATAATTTGATGATAAATTTTATTTTGTCATAGGGATTTAAATGACTCTAATTTTTCTTATGATATTTGTTTATAGAAATTAAAAAGTGTTTCAAATGGTTTTATAGTTGAAATTATTGAATGGAGGACTTAAGGATGTTGTTTATATTAAACAATGAAAAGGTATTTTTCTTAATGATGATTGTAATTGAGTTTTTAAGAGGAAGAAAGAAATACTTGTGAATGAATAATAACCAAGAGTTTGGTATTTATAACATTATTGTACCTGAAAAGGTATGAAATTTAAAAAATACAAGGCAGATAAAAATATTTATATCAAGAGAGATAACACAAAATAACTCATTGTGATTGTATATATGATAACATTATATTTTTCAAGAATGAATTGATGCATTTTTTGGAAATTACCAACTGAATGGAAAATATTTTTCAAATGTTTATGATTGGTTAGATGGGGTTATTTTTAGATTTTTATGTTATGAATTACAAATCTTCTATTTTTCTGTCATAAGAAAACTATGCTTGTGTGTTATAAAAAAGGTTCCTAACAGAAGAGTACAAGAGGCCTCAAATCTTATAGAATATGGGAAAATGTCTTACATAGATAAATATGAAAGTATTATTGATCAAATTTCGTTTCAAAGGCATATCATAAGCCTAAATCACTAGGAAAAATCTATATCAGATACTATGTTTTCTATAACTATTTGTTAACAATTACAAAGAATTATAAAGAGTCACATAATATAATTTGAAACATTTATCATATTTCATTAATGGAACTATAAATTATGTCTTATGGTTTTGAAAAATATATATTTAAAAATTTACAAAATTTTCAATGTTGATTGGCCATGTTACATTAGATATTGTAAATCAACTTCAGGGAATGTATTTTTTATCAGTTGAATATTCATCCCTTGAAAATATAAGAATTAACATTCACTCACATTAAGAAAAAAAGAATTTGGGTGTACTATATCATCATAAGATATATCCTAAATTATGTGGGTGATGTTATAACATGAATAGATGAGTGTGAAAGTCTCATACCCATCTATAGTTGAAAAAAACCAACGTGTACTATTTTTTTAAAACAATGTAGTAAAATAAATGAGGTTAAACACATCATCAATTTTTTTAATATGTAGATATTAAAATGTAATATGTTTAAATAAAGGAGTATAAAATTTTTATTTTGACATATATCATAACAAATGATGTCTTCCAATACATAAGTGTTTTTGGGGAGTTCATTATCTTCAGAAATACAAGTAAGGTAATATATTTATTTTCCCCATTTCATTCATTTTAATTTTTATATAAGGATAATAATAGTTTTATAGAAATTATTATAAACATGTAAAAAATTTATCACATGGAATTAATTGGGGGAGAAAAGAGGAGTTTCCGTGTAGGGGGTACATGAGGAGTTTGTGACTATTGTTTGTAAAGGATCTCAATTTTTTACCATGTTTATTACTAATAAAATGAATGATATTTAATAACTGAGGGAGATGGGGGAGTTAAACAAAACCTCAAGTATTGGTTTCATAAAGAATATCATAAAATATGTTAACTGATATTTGGTCAATATAGTGTCGATATTCACATTGAGGGTTAGACAACTCTGAAATAGATCATTTTTTAAATTGTGTGTTGTTAAAATAATTCAAATATTAGTATGTTTCTATGATATTCTTTTAAATAATATAATTTAAGTTATTTTTTGGGTAATTTAATGTTGAATTTATCAAACTCATGGATTTAGAGAAGATTATTTAATGGTGAATGAGATGCAAAGGAATGAATAATTTTTATGGAGAGATAAACCAAATCATATTTCTCACCAAAAACACATTGTGGATGCTATATTGTAGGTGTCTTATGAAGAGTTGGAGAAATATTACCATTGAAATTATTATAGTACTCCACATATATTTTTATGTCCATGATGAATAAAAAATGAACATGGTGTATTTTAATATGTCATGGTATATATTGAAAATTTCCATGGTCTAACTGGTCATGGTTTTGGAGTTTTCAGAAGGCGGAGTTAAATACCCTCTAAGGCAGTGTGAAAGAAAAATTATCCTGGATAAAATTATATATGGTGATGTGTTTTAATATATTAATTTATTTTTGTTTTTAAGAATTAAATGATTATGGTTTTAGATCATTTTTGTTGCGATTACTGATATAACCACATTATTGTAAACATCACCATGTCATAGTGGGAGGCATTGATATGATAACTAAAATAGAAATAGAAATCAATATTCATGGTTAGATAATATTTCCATGGATGGTTTTGGGATTTGGGATTTACTAGATATAATACATCTTGAATAACACCCAACAAGTTGTGATTATACCAATCATATTTATATAATTTATCATGACTGTTAAACTGTAAAAAACAAGGTGATATCAAACAAAACATTCCATGGCAATTTCAAAAGATATTTTGGATGGCTTTGTTAATTCTATGATAAATTATAATGTTGTTACTAAAGCTCTATTTTAGTTTGGTAGAGTAAAATAATATGAATACATAATTAATGAAGTCATTTTTTTCAATTGGGGTGTTTATTTGAGTAAAGTTATAGTGAATATGGTTCATTATACTTGATATAGATTTTTATTTCAATTATTCTTTCATTATATGTATCATATTTCATCTTAAGTGATTCATGATAATTCTTGTGAGGTGAATATGGTCTGATGTTTAAAAAATAATAATATAAATTTCAATTTGAGAAGATAATGTTTTGGAATTTTTTTATTGCTATAGATTTAATCACAACCCAATTCGTGAAATGTAATATTAAATTAACATTGAATAACATTGAAATCTACTAGAAGATGATTAAATCAATACATAACCTAAGGGTTCATGTCGTTATTTATGTTTAAATTTAAATATTTTTTAAAATATTCTTCATGATAATGATAATACATTTAAATGAGAATAAAAAGGAAAATTAGTTGTTATATGGATTAATGGTATTAAATAATCATGTCATATTGGGGTATCTCATACCAAGATTCACCTTGTTAGCTTATTCTAGAATCTCTTATTTTTTATTCTCATAAATACTATTTATTATATTATTCATGAATTTATTGGTTTATGGTAGTCAAATTGTTTTTTAGTAGTATGAAAAATGGATAAGTCTTGATGTAACCGCATCAAAATACCATAAAATGAATTTCAATTGAACATGAAGTCCAAGTGGCCTTTTGTAAGGACCAAAGGTTGAATTGTAAGTGAATTCATGAACAAATAAGTAAATGAGTTCTAAATGAGAAAAAAATTAAATATTAAACTCATTTCATGTATACTAATACAAACAAATGAAGTGTTAAATTGACCATAAGAACTATCCAACATAACAAATGAATACTTGATGTGAACATATATGCCAAATTTTCATTTGGGTAAAGTTTTTAACCTACCATATGAGGATCTAAGTAAAATAATGAATTACATAAGTGTTATATTGATAAAATATAGTAACCACATATAGAAAATAAATTACTATGTTAAGAGACTATATCAATTGATAATTTCAAGTGACCAAAATCTCAAGTGATCATAATGTAAAGTGACCAAAAAATCAAGTGACAAAAATTCAATGTGACCATGCTGAAGTAAAGATAATGTAGATGCGCATAATCAAACCATTAAATAATTTTAAAAAGTAAAATGAATACATATTTAATAATTTATTATGATATATTATAATTTAAGGATTCTATATTAGAATAATCAGGATGAGAAATTTTTATGAATATTATACAATTGGTAATTTAAAAGGATTTATCTTTATGAATTAGAGGCACTCATGGAAAAATAGGTAATATAATGATGGAATAACGATAAGAATAACCTCTTCATTTTGATATTCCAAGACACATAGTTTTTTTCTTATTATTGAAAGTTACATTAAAACCCTTTTAAGGAAATATTTAATGATAATTCATTAACATAATAAAATTAGATTGAGATACTTAAAAAAAATATTTTTATCTCTTTCCACTCACTCAATTTTAGTTTAATTTTGATCTATGTATATTCAGTAATTTATTCTTATTATCATATGATCTTTATGTGTATTAAATTTTTAATAGATATGTTCTGTTAAGAAACCATGTGTAATTAGTCATGTAGTCAGTTAAAATATGTTGAGACCTCTAAGTTACTATTTAGCATGACATATGTTATTTATAAAAAGTGTGTCATACTTAAGTTTCCATGAATCTTTTTGAGGATAGTTTAACTACCTTGAAAATTAAAATATTTAATTATGTGTTTAGGCGAGATCTCTCATAAATTTATTATTATTTTTCCCCAAATGAATTAGTGAATTTCTAATTGAAATTTCAACCATCACACAAACCTTCTTTCCCCCATACAAAGCCCTTAATATTCATTGAGGACCCCTATAATGTCTCATTCATGTCTATTCCTTCAAACTCATTCTTATCTACAAACCAAAATTGTGCCTCTAATGTTTTGAATCATAGTAGATGAATTGTTTAATTTAAAACTTCCCATCAAGTTACATCTATCATTTGATATCATCCTTCAATGAAACCAAAGAAAAATAGAGCGATCCCAAGTGATACTGTCAAACCTCTCAACCCTCATCAACTATATTAACCTATATGTTGCAAAAAATAAGTTGATTCCAAATGGATATAATTAAGAAATTACATGGATTGAAAATTGAATAAAAATCAAGGATGAAGAGATTATATTAAGGAAAATTGTAGGACATTTTAACCTTATATAATTAAATTGTATTATGCTAATATGGGAATTATTAATAGTAATTCAAAGGATTCCATTAAATTGGTTTTAAATTTACAAATTATAGTATTCTACTTGATGTTATGGGTTAAAAGTTTAAATATACCTTATGTATGAGTATATTAGGGATATCAAGGTTTTTATCCTATTAAACTTTATTATTTTGTGTTTTTAAATGCTCTTGGGAACTGATTATGAATGGAACTCTTTGAAGGCCAACTGTTATTGAATAGGGAATGAAGAATGTTGGTGAAGTTTATCCTAAATCTGATTTTCCTAGGTTATTGGACATCATATTTTAAGGAAGTATGATTTATATTATATTTATCTTATAAATAATGGAATTCAGAAAATTACATCAAGGTATATCATGGGGAACATGGAAGTGTTTTTCAAAACATCTTCCAGATTTACCTGATTGCCTTATCCAAATTTCATCCCCACCCAAATCGATTAAAAAGTATTTTTTAGCGAGTGGAAGGATAAAATAGTCTTACCTGGTGTTTTTTATTAAAATAGAAAATCTATAAGAGTATGATGATCATTTAGAACCCATGGAATAAAGAATGGGATACCAATAATTTGAGAATATATAAGAAGCTCAATCCTATTAATGATCTTGTGAGATTGAGGGACTATGTTTATCATGGTCTATAAAATGGTGAATTAGTTGAGTATTTAATAGATGAGGTTAAAGTAAAATTTGATGTATTAGAATATGAATTTGAAACTAATGATCTTATAGAAGAAGTAATGAGAGAACATGAGGATGAAAATATCTCTTCTATTGTATCCTTTAGATCTCCAATTTTTCTTCTACCTATACCTTCTCATGAAGTAGAGATAAGAGATAGGGATCTTGATGATATCTAGGTATCCATGGGTGGGTTTTTTATAGATATAACATTAGAGGATAGTGAAATAGATGAATATACACGAAATATTGAAATTAGTGATATATAGTCTAGTTGGATCCTTGTCATTGTATGAAATCCTAGGGAAAATAGAAGATGATAAAATACATATAGTGATTAATTTGGTGATAGTTGTAACAACCCATAAATTTATTAATGAAAATTACTCTTAATCTAATTAATTGTATTATTATGTAAAATTGTTTGATAAAACACTTACACTTTCCAGGTGTTCTGTTTTTGGATTTTAAATTACCATTGCTAATATAGTTATTGAATAGTGACCACATGATTTGTATAAATATATGGATTTAACAAATCTAATTTACTCAAATAAAATAAGTTATGTCCTCATAAAATATAATTTATCTATACGAAGCCCATTTTTCGGATCTTGTAAAGGAGGTAGCGTAACTGGGCTTCGCTCATGACCATGACCAAGCTGAACTTCTACACATTCAGCTTGAACGGAACCACCTACAAGAGAAGTGAATGTTGATAGAGATTACCACCTGGGCCATGTTATCTGAGCCACCCCAAAAATCTATCACCATCACACAACTTATCCATAGGTCTTATGCAGGTGTTATAATGGGTTCTGTAACAAGACCCCAGCAATATGATTATGTGCATTATTTTGTATAAAGAATATACATTCATTTTATTATTGTTAATTTTTTTAAAGCACAAAAAGTATTTTTTTAGTTAATATTTAAATTCAATTAAGAAATATATTTTTATGAATTAATCGATTTTTGAATTAAATAATATTTTCTTAAAATATTTTTTCTAAATAAATTTCTATTAAATATAAATGATCATACAAATTTTTGTAATACAATTATAATTTTTATTATGGTTTGAAAACAGTTTTTGTAAAAACCCAAAATTTTTCAATAAATGCCTATTTTTATTTTAAAAATGAAAATTAACATATTTATACAATTAAATAGATAAAATTAATATCATTTTTGGATTGAGGATGATAAAATTATCAAATCATGAATTTTCCTGATTTTCTGAAATAGTCGAATTTTTGGGTAAAAATTTAATACAGCTTAAATATAAAATGTGTTTTATGACAACATAATGACCTAATAGTAATGTAACAAATGTAATATAAAACGTTTTTTCCCCAATATATGTTTTATCATTAAAATAATTTAATTTTAAATTTGTTTGATTATTTTTAAGGTGCCTTAGTGGACCCTCCAAGACTTATAAAATATTTTAACTTTTTAAAATGATATCCTTTAGGGTGTGTCTCACATCCACCCCATCATGCCCAATATTTTAAGAAATTTTTCCATTGGCCTTTTAAAATTATTTTTTCCACTTCCACTTCAAAAAAAACATGGGTAGAAACCATGTGTTAGTTTTTTATTTTGATCATTTTAATGTGTACTGTCCAAAACCAAAATAATAAAGAATTCTCACTCATTTCCAATATAAACCAACTCAATTTCCCATTACTCTTCACTCAAAACATTTGTAGATCGACCAAACTCTGCCCTCCTATCTCTATAATACTCAAAAGGTGATGCAATCTACCTAGAATCCTCTATCAAGCCTCTCCCAATCCTTTGGGATCACACTACCATGTAAAGGATTTCTTCCTTTCTAATTATTGTCAAAATTTATTTATATTGTTTTACACTTTTATTTTCCATTAAAAATGTTGTAGTATGATTTCAAACCTCCCCCATACATCTCTCATTATGTTTTAATTATTATAGACCTCTTTATTTCTCATTAATTCTTCCCATGTACATATGTTACCCTGCCAAAATTCTGTAAGGAATTTCTCTTTTCCCATTTCCATTCAAGAAATTATATTATAATATGGATCAATATTACAATAAATATGTTGGGATATTATGTTCCATTATCCACTTAATACCATTTCTTGTATAAATGATGAGAGACCCCTTTCCCTTTCATCAACCCATTTTATGATTTATATTTAACGTCATTATGCTACCAAGGTTACACAAAAATTTCCCATGACAAAATCATCAAGTAAGTGCATACCATACCCATTTCTATATCATGGGTATAAACCATTATTCACATGTACTTGTTGATTTAGTAATTACATTTATGTAATCTATATCTCTTATTCGTGTAATAAATTATTTTGTTTAATGAATCCATGTTGTTGATCCATGTGGCACACTTATGCATGAAATGAAATGTTTACAAACGGTGCCCCCTGACAGCGCTCCAATGTATTGGGTAAAGATTTGTGTCATGATAATCAAATATAATGAGGTTTTACATAGTATAATTCTTGTGAAATGAGGCTTTACTCATTATCTAGGTGAAATGAGACTTGGCTCATGCAAATATCATGTTAAATGTTGTTTCCACATATCCTTGTTATGATAATAATGCTACATCATGCCTTAATGTTAAAGATTATATTGAACTCCATTAATATGCCTATTTCCTAACATGTATTATATTATTCATGTTATTACTTGTTTAATCTGTTACTGGGCTCTATTTCTCACCCTTTTCTTATGTATGTCCTTAGGTTATCCCATGCAATTCTATGTAAAAGGAATGTTGTGGTCATGTAAAAAAAGATTTCAATAAAGATGTGTATTTCATGTTTTAAGTAGCTATGTAATGTTCATAATCACAAATGACCCTAAATCTCTCTATCCTTAGATTTGTCTTAAGTGAAATATAATTTTATGAATCATGTTTATGTGTGTAATAAAGAGCATGGTTGTTATTGATGGTATCAGATGATAGGTTTAGTTATTTTTTGGATTATGATTATAAAACCCTAGTGAATTAATTAGGTATAAGACTAATTATAATAAATAAATCTCGGAATTTTGGTGAGTATGAAGTAACTAGTTTATCATGAAAATAAATCCCTATATGGATATGAATAAGTTGAGGTGGCTTAGGCATATATATATCCAGTGGTATAACCAGAAAAAATTGATTTGATCGAGACTTGAATGGGAACTGGTGCATGATAACATGCCTTGTTTCACTCTTGGTTATGACACTCCCTAGAGATATTCTTTGGTAAATTCAAAATCTTAGTATGATCCATTATTAAGGGAATAAAAAAAATTATCCTAAGAATATATGTTGGGAAGTAGTTCATGGATAACATAGATTGAAGCCTGTAAATTCAAATGTAAAGGAAATAATTGTAATTTAAAAGTGATGCATTTCTTTATTTGAATTCCCCTTTATGTGTTACCCGTAACTTTCATTTTCTTCCAGCCAATATATGGTAATATTAGGACCTGGGCTAACAACCGATGTGAAGATCAATGTGATAAATGTTTTAATGAGTTAGCCAATCTGATGGGGGTGGGAATCACAAACTTTATCATGATAATCTCATAGTTATCTCATATTTTGAATTGAAACATGGGTCAAGAGGAATTTTCAAACCCCCCAAAGAAATAACAATCCTCAATCGAAAGCTACATGAGACAAAGGCCTCCTAGTTTTAGTAGATCATTTGATCCCTCCATCACCAAACAATGGATCAACTCCATTGAAAAGATATTCTCCATCCATAAAGGTTCCGAACAAGAGAAGGTTCCTCTAGATTCTTATCATATGGAGGGTGAATCTGATAAATGTTAGTCATTGATCAAAAAAATAAAGCTCGAGGAAGTGACCGAGGTGCTGGAATGGAAGGATTTCTAGAAAAATGTTTGTTGATAAATATTTTCCACACACCCTCAAACTTAAGATAGAAAGGGACTTCCTTGCCCTAAAAAAAAGATGATGAATCCATTAGATACTATGATAGAAACATCACAAGGAATTCCCAACACACCATCAACATTTTCTTTACCCCCAAATTAAAGGTTTAATGCTTCTTTGGTGGGATAAAATCTAGCCTATAGAAAGCCCTAGTGATCTGTGACTTCGATAGCTATGAGAAAATTTTCTAATATTCCCTCAATACCGAAATGGATATCAGCAAATCACATGGGTATCATTGGGACAAGATGGGGAAAGTGGAATTTAATTATGGTGGTCTGATGGATAAATCCAATGGTTCTATGAAATTATAGCACCCCAATTTCCATAGGTGCAGAAAGAAGTACCTCCAAATTGCATGAAGGGGGAGAGGAAATGATTTAGGTGGAGAGGAGATAAGAACCAAGCTATTAATTGCTGACAAGAAAAACCCACTTATGCGATAGATAAGAGGAACACTTCGTTCAACCCTCAACACATTTTTCATTGCTTCAACTACAAAGAACCTGAGAACTTTTCAATCCACTTCCCTAAGACAAGGGTTTTCAGAGGCAACCAAGAACCTCTAAGGTAGCAAGGGAGTGCTTTTTCCATCAGTACTACCAAAATGAACCCTGACATCGAAGTGGTGATAGGTACATGAGTTATTCTTTCAGGAATATCGAACAAACTTTTCTATTCTGGTTCTACACATTTTTTTTATATCCTAAAGTTTTAGTAGAACAATCCCAACACCACCAACCATAAATCATTGATGTACAGATGTCGGTAAGAATGAAAAATGGGGCAATCATTACATCCAATGAATATAACCCCTCCCTATAAAAATTAATGGTTTGAAATTCCCATAGAACCACTCCATACTCACATTGGTGGAATTTGATGCAATTTTATGCATTGATTGACTTTCCCTATATAGAGCCATCAAAAATTTCCGTGAGATGGAAATAACTCTCCATATAGAGAATTGATCCCCCGATTATTTTCAACTGCAAGGAGGAGGATGAATCTTCTTTAGAACCATCATCTCAAACATAGATATTACTACCTTTTGAGAACATTTATCTTTCTTAGAATATTTAGTCTAAGTAAGAAACCATCATTAATACATGCTTATTGTGAGGGAATTCGCTGAAGTTTTTCCTAAATATTTTCCAGGTCTTCCTCCAAGAAGATATGTAGAATTCTAGATTGATCTTATACCTTGGTATTTTCCAATATCCAAGACTCCATATAGAATGGATGTTGTGAAGATTTAGGATCTAAAGAAATAACTATAGGATAATCTGGATGAAGGGTTTATACGCCCAAGTGCTTCACCATGGGGTGCACCATTCCTATTTGTCAAGAAGAAGGATGGGTCAATGCACATTTTTATTCATTTTCATGAGCTCAAAAAAATCACAATAAAGAACAAGTATCATCTTCCCCAAATTGATGACTTATTTGATTAGCTACATGTATCAAATTCTACTTCTAGGTGGATTGGAGGTCGGGATATTACGAAGTAAGGGTGAAGAATGAGGATATACCCAAGACTACTTTTCGTACAAGGTATGAGCACTATGAATTCATAGTAATTTCTTTCAGAATCACTAATGCTCCTGCAATCTTCATGGACATGATGAATAGAGTCGTTAGAGACTACCTAGAAAAATTTTGGGTAGTCTATATTGATAGTATTCTAATATAATCCAAAATGAAAGAAGAGCATGAGGAGTATGTAAGCACTGCATTGGAGACCATGTGAAAGGAGAAGCTCTATGAAAAGTATAGAAAGTGTGAGTTTTTGTTGATGGAAGTCTCATTCTTCGGTCATATCATCATAAGCAATGGGATATCTGTGGATCCCTCCAAGAAAAATGAAATTGAGGGATGGTCGAGGACAACATCTGTGATGGATATCCACAGTTTCCTTGGGTTAGCTGGATATTATCGACGATTTGTGAGAAATATCTCACAATTGTCAAACACTCTTACCAATCTAACTCAGAAGGGAGTGGAGTTTTTTTGTAGTGATGAATGCGATGATATCATCAAGGAGTTGAAAAGGAGGCTTATCACTGCGCCCTTTCTCACCCTACCCACAAGTGGTGAACTTTTTGTGGTATTTAGTGATGCTTCGAAGAAGGGAATGAGTTGTGTGTTGATACAAAATGGAAAAGTCATTGCATATGCTTCAAGGAAATTGAGAGTTCATGAGAAAACTATTAAACACGTGATCTGGAGTTGGCTGTAGTAATCTTCACTTTTAAAATTTGGTGGCATTACCTCTTTTGGGAGAAGTGTGAAGTATAAATGGATCACAAAAGTCTCAAGTATATATTAACAAAAAAGTGTTCAAAAAGTGCCAACGAAGACAGTTATATATGATCAATGACTATAAATGCTCAATCCATTACCACCCTTGGAATGTGAACAAGGTGGAGAGTGCTCTAAGTAGAAAGGACCCATATATTCTATCATTTATAAGAATTGAAAAGGATCCAATATTCTTAGATTTGATAAAGATAGACAAGGGTATCATAAAGAAGGGAACATCATCAATCATTTGTCAAATGATTGATCTAAATTCAGTTTTGGAAAGGTTAATGGATGCTCAAAAGGGTGATGTGGGATTTCAAAAGTAAGTGGAAACTATCATAAAATGGAATTCCTCAGAGTTCAAATTTAATGAATAAGGAATTGTGAGATTTGAGTCAAGACTATGTGATCCATCAAATCAAGAGTTAAATAAATAACTTTTGGACAATGCACCTAGTTTTAATTTCTCCATTCACCTAGGAATCAAAAATATGTATCAAGTTATCTAAGATCATTATTGGTGGGATAACATGAAGAAGGAGATTGCTGATTATACATAAAAGTGCCCAATATGTCAGCAAGTGATGGCTAAGAAGAGGAAGTCTAAGGGGATAATGAAACTATTACCAATACCAAATTAGAAATGGTAGAACATCACTATCAACTTTATCACCAGACTATTGAATACATCCATAGGAAACAATTCTATCTGGGTTATTGTGGATCATCTTACAAAGACAACACACTTCATTGAAATTAGGGAGGATTTCTCATTGGATCAACTGGTACATATATACATTAGATAAGTGGTAAGGATGCCTGGAGTACCACTATCGATTGATTTGTCTGAGATCCAAGATTCACCTCTGTTCTGGAAGAGTCCCCAACACACTCCGAATGTTGGGATGAGCTTTAGTATGGATTATCATCTTCAAACTGATGGAAAATCTGAGTGAACTATCCAAACATTCTAGGACATGTTTAGAGCATTCTCAATGGACATAAAAGGAAGATTCGATCAATATCTTTCTCTGGTTGAGTTCTCTTATAATAATAGTTTCCACTAGATCATCCAAATGGATCCTTATCATGCCCCCTGTAGGAAGTGTTGTAGAACACCGACATGTTGGGATGAAGTTGGGGATCAAAAACTCCTAGGTCCAAAAATGGTCTATGAAATGATGGAGAAGGATATGAACATCCATCATCACATTAAAGTTTCTTAGAGTCGACAAAAGAGATATGTTGATAATCATCGATGAGACCTAGAGTTTGATGTTGGAAAAATATTATTCTTCTGCATATCAATGTGGAGGAGATTTATGAGATTTTTAAATAAGGAAAATCTTATTCCAAGGTACATTGACCCTTTTGAGATCCCTTATCACAGTGGAGTAGTGGCCTATCAACTAGAACTCCCAACAAACTAATCTCAAGTACATGATATATTCCATGTATCACTCGCGAGGAAGTACATACCTGACGCATCACATGTACTCAATCTAGATGTGGTACAATTGGATAATGACCTCTCCTCTGAAGAGAAGATGGTGAAGATCTTATATTTTAGGGAAAAAGTTCTATGAAATAGTATAATGCCCCTCATGAAGGTGTTGTGGAGAAAACACAAGTTTGAAGAAGAAATGTGGGAATCAGAGGAAGTGATTAAGAAGAGTTAGCCTCATATGTTTAAGTGTTGGAAAAGGAAATTTAGAGGGCGAATTTTCTTAAGGGGGGAGATTATAATGACCCCAACATTTATTAATGAAAATTCCTCTTGATCAAATTAAATGTCTTATTATGTAATATGGTTATATAAAACCCATGAAAGTACTTGGTATAATGTTTTTGGATTTTTAATTAACATTAATTATTATTAACATCGCTAATATAAACATTGAACAATGATCATATTATTAGTATAAATATAGGGTTTTAACAAATCTAATTTACTTAGAAAAAGGAAGTGATGTCCTCATCCAGTAGAATTTATCCATATGAAGCCCTTTTTTCGGAGCTCAGAAAGGAGGTAGCATAATTAGGCTTCACTCTTGACCAAGCCCAAGCTGAGCTTCAACATGTTAAGCTTGAAAAGAACCACTTATGGGAGATGTGGAAGTTAATAGAGATTACCACCCGAGCGATGTTATCTGAGCCACCCAAAGAGTCCATCACAATCGCACACCTTACCCTTAGGTATTGTGTGAGTGTTATAAGGGGTTAGTTAACAAGTCCCTTGAACTAAGATTATGTGAATTATTTTTTATAAATAATATACAATCATTTTGTTATTGTTAATTTGTTTTTTTAAAGGCCAAATAAAATTTTTAGTCAATATTTCAATTCAATAATGAAATATTTTTTGATGAATTAATGGATTCCTGAATTGAATAATATTTTAATATAATATTAATAATAAATTAATTTTTATCAAATATAAATGATCATATAATTTTTAGGAATACAATTGTAATTTTTATTGTCGTTTGATAACTGTTTTTGTCAAAACCCACGAATTTTCAATAAATGTCAGTTTTTATTTTGAAATTAAAAATTGACATATTTGTAAGATTATTTAGATAAAATTAATATCATTTTTGGATTTAGTATGTCCAAAATATATAATAGTTATTTTTTCCTAATTTTTCGAGACAATCGATTTTTTGGGTAAAAACTAACCATTGTTTAAATATATAATGTGTTTTATTACATCATAATGACCTAATAGTGATGTAATAAAATAATATAAAATGTTTTTTAAGACTATTTATGTTTTATATTTCATTTAATTTTATTTTATATTTTTTGGATTCATTTTAAGGTGCCTTAGTGGACTCTCCAAGACATATCAAATATTTTAACATTTTAAAATGATTTCCTTGAGTGTGTGACTCACCTCTACATAATAAAGAATAATATTTTAATATTTTCAACCATTGGACTTATAATATATTGTTTTCCCTTCCCATTTTTTAAAAACCATGGGATTAAACCTTGTGATAGTTTGTGGTTTTGATTAGTTTGATGTGTAGATTCGAAAACCTAAATAACAAATAATTCTCTCTTTTCCAATATAATCCCACTAAATTTTTCATTACTCATCCCTAAAAACCATTGTAGATAGACCAAACTCTACCCTCCTTTCTCTAGAATCATCCCAATATTCCCCAAGCACCCTATAATCCTCTCTCAAGCCTCCCCAAGCCTCAGGATCACACTTCCATGTAAGGGATTTCTTCCTTTCTCATTTTTTTCCAAATTTAATTATGTTTTTTTACATTTTTATTTTCAACTAAAAATTTTGGGGTATAATTTATAACCTCCCCATACTTCCCTAATAATTTTTTAATGATTAGAGACCTATTTATATCTCATTAATTCCTCCCATGTACACTCGTTAGCATGCCGAAATTCCATAAAGAATTTCTCTCAACCCATTTACATTCAAGAAATTATTTTATATTATGCATCTAAATTACATTACATATGTTAGGATATTATGTTCCATAATCCCTTTAATTCCCATTTATTTTTTAAATGATGATATTCCCCTTTCCTTCCCATCAACCCATTTTACAATTTCTATTTTATGTCGTTATACAGCTATGGTTACACCAAAATTTCCAATGCCAAAATCATCATGTAAGTGAGTACGATACCCATTTATCTATAATGGGTATTCAAATTTATGAACTTTTTCTGGTTGAAAAAGTACTTAGATTTATGTATTCCAAAAATCTTATTTGTGGAATAAATTAATAGGTTGAATAAATCTATGTTTACAATCCATGTGGAACACTTATGCATGAAATGAAATGTTTATAAAGGGTGAAACCTGATTGCACTCCAATGCATTGGATAAAGATTAGTATCATGATATGTCAAGTGAAATGAGGGTTTAATCTTGATAATTCAAGTGAAATTATGGTTTAATAATGCTAAATCAAGTTCAATGAGGGTTTAATCATGATAATTCAAATGCAATGAGGGTTACTCATGATCCATGTGCAATGAGCCTTAGATCATGCTAATATCATGGTAAATGTTGTTTCCACATTTCCGTGTAATGATAATCATTATCTATCATGCCTTTATTTTCTTGTTTATCTTGTGATCCATTGATATGCCTATTTCCAAACATTTATTGTATTCTTTATGTTATTCCTTGTTTATTCCAATACTGGGCTTTATAGCTCACCTTTTTCTTACGTATGTCCTCAGGTTATCCCATGCAATGCTAAGTACAAAGGAATATTTTGGTCATGTAAAAGAAGTTTTCAATAGATATGTTTATTTCATGTTTTATGTTTCTATTTAAAGTTCCTAAGCTCTAAAGACACTAGACCTCTCGATGCTCAGAGTTGTCTTAAGTGCAAGATTATTTAATAAATCATGTTTATTTGTGTAATAAATAGTAGGTTTGTTATAATGGTGATTCTGTGGAAGTAGTTTGCTTAGATATGGTGGAATATCCATCTATTATGCTCAGAAAGACCCTGATGGGACCCTTTTTTTCAGATTTATCTTCAATATATTGTTTAAGTATATCCTCCTAGACCTATGGTGGACCAATTTATAGATGGGGAACTTTTCTATACTATTATTAATTTTATTTAATGGTTAGTAGTAATGTTACAAATCGTATTTGATTTTATATTATAGATCCTATTTGAAATTTATGAGGAAGAAATTCTTGAAACCAAAAAATATTAGTCTTTGAGACTATAAAATTTGATGTTTCACAGTGATATGGATGGAAGGAAGTCTACTCCTAATCCTTATATACCAATTTCTCATTATGATTCTTTTTATATTGTGAAAAATGGGAATCTTAATGTTTTCAAAAATACTTGTATTCATGCATTAAAATAACTTTATATTGGATTTTGGATGGCATTAGAACCCACTAGAGAAGAGGAAATCTTTAGGATAATTACTATTGTTATCTATCATTTTCATCTAATTATACATCTAAAAATGGATATAATGAAAAATTATAATGAGAGATTATGATATCAAGTTAGATTATTGATAAAAGACCTATAGGAAATGATGTTAAAGTAAAACTAAAGGTTTTTGCATACTTTTTCCCTATATTATATCACAGATACTCCTTTTCTTGTAGCATCTTTAGTTATATATCTTACTCATGTGAAGTATTTTTAATAAATATATGATAGAAACACTCCTAAAATATGAGTTTTTGGTGATATTGGATACATTTCAAAAGGCTAGAGAATTGGTGTTTTATGGAATTTAAAATAATACTACAAAAACATTGGAAGTGGTTATATGAGATATAAAGAAACTGGTAGAGATAGAGAAAAAATATGAATAGCTGTTGAATTTTTTCTTAGTTGGACTTTGACAATGTCTGAAATGAAGACCATGTTCTGATTATTATCTTGTGATCTCATAATTCATTCTCTGACTCAGGATTTCAAAACTCATTTGAAAAGATTCAAAGTTATTACTCTAGTTATGGTATCCTTTAGGGAAGACCAATAGGTATATTTAAATGATATAGAGAATAAATATTGAGCAATGAAGGGATTCACCTATCTTCTGAAACCCTACATGTATAAAACCAATAATTAAATTCTATCATCTCATTACTTAAATATTTATTTAAAAAAAACATCTGAAACCTCTTATACCAACCCTATTAGTTTGCCTCTATTGAAAGTTGTTTAATATCTTCACATTCTTTCTATGTGTGTGTTTATTAAAGAAAATTATTCTATATCTTAACCAAAATATTACCCTCCTACCACAACCTCCAAAAAAGGTTATATGTCATTATCCCATTTGAAATCTAATATCTATATCAGAATATGATTTTGAATAGAGTTATTGATATGAAAATTTTTTAACACTTTTTTGAATTATAAATAGAATGTTTTATTTCCTTCATGTGCTTCAATTTATTTATTTTTAGTATTTATTCCTTAGATAACTTAATTTTTTTTATTTATACTTTTATATTTTTACATATATATGACACACTTTTTGATAATCCCTAAAAGGGGATAAATTCTGTTTTAATTCATTTCCTATAATCTATCATGATTTATGATCATAAAAGTGGGTGATTGATTGATTATCCCTGAAACACCTTATTTTAATGATCACAAATCAGGTTTCATATATTATTTATTTATTATTGATTATATTATATTAAAATATTTTTATAAAAAAATATGAAAAATGGTAACGTCTTGGAGTGACTATGTCAGCCAACCAAATTAAAAATATCACTTGATCATGTATTACATGTGACCATATATAAGTGATGCAACATTTATGTCTATGTGACCTCATGAAAAAAACAAGTTACATTATATCAAATGAGAATAATTTACCTATGTGTAGATTTGAAGACATGGTTACTGAAGTAAATATCAGAAGTGTTCATCTAACTTTATGGAGTATTTAATCTACAGTATGAAGAATTGATTTGACCATATAGAAAAAGATCACATTTTAGTGAAATTTTGAACCTAATTCCTGAGGAACATATGTAACCACATGAAGGACTTAAGTGACCACATGAAGAAATTAAGTGAGAACATGTATAGACAAAGGACCAAATCATGTGATCACAATATCAAGTGACCAAAAAGTTATGTAACCAGAAGATGATGTTACCACAATAAAATGTGTCTATGCTGAAAAAATGATCATGTAACCATGTCTAGTTTAACGAGTAAGGAATTTTAAAAATTACAATGTAAATATTTGGAATAATTTACATTGAAGTAATAAAATTTAAATATTATAGATCTAAATAATATGAATGAGGATTATTTTATGAATATTATACAATGAATTACTTGAGGATGATTCCACATTAGGAATTAGTGGCACTCCATGAAAAAGGACAGAGACTAAATTTGGAATACTAATTAGACTGACTACATCATTGTGTGATTTCATAAGTGTTTGTTCTATTTCATGTCAGTGAAAGATCCATTTGAAATTTCATCAAGTACATATTCAAATAAAATTTATTTACCTATGTTTGTCAAATTCAGATACTTTAAAATACTCACATCAGCACTTTACAGACACTCTATTTTAGTTTTCCTTTTTAACTATGTTTGTCATATTTTGTATATTTTTGGGAAAATGATAGTGCAATGTATTTTCATAACCTATGGTTTCTAGTAATTAACCCTTTATTTATGATTTTAATTATATATATTATCTTAGTGATGTTTTTAGAACGTAAAATGAGTTATTTGGGCTAAAGGGAAGGGTAACAGGTGCTGTACGGTTTGTCCAAACTGTGTGAAAACCAAAGAGAAACTATGTATTGTGGGTAGTTTAGGGAAGATGCTTTTATACAGTTAGATCATGACTTCATAGATGTGCAGAGATACCATGTGAAGTATCAAAGGTAGTATATAACACATGATTAGCACGTGGTTTGTCTAACCATGTGACTAAACCGTGTGTGGGTGAAAACCACCTCTTTAAAAGGAGGGCCTGGATTGTTCATAATGATTAATACCCCATTATTTCACTTAATCATCCATAAATTGGTATTTTTCTTCTCCAAATGTCAAGGATGTTTCTTCCATTGATCTAGAGGTGATCTGAAGGCTTCCCTTGGTGATTAGAATCTGATTTATGAGGCTAAGTCATCATTCTTGATCATTGTTAACAATTTACTTAGATATGCTTCATCAATTACCATATTTTATCATATCTATGCCTGCTGTGGGTATATATAAGGATTAATATCCCAAATAAGTCATGATTTGTTTTTTTTACTGTAGGGGAAAATATCTAATGTGAGTTCGTGGAAGTTCCAACCCATGTTTGTGAAGTTCTTTTTTCATTTATAATTTTCAACAAAACTCTTGAGGTAGGTGGATCAAATCTCAACAACTCTTACAAGAATTGATTGGATTAGTTTTAAATTAATTAAGTTTCTTTAAATAGAATATGAATATGTTTTAAAAGCTTGTTATAAATCATCCTTAGTGATGATTCAAAGTTTTTGGTGAAATTGTAAAATTTTGGTGAAATGGTTTCTAATGTTATTTAGTTTCGTGATTTTAAAATGGTTAATTTCAAATATGGGTGGGATGGATTTGTGAAATGGATTGTTAGAAAATGTGTTTTAATTAAAAGGTTTCTTTATTAGAATGATTTAGGAATAAGAGTTTTTGAAATGGTATTGCACATATTCGTGTGTGTATTCCTTTTTCATTTATGAGGCTTAGATAAAATATGACCTTCTAATTGGTGGAAAAAGTGTAATGGAACATTAGAAATTATTATACCATAATGAAATGTTATATTGAAAAGATACCACTCATGAGAATGTAATTTTCATAACTATTCATTCATGGTTGGATATGTGAAGTGGATTGGTTATTCCAAGTGGAACTTGAGAAATGGATTCATTGTATAGGTAAGTTGTTTTCATAAGAAACTGATTTTTCAAGAAAATGGGTAACATGAAATTTGTTTATATTTAAATATAAAATGTTTTCTAGAACTTGTTTATATTTAATTATAAACAGTTTTAAATGTTGTTTATACTTAGTAGAAAATAGTTTTATAAATAATTTTTTATAAATTTTATTATATAAATGTTACTAACTCTTCTATCCTAGTGGTGTGAGTAGCGAAGTCATTAGGGGGAAAACCAACATAGTTTTAGCACTATCCCATGCTTTTCTATTTTGGTTCTTTCTCAGATGTCATATATCCGGATACTGTAATGGTAAATTGTCACACGTCTTTAGCAATAATTTGTGATACTTGTTCTATCTGGTGATATTGATGAATAAAACTTGTGGAGCATGAAGTATTGTGGTCATCTTAGAGTCTTATTAGTTTTACTTATGCTGTTTACTTTGTTGTTGTAGTCATCCACTAGGTCACTTGATTTGATTACGATTTTGATATATGGAATGTTGAGTTGTCTTTAATGGTTATCATGCTTTATATAGTAGAAAGTTTTGTTATGATTTCTAGGTTAGTTATTTCATTCCTAAGGGTAAATCGTCCCACTCTTGTTTAATGAAGCCCTTCGGTATTTATTACCAGACTTTGGTGTCTTGGCGATATGGAATAAGGCGATGTATCATTCCTCTAACCTTTTGAAGCCAATGAGGAGAAGGTGGGATGTTACAGTATTATAGAGTACTATATACACTTTCCGTACATCGTTTAATACATTTTTCTCAAGTACAAGAGTGGTAGAGGATGGCTATATCCTAGACATCCCTATGTGAAAATATATCTATAAAAACAGATCCAGGTTATGGGTCATGTTTATTAGGATATTATAACTGTGATTGGTAGTAGGTGACTATCTAGTAGATAGGATTAATGATCTAAAATGGATTCGAACCTCTTTTCTAAATACCACTATATGATTTTAGCTATTTTCTTATTCTTTTTTAGATAATTCTCTAAGATTTTATTTCAAATCACCTTTTAGTTATTATTTTTCTAAACTACTCTTCTCAAAGAACATCTCTAATAGTTAACATTTATATATGAATTATTATATTTTTTTGAATATAATATTTTAAAATTTTAAATCCAGTTCAAATTTTTTTTAACAAGGTTTTGATTATATAGTTGAAAAACTATTTTTAAGTATCATATTGTTAATAATTGTATCATTTATTAATATGTATTATTTTTGTAAGGCGATTTTAAATTTTTTTAAACAAAAAATCAAAATTGAAAGCTAAATTGACCCATCTACTTTAGCTATCCATGGAGACCAACATTTAGAATTAGAGAAATTTTTTTTGTTCTCTTTAGTTACCTTTTACATTTATCAAGTTCATAAAAATGTCTTTTCAATTTATATCTATTCATTAATTTGTTTATATGAATGAAAAAGTATGAAGGATATGATAAAATTAGACCTCCTTATTTTAATGTTCAAAATTATGCTTAGTGGAAAATAAAAAAGGGAATTCATTTTGAGAGAATGGGGTTTGACATCTAGGAATCAATTGAGGATAAATATATAAAACTATAAATTCTTGAAAATAATGAGATACAATAACTAATATTATTTAAATTATAATTATAAATCCATGAACTCATTATTCTATTCTTTAATAGAGTATGAGTTAAACATGATATCATCTTATGACACTGGTGATAAAAATTCGGATACTTTTTTTATATATCATTAAGATACATCTAATGTTAAGTAAATTAGATTAAATACATATACTATTAAGTTTTATAAATTCAAAATAAAACCTAACTAACATATCTCTAACATTTATCTCAAGTCCAATGATATCATAAACACTATTATTATTCTTTAAAATAATATGGAGGACAAGAATCAAGTACTATAGATCATGAGTTATCAACCAGATTGATATATAGGTACTGTAGTATCTATTTGAGAGTAACATAACATTATAAAAATATCGGTATATGAGATGATTTTAAATACTATTAAGTATGAAGAAGACATGAAATTGGACAATGAATACAATTAACCAAAAAATATATATCTTTACTTTAAATAATCACATTTAAAATCCTAGGATTTTTTCAAATTTAATTGTATATATTTATGTGATGAAGATAAATATAGTGATGATGAAATGTATAATCTTGAAAGATGATTAAATTTTTTTTATAAAAAGGATAATTATTTCCATATGTGAAATTATAATCGAAGGTGTGATAAAAGATATGATTTGAGAAAATATTACAAAAGGGATGTTTCCAACAACCAGATTACTATATATGAATGTAAGAGGAAAGAAGATACAAAATATGACTACACAAATAATAGGTATTGGAAGAACTATGATGTCAAAGTGAAAATACCAAATAAATAAATGAATTCCAATAGGATAACATTAGAACATATCTCAATTGACTCTCACTCTAGCAGAGAAGATGAAAATGAAAAAAAGAAAAACTACGCATTATGGATTCTAATTTTATGATAGAAAATATTTTTTTACTCAAATACTTATGAAAACATTGAAATTTGAAAATAAATATTATTAAAATATTGTTTTATGATAGACGATACGATTAATGAATTAAAATATAATTATATGTTTTTAAAAATGATTCATGCTTCTTATTCTATTGATAAAAGTGATTTTACTCTAGTAATACAAAAGAATACTAATCTATTAAGAGAATGTAATAATTTTAAACATGTAAATTAACTTCTAGAAAATAATCTACAACAGTTTGGTGGAAATATAAAAACCATGAATATTATATAGGGTAATGAGAAAAAAAATCCAAATATGTAATTGGATATAGATATAGGTAGAAATGGAAGATATATTAAAATTAAATTATTTATAGTTAAAAGAATATAATATTAGTCTCTAAGCCCAAAGAAACTACTAGTTTTGAAAATGGGTATATGTTTTTTGAATAAAATGGAATTTATATCTAAATATATATATTATATTATAAGAAAACATTGTAAAAAATGTTGATTCCAAAATTTTTACTTGTTTGCTTCTCTACTCCCATGAAAATTGTGATACCAAAGTCATTTCATGTTTGATTATTTTTATGGCATGTGTTACAAAATGTTCTAAAAAACTTGTGGTATTTATATAGTAGTTGTTGCAAACATATTATTTGAGACTGTTAAAGGATTAATAATCTTATATAAGTGGATTTATGATAGGAAAATTTTGGTTATAATGCAAAAGGAAAGATTATTGGACATGGAAAAATTAGTAACTCTAAAACTGTCTTCATACTGAATGTTTTTTGTTGATGGATTAAAGTATAATATTCATAGTATTTATCAATTGTGTGATGCTAGTTTTCTTATTAATTTTTATAACATTTTGTGTAATATATGTCATTCAAATAATGATTTAACGTTTACTACTTTGATAAATTATATTTTTTATATTGTTAAATAGATTCTATATTTTTCATAAATGTTTATTGTTTGAGTGATTATTATAGAGAATCATGGATGGAGAATATGATACTAGGCCTTTGTAATATATAACAACTTCAAAAAGATTAATAAAACGGATTTAGTTAGGTATATACATAAACTATAATTCCCCAGATTCAGAGTGCGTAACCCTCATTAAAATAGAAGGTAATACAGAATGTATTTCAAAACAAATAAATAGGATCCTACCTCTCAACCACAAGAATTGGTTTATATGTATTTATTCGGACTGTCAAGAGTTTTTAGTTTTGTAGGTAATCACTATTTGTTTGTAATTATTGATGATTATTTGATATTTAAAAGGGTATTTTCTATTTCTCACAAAAGTGAGGATTCTTCTTATTTTTATACATATGAAAAATTAGTATAGAACAATAGTGGACTCACTATTAAATCCACGATAAGTTATCATGGATGATATGAAATAATTTATAATTTGAATATATATTCTCACAAAATGGATATTATAATAATTTCTCTAAATATTAGACACCTCAACAAAATGTAGTTATAGAAAATTAGAGATAGGAATATTCATGTAATTTCATAAAGTATACTATGTGAATATGGCATACCTGTATGCCTTTAGGGTGAAGCTGTGGAAACAAATTATTATCTATTTTGTTGAGTTGTTTTTTTTAATTGTCCTTAAATATACTTCATATTAGTTACGTATTTTTAGAAAAACCAATGTAAATTAAATTGGTGTTTTTTTGATAAAATGACTTTATTCTTAACAAAAAGGAAATCTGGACATTTTTTCACCTAAAATCGATGAATGAATTTTTATTATCTATAAAAAAATATACATCGTATAGATATATTAATAAAAAAATCTATAAATATGGGAAAATTTTACATTTCAATGTTTAATATACATATCCACACAATTTTTAACCTTATATTAGAAATATTGAGGATGATATATCAAATTTGAATATAAATAATATCTCTAATGCCTTTAACCTTTATACTAATTTAACAGATAAATATAATAGTAGTGACCATAAGACATTCCAAACCTAAAAGAGGAATTTTTATGACCTAGTACTTCAAACCCAAGAATAATAAGAACCCTCAAAAACCATCCCATTGATTATTTTGATGGATACATAGAAAAAGGTACTCAAATTCATGCTTCATTTTTGTAGTCGGTTGAAAATCAAGACATTTGGTCATAGAATGAACCTAATAATATCAATGAATAAATCAGAAATGAAACCTCAGAGATAGATATGAAAGGTGAATTGTAAAAATTTGAATTAAATAAAGTCTTTTAATTATACGATAGTCCTAAAGTCTTCCTAACAAATGGAACTAAGAGGGTATACAAAAATTTGGTTGATGATTCTATAACAATAATAATAAACAAAGATATATTTGTTATTTAATTTCATAGTCAATAAGAAGGTATTGATTATGAAGAAACCCTTCCACAAATAATGATTTAGTATAAGTTAGAAGTTTATATTCAATAATTATTTAATATGAATCACATCTTAATTTCAAAAAAAATAAATTTATGTGATTATTTATTTTATTAATAGGTATATTATTTAGAATTTTTTTGTTAATAAACAAACAACGTTTCAAAATAATCAATTTTTGAATCTCATTTTTAAATTTTTTAATTCCCAGTATAGTTTAAAATGGGCTCATTGGGCTTGGTATGATAGAATCAACTCATTAATTAGAAATGTATTTTTCAAAGGTATAGATGTCCCTAAATTATAAATAAATATAATTTATGTGAATTTTTTATTAGTTTAAATATATTTTTATGATAATATTTTCAGATCATTAAAACACCACTTGTGTATTAAATTTTATAAGATAATGCATAATAAATTTGAAATTTGTTTAATGAGAACGTTTATGATCCTTATTGGTTATAAAATCATTCAAAATAAATATTAAATTATCTTAAATAATGCTAAATACACAAAGGATCATTTAAAATTTTTTGGTTTTGAAGACAGTAAAATCTATGATACTCCTACGAGTACAAGCGGTGAGATATATCCACATGATGTTGTAGATTTAGTTTACATGAAAAAATTGAGGAAGTATTGAGAGGTTACTTTTCTTTACTAGTATCCATACAAATATTATATTTCATTTATTTATTTCTGAGAGGTTTCTAGAAAATCCAAAATTATCTCATTGAAATGATGCTAAAGGATTAAAAATACCTCAAGAATACAACCATTATTCAACTATTCTATTCTAAATGTAATACATTTGAATTATTTAGTTAATTTGATGGTTATTTTTGTGGATATATGGTTGATAAAATATAACCTCTATAACATGGGAGTTTTCATGAAATTCTGTAGTTTCTCGGAGTAGAAAAAGAAAAATTATATTGAATAATATTCTAATAAAGAAAAACACATAACATTAGGATGTTTTTGTGGAATATTTTTAAATATGAAACATACATTACTAGACTATTTTTATCAATTCTAACTTGGATTTATAAATTGCGTCAATAAAAGCACTACATATTTTCCTAATATTATTGTATCTCATTTCGTGACAAATCATATTGACATAAGACATCACTTTTTGAGAGAGCATTTTCAAAAAATTGATATTACTGTTGAGTTCATTGGTAACAAAAATCATCTTGATGATATATATATATATATATATATAAATACATTGAATATATAAATATTGAATTATATCATAAATGAGTTAAATATTATTAATCACTCCATAATTTAAAATTTCATATCACATTCCTTATTTTATTAAGTCATGTTATTAAAAATCATTTATCTTATTTTTTGGTATAATGCATAAAAATCTCATGATTTTTTTGTGTTTTAAGATTAATTTAATAATTTTTCTTTTTTTGAACCAATTTATCTATAATGTAATTTCATACAATTAGTTTACAACCCATGATAATTTTTCATACGGTCTGTTATTTAACTGTGGGTAATTACTCATGCAGATATTTAACCTAGCCTGATACCCATATGTTAGATCAAGCCATTACATATTATAATAATATTTACCTTGACTTATTGAATATACTATGACTATGTTCTTATATTTATTAGACAAATTGTGACTATTAAAATAGTTAATTAATTGTTTTTGTATGATTCACATTAATTTATTAAATGATAATTCCCTAAATGATTGGATAAAATTTAAATTGGAGTTCTAATCATCACCCAACTATTTTTCTATAATATAAATTTTGTTATATTTTTTAAAGCCCTATAAAATGTCTCTTTTGATTCTATCCTTCTCACACCACATATTATCTTGAAACTAAAAGTAAGAATCCAGAGATTCAAATAACTATAGACAAATAGTTAGAATGAAAATATACTACAAATTCACATTTTCTATTGGTCCTCCTCATTTAATGAAATAAAATAAAAATCATACTATCTTGTATACTAAGATCAAACATTGTAACTATCGACAAATAGATCATAATATATGCGTGGGAAAATAATTTGATGTTGAATGGATATACTGATGTAAATCCAAAGATTATAAATTGATTCAAAGAAATGATAGAGTGATTGGTTTGTGGATAATGGTACACTATTTTATCAATTTCTAGAAAATATGTTTCTAGTGATTCAAGGGACATGATTTCATTGATTATAAATATTATAATAAGGTATTCACTTTATAGATATGGGCTAAAAGTTTGAATTTTCATCATATTGGAGAGTATGCACACAATAAAAGTTCTTATCCAATTAATCATACTCATTTTGAATATTCAAATTATCTAAAGGAACTAAATAGGAAAAACACTCCCATAAGAATAAATACTAGAGAATTGTGTGTAGAATACAAATATTTGGTGAAATTTATCCAATATAATGTTAGCCATAGGAAATGGAACATCAATATTCTAACCCATCATGAATTTTCTTCCTTTATCTAATAAATAATAGAATTTAGATAATCTCGACGAGGTATATCATGTGGCACATGGAGGTGTTGTGAAAAACATATTCTAGATTTTCCTCAATTTTTTATCTTAATTATAGCTCAATATATATGTATTTTAAAGTATTAGTTCATAATACGGTGAAAAGGATAGTCTTACATAATAATTTTTTCCTTAAATAATAAAATATGCAAGAATATGAAGAACAATTGAGACCTATGTTAGAAGGAATATATAAAAGGTAATGATAAAAATTATGATATGTTCAATCCTCTTAAGGGTCCATTGAGACCAGGTAATAATGTAGATACTAGTATAAAACCTGATGAGGTAGCTGAGTATTTATTTGATGAAAATAATCTTGAATTGGAAGTTGAAGAATATAACGATGAATATACTAATCATATGGAAAAAGAAAGGGGAGAACATGATAATGAAAAAATATTTATCCTAAATTTTCCTTTGGATATCTTGATTATCATCTACCACTACTTTCTCAAGATGATGTGTTGAGAGATAAGGATCTAGATGATACTAATGTATCCATGGTTCATCAATTGAATAGATAACATGGGAAGATAGTGACTCAGATTAACATCAATTAAATAAATACAATAGTATAAAATATTATACATTGATCCATGCCATTGGAATCACTCCTAGGGAATGTGGAATAGTAGAAACTCCTCTTGGGTGAAGAATATAGTGATAGTGATTTCCATGGATATAGTTTTATTGAACACAATTGAACGTTCATCTGTTATACATAAAATGTTTATGATGGGTCCTTAGTTTCTCAAATTGATATTTAGGACATTGTTGAGGAATTTTCTCCCAAACATATTTTGGACTATGTTCTAGAAGTATTTTTTATCCCCAATCCTAATAAAATATGTTAGGAACCGAATAAGAGTATTAATATATCCACCTCCGGATATAATCATATAAATATTTTTCCAATTGATGAGGAATGAAATTGGGTATCACAGTAATATTATATTTTGAGGCGAGAGAGTATGATGTTTGAAGGTGAGCTGGATCGAAGGTAGTTTACCAGTTATCCTTATATACATATTCCCCATATTGATTATTCATCCAACATGACAAGGGAGGATCTCAATGAGTTCAAATCTAATTTTATGGGTTTATTAAAATACATCTTTATTGGGTTTGGGATGTTAGTTGAACCCTATAGCCATATATACTCTTCATATTTCTCATTTACACCTAAATAATCATCTTAAATGTATTGTATGTAAAATGAGATTTAGTTATTAAGAGATCATGTTAGAGCCTTATCATAATACCAATAGTAAACGATGTTAATGCTAGACTATAGTTTTTTAATGTTGTTTTTCAACCTTATACATCATCTCCCCCTTCTCAAACACCTTCTGCAGTTGCATATCCTACCCCTGTGCAATGTATATTTAATTAAAATAATAACTGACAGATCGTAAGATATGATTTTGAGGTTATATTGGATGAATTTCACAATTTTGGAGAAATTGGGTTGTAGGTATTTTAAAAACATGCTAAAAAATTATAGAACAAGTAAGATAAGAAGAGAAATATGCTAGTAGAGAAAAAAACAATATGAGTTGATATTGTCCTTTATCTAAGTATGATTTTTTTCTAAGTACCATTTGAAGACAATATTTAAATCCTTAGACAATGATATTAGAATTTATTATCTAAGTAAATCCCTCAAAACTCCTTGGGATTTATTTAATGTCAGTAATATAGTTCTAGAGGCCTTATTGCAAAACACAGAAGACTATTTTTAGGCCATGTATCATAGATCCTGAGCTATGAATGAATTCACTAGAATTATTGAACACTACCTATATATAGATAATAATTCAATTTTGAGGCCTTCTCTCTTTCATATTCTTTAAATCCCACCTCTACCATCTACTATTTGAACCCATTTTTTATATACAATAATTATTTTTAGCATAATCTATTTAATTATAGGAGTAAGGTTATTTAAGAAACATCTACCATATCTTATCCAAAATATACACCTCCATCCTTAACCTCCATAGAAAAATGAAACTTACTTATTCTCTATTTGGCCTCCAAGATGTTATATTAGATTTTTATTCATTGTAGAGTGTCTACAAGGGAGTTTTTCTAACCATTTTTTGAGTTATAAATTGAATATTTTTTTTACTTCCATGTATTTCCATTATTATTTTTGTATTTCTTCCATATAATGTTTAATTTATTATTTATGTTCACGTTAATATTTTAACATATCTATGAAATAATATTTTCGAAATCTTAAATGGTGGAGATTTTTTATTTCAACCCATTTCCTATTATATTTTATTATCATTGATTAGTAAAACAGAGGAGATTATTATATTATTATAGAAACTCTTTATTTCATTGCTCATAAATCATGTTTTTTATATTATTAATGAATTTTATATTTTACTATTAGAATTATTTTTTTAGAATATAAATAAATGGCTATGTCTTGAAGTGACAACATCATCCTACCATATGAATAATTTCAACAGTCTATAAAGGACAAGGGACTATGTATAATTGACCACATGTTAATGTCTATTTGAAAATATGAATAATCAAGTATGTGTTTGTAGAATGATCAACATTTATATAAGTCTTGAAATGACTGCATGTATTATAAAGTGATATCAGGAAGTGATTATTTGACTACAAAAAGGATTCTAACTTCCACATGAAGTCTTCAAGTGATAGTATAAATAGGCAAAAAAATTATTACTGTTTTTAATCATTTTTAATAAGAGTTTAAGTGACCATATGAAAGAATTATAAGAATACATGGAGAAATGATGTCTCCATATATAAAATATTGGCGACCATGTCAAATTACCATGTAAAGTTACAATTTCATGTGATTGAAAATTGATGTCACTATAATGTTATGTGACCACATGATCAACTTAACATAGTCCAAAGTGATCATGCCGATGTAAAGATCAAGTGAAAATTTTTAATTCAATAAAAAAAGTATAATGAATATTGAAATGGATAAATATTATATAAATTATTATGAAGTCCTAGAATTTAAGTATTGTTAACGAGAAGAATCAAAATTAAGATTATTTCATGAATATAGTTCAATAGGATATTTGGGAAGGATTTCCCATTAAGAATTCAATCAAATCTTGGAAAAGAGAGAGATTAATGCTAGAATAATGATAATAATGAATATATAATTATGTGTTTCCATAAAAACACTTTTATTTTTCTTCTTAGTTCCATATTTATTTCAATCATCTTAAGGGATTGATTTAAAGGAAACTGATCAATAGAAGCCGATCATATCGAGTTACTTCAAATTAATCTCTTCATCCCTTTCTGATTACTCATTTTCAGTTCACATTTAAACTATGATTGTTTTATATTGTATATTTTTTGGAACATTTTATTTTGTATTAAAGAGTACTAGATAACCTTTTCTTACTTATTTTATAATTTTTATCCCATGAATAATGGATGAATAGTCCAGTTATAGCTTGTAGATTCCTATGTGTTGTTTAATATGTAAAACCTCATCCTAGTTATGGATAAAATATACTAATATTTAATAAATATGTTTGGAAGTAATTAACATTCATGTGGAGAGGTTTCGGGTTCTAGTAGAGAATTTAACCACTTTTTTAAATTCTACTGTATTCTCATAGTTTTTTCTTAATATTTTTTCAAATTATTTTCACTAATTGTATTTCTACTCTATATTTTACTAAACATTTTTCTAAAATTTGTTTGAAAATAATTTATACGATAGTTAACATTTATATGTGATATCATATATTTGGTGTAAGTAATTTTTTTAAATGTTAATGACTTTTAAAAATAAATATTAACGGGGGTTTGAACAAACCATTGGGAAAATATTTCAAAGATTCATATTGTTTTTACCCTCTTTATTTTTTTATTATACTGTTTTTTATTTTAAATTATTAAAAATGAAATTTAAAATTAGAAGCTCAATTCACCTGCCTCTAGGGATATCCAATGGGACAAACACGCATTGATAGAGAGATTATGTGGAATGAATAGAAAGAAAATATGATATCAATGATGTAATCACTGTAAAAATAGACATGTTAAAGAGTATACATAAAGTATATAAGAATAATCAGGAGTGCTAGATGTGGATTACAATATGATGAAAGAGATCATTCCATAAAGGGTTTATCATATGAGTAAAACTCATGTTACATAAGAGTAATTTTCTTAGTATCACACCATAGTGGCTAGTCAGGGAGATTTATAAACAAATATAGAACTGAAGAAGTAGATTATTACATTGTAGTGGATATTTCCACTCCACAATAGAAGAGTCAATTTTTTAATAGTTTGGAAAAAACAAGGCTTTTATACTGTGAAACTATTAAATGTAATTTGAAAGTGATCATCATGTAAAAATTATAAGAGTCATATAATGATAAAGGTAAATTCCAATTTTTTTTATTATGGCCACCTAGGACATCAATGGTATCTTAAAACCTACCATTTGGGCACCCCAATCATATCCAAGGCTGGATATATGCTCTAGATATATATGAGTGATTCAAAATAATTAACAATATTTGAAGTGGGAATTATCACCTAAAATTATGGTATAAATATATATTTTGTTGAAAATAGTGGGAAAAATTATATAGAAATTACTACTCTAAATGTATAGGATAAAGTAGAGGAAGAAGAGAAAGATGTTGAAGAAGATAAAAAATAGGTATAAAACAAAGAAGCATAAGAACAACATGATAGATTTATATACTTGGTGAATACTATCTTGTTTTCAAAAAATATGATAATATATATATATTTTCGGGGTAACATTACATCAGTCATGGGACATGTTATGTGTTAATGGTTCAAGGATAATCCCTTATAATTTTTAATCTACAAGTATATTCTAGTAAAATGACTTATTATAGTTTTTATAGGATCATATCACGAAATATGATATTTTTTAAATCAGTAATTTTTTTTTTCATGTTTATACCTTAGAGTTTGGGAAGATTATAATGGTCATGAAATACATAATAAGTATTGTAAAATATATTTATTATAAAAAAATAATTGAATTCATTGATTTATCCCCCTACTTAGTGAATTCTCTCTATTTTCATGAGATCATTTTTTTTGTATTAAAGCACTCATGTTTCAATCAATTTCATTCATTTATCTGATGATTGGAGAATAGAGAGAATTTCCTCTTTGTTAGAATATTTAAGTAATGAATTTCTATATTTGATATTGATAACATTAATTATATTAAAAATAAGGGTATTATAACATTATATTATAATTATTATTAAATATTGATAGATAAAATATTCACATGTGTTTAATCTATATATATGGTATGATTATATTTATTTTTTAAATATTCATGTTTATGATTCAATACTGAAATAAATTATTAGAGAGAATTTTATGAATGATGGTCATGATTAAAATTTCATATTTCTATCTCTTTTTAGAAATTTAGTTTATTAATGTTAAAGGGATTATAATAGTGAAAGTAGTTTGGGATAAATAATAAAATTTTTATGAATGAAACCTGAAAGTTAATAAACAGAAGATTTATATTTTATGGAAGATATATGAATATCATAAGATGAATGATGATGAAATAGTTGATGAATTATTCACTTAAGATAATGAAATTATGAGCCATACCTTAGGCGATAGTGGTAATTTGAGGGATATTATAGTATCCAAAATGGAATTTCACATATGTAAGGAAATATTTTAGTTAAAAACTTTGGTACTCAAAAAACCTGATCTAGGTACACTTCTATTGGATGATATGCATGAAATTGTTATTTCTTATTAAATAAGTAAATACATAGATTTCATGAAGAAGAGTAAGGACGGTACAAAAATATTAGTACTTATAAATAATATAATAGTATAAAAGAATATACTAGTTAATAAGAAGATATTAATGAAGAATTAGATATTGAAATTAAATTCTATAAACTCATGTTATTCATTTCAAGAAGTGTGTAAAGTGTAAAAGTAATGTGATGATGAAAGATACCACTAAAGTGATTTACTTGTGTATATATTAGTAATTTTGTTGAATTTTACAAGGATAAAGTAAGATAATGACTACAGAGATGATAATGATAATAAAATGGAGTTTTTAAATGAATAAAGATCTATGATATAATAATTTAATGTTTACTTTTAATGGGACTTTTAATTATTTTTTCAAAAATAAAAAATAAACAATTATTATATGTGTATAAAGATGATGAAATTAGTGAGGATGAATATGAAAATATATACTTCCTTAAAATATGGGGAAAATTTAATAATTTCAAAATTGAATGAATAAGAGATTACTTTCTATGAGAAAAAAATTATGTGAGTGAAGAAGAATCTCATTTGGTGTTTATCCTAAAGAGTGAGCTCACAGAGTTTCTCTCAATGATTTTAAAACAAGAGAAGGTGATCACAAATCTAAAGAAAGATTTTTTATCATCATGAAATAATGACACCTTACATACATAAAATGAGTAAAATATAACGAATAGTAATTAAAACATAATATATTTTCTATAACACCCCAATATTTCATAGTATGTTATTTTTTCAAAGTAATTCAATAACTTTCACTACACGCCACACCGAGTTCAAGCGCACCATGACTTACCAAACTAGCCGTTCAAAAGTGGTTATGAATAGTATCAACTGAATTTTGAACTTTATATAATCCTTATAATTTTAGAATCCATATTATGAGTTTCTTAGACAGAATGTAAAAACAAATTCATTTTTTCAGATAAAAGAAGTATTTTTCAAAAAAAGCACTTTTCCCACCTTTTAATGGTAAACCCTTTTTAAACAAATATTTGAAACATTTAAATATTCAATTTGACAAAATAAAATTCTTTTTTAGAATCGGGACATAAGAATTTAGTTTCAATAAATTTTTGGTGTTTTTCTGATAACTTTCATATTTGGGTGAATAGTGAAAAATACTATATTTTAACTGAAAACAAATTTTTTAATGAAAATAATTTATAGTGTTAAATTATAAATTTTAATTGTTTGGAAGTATAAATATATTATATTTTTACCATTTAATCCAATGATGGTCATTGTAAGTAATTTCACTTTGAAATTGGACATAAACAAGTGTCAATCTTTTGATAGTTATTATTTCTTAAAAATACGCCTTTTACTTTTGACAACGGGAATTAATTTTAAATTAATAAATGAAACTTATATTATTTATTTTGGTAAAATAGACTTCATTTTTGAATTCAGAATATCATAATTATCTTAGGGTGAATCTTTGGTATTTTTTTGAAAACTTTCAATTTTTTATGAATAGTGAAAAACACTTAGTTATTGTTTAAAACAAACTATTTATTTAAATAATTATTTATTTTATTTAAATTTATTTTAGGTCAAAATATATACATAATACCTATATAAGCTCAATGTAATTCAATGGATTTATTTTATAATAAGTGTGGATATATAAAATTTTTATTGAACTTTTTACCGTCTTTTAACCACCTCCTAGGAGCATTTGAAAATTTTCATAAAACATAATTTTACCTATTCTGTGAATTGAATTTCAAAAATCCAAGTGACACAGATGATATTATTAAGTAAAATTTGGTTCAAGAAGATAAAAATAATTTCTGGTGAATAGTAATTTCTGACTTTTATTTACCATGGTTAAAAGTAAATATGATAATTAAAGGTAAAAATGATATTATTATTACCATAAAACATGTCAAAATTCTATTGGATAAGTTTAATTATACCAAAAACCACCTTAGGAATAAAATATGATCCTTTAGGTCCACTTGGATTAGATCAGGAAATTTATTATTATTAAATTTAAAGAAGAGTTAAAAGTGTTAAATTCAAGTTTTCTTAACAAAAACATTTTTAATAGAGGTTTATACATAAGATTAATTCTACTATAAATATTAATTAGAAAGATAAAAATATTTCCTACATAATTTTATTTTATTCGTAATATTTAGACATTATAAAATCAAATTTATTTATGACACAAAAATGATACAATAATTACCTTATTAATAAAAGATTAAAATATTTGATATTATAAATACCCAAATAAATGTAATTTGAGGCTTATGATGAATTAAAATAACTTTATAGAGTTATATGAAGTTTTAGGGTTTATGAAATCAATTTTTTTCAATGTAATCATGCTGTTATGATTAAAAAAACAAATACAAAATAGTGTTAAAATTGACATAAAATAGTTTTTTAAACAAATATTATGTTATTAATTCATATAATTGTTATAAAAATATAAGGTTCGACCAAAAGACTTATATAATAATATATATGACATTAATGAACCAATTGGGATTCGATTGGAATTTTATAGTAAGTTTATTAACCATATAACATAAAAATATAAAGAGACATGGTAAATGTCAAACTATTTAACTAAGAGTTAAATCTAAAAGCTAAGATTAATATGGTGATATAAACCTATCTAAAGCTATTGGTTGAGATGTTTTCGACCCATCCCCATCTTATCCTTTTAATAATTAATTTTTATCCATTAGAAACCGAAAATTAATTTATTATAAAATAATATTTTAAGTTTTTCCTAATAGCCCCTCTCCCCTCTTATAAAAGGGAACTTCCCCTTCTCTCAAATTCACACCTCCAAAGATATTTGGCTCAGCCAACCCCTGCCAAAATATCTTCCCATCTATCTTAAGTTCTTCCTAGAGGCCTTTAGTTGGTCATAAATACAACCTATGGAGCCCTTTTGATCAAATCAAAAGGAAGAACCCGAAGAAGAAGTATTGATTTCACCACCCTCTTTCAATTTCTTTTATTCTTCCACTTGCTCTTTCTTTTTTTGTTTCCATTCTAAAATAATAAATCTAATGTATTCTATATACTGTGATGTAATTATAAAAATGGTACAACCATGTTAATTATTCTATCCATCCTATAAATGAAAAAGTCACCATACGTACATACGTACGGATTACCGTCTCCACGTCGTGGTGTAGTTTGTTATTCAAACACTTCATCATTTAGATGGGTATAATAATTAGTATAACTGATTTAAATAACAAATATAAAATATTAATTATTATATATATATGATATACCATCCAATTACATAATATTTCTCTATCAATATAATGATATTGTCAGTCATGCGTACGTACGGATTACCGTCTCCACGATGCGATTAGATTAATTTCCACTTTCACCAATCAACGATGATTATAAAATATATATAATTAATAATTATGTAATATATTACATAATAATTCTTTTTGAGATATATATATATATATGTACTTACATATATCTTATTCACTTAGTTCTGTGCAATACGATATGAAAATGTAAACAGCGTTTATGCGTACATACGGTCTACCGTCTTCATAAACAGTGTTTTTCATTTCATATATATGTCTATTATACATATTTATATTCTAAATATATATGATGTTTTATATTCTGTGAGTATTTAAATAATGATATAACTGATAAAATCAAGAAAAACAAGTTATAACATGTACGATAAAGAAAACGATTATTACCTAAAATGATAACTTAACATGGAAATTATTATTAATTGGGTAGTATAAAGTCATAAATGAGTCATGTATGATATCATAAATATTGATATAGTTCTATAATAATTTAATAACATACTACAGTCTTTATACAGGATGTTAAACGTACCCTCGACTAAAGGAAAGTACAAAGTAAGGGGTTTCTTATCTCACTTTTAATTCTGTGAGATTTCCATTGTTCACCACTTATTTATTACATGTGATGTATTATGTACTTCCATTTGATATATATATTATCATTATTATCTTTATATTCATGATATTCTATGATTCATTTGGTGGTTATTGACAGTTGTTCATACGACACGATTGATTACAACGAGGTAAGAGTTAATTTTACAATCTCTTTATTATCCGAGGTTGTTTTTACATAAGTATCTACTCTGACATATTTATTATCCATGCCCATGATTCATAAAAGAGTTTTAAAAGGGATTATTTTTAAGGTACCTTTTCACTAAAACTTCATTTTAAATGTTTTAAATATTTATTCTTCAAAATCATTCTCATTAATGTCCATCTTTTCAAAATGGGATTTAAGGATTTATTTATATGGACGTGAATGTTTTTAACATGTTAATTCCTTTCAAAAATTTCAAAGTGGTATGGGACACTTTGATTCAAAAATTTATTTAATTGTATTCCTTTATAAATTGTGTGACTTTTAAATGTTTTTATGAAAAGGGATATTTCTCTCAAAGAGTTTTACAAATCATTTTCATCTATATCAAAAACCTTTGATGGATTTTAAACTTATTTGAAGTTGATTTATTATGATACAAAACTTCCATATTGTATTGAAGGTTTTGTGATAAATTTGACTATGGATGTGTTATTTTTATAACATTCATGGTTTATGGATAAAGTATTGACATTTCATATAATAGTTTTAATACGAAGGTTTATGTTATGTTTATACCTTTTCATATGAGGAATGCATTGGACTTAGTAAGTGACGAGTGGAGCCCGCTATAGCTCCTCGATGCATCGGTAGGTCTAATGAAACAAACACGTGTCTTGGAACAAGGTCTTGACCAAATATTATTTGTGTTATTGGCACAAGGCCTTGACTATGTGGTTATGAAAGTCTGGCATTATGCATTCCATCATTATGAAAGTAGCTATTGATATTGCATGTGATTATTTGAATAGTAGAATATCCATGTGAATAAGTAAATGGAATTATTTGATTTTATCTTTTCTATATTATACTGAAGTTCAAGTTTAAAAATATATTTTTTTAGTCTTATACATTGCCTTAAATGTTTGTGCTTATTTATAAAAGTTTCCTCTATATTGTTATCCTTACTGGGCATCTGAGCTCACCCCTTTCAATGTTTTATTTTTCCTAGGATGCGAAGAAGTATATTATGAATGACCTGAAAGGATAGTCTATGGGATATCAGTGTTGTCTATGGAAACAATGTTGTTGTACTTTTCCATTTTATGTTGTAATGCAAACCTTATGAATGCATCTAGTACTTCCAAGTCTACTAAACTAATGGGTCTTTCGAGACTTGATCTTTTGTGATCATGCCAATGATACGTAACAATGAACCGACTCTGGGATTTTGGGGTCGACATGTTACAGTTGGTATTAGAGGAAGTTTAGTAATAACCTTGGAAACTAGATTTAGATAAACTATGATTAGAGCACATTACCCTAAGATATACTTTGAGGATTAGTATATAATAACTTCTTATAATTTTGGTAATGTAAAGATTTTTTGAGTTTTCTAAGAAATACATATCTGTCTGGATGCGAGAAGGTAGAGGTGGCTCTGGCACAGATGTAACTAGGGATAAAACCTGAAAACACCACTTTGTGCTAGACTCAAATGGAAATTGGTGCACGACAATGGGCCTTGCTGCACTCTTGGTTATGACACTCCCAGGGGATATGCTTAGGATAATTCTCATTTCTTTTACAAACCATTAGGAAGGGTTTATGAGTATATAGTTCCTCAATGAAAACATTTTTATGATTATAGATTATATCCATAAACTTCTCAATTTATGTTAAGTGTTTTACAAGTTGGGATTTATGTATTGCGATTCATAAACTAATGTAGTTTATGCTATTGTTTAGAAATGGCACCTAGTAGAATGAATGGAAGTAAGGGGAAGAAGGGAAAAGTTTAATATCCATCCTATAGTAAATATGGGAAGAAACACCCTGGTACTTTCTTGAAGGGAATGAGAGTCTGTTATAAGTGTTGAGAAAAAGGACACGAAGTATGTGATTGCAAGGGTAAGAAAAAAGTTTCAAATGTACAATAATTCATCTGAAAGTCATTGGGACACTACACGAATCAATGTCCCAGTCACCAGAGTATAACTTAAATGATGCTATTAGATAATAATCAAGTTATGATACTTCATTATATGAAGAGGAATGACTAGTGTTCTTATGTTGTTATTATAGAATTTTTTCATTTGAGTGTTGTATCAGCAATATACTGGTTATATGAATTATGGAGATAAATAAGGATTGTACTGTAGTATTATTTTATTGAGGATTTGAGATTATATAGTTCTAAGAAAAGTGACTTAATAGTAAGCTACACTTTTTGAAAAAATACATGTTTGAAGGAAATGTAATCCTTAATATGGTTCTGATAATGAGGTAGTGATTTTGGAATAATATATGGTTGATTTGGATAAATTATATTGGATATTCTTGACTTCCTTGGAACCGATTAATAGAATTCTTGTTTCATCAATGTTGGTATATTCAATATTTTTGGATATAAGGAATATATCCAGTATTATATAAAGGATAAGGGAGAATGAATGTAATCAATAAGGTTTTATGGTAATTCAGGGTGTTACCATGTTTTAAGAAAATACATGATAAAGGTGTTTACATGTTATTACGCGGAAAAGAGGATCTTAATTGTGTTTAAATTCTTTATAAATTTTGGACTGTGAGTTTGGATAGAAGTATTTTGGATAATTCTAAAGGTTGGAATGGATTAAGTTTGAAATTGGATACTATTGTTAAAGTTATTTTTGGATTTGTATAAAAAGGACAAAACACAGACCGTGTGATAACCCGTCGCGTCAGACAAAGCTACGAGAATCGAACCCACAACCATAGTGCGATTGAGATTTATCACCTACCACTGGACTACTTGAAGTCCCTGGATTGTATAATGTAGTTTCTTTTCTTAAAGGGTCTTATAGGTCAATTATAAATTCATTTTTTTGGAACCCTATCCGAATGGGATAAATAGAATATTTTTTAAGTTCTATTATCTTTTAGAGTGAAAGATGAGTTTGTGGTAGAAATTAGTTAAAGGATGTAACTCTACTTGTCAAGTATATATATTTTTTTCTTCTCTTATTCTATGAAGAAATTAATTATTAAACTTTAGGTAAGAGATCTTAGAACTAAAAATTTGTTATCATAATACCTTGTGTTTTGTTGAACCGATGATATTTTAAATCATCATAGATTGATGGCTTTGAGGCCCCCAATTCTAAAATTGTTTGTGAATGATGACCTCAATCAGTCCTTATAAATATTTACGTTTTTTCTCCAATTATGTGTCTCTAATTTCCACCAATGTTCTCCTAATTGAGATCATAATTTGGTGGTGAATTTTTTATTCCCCTTTTCCTCTTATTAAGACTAAATTTTATTAACCCAATTTCTCATGTGGGTTTTCCCACAAATGTATTTTCTATTTTCAACCTTTTATTTTCGAAGAAAAATTTAAAATTGAAAGGATGAAATTTATTTAAGGAGGTAAGAATGTAACACAATAAGATTTCATAGTATGTTATTTTCTTCAAAGTAATTCAATAACTTGCACTACAAGCAACATCGAATTCAAGCGCACCACGACCTACCAAACTAGCCGTTCAAAAGCGGTTATGAATTGTATTAACTGAATCTTGAACTTTATATAACCCTTATAATTTTAGAATCCATATTATGAGTTTCTTAGACATAATTTAAGAACAAATTCATTTTTTTAGATAAAAGAATTATTTTTCAAAAAAAATGCACTTTTACCGCCTTTTAATGGTGAACCCTTTTTAAATCCAATATTTGAAACTTTTATATATTTAATTTTAAAAAATAAACTTCTTCCTTAGAATCAAGACATAAGAATTTAGTTTCAATAATTTTTTTTGTGTTTTTCTGATAACTTCCAGATTTGGGTGAATAGTGAAAAATACTATATTTTAACTGAAAACAACTTTTTTTAATCAAAATAATTTATAGTGTTAAATTATAAATTTTAATGGTTTGGAAGTATAAATATATTATATTTTTACCGTTTAATCCAATGTTGGTCATTGTAAGTAATTTCACTTTGAAATTGGGCATAAACAAGTGTATCTTTTGATAGTTATTATTTCCTAAAAATACGCCTTTTGGTTTTGACAATGGGAATTAATTTTAAATTAATAAATGAAACTTATATGTTTTGAATTTGGTAAAATAGACTTCATTTCTGAATTAGGAATATCAAAATTAGCTTAGGGTGATTTTTTTGGCATTTTTCTGAAAACATTCAATTTTTGATGAATAGTGAAAAACACTGAGTTATTCTTTAAAACCGAATTTTTATTTAAATAATTATTTATTTTATTTAAATTTATTTTAGGTATAAATAGATACATAATACCTATATAAGTTCAATTTAATTCATTGGAGTCATTTTATAATAAGTTTAGATATATAAAAAGTTTATTGAACTTTTTACCGTCTTTTACCCACCTTCTAGGAGCATTTGCAAATTTGCATAAAACTTAATTTTACTGCTTCTTTGAATTGAATTTCAAAAATCTGAGAGACACGGTTGATATAAGTAATTAAAATGTGGTTCAATAAGATAAAAATATTTTTTGGTGAATATTAACTTTTGACTTTTATTTACCACAATTAAAAGTAAATAGGGTAATTAAAGGTAAGAATGATATTATTATTACCTTAAAACATGTCCTAATTCTATTTGATAAGTGTAATTCCACCAAAAACAACCTTAGGAATAAAATATGATCCTTTAGGTCCACTTGGATTAGATTAATACATTTATTATTATTTAATTTAAAGAAGAGTTAAAAGTGTTAAATTCCGATTTTCATAACAATTTTTTTTAATATAGGGTTATAAATAAGATAAGTTAGACTATAAATATTAATTATAAATATAAAAATATTTCCTACATAATGGAATTTTATTCATAATTTTTAGATATTAAATAAATAAATTTATTTATGACACAATGATGATGCAGTAATTACCTTATTAATAAAAGATTGAAATAATGGATATTATAAATACCCAAATAAATGTAATTTGAGACTTATGATGAATTAAACTAATATTATAGGTTAATAACACATGTTAGGGTTGATTCAATAAATTTTTTTCTAAGTAATCATGCTGTTATGATTTAAACAAAAAACAAATACCAAATAGTGTCAAAATTGACATGAAATAGTTTTTAAAACAAATATTATATTATTAATTGATATAATAGTCCTAAAAATATAATGTTAGGCCAAAATACTTATATAATAATATATATTACATTAATGAACCAATTGGGGTTATATTATCATTTTATAGTAAGTTTATTAACCATATAATATTAAAATAGAAAGAGACATGGTAAATGTCAAACTATTTAATTAAGAGTTAAATATAAAAGTTAAGGTTAATATGTTGACCTAAACCTATTTAAAACCTATTTGTTGAGAGGTTTTAGACCCATAACCACATTATCCTTTAAATAATTAATTTTGTAGCCATTAGAAACCGAAAATGAATTTATTATAAAATAATATTTTATGTTTTTTTCCTAAGGTGCCCCTCTCCCCTCTTATAAAAGGTAGCTTCCCCTTCTCTAAAATTCACACCTCCAAAGATATTTTGCTCAGAAAAAACCTACCCAAATATCCTCCCAACTATCCTAAATTCCTATTAGAGTCATTACTTTGGTCATAAAGCCAACCTAAGGAGTCCTCTTGATCAAATCAAAAGAAATAACTCAAAGAAGAGGTAATGATTTCACCTCCCTCTTTCGAGTTTTTTTATTCTTCCACTTCCTCTTTATTTGTTTTTTACATTATAAAATAATAAATCTAGTATCTTCTATATACTGTGATGTTATTATATAAATTGTACAACCATATTAATTATTCTATCCATCCTATAAATGACAATGTCACCATACGTGCGTACGTACGAATTACCCTCCCCACGTCATGGTGTAGTTTGTTATTCAAACACTTAATTATTTGGTTGAGTATAATAATGAGTATAAATGTTTTAAATAATAAATATAACATGTTAATTATTATTTATATATGATATACCATCCAATTACATATTATTTCTCCATTAATATAATGATATTTTCGCTTGTGCGTACATACAGATTACCGTCTCCACGACGCGATAAGATTTATTTCCACGTTCACCATTCAACGATGATTATAAAATATATATCATTAATAAGTATGTAATATATGACACAATAATTATACTATATATATATATATATACTTACATATATCTTATTCACTTAGTTCCGGGCAATACGATATGAAAGTGGAAACAACGTTTATGCGTACGTAAGGTCTACCATCTCCATAAACGGTGTTTTCAATTTAATATATATGTCTATTATACATATTTATATTCTAAATATATATGATGTTTTATATTATGGAAGTATTAAAATCATGATCTAAGTGATACAATCAAGAAAAACAAGTTAAAACACGTATGATAAAGAAAGTGATTATTACCCGAAATATTAATTTAACATGGAAATTATTATTAATTGGGTAAAATAAAGTCATAAATGAATCATGTATGATATAATAAATATTGATATGGTTTTGGAATAATTTAATAACATACTACGGTCTTTATACAAGAGGTTAAACGTACCCTCGACTAAAGGAAAGTACAAAGTAGGGGGTTTCTTATCTAACTTTTAATTCCGTGAGATTTCCATTCTTCACCACTTAGTTATTGCATGTGGTGTATTGTGTAATGACATTTGATATATATATATATATATATATATATATATATATTATCATGATTCTCTTTATATTCATGATATTCAGTGATTTATTTGGTTGTTATTGACTATTTTTCATACGACACGATTGATTATAATGAGGTAAGGGTTAATTTCACAATCTCTTTATTATCTGAGGTTGTTTTTACATAAGTATCTACTGTGACATAATTATTATCCATGTCCATGATTCATAAAAGAGTTTTCAAAGGGATTCTTTTTAAGGTACCTTTTTACTAAAACATCATTTTAAATCTTTTAAATATTTATTCTTCTAAATCATTCTCATTAATGTCCATGTTTTCAAAATGGTTTTAAGGATTTATTTAAATGGACCTGAATGTTTTTAAAATTTTAATTCATTTCAAACGTTTCAAAGTGGTATGGGACACTTTGATTCAAAAATTTCTTTAAATATCTTACTTTATAAATTGTGTGACTTATAAATATTTTTATGAAAAAAGGAAATTTCTCTCAAAGATTTTTACAAATCATTTTCATCTATATCAACATCTTTTTATGGATTTTAAACTTATTTGAAGTTGATTTATTATGATACGAAACTTCCATATTGTATTTAAGGTTTTGTGATATGTTTGACTGTGGATGTGTTATTTTTATACCATTCATGGTTTATGGATAAAGTATTTACATTTCGTATGCTAGTTTTAATCTGAATGTTTATCTTATGATTAAACCTTTTCATATGAGGAATGCATTGGACTTAGTAAGTGACGGGTGGAGCCCGCTATAGCTCCTCAATGCATCAGTAGGTCTAATGAGACAAACTATTGTCTTGGAATAAGGCCTTGAAAAAATCTTATTTGTATTCTTGGCACAAGGCCTTGACTATGTGGTTATGAATGTCCGGCATTATGCATTCCATCATTATAAAAGTGGCTATTAATATTGCATGTGATTATTAGACTTGTAGAATATCCTTGTGAATAAGTAAATGGAATTATTCGATTTTATATTTTCCATATTATGCTGAATTTCAAGTTTAAAAGGCTTTTGTTTTAGTCTTATACATTGCCTTAAATGTTTATACTTATTTATGAAAGTTTCCTCTATATTGTTATCCTTACTGAGCTTCTAAGCTCACCCCTTTCTATGTTTTATTTTTCCCAGAATGTGAAGAACTATATTATGACTGACATGTAGGGATAGTCGAATGTATCTCAGTTTTGTCTATTGTAACAATGTTGTTGTAGTTTTCCATTTTATGATGTAATGTAAACCGTATGAATGTATCTAGTAATTACGAGGCTACTAAACTAATCGGTATTTCGAGACTTGATATTTTGTGATCATGCCAATAATACGTAATAATGCACCAAATCTGGGCTTCTGGGGTCAGGGCATTACATTTTCTCTCTTAATAAAGTAATTAATATGTTGTTATGGAACATAAGGCTGAAAAATGAAGAATGTGGTTGATGTTATTTAAAAAAAATTGAATGAAGTGAAAATGAAGTTGAAGATGATAAAATATAACATAAAAAATTATATCCATCATGTTTGAGAAAGATCAAATAATAAATTAACTTAATTTTTTGATGAAAATAAATTTGTGGATAAGGTTGATTTTATAATAATCAAACTATAAGAATTTTGGAAATTCTATGAATGGTAATTAAAAAGAAAAATATTCTATAAAATGTGAATTAAAATAGAAAAATAAAAATAAAAATAAAAATAAAAATAAAAATAAAAATAATAATGTTTTATAAGTGTTCCATAATTTTATATCTAATAAGGGATACAAATATGATTGTTAAAATGAGGAATAACAGTTGGAGTCCACTTCTAGAAAATAATCAACGGTCATAGGGAAGTAATAATTTTATGGTTTGTACTAGTATAGGAAAGGAATTGTGTAGATTTATAGGGGATATTGGTTAAATTTTAATTAATTCTTTATGATAGTGGGATATAAGAGCTAGAGTTTCGTAGTGAGTTACCTCAATAAAATAAAAAAAAATCGAGAACATCTAAAATTTTAGGGCTAATGGTTGAAAATATGTTTCAATATTTTAAAAAAGATTTTCAGAGAAGTGACTAACTAGGTATTTATGATAAATATTGTCTCACTGCACTACTATATTAATTTATTATGGAGTAAAACACATTCCACACTCTAAATAATAGATTAAAATAAAATGAAAAAGAAATGATTATTGATATATAAATAAAGGAATCAAAAAGAACATCAATAGATTTTTTATAGTATATTCTCTTTACATATTAAATGATATTTGAATCTATTGATGGATTGAAGATGTTTTTTGATGGATAAAAACATTTAGAAGGATTGTTCCCTAAATTTAAGTGTATTTTGTTCTATTTTTATTTGAGAAAACATACTGAAGACAAATAACAATATGTTTTTTTATGGGTTGAAATACAAATTATTATGTATGCTTTAGTTGTGGGATTAAAGAAATAATGTGGGTTTTAACCAGAATGAATTATTTTTTTATATCATATAAGATGGATGTGTCTTGATAAAATTAATTTGGACACAAAGGATTTTTTTTAGGATGGTGAAGCTAAAAATTTAGAATTATTAAGCTTAAATAAAGAAATTTAGTTATGGAATTGATGAATAAGACACATAAGATGAATTAATATGAGAAATATTACACCATGAAATCACGATTCTTATATTTTAATGCTAAAGAGGTGAAATAATTATATTTTTTATACATTTTAAAATGGAAAGGTTACTAATTCATCATATATGTAATTAGATTTTAAAATACCTCAACTATTAAGTAATATTTTTATAGACGTGTGTCTGAATATGAAGAATTAATAAAGTAATGTAGATACATATTTTATTTTTTATAGATTAGTTTAATTTTTTATGTGTTTCATATTTATATATCATAAATAAGATTCCTTGAATATGTTTAATATATTTTAATGAAGTGTTGAAAATGAGTGTGGTTTCTCCATGAAGAAGTTGCTAATGGAAAATGACTCAAAAATACAATATTTTTTTAAAATAAGAAAAATATGAAATTTTAGTATTAAACATCAAATCATTAAACCATATACCTAACAATAAATTTATGTTTTTAAATTAGTGATTTGATTTTTGATTAAATTTTTTAATGTATGTTAGTAGAGCATAATTTTTTTATATAGGAAAGAAATTGACAAATAGATTATAATTTAAAACTATTATTTTCCCCATATAATTAAAATAAGATATTATATGGAATTAAATACAAGAAAATCCCAATCTTTAAATAATTTATGGTTTTTGGAACATATTTTTTTATCAATTTTAAAGGAAAAAATTTAGGATATTTTGAGCACAATGGTTTTGATGGTATCTTTATTGGTCATCGTCTAAATGTAAAATGATATCATTGATACATAAATGAGACATGGAATATTGTGGGTAGTGTTTATGTTATGGTTCTGGAACATTCAAGTAATGATTTTACACATCAAGAAAAAATTTCCATATATAATGATGAAAAAAGTAAATTTGTTGAGAATCATGATGATTCAACTATTTCCAGTGATATAGAATAAACATGTTTAACTCATCTATGTGTATGAAAGTAGGTCTAGTTACAAGATACTTTTGAACATGAATAATTACCAATTATGTCATGGATATGTTTTTGGACAATATCACATAACTAATTTTTTCTTAATTTGATCTAAAATAGATAAAATAATCTTTGGATCATTAAGATAATATGAAAACTAAAATGGAAGAACCCATGGCGGATGTGATGTTTCCACTGCCTCAGTGATGTGATAATAAAACATCAATCAATTAATCAAGAAAACTAGTTTAAAATTCACGATAAATGCTCATTGACGTCTAATACCAATTAATTAATGTTTTAGTGTAGTAAATAGTATTGAATATGGAGTTTTTTCAAACCTAGGATAAAATATTATATTTGAGAAATATGTCAATGTTGAAGGATTCCTTAGAAAATGATCTGAATGATGGGAGATTAACCTTAATACATTAAATGATAATATATAGTAATTTCTACCTTCTCTAAATTAATTTAGATTTTTATTTTTAATAGTGGATAATAAAAATATAATTCCAATGAATATATTTTTCTTTATGGGGGGAATATATTTAGGGGAGTTTTTCATATTGCAAAGTTATGGCATAAATGTGTGTGAATGAGTTGGTGAAGTTTTTGAACTATACTAATTATATTTAATGAGAATGTTATAATAATTATAATATTTGGATAATATAGGAACACTTTTAAAATTTTGATATTAAATGAGTAGTGATGTTTTGTAAAATGGTTTTAGAAGAAAATGTTCATACTCCAATGAATATATTTGTTATTGTTGCTCATTTTTCATGTTTCCTACACAAAGGTAACTCACATAGTCATATAATTATCAAAATATAAATCAATTAAAATTTTAAAGGTTGATTTTTATTAAATGGTTGAAAATAACCCTTATTTTAAAATGATGCCTGATTGGATAAAAAAATCTAAATAGTGATATAATTAAGAACAATCCAAAGAAGATTATTGTGACTAGGGTACTAGTGTAATTGTTTATAGTTGAAAAAGATATATAGAAAAACATTAAAGTGATTATTATAAAAGAGGATTTTATATATGTTATGTATAAGTAAATTTGGTTCATGATTATTGAGTTTAATTTTATTCTCAATGAATTGGTCTCTACATAATTCATATTCAGTCTTCAGTGATGCATGAAAATTCAGGTGAGTTGAAGCTAGTTTGAAAGTTTGAAATTGTATAAGTGATGCTTGAATATAATTATTTGGTGTTTTGAATATTTTATAATTGTCTAGATTTATCCACTATTTTATTCATCGAGTTTCACCCTAACTCAAGATGTGTATAATTAAATGTTTTATGAATAGGATAATTTTTTTTGGTGTAAGTCCAAATCATGTCACAACCGGAATATTTACTCAAAGATAAGTTTTTATGTCAAATAATTTTTTGAACTTGATTTTGTGTCATGGAAATAACATTGTAATGTGCAGAAAATATGAAATTGGTTCTCTTCTAGAATGTAAGTTCCATGGATTCCCTCTACATAGGTGTAACTCACATAGAAGTGGACCTGGATGAGGAGTAAAATTTGAATCAGAAAAAGGAAGCATCATTTTAATGGAGGTGACCACACTACAACTAGTCATTTATTATAGTATCAAGAGATTATATATGAATAATATTGACTGAAGTATTTATATTTCATTACAAAGGAAGATATCATCCATCAAAGTTTCTTTAATAAGATTAAAACTCTAGAAATATTAGAGCTATTTATTTTGAATCAAACCATAGTAGTTATTCAATGTGAATTAAGTATATTTTTGGAATATATTTAGAATATTATCATTACATGGTTGAGATTTCAATGAAATAATGGATAATACAATTATTGATTAATTATAGGAAAACATGATGGGAATTATATGGAACTACTAAATATAATACGAAAGTGATAATAATGTTGAAATAGTTTATAACCAACTATCAAAAATAAAAAATAAAAAATTTTAGTTTCTATTGATATGGCCAACTTTGAACATTGAGGATTTTTACTCAATCCTTCAAGCCCCTTAATCATTACTATATTTGGATAGAGTTCCCAGATAGATTTGAATCATTTTAAATTTGAAATAATTCATTAAGTTGATGTTTTCACTAATATGTATTATTGGGATTCATATTTGGATAAAGATAAAAAATGAAAAAATAAAAATTACTTATTACTGAAAAGGTAATGAATAAAGAAGCTCCAAAAGTGAAATAATTTTATTAATAAGTATAATTATAATAAGAAAAAAAACATCTTTATCAAGTTTTATACTTTCTGAAGACTCTATTTTCATTATAATTTATGATTTAATATATTAGTATATACCAGAGAACATTACATAAGCCAAGAGAAAATTTTATTATCATAGGTTAAATGATACTCTATAGTCATTAATATTATACATAGTAATTATAGAAGAATGTGTAGTCATGGGATTTACTGGATCATACCCAGTACATATCAACATGTTTTGAATACTGAACCATGAATAAATATACCATTCCCACTATTTTTGTGCATTGTATTTTGTTTGGTGAGTGTATAATGATCTTGTTTTCCATAATAAATTGTGTTGATTTTTTGATGGATAATGTTAGATGGAAGCGAATTCACAAATTCACCCCCCATCTTAGTGAATTCACAATATTTATATGGGAACGTTTTTCTGGGATGATGATAAGAATTAATTTTAACATAGTATCTATACTTGGAGGATCATTAAGAAGATTCTAGAATAATGGTAAAATTTTGGAAACTTGTCCATTCCCATTATTATTCCAAGAGTTTTATAAAATATTCCACCTCCTTTGATTTTTACCTTGATGATATTAATATAATTATATAGGTAGTGTGATCTGAACTGATGAACACCAAGGATTATCCACTCAATAAAAATAATGAGTAAAAATTTTATAAAATATCTTATTTTGGTCCATGTTTGTTTTCACTATTTAATAATTATCATCAGTTGTTGGTCTCACTCATTGATCTTATACATAACCTATATGAGACAACTAGTAGAATTTTAAAGAATTTTTATGATTTTTTTTGCATTTAAACAGCCTCAATATTAGTGTTTCTCACTATTATTTCCTAGGAAACATTATATTATTATAAAATCCATTTCAAATTCATCGTGATATATTCATATTATACTCAATGATTTATACATATTGACCATTTAAAATCTTTTCTATGTGAAATAAAAGGTTTTAAACATATTATTTTGTTGGGGGGGGGGGGGCTAAAATTATACATCCATCAAATACATTTGGTAAAACATTTATCTCATTATATTCTATGTATGATACATTGGTTTTGATCCTGGCACACTATTTTATGGTGCATGGGTAGTGAGACTAACAAATTAGGTTATGTATAATTGGAATATATCCTAGAAAACTATGTCATGATATTTTGGAAATAATCCAGGGCCTATACTTGTGCTTTTTAACTATTATATTTATGCCACAATCATATGATAGAAATAGTTTTGTACCCCTTTTTACTATTATAAATAATGATTATATTGTGATCCACTTATTCACTTAAAAGTCACATGGAATTTAAATTTCCTAGTCCATGCTCCTATAATATGAATTATGCATATCTAATGTTACGATATGCTATCATACTAAATAATCTATTAACATTTCACTTGAAAACTACATTCTATGATCTTTAACTCACCCTTTCCATGAGTTATAGACCATATTGATCCAATGTATCAATAATGGATCAATATTATCATTGGTGGAATATGATAAATTATTTGACTACATTGTTATGATATTATATAATTTTATTATTTATTATATAATTAGATAACAAAAAAAACAAACTTATAATTATATAAATGACTGAATTTAGTAAATGTTTACAAATTTTTATGTTAAATTTGTATCTATTAGAGAGAACCTGTGAATGTAGTTTCTGGAACATCTTAGTTGGTGGTAGATAAAAGTTTATATTTTTTGTGAATTAGGATATATAATCCTTTGGATTAAAAAACTTGGGGATTCAACATTTCGTTCAAGGGAACTTGTGAAAATATCACATGAAAGGACATATAGGGTTAAGACTTTAATTATGTTTGTATTATCTTATTCCATGGACTATTGTTTTATAAATTCTAATATAACATCCTAGGATGATATTTTTGTTAGTAAAATAGTAATAAAACATAAATAAATGTTTATGAATATATGAGAATGGTTAGGACACAATTTATTTATGGTTTGAGAGTATAACATCATAAATATTATGTATATATATATATATATATTTCAATTTCATGATTAAATTATATATGTATAAAAATATATTTCATTCTTTTATATTAAGATCTATTATTGTTTTTATTATATATTATTCACTTAATTATTTTTATTCATTGACTAAATTATTTAGTTCTTTAAAAAATTAGATTATAAATATATGTCATAAATTAATCATATGAACAACATTTCTAAATAAACAAAATTTTCTTACTTCAATGCAAGAAATTTTAATCCAATATTAAATACATTAAAAAACATTAATATTAATATAATGGGATAAAAAAATGATGTAACTAACATAACTAGAATTTTTAAATTAATTGGTTCATGGACTCTCATAAATGTCACAACTATGAACACCACTGAAATAAAAGTACATGATTTATAAATGTGGTAGAAATAATGTATAATAAATATAGAGAACCCAGTGAGAAAACAATGTTAATGAATTTTCTGGGATTTATGTTGTATATATATATAGTGGTGATAAGTATTATGAACCATGGAAATACCACCATTATAATAATAACTTGATCATTAATACAATAATGTTTCCATTATGGGTATATATTTTAATAAATATATTATTTAATAAATACTAATATATGAATATCAACATATTTTAAATAAATATTAAATGTAATGAATTAATTTTTCAATTTAGCACAAAAAAATAAATCAATTATTTTGGGAATGTATTGTATCTTTATTACAGAACCATGACATCTTGAATTAAATCCAAACATTAAATATAAATAATTTCTAGATTTATTTTCATAAAATGCATGATAATTTATGATAATAACAAAAAAATTAATAAAGGGTAAATTTTTTATTATTTTATTAAATTGATGAAGTTTCAAGTAAATAGTATAATACAGTATCTAATATATACAATAATATTTTATTATAATAAAATTATGATTTATATGTTATATGATTTATTTTAAAATGTCAAATATTTTTTCACAAAATTCTAAATAAATCTATCAAAAATATAATCCCATTTCTAAAATGTTAGGAAATGTTATGCACTATAGGAACTTCATTTCAAACATATCAAGGGATGCTTAAAAAAATATTTTCTTAGTGTCCAAAATTTATTTTCATAAAATAAGTTACATATTTGTAAAAGATAAATAAAAATAATGTTATACATATTTTTTTGGTATTTTCAAAAATCCATAACAACATAAATAAATAAATTGTATATGTACTATAATAATAATTAAATGATGATAATTGTTGTGAAAAATCAACATTCCATTTGTATAAATGACTTATGTTCCTTGAAAAGGACATGTAATACTATTCATTTCTATATAAAATGTCACTATTATAATTATTGGTCCTTAATAAAATTTATATTCAATAGATTGTCTCAGGATAACCATCCCCACAGACCATAAATGAAACCGATCACCCATATTTTTAACCAATATTTAAGACTATTCGATATGTTACGATTTACTCATATTCCCTCTCAAATCCCTGATTAACGTCACATGGGATACTTTGGATTATGATATATAAGGCCCCGACCTTAAAAGATACATTATATTGAGTTATGTCAAGAAATCACATTGAGGATATTTTCAATTTTAGAGCTTTAGAGAATTAGTACATAACTGTTACATAAAAAAACATAGAAATAGAAATTGTACACTTTAAAAAAATGTTTCTTCCCTCCTTAACATAACATATTCTAAAGAGAATCATGGTTTCATTTCATGTTTAATCATTATAACATTTTCTTGATTCCATCCTTGACTCTATTATCCCTTAAATCCTCTGAAAACATTTAAAACATGGGATGATCACACTAAGCTCAGAAAGGGGCATACAAATAATGAAAACCCATTAGTGTAGTTAAAACTTCATAACCCATTTAATGTTCATTGAGAAGATGAAAAAAACATTTTCTCATGAATAAAACTCATACTTTTTGCTTAATGAAAAACACTACAAACAATAACAAGAAATTACAAATCATATAGGTGACCTAGAGCATCAAATACATAAAACACTTTCAAAAATATTCCAATTTAATTAACCATATAGTCTAATTCGAAATTGGAGATCTATAATGTGGATCACGCTTCGTATAAGCTATATCGGGCTCACTCAGGAGCTATAATGGGGCTCAACCATTCATATAAGATGTTTTGGGCTCACTCATGATATATAATTGGGCTTAACCCTTCTTATAAGCTATTTTGTGCTCACCCGTGAGCTATAATGGGGATCAACCATTTTTATAAGCTATACAGGGCTCACCCATTTAATATATTTCACTTCTACCATTTCATGAATAAATCATGTTCATCACAAAACCCATTTCTTGGAATTCATATTCTAATACCATATGAAGAACATTTCCATATTAAAATACAATTTTTATTTAAGAACCCATTCTAAATAAAATTTTACTAAAATTAAGTAATAAGGTTTTTATTTTCATTTTAAAATACATTCAGGAATATAGTGGAATCCAAATATCCGATAACGGTTACGATGATGGAGAATTCATTGTCACCATATATGTTAAAAAACATTAATTTTTCATTTTGTAAAGATAATAAAATGCTTCGTATAAAAATATTACTTTTTAAAACATTGAATTAAATTCATGATTGATATAAATTTTGGTGCATATTACTTTTATACCCATATTAATAAATATGTAATTTAATATCATGAAGAAAAGGATATAATAAATAAATCTTCAAATGTTCAAGGTGTCCCATACCACATTCAACATTTAAATATTAATCACCATGATTTTATAAATAACATTATTTTATATAAAATATGGATATGGAATGTAATATTTATTTTATATAAAACATATAAAATAACAAAGGTGCATATTATCAAGAAATTCATCAATGAATGGAGATTGAGATGAAGTCCCCGACATTAGGTCTAACTTGTCTCGTTTCTTCTTTAATTTCCATAATAATAAACATAGGTTAATTTATAATTTATTTAGAACCATTTTAATAATTATTATTTATTTTATATCACTTAATATAATATATACCAATTAGTTAATTATTTGAGTTCATAGCGGATGTTTTTTCAATGTTCAATATTAGATTAAAAATTGAACTTGTCCCGAAGAAAATTATACAAGTGTTCATAAGATCATTATATCTAGAATATTATTACTGATTTAAATATTATATATATTTTTTATATATGTATTTTAGAATATTCCATAACATTTGGAGATAAGAAATAAACGACACTGTTCATGGAGACAGTAGGTCGTACGTAGGCATGGACGCTACTTTCATTTCGTTGTATATTAATGGAATGAAAACAAAATGATAAATAGGTATATTATAATTATAGTATAACATATATTTTATTTATGTTACATAATCTCATGAAAAATATCCTTTATTTGTTCAATGTATGTCATTAACGAGTCATATCACTTTGAGGGGGTGGTAGTCCACACTTTCTTATGTGAAATTATCATATTAGGCATTATGGAAAGAATAAATTTATATTACTAATAAAAATTATATAATCATGGAGAAAATATAAATACAATATGTATCATATATAAATAAAATTCTATCATAATTTCCACCATGATAGGTGGGATGAAAAAAATGAACAATCATCGTTTCGTGAGGCAGCAGTCTGTCGTACACAAAAACAGTATGTTCGTATCCATTAGATAGAGGGTTTTGTATGATTAGTTAGAATAACTATAAAAAAAACATCCAAGTATATTGAGTATACTAGTGTTTTAATTTAATAATATAATAACAAGATCAAAGGGATTGGGGAAGGAATATAAATGAAAGGAGCTTGAGAGAAGACACTACCTCTAAATTGGGTAACTCCTTTTGATTTGAGCCAAAAGGTTTTCATGAATTTCTTTATTCCAAAGTTATGGATTATAGGAGTAGTGGAGGGATTATGGGAGTTTATTTGAGTATAATTTTGATGAGTCAAGTGGCTTCATAGGTGTGTGTATGTTGGTAGAGGTGGTGGCCTTTTATAAGAGGGAGGAGGGGCAACTTTGGAAAGTCTTGAAATATTATTTTATTATTAATTGGTTTTCTAATTATAATAGATAAAAATTAATAATGGTGGAAAATAATATAATTATGGGTCTAAATACTCTCACCAAATATGTATTATAAAATTTTAGGTCACAAAATGTACCTTATCATTTAGCTTTAACCATTAGTAAAAATCGTTAACTCTTAGGATGTCTTCTTGTATTTAATAATAATTTTTTATTATAGATTCTATAAAATTCCATGAGAATAATAGGTGGAAAATTAATGAAACTTTTAACATCATATAAGTCATTTTTTCTAATTTTTTATTTTAGTATTATTATATCATTTAATAAAATAGTTTTTTTACTAAAAAACTCATTTAAGTCAATTTTGACACTCTTTAGAAATTTATTTTTGTTAAAGGCATATCAAATTCATTTTTTCAAACCAAAGGCATTAACTCATCAATGAAATGTCATTGTCACCCAAAATATTCATGGATGGCATAAAAATGTTCAAAATAAATTTATTTTAATATTTATAATATCATTTATTTGAATACATCATTAATAAGGTAATCACTAAATCATCATTATGTCATAAATATATATATTTATATAATTTATAAAAAATATAATCAAAATAACATGATCAATGAAATATTTTTAGCTTTATAAATACTTTTTATAGTCGAATATATCATTTCTATGAACCAAAATAAAATTGTTTTAGTTAGGTGATACATTTTTCTATTATACTTCTTTATTATTTAAATTAAATATTATAAAACGTCATTATCACACCCTAGTGGCTCCATGGGGTCCTCAATTCAACCCAAGGATGCTCATGGTCAGACAAATCTCATAAAGTTAGATTAGTATATGTTTTAGGGTAGTTTTATATTACTATAATTTTATTTTTTTACCCTTATTAACATGGATTACCATTTAACCATGGTAAATAAAAATAAGTACTAGTTACTATTCATATTGCCCAAAAATAAAAGGTGCCTATTTTTAAAATTTGTACCTTTTAAATCCAAATATGGAATCAACGTTTCCAAATTCAAAAAACATAATTAGAATAAATTAATTTTAAATTTATTCCCATTTAAAACCAGAAAATGGTTTTTTTGTAGTAAAAACTATAAAAATATTGACCTGTATGCTTGCCCATTTAAAAAGTGAAATTAATTCCAATGACCATAATTGGATTAAATGATACTGAATTAAACCAATTACAATATAAAATCAATTAAAAGGACAATATAACTATATAAATAATTTAGATGAAAGACAATTTTGAATTAAAATCCAGTATCTTTCACAATTTATAAAAATATAGATTTTATCAGAAAAATTCCAAAATTTCAACCAAAGTAATTTTTGATATCCCTATTGTAAATAAGAAGTTTATTTTTAAGATACTTCATAGAAAACTGAGAAAAATTATTTTTAAAATGGTTCTCCATCAAAAGGATGTAAATAAACCTTTTAAAAATAGTAGAGTATTTTATGCTTAAAATTTGATTCATTATAATTTGATGCCTCTAAAATTAATTGGATAAATTTTAAAAATTTAAAAATTATATAAAATCAGAATATATTTTATACTATTCATTCCTTCCCATACAACGGCTAGGCATTATCTACCATGTAAAATAATAATAATATTATTGTATTATTTTTCATTATAACTAAGTGTTGTGTGCAACATAAGATTTCAGAAAAACTCATTTATGTGTATCGGTTAAGCAGTCATATATAGTGTCCCCTTTAAACTAAAATAAATTTTAAATTTTAAAATATTTATATGTATGAAAATGTATTATTCTAAAAATACCATGGATGTTACATAATATCATAAGAACCCAAGATATTAAACACTTAACAATGTAATAGTCCAGTGAATTTAATTTTTAAGAATGATGAATCAATACAAGACCTAAGGTATGTACTTTTCTCTTACCATTTTCTCCTATTTTTTGATTCAATAAATTTTTTCTTATCTATCTAATTTTTATTTTTAAACATTTTTTAATTGTATACATGAAAATTATTTTACTTTTCTGATATGTACAATTTATAAAATTCCTTTTATCTGATTGTGATGTTTTTTAAACATCTATTTTTTCTCTTCGAAATAACTACATTCATTATCTTCTTTCAATAGGTTTGTAAAAAGTTCTCTATTGAAATTTTAATTTTCTTTTCTAAAAATCAATTTATATTGATTTACATATCACTGTTAAATATACTATATTATTTTCAAATTCATTATGATGTTTTGAAAATTTTAATAGGGGATCTCCATAATTGACATTTTTTTCCTCCTGAATAATACTTCTTAATTTCCCAATATTTATAAATTTATCTATCTCCCTACATTATATTATTATAATTTTATATTACTAAAACATTATATTATCATAAGACCATTTGTTTACCTTCATTATTATTTATCCATATTTCCATTTATTGCTTATAGATTGATGATATGTAATGATGTTTCATATTTTTACGAGACCCATATTTATATAAGCTTTGTTAATCCCTGATATACCAAATGTTTTAGGGATTTTAATTATATAAATTCCTTTCAATGTTGAAAATACTATTTGGAATATATAATGATGTCACTACTGGATCCAGAATTATGAAACCCTCTAATGTATTGGGTATTTCTTATATCTCATATGATTCTATGTCTACTGCATGGGTACTGAGTGTATCACACTATGTTATGGTGAATGATTTTGGCTTATAACATATTATATTTTGTTTCATGGATAGATATACTAGTACACTATTTTTTGGTGTCTTTCAAATGATATTTGACTTATAATTAATTTTTATATGTTATTATTGTTCCATATTTCATTTTCTACTCAATTTTTATTACATTGTTATTATTATGAATGATGTTTCCCGTATTCTCTATGTTTATATTGAAAATATCAAGTAATTTAACATTCATATTATATTCTTTATTCATGTACCATTTTATCATCCCATGTCATTCTAAATCATCTTTTGGTAGATAAGAGTGATAATATTTCACTTGTTTTCATTCTATTCCCCTCACAAAGAATTTATACCCCATTTCATTTATGTATTTCCTTAGATGATCCTATGTTATAATAACTATCCAATTAACATAAAAAATTTCTAAAATGTAATATTTGACAAAATTATTATGGTATTATAGACTTTAATGATATATTATATTCATTATTTTCAAAGATACAAATCATATAACTACAGGAATGGTTGAATGTAAAAAAAATATTCATTTTATTTTATGTAAATTATGCATGTGTTGCATTATATCTAGAAGTGTTGGTCAGGGGGTATATCATTGGTATGAGATTTCTGGTTTTTAATTAAACAATTTTTATGGAAAATTGGTATGTAACAATTATTTACAGGAAACATGTCCATGTTGCACACATATAGACATATAGGGTTAAAAATTTTAACTCAATATTTATTGATCCATATTATAAACTATTTTTCATTAAAATATAATATGTCATTAGGGGTCTGTATTTTGGATTGTAAATATATATATTACATTATTATATGTTTATCAATATATAAAAATATTGAGGAGACAATTATTTAATTTTGGAAGAATGTAACACCATGTTATATATATATATATATATTAAATTTTCTCTTAACATATATATTTTGAAATTCAAATCCAATTTTTTATGTTAAGAAGCCATAAGATATTTATTATATATTTATTCCTTAATTTGTTATTCCTTAATTAAATAAATTGTTTCTTTATGAAAGTAAAGTAATTATGTATGATTTAAATAAATCACATGCATCATGTAAAAAAATTAACACTATATTATTTCATCAATGTAAAACAATAAAAACAAAACATAAATAAATTTAAAAAAATTTAAAAAATATATAATTTGGATAATAATAAAAGATAAATAACATATATATCATTTGTAAATCATATGGTTCATGGTCTCTAAGAAATATAATATCCACGAACTTCATAATAATTAAAATTAAAGGATCAGAAAAAATGTAGATAATTTTTCTTATAATTATTGATAAATATAGTATAAAACTATTGGAATGATATGTTTTGAAAGTAAGTAGTATATATTGGTCATGGAAAGGTGATATGATCGTCTTAAATAAAATAGTTAGAATATTTACTTGACTATTTGAAAATTAAAGTTATTGTTATAGGTAACTAACCAAATAATTGTATAATTTAATAAAAGAAATATATTAAAATAAAAATATTGTAATTTGTTATTTAAGTAATAAATATAATGAAATAATTTACCAAAATCAAATAAATTAATTATTCTTATAATGTGTCATATCATTATTTATATAAATGGAATATTTTGAATTTAGATTAAATATTTAATTTTTCAAATTTATAAAATGAATATTTGTAAAATAGAATAAAAATTCGGTATCAAGAAAATAATTAACCAGGAATTAATTTTTCATAATTTTATAAAATTGTAGGATTTATGGTTGAATAATAAAATAAAATATGTAATGTATACAATAATATCTTCCAATTGTCAAAAAAATATATTTCTCGTGAAATAATTTATATTATAATAAATTTTGATTCCTAAAATTGAGGTATGAATTAATTAATAATAGAATAAAAATTTTATAATTTTGGGAAATGTTTTACCCTGTTATGAATTCTTTTTCATCATATTAGTGGATTTATAAAAAATGAAATTTTTATAGTTATAATTTTGTTTTGATAAAATATATAACATATTTTTATTAAGGGATGGGTAATTAGGATGTGGTTATTTTTTATTTTTAAAAATATTATAATATATATGAATGAATAGGTAATTATGATGAGATATTGATGTCATGATGACATTTTAGTGTACAAAAATTATCCCACAAGTCATAATGATAGATATTTTTCCAAAAAGGATTGGAATACTATTAGTTTACATACATAATACCATTATTTATTTTTCTTTTATTAATGAATTTTATATTTATTAACTTATCTTAAAAATCCATCCACGTTAACAATAAATACCCCTTACTCTAATCGAAAAAGTAGAAACAAAAACTATTCCATATGATAATATCTACCCATATTCCCCATATAATTCCAATTTTAATTATTTTTTTGATCTCTCCAATGAACAAGAACCCTAGGTGTTAGAAACATAACAATAGTGTAGTAAAAAAATTGGGATTTTTAAGCTCGATGAGGAAATGAATTTTTGATTTTATTTCTATCCAATTATCTACCAAACTATTATTATAAATTTTATTACATAAATGAATTTAAATATTTTTTAACTCTTGTATTTTTTTTAAATTCTATTTTTTTGACTATGACATGTTATTGAACTTCTATGTTTCCTATATTAACAACCCATTTTTATCTATCCTATTTTATATATTTTATGTGGAATTTTTATTCCACCTCTAATTTTATTTTCTCAATATTATTTTATAGGGATTTACATTTCATTCTAATACTTGATATATTGTTTTATTTTTTTTCAAAAGTAATGAAATTTTTGAGTGGGACTGTGCTCAATTAAATAATTTATTTCCCCCAATGTTACTTTTGAGATTCGTTATGTAAATAATCACCTTCATCTCCCTCTCACTTTTACATTATTATAATTTAATAAATCTTCATATTCAATATATCTTAATTTTTTTCTTTATAATAAATTATACTTATATAAATATGTATTGATTATTTGTAGATTAATGATATGGTATAATATATGATCTTACTATAAAAATCATTTCTATTTCATCACAAGTTATCCACATTATGATAATAGATTTATATATGTCAGATATATCAATTATTTCTATATGGTATATATTATTTTGATCATAATGAGATACAATAGATCTCCCCATGAATACATATCCCTCCAATTCATATAATAGATATTATATATAATAAGATTCTATATATATTTCATGGGTGGTAAGGATAGCACATAAATTTATTATTTTTGGTGAGTGATCCCAACACATTATGTTATTATTTATGTGATATATCCAAGCCCTCAATATTATGATATCATGGAAATGAACATTGATATATTATAATATTGTTTCATTATTTTGTTATCACTAAATTCATACTATTTATTTATTTTTAATCAATGTCATATTAATACAAATAATGTTTCAATTATGATCCTATATTTCAATTGACAATCTCTATTTATTCATAATTATTATTCTTTATTTATGTAGTTTATCATATGACCCTTGGTGATACTATCTATTATGAAGGGTATCATCAAATTATATGAATTTTAGTACAAATTATTTTATTATATATTTATGAAATTACTTAGGTTGAAGATATATTATGTTTTTAGTTCCCAAAGGCAATAAACATATGATTTTTGGATTGGATGAATGTGATAAATATTCCTATTATGTTATTTATAGTATTTATGTTTTGTATATAAATGAAAAGTGTTGATTTTGGGGGTATCTAAACCATGATAGAGAGCCCATGAAGGGTGGACCATGAATAGATAGGTGTGTCCTTCTTTAAAATAATATCCACTCAGGTTTCATCAGGTACTCAGTGAATCTCCCTTGTGTACCTAGCGACCTAAAAAAATTCAAATAGAATCTAATTAGATTTCTATTATATTGAATAGTGATTATATGACTGGTCAATATAATTGATCCCTATAGAAACATACCATATGTTGGGTGGTATATTCATCCACCCTCTAAAATTCCATCTTCTTCGAAACAATGGATTTAAAAATGTGGGAATTTTTTTGAAGATATATCCAATAAAAACCTTCTATTAAAACCCACATGAAACAATAAAATGTCATATTTCAGGATTCAATATAAAAATAAAAAATTTCCCTTAGAGTTTGGTTTAATGGAATCCATCATCTCCAGGTTCAACTAACTCTTGATAGCATTGGGTTTTTATTAAACCCACACCATTCCATTTCTCATCCTCTAATATTTTCATCCTACATCTTTAGTTCTCCTTACTAGATATAGATACAGGATTCATTCATTATTTCTTTAGGAATCTTATTTTTATGGTCATGTAACCACTAAAAATAATCCAAAGAATAAATTATTCATCTAAATTACTTTTGTTTTTATCCATCAAAACAATTAATCATTTCTTGAATTATATGATTTATTCAATCTCTAATACATCATTCTCGATAACATGTGAGAATATTCTATTAATACACTATATTACTAAATTTACCTTAAAACTCTACTTTTCTTACACTATTGAAAAATCTAATTTTATCTACACGAGACAATCATTTCTCAATCCATGGGGACTATGAATAAAACCTAATAACAAATTTTATACTCCAAAAATTGACATCGAAAATTTATGTCAACCCACTATCTTCTATAATCCATGCCCAAGATTCTCCAAATCATATATACCTATGATCACATTCTTACACCTGGGGCATTTTATTTTTAATGGATCCTTGATAGATTGAAAAATAAGTTTCCTTTATTTATTATTATAGTTATTATTTAAACTCATTTACTATACTAGTCCATTTCCTAAATCCCCCATTGGGAAAGTCATAGAAAAAATTGAACCAAATTGATTATCGAATATCAATAACAACACTGAGGTATTTCTAGCACAATAAATAAATAAATATATATATATTTACATCGAAAAATTAAAGTGATAATATAACCACTACTAGTATTTATCTTACAAACACAATAATTTTTTGGATATTCTATATTATTTACTTGAAATTAGGGTTCCAAATTTAGATAATGAATGATGTACTGAAAACCATATTATTTCTATTATCCTAGACCATGGAGAACTATTCTATATGTAACACCTCGAACTAGATTCAACTGTTCTTATTCTATAGGGATGTGTTCCACATGGGCTCACGAGTGACTTCCCATATTCTAGATGGTAACTATTAGTAGTGATTTTTATGAGGTTACCATCAGGTGACTAAAAACTCATTATAAAATTTCACAACACAAAAGTAAATAAACAAATTCAGTAAAACACAATTGATAATAAAATAAATTAATAGTACTAAAACACTAATTCCCATCATATTAAATACTATGATGATTTTCTATACATAATATGAATGTGTTCATGAAAGACCTTCATAAATTTAGAAACTGAAAAATACAAATATAATTCAAAACCCTAGAGGTTTGAAGACCTATACAAGCTCCCAGCTCAAAATTTCCATCCTATATTTACAATAAATAAATAGATCAAGCCTTTCCCTAAACATGAAACCTATGAACAAGGATTATATTATATGGTACCAATGTTATAATACAGCCTAAATATCATATTATTAAAACTCTTTAGGCCACCACCAAAGGTGTCTAATACCAATACATTCTATGAGAAGAAATACAAAATGTGTGTTATAAATAAATGAAGCAGTTATGATGATAAGCTATATAAATAAATAGAAACCAATTTATCCTTGGGTATCAAGTGGAAAACCAAGTATTACTCTTCATGATTTGGACACTAATATAAACTTTTATAAAGATATAAGTCTCATATATCAATCATGTTCTAGGATTCATCACCAAGGAAACTATAATCAAGTGGCCCGAGAGTAATTCATTGGATAAAATGGGAATCTACACCAATACATTTTATAGAATATATACTTTTCTATTTTGAACTATGGGTACCACCTAGTGAATTAAGAATAATTTATTGAATGGAATCCATGTCTCACACACAAAAAATTCCACACCTAAAATAATTGATTTGAATTCAAGAACCACAACCCAAAACATTCAATAAGGTAACCACTTAAGAATCATTGACCCTAATAACTGGGATTCAATAAATACATGAATTACCCAAATCTAAGGGGGAGATACGCTATGATATTTTTGGAATTGAATATAAATATAATCAATAAGCTTCCTCAAGGTGTTCTATATAATTTTACTTCATTGAATCCATGGAATTCATCACTTACGATATTTATATGAGTACTCTAGTGGAAACCAAGGACCATCCGTGGAATTTGATGAAATAATATTTAATAAGGAAACCAAGGATCCTTTAAATTCATTCAAATTCTTTCATATAATAAAGATAAAAACAACAAATTCATTACATTATCATTAAATATAAACCAATTCCACATCTCAATAAAAAATCCTCAACTTTGGTTCCTTTCTAATATATAAAATTTTAACATAGTTAGGTAATATTTCTATAAAATTCAATTACAAATTCCATTTATTATTTCCAAGTCTATAAGCTCTATATGTTCATATAGTTCATCATGTTAATCCATTATTATAAATTAATTCATTACATTACCAGGGGCTTACTTAAAACACACTAATTTGTTCACCAACTCAGATAGAACAAACCAAACCCATTACTTAATTTTATATAACAAATGTCTATCCCAAGATAAAATTGTTTTTTAAACCCAATAGGTTTTCCAAGGGAAAAATATAAAATTAACTATTTAATTTTATTATTAGATCAAGGGTCAAATTAGGCGATGTGACCACAGAAACAAAAATACAATAAGATTAAATGAATTTATGGCAAATGAACTTAGAAAAAAAACCTAACACATAGAGAGTAGGATTCATATGAAATTATCTGTTGATTTAGGGTAAACTGTTATAAAATGGGAACTTGAAAAAATCCCAGAAAAGATTGAAAATACACAAATTTTAATAGAACTCGTATGATAGCCTATAAAATTAAGAAATGACAAGGGAATGAGATTACACTTAATACTAGGTCTTCATCTCAACTAATGGAATGCGATTCTAATAATGAATGAGGTAAAAATCACCATTCATAAAGAAAATAACCATTGGAGGAGGACTCTCATAGTGCCACTTCCAAAGGGGAAACCCCACTTTTTTTTTAAAAAAATATACCACCACCAAAAAAGACCACATTAAAATTAAAAAAACACTATTGGAACATTTCATAGTGTGAAACCTCAGGTTATTTCATGTCCTACCGATGTAGGGGATTCTCTCCTTTGTCAAACCATTTCATGGTTTGACACATGATGTCACACTGTGAAGGGATAAAACCTAGAGTTTTTCATTTGACGGATCTCCCATTCTTCTTGTATATGGCCCATAGACACCCCAATCCCTTAAAACATCAATATTATTTTTTTATAGGAGACTTAGAAAAATATAAACATTTTAATTCATGAGATAATGATTATTTTATTAAAAAATATTAACCTAAAACTACCAAATCATTTACGTTCTCTTTTCAAAAAACAATGGTCCTTACTATCCAATAACACCTTCTATTGAACCCACATTCATTACTCACACTCTCAAGTATCCACATAGAAAAATTACATTCTTTTACAACAACCACATGAGTGATATTTACTACCGTATAGATCATAATACATTGATCAAACAAACTAATTGGACTCTACATAAGGGAAGATATCAACATAGGCTAAAAACATTGATAATGACCCCACACATTGGTTCCTAATAAAAATCATGATCCATGAAACAAATTTCCTTTTGATTTCTATTATCTAATTCAAAAAGGGAAACATTCATTGGATTTAATCACATGGATAAACTCTTGAATAATGTGATGAAATGGTGTTTCACCCCTTGAACCATGCCACAAAATAGGGGTTCACCCATGGAAAAAAATCACAAACAACTATAAAAGTTACAAACCATTTCCACTTCACTGATCAAGATATGAAATATATTATAAGTGACTTTACCATTTAATTAATAATTATTTTCTTAAAAAAATATAGGTGTTTGAATCTTATTTCATGTAGTTGTCATAGGAACTGTAAACATTAATAACACATGCTCTATGTACGACCTATAAGATCCAAACTGTCAACATAGACTATCTTCATCACAAAACCTGATGTGCGTATCCAACTATACACATTTCACCTATTTTTTTCATTCTAAAACAACAACCAAATCAACACAACTTTTCAACCCCTCATCAACTCACTCACCACGACACCGATCCTTCCAACTAATTTCCCCAATCACCCTCTATTACTTTTAGGAATTCCTAATACATAAAAAACATCTCGATGTTTGATTCTACTAATCTAAACTATCCGACTTCTCACATTTCCATGTCATCAATAACCACAACCTAAATCCTAAGAATATTTACAATATAAGGGCTCACCTCAAAATTCACATTTGTATGCCATTCGTGATCAACATGTTTTTATAGATTTGGTATTCATGAAAAATTATTTCCCAAGAATGAAATACATCCCACCACCTATTCATTAACCCATATCCAATGGTTTTTAAACAAATGATCATATAAATAATGTCATAATTTCATCAGTTGGCACCCTTACATGTGTGTTTTCTACTTTAAATATCTAACTTAATCGCTTATACCCATGTGATATCATCATTTCGCAACCACCTCTAAGTTGGGTTAATCAACAAACCACTATAAACATCAATTGAGAATGTCTCTAAATGTCAATCACATGGTAAAAAATTTCCACGATGTTCTCCCCACCTACGGAATTACTTACTATTGATCTATGATCATGATATTGTTTGATATCCATTATCAGAAACCATTGGCATCCTCGAGACCTACTTGTTTCATATTCATATGTTTGAAACTCAATCCTTTACTAAGACATTATTGATAAAGTTGTTCCCCGTGAAACTAGATTCCAAAAACTATCCACAAATATGGCCATACTCCTAGTTATGATGGAACTAACTCATGATACATGACCTTTCAAATCCTAAAAATACTTTCATGATCTAATCTACCTCCACCTCCACCTAGACCCATTAGAAACTCACACCACTATTGGTCCAAAATCAATGTAGAAGAGACACTATCATGATCCAATACTATCACACTAAATCACACAGTGTTCCATAATACCCAAAAATCATCACATCAAAAATTACATTCCTAAAAATTTCACAACTCACAATACATATGAGCTTCCCTTGTTAAAATTGACAAAAATATCATTACCCTATAGTCATTTAAGTATCACTTATAGTGAGATATAATCCCACATATTTGCCACACGCTGATGTATCCACTTACCAGAGTAAACTATATCTAGTTATTCCCTTACGTATATCATTCTCTAATGAACATAAATTATAACACCCTGGATGTTCAAACTATTCATGTTTATAAATTTAATAGCTATCTCACTCATTTCCCCCCAAAAATTGAAACATGATGTCCCACCGATCCCATTAACAATCATAAAATCACTCAATATGGTTTGGAAATCTATGTAGAATTAACCCAATAGAAAACACTGGAAGCTCAAAAGTAAATAACCCCAACAAGTCTTTAGGGACCAAACCCATACATTCTTGAATTTTCCATTCACCCAATAATAATTCCAAAGAATCCACCATGAATTCTCAAACATTATCATAAACTTACCTCTGTTGTTGTAAGATCCCTAACTCAAATCCCACTTCTCAAATATTCCATAAAAACAACCCATCGACATGTCTCACATTCCATTCAAATCTAGTCACAATAGGTATTACACCAATCATACCTCCATATGTTTAAGATTAGGTTTCACCAAACCATTTACCATGTGTGTAAATAAAACCCACAGATATTGTATAAGGTAAATGAGTATCTAGTTAAAAGAATTCTCAATTATCCTCAATAGATCAAGTCTCTAATTAGTCACAGTTATAAATCATAAATACTTGTGGCATTCGACTACACCATTTTACAAAATCATCTCTATTCACATCATAATGATGACAGACACATATAGTTAATAACCCAGTTAACCATGATCACTAAATGTTTACTGAAATACCTGAAAACATCTCATTTGATGAATTATTTCCAACAATCCTTGGTCAACTCAATTGAAAAAATGCCACTACGTGATCACCATAAACATTATCTTCTCCACATACTATAAGTGTCTACCCATGCAATATCCATTATTTATTTTTCGATATTGGATCAACTCAAAAATAAGTTCAGGTATCCAATTGATCTTTCCCATTGAAAATTACCTGAAAATTATGGATGATAGTACACCACGAACTCCTTATTATAAAACTAAAGACACATGAAATGTTGAAACATCTCACTCAAGAACAAATCCCACGCACTGATACCAAATAGTAAATCATCTACCCATGCTTCATGCATCCAGCAATAAAAATATTGGTAAACCACTCTCAAAAGTCCCCCTCATGGATTAATAAGTGTCAAATCACATGGAAGAAGGGCCAAGTATAGGGGAGACTAAGTCCTTACACCAAGATCAAACACTAGATAAATCTAATCAATTTCTCCAAAGAAATTTCCTTTCAAAAATCTCATGACCACACGATACCGAAGAAAAAAAAACAACCAAAATCAAGGTCCCCCACATACATGTAGAAACATTCATAACATAAAGGTATCATAACTCATGATCTATATCAAGAAACAAATTCCTATAAAACGATGCAATATCCTTATCACATTGTCAAAACTTGTGATTTCCCTTGATCCCGACCTACTACCCATATCCAAAAATAACTATTCTGGAAGGATTTACATTATTATGGTTTAATATCTAGTCCAACATCACCAATTATATTTAAATAAGATCCTATTGAAAATCTATGAGGGATAACACCCGACAAGTTTCTTACTGAAATCTTGTTTAACATATCTATAACTTATCTTGATACATGCCTCATGTTTATATAAATTTTGTTGATTATCAATTCCCAATTCCCTTAATATTTCAAAGTCCATCCACAATGTCATTATATTAAGTATCAATCAAAATTTCAAGTGTAAAATCACATTTATGTTGTTATTATAACCCAATTTAGTTGACACCAATAAAAACTCAAATTAAGTATCCACATACCATTATTAGCAAATATTATCTGTATAAGTCATTTCATTACTCAACGAGATTCCATATTTGAACCATAACTCATTTTTTTGGAAACCGCAACCCATGATTAGTTAGATGGGATCTTACTTATATTTTATAAGGGAACCACCATTGAAGTTTCATACAATAACTTAATTAAAACAAAAAAAATCCATTTAATAACCAATTTTATAATTCCTAAATATTATAAGGGGTTAATCTAGAAGAAGAAAATATAAAATGCCACCGTACTCATTTATGTGTGAAACATTGTATAAATGGATAAAAATATTTTATATAACCAACCCTTATAAATTATTTAAATCCATTGGTAGATACATATTATAAGAAATTATATCCCCAAAACATGAAACACAACACAAACATATGTGAATCCTAGTAAACTATCAATCACATGAAACTAAAAATATCCTATAAATTATATGTTCCTATAAAATTTCTAGATTGAAAAATCTCATGTTTTCATACCATCCAACAGTAAAAACCCCATGACTCAATAACAACAAACCCATGTGAACCAATCAATATGGAAATCAGTCATCTATAATATCAAAAATTATTAACAATAATTCCCCTCCTTGTAACAATAATTCCCCTATACATGGGGATGAAACACCCATGAATGAGCTCACTACTAGGCTCAAAAAAAGGCTCCTATATAAAATGAAAAACAGTGAGAAAAAAGACAAGATTTGATATCATTTTGTAATTCCCCATCCCAGATGCCATTGTTCCAGTGATCTCGGCCAATGCACCATAGGACATCAAGATAAACTCCCCATATAATAGATCTTGGTGAGTAGTGATAAGGGAATTTGAGGTTATTGTGGAGAGACTATGACCTTGTTACCATAGTGTGAGACACATAAGTAATAACTAATTCACCATGATTTATTCAACCATTTTCTAGGCACAAGACTAACCCACTATATTAATAGCTTTAACAAAGGTCCATTCCATGCCAACATGCCTTACAAAAACCAATTGGGGTTTCCAGGCATCAAGGAGTAGCTAAAACATTAATTTAATTACTTATCCAATCACATATACAACAACCCAAAACCTTCATACATATATATTACACCTAATTAGATTTATATTCAATACATAGAATTATGTTCCACTATAGTATCATAAAGATAATTTTTCTCTTGAAACATTGATAAATAAATAACTTAGTCATAATATTACTACCACATATACCACCATGTTCTTCATAACTACAACCCTTCTTAAAAATGTCATACTTAAAAAATGTCTTCATAACCCAAGAAAATATTAGAACATAATACTTATTCATTAAATATTTACTGAAATTTCATAATAAATTAATCAAAATGAAATAAAATAATCTAAGCCATGAAATCAAAACATTTTAATATGAAATATAATTTTGGAACACACCTTAGAATAGAAGACCATTTACTTAGTCAAGGATCACTTCCAAGATAATGATAGAAGATTTGGTTCACTCCTAATTCTGTCATATCATTTTTCGGGGTTCACTCTCATGAATATCCTAGTGAACAATGTCCCTTAATGAATATGGTTCTATCCACATTATAGCTCTTATTAAATCATGAGATATAAATATTTACCATATGAATTTTAGGGATATGTAATTCTTGACCCACCCATTACATATTCTTAATTAATTTATATTTGTACCATAATATCATAAAATATTAAACATAAATAAAAACCCAAGGAAAATAAATGAGATTCATAAAAATTTCAACAATTCATCATATCCCTACCAATGAAAAATAAATGGTAACCATAAAAATATCACCATCATAATCATAACACATCAAAGGAAATATCAAGGATGTTATTGTTGGATAATCACTGTAGTAAACCAAAATTAACAAAAAATATTATCATAGATAAAAGAAACCTTTAAAATGTCACTGATTCATTTCTTGAGTAAAATAACCTTTTCACATTGAAATAAATTATTTAGAATCCAAAAATTTCCCAAAAATTAATTGGAAATTTTTATTTGAAAAGAAAATTTTAAAACTAAATATAAATCTTCAATTCAATGATTGGTTATGATGGCATGAAATCCCATTCATTTATTGTTCATTAAAATAAATCTTCCTTTCATGCATTAAGTAAAAATTAAAAATTACCACATTTGAAAAATTACAAGAAGTTTCAATTTAAACGTTTTTGTAAAAATTAAATCATGGTTAAAAATGGAATTAATAAATTATAGGATAATATTAAAAACAATATTATTTTTTTATAAAAAATTATAGGGAAGGAAAATGATTTTTGGTTGAATATAAAAATAATTTTGGTTTTCCATAAAATACATTTGTTTTTCGGTATTTTGAATTCATAATGATATGATAATGAAATGAATCATATTTAATATAAATAAATTGCCATAGGAGAATAAAATTCATCGTATTCATGAGGGATTGGTCATAATATTTCATCATCTTAAACTTGATCATAAATAATACTTATTAATTTTGATATTATAAAAAATCCCTTACATCATGGTCACTTTTCATCAAAAGTTCCCTAACCCCATCTTCGTCAGTAGGACCCTATTATATATTTTCTTAAAGACCCTCAAAATGGTTATTTATGAATATTAGTACTAGAAATTCATGTATATGAATGGTTAAAGAGAATTATATATGGGTTGGTAAAGTTAAATGAATCAAAGTGGTGTGAGGAAGATATTGGAGGGGTTTCCTTTTATAGGTGTGGGAGATGGCACATATGGAATTTATTAAGATAATAAAATATAATAAATTCACTCCCAAGAAAATTGATTCAAAATTGTTAGATATTTGAAGGTACGATATGATAAGGTCAAATTATGTCTATCCAATAGGATTTATAGATGTTTAATTGAAAAAATACCCTAATATCTTCATTTAACCCCATGTAACACCATTTTATCCTTAATCGCATTAAAAAAGTTTTTTATCAAACTATTCATTTTGAACAAAACATATGTCAACCATACTAATTAATATTAATTATTATTATTCCATATATTTAATATATTTTTTAAAATTCAATTATCAAAAGTAGTGTATCATAATTTAATATTAAACCCTTAGGATATAATGAAAAGCATTTTTTCAAAACAATTTCTCAAGTTTGAAACATTTTATTTCAAAATTCCACAAAAAATTACTTCCAATGAACCAAATTTGAATATCAATAGTAAAATATTACAAATTATACTACTAAAACAATTTGAGAATAAAATAAAACTTTTTAAATTCATTAATAGAAGAGATAATTTTTAGTAAAAATGTATTCTTTAATATTAGTCAAAAAATAAATATATTCATAAAATTAAAAATATTCCTCTTAAGATAATTTTAACAAGAGAATTTAGAAAATGAAGTTTACTTTTTTCAAATAAATTTTCTTTATATGATACAAATTCATTATATTATTTTCTCACAAAAAGAAATAAAACCCATTTTGAGGGAAAATATAATTTTAAATCATATAATGACTTTAATAAAAGTAAAGTATGTATTTATGAATATATATTTTCTTTATCTAATGAATTTAAACATATTTTTTTTCAAAATGTTTTTTCTTATTAACAATATATTTAAGGGGTATGTTATAATAGTATACTATATTATAGTTCATATTCACTTGGGGTTTCTTGTATCATTAGATATTAAAGAAATTAAATTTATTTAAAGTGAAATATATCATATAATCTCTAGGTGTTACATTTTAACCCCTAAAATCTATTTAACCATTGAAAATCTATCACAATAATTCAAAAATGAGTCTATATATGTTTCATCACATCTTTAGGTTACCATTTAGCTTCTTCATATTTTTTATTCCTCCAATGAACTTTACCCATGTGAGTAATATAGTATCAATTTAATTTATATCTATGATAAAATATTTCTAATAATTATTATTTTATTGGTAAAATAAAACTCTACTGGTATGAACTCTTAGTTTAGTCCATGTGAAGGATCTGGTGTGTACCTCCACGAGAGTGATACATGGAAGACATAATGAACTCAAGCTAGGTTTGGTTGTTGTACTAAGTGATAAACTATAATCCCAACCCAATCCATAATCTTAATGGGGAAAACAAACTTGGGGATCATATTTTACTGATTTTTGAATATATAACCATTTTCTATATAGAAATTCATAGGAATACTTTATCACTAACTTTAAATTCCAGATTTCACTAACGATTATCATCATTACTTTTTTTACTCTGATATACCTTGATATATTGTCGAATGGTTCTAAATTTTTATTCCATTTATATGGATATATGTTCCCAATATCTTTCTTTCTCTAACTTCATCCTCACACATTATAGTTCCAGGCTTCTTTCCATATAATTATTTATAGAGATCCATCTAAATTCTTTAGTGAAATATATTATTGTTTGAAAATTCTACTAGATGAAGGTGATAACATGAAAATCTTGGTAAATCCATATTAAAGAACCTCAGTATATAATCTAGGGTTTCAATGGTTCTATCAGATTGTCAATATTTTTAATGATTATAAGATGTAATGTTACAAAAATATGAATCCAATGATTGTTGAGGACTTCACATGAACATTTGGGAAAACCTGAAATCCAATTCAAATATAATAGAATGTGGTAATCTATAAAGAAACACTACTTCATTATGGTATATTCTAGTAATATGATGAAGATAGAAATGTTATTTTTTAACCATAATGTGTCGTGACTTCATAAAAAATCATCTAGAACCCCCATATAATTATAGTAATTTGTTGTTTGGGGAGTGAAATAATAAAAACCATATTAATGTTTTACTATCTCAACTTTAATATGTTTAATGGTTGTAATATCCACATATACTTCTATCTATTAGCCATAACTTGCTGACATAACATGTAGTGAGATATATAATCCTCATTATAACTCTTCTTGTTCTCCTACCAAAATAATAATAATTCACATCTCTATATATCTTCACACATAGAGTTTAAATATTGAATGATAAACTCTGATATTCATCTATGTGATTGTTCTTTATATCTGTAATGGTTGGATCACATAAATATTTCTTGAACCTTATCTTTCTTTTACAAAAAAAAGTTGAACTCAACATAATTTTTCACCCACATTTTTTAACTATACATATTTATTTTGTGCCTCTTTAATCTTCACATGTATATATTATTGGACTATACTTTGAGAAATAAAATATTTACACCATTACTTTAATATTTCTAGATCCATTCATTACAAATCTTTAAATATTATATCTTTTGTTATCCTCATCATAGATAATCTAGCATGTTTTTTTCGACTCAAAGCATCAACCTCCTTGTTCTCTTTCCTATGGGCGGTAATGTATTAGAAAATCATAATATTTAATCAAATAAAAGCATATTTTTTGGTGAATATTAAAATATTTAAAAATTAATACATACATTAATCATAAATGATCATTATATAAGTCACACCATTATTCATGATGATAATTCATCAATATCATTGACAAAAAGAATATTGAATGTAGATAACTCTTAATCATTTGTTAGGTAATTTTTCTAGTGAACCATCAATTAATATAAGACATAAGTTATCACCATACTATTATACATGATGATTAATCCCAATCCATTCATTTATGTATCATAGTAGATCATAAATCCTTCTCCACTATTGGGTATTATTAGAACTAGTGTGCAGAATAACCTTCTCTTCAGTTCCTTGGAATTTAATTCACATTAATTTATCCAAAGGAACTTGGATATATTATAAGTTAACATGGTGAGTTGCTTATAAAACCATGATAACATGTTCACAGTATATCAGTAGTATATTTTCAAATATGAAAAAATGGATCATACTCACCACAGTTGTCTTTGGATAATTTTCAATAACTTATCTACTTGATGGATATTATGATATACCCTCTTTGAGATTATGTGACCCAAAAAAATAATCTTTTTATAACAAAAAATTAAAATTTGAATTTTTTTTAATAAAAATTATACATCATTAGGGTCTTAAGTATATTACTCAAGTGACATTCATGATCTTCCAAACAACTTGAAGATATAAGAATATAAACTATAAAGAATACCAAAAAATGTTCATGGTAAACTCAAAAGACTCTATTCTTAAAATCAATGCAGATTTAAGGGGAAATAGTAACACCAAATGGAATCATAATAAAATAAGAGTGTCCATACCTTGTATTAAAATTAGTTGTGGGTACATCTTTATTCTTGAACCACAATTTATGATATTGAAAATTAAGTTCAATCTTGAAAAAAATTGATCTCCATACATATGATCATGAAATTCATCAATAATGGTTATATGATACTTATTCTTGATTTTTATCCTCTTATAATTTTGATTATTAATGTCTTGTAAAATTGATCAATCATTCCTATTGAATAAATAGAAACCCTATGCGCCACACTTGTCTAAATGAATCCCTTTCCCAGATTCTCCTATATTTACTTCATTTATTTATACAAATCAATATGGGAAATTCTATAGGGAGACTTAGAAATATATGTAGAAATAGGTATGAATTCTAATTGAAACTCAACATCATTATTCTCTAGAAGACTCAGAAATAATTCCATAAAGAAATTGTAAAATTCTCATTCAGTTGGAATATATTTGATGTTTATTTTTACCCCATCCATCACTGATAAAATTCAATTTTTTAAAGGAATAAATACCCATATAATGAATACAGTTTCCATTGGAATTTCTTATTTACCATCTCACCATTACATGATCATATATTGGTTTATAATTTAAAATTTTACATCCCTTATTCAAAAATTGATTTTTTATTTTTATATGGAAATACAATCCATTACATATATAAAATAAAATTAAACCAGGGGGAGAATAATGAGATTTATAGGTAGGAAGTTCCCCCAAACATCAAATGGAGAATAATAAAAGCATTCAAATGTGGTCACCATACGATTAGGGGTTTTTATATCATTTAGAATCTAATAATTTAGGATATAAAATATCATTCCATAACACATTTCATGATATAAAGGAATTCATATGTTAGTAAAATACCTTAAAGGTAACTATGATGTGTTTTTTGATTGACTGGTTTTGTTGAAAAAGATGATTTACAGGGATAGTTATAGAGTTATAGAGGGAATTTTTCAAAAGGGTTTTTAACACAAATACAATAAAAAGGAATTTATTCTTTAAAATATGTATAGAAAATTGCATATAAAATATGGAATTGTTTTCCAATGACTTTGATGTTTTTGTGGTCCAAAGCATTGTGGAATGAAAAATGTGATTTTAGAAAATAAAGTATTGTCTCATATATTCAAAAATATAAGTGATGGGGATAAGGTGTTTTGTAAATTTTCAAGCATGGGATGAATCAAAACAATCCAATCAATATATAGAAAAATAATGTGTTATGTACATGTTGTAAAACATTATGACAATTGGTGTTGCGAGACACAAGTAGTGTTTTATATACCCATAAAATAGAGATGGAGTTGAATTCAAAAAACCACATCAAATTGTACATCATCTCTTCTCATGAAAAGTTGTGTGAAATTTTGGAGTTCTCAAAAAAGTGAAAAAATATGTGCATTGTAAAAGGAGAATAAATAATTTCCACGCATGTTCATAAATGTATACAAATATGAGGCAACAACTAACAAGTTTTAAGCTCAACCCTTTTAGAATATTTGGTCTAATAATCTTTAAAAGGTTTTGTGAAAGTGGTAATTCGATGAAAATAGGAAAATTTGCAGAATGTTTCAATTGCATAAAAGTATAGATCTGTTGTGCGCTATTGAGAATTATATTGAAATACATAAATTTTGCTTGAAAGTTGGAATTCTATATCAAAATAGAAATGTTTCATGAATTTTTGTATATTTTTACGCTATCCATTCTAAAGTTTCATGAAATTCAAGGTTGTTTCAACCCATTTAGAATTTCCCAATAATCCATTATGAAAGGGGTATTTATCAAGTAGATAAAATAGAAACTCAATGATGAACTAAATGATGTGTAAAACATATTGTTTCAAGTGATTAATGAATAATATTCTAAATTAGAATATATCATACTTCATTTGAGAGAGTTTTAAAAATTCAAATTGTGATTGGTTGTAATCTAGGATGGATAGAGATAGTGCTATGAACTTTTTAAAAGTAGTGAACATTAGTGGATTTTGTACATAGGTACATTTCCTTTTATATTCTCAATAGACATATAACAATGTGAGTGAAATAACTAAAATTTTCGTATCTCATTCATGATTTCATTTTGGTCTATACATTTCTATTTTTTCTTACATTTCCATGTTATTGATAGAGAATTCAATTTTTAATGACAAAACACGATCCAAAATGCACATTTCCTTTAATCTATCATACCCCAATTCAGACCCCATCCAGGGTATTTAACCAAGTTATACTAACATTATATTAATTATCTCAAATAGGGAAATTAATTATTTTTTCATAAGTATAACCACATCAAATTTATAATTTGATTTTCAATCCACTATTAAAGTCACGATGGTTAGCCTAACCATCAAACATCATTAATTAAATTGATCAATAATAAAAAATAAATCATAGGATATCTAAATCATGAAACAGTAATTCTATTATATGTCATTTTAGGAATAAATTATATCATCCATGATCATAATGTAATTAAACCATTCATAATTATTAATAAGGAAAATTTCAGTTAACCCGATCATGTCCCCATTGACTGTCAAACATGGTGTGTAGTAATGGTCATTAACTCTATAATAGAGGGTTGAGGTATACTCAAAAAACTATTTTTAGGGTTATTAACCCTATATTAATGTATTAAAAAACTAAATCCCCTTTTAGTATATAGAAATTTATAATTGACAAGGGAAACAAACCCCCATTATTTACTATAAATTGGGATGTAATCTTATACATAGGATTATCCTAAGGGTTATCATTAAATTTTTGTCATCTTGGATTCAAAAGGTAACTAAACCACAATTTCGTACCAACCATAGAAAATAGTACTTTTCATACATAAATTTTACATCTTATTATATGACTATTAAAAAAACCTAATGATAAAATCCATAATTATATTGGTGTAGTTTATTAGGAAGCATTGATACATGGACAATAGGTTCATATGTGATACATATCATCTCTCACCAAGTTATTAATAAATAGAACCTTTCTTAGACATATCATACTTAAAAAAATTATTCTTAACCCATCATGTCATAGATCATAATCTTTAGTTAATGTAATAATGATTGGTATTTCATTAAACAATCCACATAAAGGATTAAAAGAACCTGAACAAAGAGTTCATAAATTTGGAAAAATGAATATGATTTTGGAAAACAATAAGCATGTAAAATCATTTCCTTAGTCAATAATAACAAACAAGACTGTCACAGTGGATTGGGTTCACTGCCCATTCCATCATATCATTAGTTAGGGTTCACTCCCAAGACTAACAAAGTGGAAAAAGTCCCTTATAGAATTGGGTTCAATCCCCACTATAGTCATAATCATCTCATGAGATATCCAGTATTGCACAATGAATCAGAGGGATATATAATTACTAGTTCACCCTTTAGATAATCATAATCAATTCATATCTATTCCAAAATATAATAAAACATTCTTCATATAACATAATCCAAGAAAATAAATTAGTTTTCATAAGCATTTCAAGAAACTATAATAGAATAACCTTTGTAAAATCAATAACATTCATAAACATCATATCATTATAATCATAAACCATACAAAGAATGAATAAGGATGAAATAAATAGATCATAACTCCAGTGAAGCATAAGTAACATGAAAATATATTATCATAGAGGGGAAATTATTTTACAATATGATAAGAACATTTCTTGAGGAAAATAACCTATTTAGTCTATAATAATTTATTTAAAATAAAAAATATCCAAATATTAAAGGGAAAATTTTATTTGAAATTAAAAATATAATAATTTAATTTAATATTCATATAATTTAATAATTATGATGGTTGGAAATTATTTCCATTCCATGTATGTTAAAATAATGACTCCCTTTACACTTTTGGTAAAATTCCTAAAGTTCCTTATTTGAAAAAAATACATGAAGATTCATTTTAAAGGATTATAAGAAAATTAAATCATGGGAAAATGACATTAGATAATCATATAAGAATATTGAAAACATTATTTTAACCATTTTTTGAAAACAATTATATTTATGAAAAAGTATTTTCATCGAAAGAAAAAAATAAATTTGATTTTACTTCCAAAATATTTTGATCTCTTCTCTTCTTAAAGAGAGGAAAATGAAAGAAAAACATCTAATATAGACAAATAAATAGAGGAGAATAAAACATAGGGTATTTATTATATATAGGTCATAAAATTTTAAAATAAGGAACTTGATCTTAAACATCATTATAAACAATGAGATTATATTGTAAATATGTTACTTTAAGTTTGACTTGGATTGAAAATGCTCTGACCTCATCTACTTCGGCTGGCCTCCTATATATCCTCTAATAAGGTCTATTGGAATGGTATTCTAATACTTCTTTCTCATTCAATATGTTTCTAGGTAATTTGAGAATAGAATTTGGCTGGTGTTGGTTGAGATAGATGTCTCAAAGTTGTGTATGGAAGAGAAATGTGGGGTGTCCTTTTATAAGTGGGGGGGGGGGTGATGACACACTTCTAATATATATTAAAATAATAAAATATAATAGTAATTAAGAAGAAAAATAATTCAAAATGAATATATATTCAAATGAGGTATTTGATAAGCCAAAAACATGACCAGGAAAAATGTTTTGGTGATGTTTAATTGGAAATATTACCAGTATATTTTTGTTTAACCCCTTGATAAACTAATTTTAACATTAACCATGGTAAAAAATATTAATTTCTTTAAATACTCATTATGAAAAAAAATTATGGTGGATTTATTATTTAATAATATTTATTCTAACTAAAAATATGGAATTGATTTTATAGAATTCTATTCATTTAATTTTTAGAATTTAATTTTAAATTTTACCTGAAAAACCCAATAAAAAGTAAATTAAAAAAAGGGTTTCTTAAGAAAAATTGTTTTTTATAAAAAAATCAATATAAAAAATATTTAAATGAGATAAATTAGACTATAATAAATATTAAATCTGTAAATATACTTTTAATCCTATTTTGAAACATAATTTAATTTTAAAAACACTTTAAATGAATAATACATTTTCAATGAATATCATCATTTTCACTATTAATCAATAAAATTATCTATATAAAAAATTATTAAAATTTAACAATATGATAATTATGAAAATATATTCTCAAAAATAATGTTCATTTTGTGAGATAAATTTTCTAAAAGTGCTGAATTTATTTTATTATTTTCTCAGCAAAACAAATAAAAATTATTTTTGATGGAAATGTATTTTGATAGCATATAAAAACATTAATAAAAATTTATTAGTTATTTATCAATATGTTTTCTATATATAACATGATGATAGATATTTGTTTTCTAAAAATCTGATCATTCCTATTGAATCTACCAATTTAGTGGCTATGTCATGAAAATATATTATATTACAGTTTATTTAAAATCAAGGTTGACTATATCAAAATCTATCAAATATATTAAATTTATTTGAAGAGAAATACACCAATAAATATTGGGGTGCTATATTTTGATGATTAAATGATGTCATAAAACCTGAAAATAAATATAAAAATAACAATTCAAGGTAAATACACTCAAAGCACCTACCTCATCTTTAGAGAGAACCACTCTTCTTATATCGACCTTCGATTTGGGTTAAACATGATGAAATGGAGAAAATATCCAAGCCACCTTAAAATTGAGGAAGGAGAAAAGAAAATGTGCAATGCTCCTTGAAAGTAATTGAATATATAAAGTGACAAGGATGAGTGGTTAAACATAATGGTGTATCAAAATCACACTTGATAACATATGTTTCAACTGATGAACAAGGGATAAATCCCCATGGAAGGGGAGAATAACTATGGCTGGAGGACTCCTGTCATGCCGATAAAAAAACGATAAACCCCCATTTTGAATTAAAATACCCAAACACCCCAAATTGTATATATAAAATTTTAAAAAGTAATGATGGGTTGTTTCACGGTGTGACACCTCTGGTTATTCCATGACCATTAAGGGAAGGTGGACCCTCCCCTATATCTATTCTTTTTTAGGGTATGTGACATTCTACCATGCTGTGAAAGGAGAAAGCATATATATTTTCAATTTTAAGCTCACATTCTCTTCCCTTACATTTCCCCAAGCTACCCCTAAATCCTAAAACATTCAAAATTGAGTAACATGTGCTCAAGAAAAAGTGAATCTATTTCGTACAACTATAAAGGGTTAAGAATTTTCAGTACCTATATTATATCATAACATAGGTACAATATTTTAGGAAAATTTATAATATTAAACTATAAAACTATCCTAAGACTCTCAATATAGGTTCTAAAAAACATAAATATATTCCACACAGTCATTTTCTAATATAATAGATGATATGTTCCTACAATGGCTAGTACTGATTGATATACCCCAACAATGGTGTCTATAGTTTTTTCCACACTAATATTCAATTCCATGTTTCCATAAACACTACATTATCCAACGAGGAATTTTTAAGGTCTTATTAATTTCCCACTGTACAAATGTTGAGATAATATTTATATTTAAAATTTCCACACTAATAATATTATACCATCATCCTTCCATATAATTTAATGATTCTATTACTTCCCAACACATTCATCAAGAGGTCCCATATCTTCACCCACATGATCTGACTATCCTATCACAACCATGGAACTCCTACCGCTTTCTAAAATTCACAACATCACCATAGCGACCTCACATCTCACACAAGTCTTACCTCATTACACTTGTACATAGTAGTAAATCCACTATTGTTCATCCATAGAAAATCTTATACTATAATTCATGAATGGAAGAAATTTTTAATGGATAACTCTATTACCCACTTATATGTTATGATGATTTGACACCCCTTTCCTTGGTTATCTCAAACCCGATCACACATCAAGGGTGATGTTTCACTAAGTTATGATAAAAACATCCATAACTAAACTTCAAGTTAGTCTGGGAAACTAAAGATTCATTGATTCTATCATAGTATCTTCATCCTAAATATTCATTCTAATCATTCCACACTTGTGACAGTCCAAATTTCTGTAGATTTATCGGCCCAAATTTTACTACTAAAAACATCATGTTTTATGATAATTATTGGGTAAAAAATCCCTCAAGGTAGCATTATAGTATATTTGTATGGATTGAATTTTTGGATAAAGAATATTTCAATGGTATTTTGTGGATTATAGAGAGATTTTTGACATGGTATGTTGAAAAAGATCCAAGGATAATGAATAGGTTCCCTAGAAGTAGTACATAAAATTATATGGATCAGGTGATGTTGTTTCCCAGTGTTTACCAAATTGATGGAGTCCAAAATTTTGAGTTTGGATAGAATAAAAAAATATGGATTTTCATGAATATATCATCTAAATATTGAAAAGGAATTATTTTTTAATATGGTCTTTTCAAAGAGGGTTTTGAGAAGCATCAAGAAATGTTGACAGTGATCTATGTGAACAACGACACACATCATGAATGGTGAAAGTGAGGATAATCGTGAGTGGATAATCAAAGTGGAGTGATGTATTGATGTTTATCTCTATTATTATGAAGAGAAATGTGAATGAAAAATTTCTATAGATCCTGAAAAAATAGAGTGCATCATGACGGAAAAGAGGGACCATCACAAAATTGTGCTGACACTATTGGAAGGTTTTGGAATCAGTTTGAAAAGTCTATAAATAGGCCTCTACCACATTCAAAAATGTAGGGAGACTTAACAAAGATATTACGGATCTGGAATTGGAAAGGTAGTTCATTAAGGGTGGTTTAAGAAGCATGGTTCACGAAGGGTGGTTCGCAAAGGTGATATATGGAGAAGGTCATGAAGGCTGTAAATTCCAACATAATGTTCTTAGCATCACAAAAGTATGGAAATTTATAAAGGCTTAGAAAGATTCTTGAAAGTAATGCCCTTAACGAAGGATAGTTGACCATCAAGAAATATCTGGTCATCATTAAAGGTAGGGTCTTATAAAGTCTAGTTGAGCTTAAAAAAATAAGATAGCTTCAGAGAAGGCATGAGCGCCGTGAAAGAAATTTAAGATTCATGAAATGAAGAGCTTCCCAAAGGTAGTTTGCATTGTGATATTGGTTCAGAAGTCATTTCCCAGTGCATCTATGGTAAAGTGGTATTAATATATTGGATTAAATAATAACTTCAATAGAGAATCCATATAAAATGGAGGATGTATTTATTATAGATAATGAAAGGACCAACATGTCCATAAATTTTAGGTGAATCCATTCCAAGATAAGTGAGTGAAGGAAGAAGAAGAATGTGATCCTTTCCAATGGTAGTGAGCCAGAAAAAGAGACACAGGGGGTGACCCTTGGGAATGCAGTGAGCAAAACCTAATCCTCATCTAGGTAGTGTGACTAGGCATATAAGTGATCTTTCCCTAACAATAATTTTTTGTAATGAGACTTAGTGCATTTGGTACAATCAGTGCATCACTGTTGTATGCTCCTTGGATGTAGCCTAGTGAGGGTGAACGAAATAAAAATTGTTGTGTCTTGTGCATGATTTAATTTCTGTTCATATATTTCTACAAGGTAAAGAGAGAGGTTTATATTGTTCAATGAAGAAAAACAATCAAAAGTTTTAGTAGTTTTAATCTATCATACCTTGATCCCCCCCTCTCTTAGGGTATTTAACCCAGTGGACCTAACAATTAGTATCAAATGGATATGTTAATTTCTGGGTTTCTCTCTTAAAGATTTCAATGGAGGTGGTCAACCAAAAATTTATTTTGATATTCGATGGGAATAATTTTAAATTATGGATGTTTCAGATGATCAATACATCTGATATCTAGGAATTTATGTATTTACAACAGCAATGCATGGTTTTTTGGCCAACGTTGAATGTTGTTCTTCATCATAAGTTGAGTGAAGACAATTGGATGTCGATGCTAAATGAATCAATGTTTCAAGGGGAGATGTATCCAACACAATTTATACAAAGGTTATTTCATTTAAAACATCACATACTATATTGGAAAATCTATTGAATATCTATGAAGGAGATTTAAAAGCCAGAGAAGAAAAGCTGTAGGTTCTGTGGAACAAGTATGAAGATTTGAGAGTGAACCAAAATGATTCTATGGATGCATTCATTTACAGGGTTAATGTTATAGTGGTAGACATGATTGGTCTTGGAGAAATCATTGATGGTATTAATATTTTATAGAGTATCTTAAAAAAACTTCAACCTTGGTTCAATATGAAAGTTTCAGTATTGGAAGATAAATATCCAAAGGAACTGATATTTGATAACGTGGAAAATACCCTTGTAGCTAATGAAATGAGAAATGATGACAACAGTGCTGTGGAAAAGGGGAAATCCAAAGAGGTGGCATTCAAGGCCATAAATAATCTATCTATTTACAATTTATAGGAAAATGAAGAAACATATGATGTGATGACATTCATTTCCTCAAATCATCAAAGAGTAAAAGAGATGTTCAAAGTGAAACTTCCACTTGCAAGATTCTGATGTGTTAAAGTTAGAAATCTTACCGAATGGTGCCCTAAGAAGTTTCACGATGATGATGAGAATGAAGTTGAAATTCCTGTGAAGAATTATTTAGCCTACATGAATGGGAATAAAATGTTTAAGAGAAATTTCTTTAGAAAGAATAGTATTCTTTAAAAAGAAGATGATAGTTCAGAAGAGTCTGAAGCAGAAGAGTTAAACAATTGCAAGAATCCTAATGTAGAGGCTATGGTGGATGTTGTGGGAAATACATAAACAAGGTAAGAGTGATACAATGAGGATGGATATGTAGAATTAATTGTTGACATTAATGTCAAATTTGAATACATTCTTGTGGATATAGATGTTTGGAGATAAAAAACATAGAAAAAGTGGTTTTTGATGCCAAAATATATATGAAACAACCAGAAGAAGAGAAGTCTAATATGAATGATGAAATCGAAAAACTGAAGTCTTCAATTCTAGGGAGATCTGATATGTTTGTTGAGTACAAGATCAAAATTGTAGAATAGAACATGGAAATTTATAGTTAGACTCAAACTCGAGAAGGTCAAATCAAATGTATTGAAGAACATGAAGTATAGGTTGTCAGTAAGCAAAGAAATGTTAAGGCTAAATAAAATCAGTTGACTATCAGTATGAAATTTGGAAATAAGATCATTCAGGAATTTGAGAAGAAGCCGGTGGAGCATATGGGTCCAGCAGAACAAAATAAACAGTGAAATCCAAAAGATAAGGATGGAATAAGGGAGGATAAAAAACAACATGGTGTGATGATTAATGCCATACCACAAGAACATGCTCTAAAAATGAATATTGATTTGAGTGTATTGTAGAGTATGAATATTCATATAAATAAGGGACAACAATTGGTGTAGAAGTGACACCAATGAATGCACCTCCCATCAAGTGTTGTTGTTGTGGAAAGATATGACAATTTAAAAATTTGTGTTCCATAGAGAGGAGATACTGAATGGAAAAAAGTACATCAATGAAATCCAAAAAGAGTAAAACACTATAAAAATTAATTTTAGGGTCATTGTTTTCATTTTGTATTATTTTGAAACATGGTCCGATATTTTAAATCAACCATATAGAGGAATGTGACAATGAAAAAAAATGGTTGCAAGAAGCAATTCAATGATCCATCAAGGAAAATAAAAATTCAAAACCTGTTTGGAGTTCTGCAAGACAAAGATGATCCATCATACACCAAGGAAGTTCAAGATTATCAATCACTATCATGAAGAAGTCAAAAAAAAGAATGAAAAGGAAAAATATAGTTGAATAAGTAGCAGTTTCATAAATTTACTTCAAACAAATAGAACACACTGGTATATGGATTATTGATAGTCTATTCACCTCTCATATCACATGTAATAATGATCTCTTGACCAGAATCATGTAATACATGGATGGTATCATATGATTTGGTAATGATGAAGACCTGATGATTTTTGGCATAGGAAAATCCCAGCTTGGGGGAAAAGACATGAGTCATGATGATGTCTTAATTGTTGATGTTTTCAGTCACAAATTACTCAGTGTCAACCAACTGTATTGCTCATGAAATTCTATAAAACATTTGATGAAATTATGTGTCATGAAGGAAAAATAGAGTTCAGTTATATTATGGGGGAAGCATATGAAATGGAATTTCTACCATGTGAGTAGAGAATAAGATATATGGTTTTTGTCCGTGGAAGAGGAGAGCATGTTATGGAATAAATGTCTTGGACATCTATGCCAAAAATCCTAGGAAGATCTAGTGAAATATGTTGTAGCTATATACCTCCCTAGATTATCACATGATCATAACCATACATGCGATTATTTTCAATTTATGATTACCATTCGAAAGACATATAATGAAAAGAGAAAAGGCCAAAAAAATTGGTTGAGTTGATATATATTGATGTGTGTGGACCAATTTCACCAATGGATATTGATGGAAATAGATATTATTTTCTCATTATTGATTATTTTAGAAGAATGAAATGGATATCAATCATTACTCACAAGTATGAGGTTTTTAGTTGAATTACATGATATCGACGAGAATTTAAAAAGATGCTAGGTCTGAAAATCAAGACGATCCGAACAAATAAAGGTACAGAGTTCACAAATAGAAAATTGGTTGATTATTTTGAGAAACATGGGATAATGAATCATGTTTTGGTGGTAATAACTCCACAATATAATGTAGTAGTTTAGAGAAGAAATCAGATTATCAACAACATGGCAAGAACAATATTCATTGATAAATTCATTCAATAGACGTTTTGGAAGGAAGTAGTGATGATAGTAGTATACAACTAAAATAGAGCATTATTATGTCTGATTGAATAGAAGACTCTATATGAGATATGGTATGGGAAGAAGTCATAATTTTATTACATTTGAGTCTTCGAAATAAAATGTTTCATTCTCAATAAGAAGAAACACATGATGTTTTAATCCCATTGAGGTAAAGGGATATTTTATGGTTACTTGATGAAAATAAAATCATTTAAATTCTTAAAAAAGTGGATAGAATATGTAGTTGAAATCCATGATGTAACTATAGTGCAGAATGAGGTGAATCTTTAGGACATACATGATGTGACTAAGAAAGATAGTGATGAAGAGATAAGTAGATCATGTAATATTTTAGTTCTAGAGGCTGACTCAGAATAAGAATCATATGATGAGAAGGATGAGAATAAATCTATATCTGCATAGAGACTAGTGAGAAGAGATAAAATTGATAGCTAGAACATAATTGGTGATCAAACAGATCCAGTAAAGACATGGAGGATGAGGACTCTTTAATAAGAATTGTACTTATCAGAGGAAGAGCCTAAATGTTTTTGTGAAGCAACTGGAAATTAGAATTGGTTTCAATCTATTAATGAAGAGCTTGACCAAATTGAGAATAATCAAACATGGGAGATTGTTTTGGGGCCAATAGATAATAATTTCATCATGACTAAATGAGTCTTTCCCAAAAAGAAGAATTAATATGGTGTAGTGATTTGAAACAAAGTATTAATGGTGTGAAAATGGTACTCTTAGATATTGGGTATTGTTGTTGATGAAACTTTTTCACCTATTACATGGCTAGAGACAATCAAATTATTCTTTTTCCATTGTAGTGAAATGTAAGTTCATAGTATCAAGATGGATGGAATTTCTGTATTTTTGAATGGGGTTCTAGAAGAAGAAGATTACATAGAGCATATATATGGTTTCCCATTCATAAAGATGATAATAGTGTTTGTCTTCTGAAGAACACTTTATATGGTTTGAAGTAATCACACGGAGCATGTTATTCACAAATAGATCAGTGTCTAAAAAAACTAAGTTTCCAACCTGGTGGAGTTGATTTCTATCTCCATGAGAATAATGAATATAATCGAAGGAGGTTGGTTATGATTTAGGACAATGAAATGATATTCGGTGGATCAGATGAACCACAATGTAGACAATTTTTCAAATTCATGAAAATTGAGTTCAAAATGTTAGTGATTGGAACACTAATGTTTTTAATTATTTTATAGGTGACTCAAGGAGATAATTGAACATTTATTTTTCAATCCAAATATTCCACAGAGTTTCTAGGATGATTTGGAATGGGAAATTCCAAGTAGATAAAACCTCCAATTCCTATCCAGACAAAATGATGAAAATATGATGATGGAAAGACCATTAATGCTACCAAATAATGACAAATAATTAGAATTTTACTATAGTTTATAGTGAAAAGACATGAAATCATCTATGCCACTTTCCAAGAAGCAAGATATCAAAGCAATCATAAAGATATATAAATGAATACAGTGAATAGAATACATTGTTATTTTAAGGGAATAATGGATTTCAGCTTTATGAATAATGAAAAACCCCAATTAGAGTTATTGGGATATAAAAATACAGATTGGGCCAATTTGGAAAATGATAGAAAATCAAACACAAGAGGTTTATTATATCTTGGTGGATTCTCTATTTCATGGATAATAAAGAAATAAGATTGGATTTCTTTGAGAACCATAAAAGTTGTGTATATTGAAGCCACTCAACCATGCACACAATTATTATGTACGACACAACAGCTTGATGACATGGGAGATGAAGTGATGTCTCTAATCAAAATTGATTGTGATAATTCAAGTTATATTAATGTTATAAAAAAATATATTCCATCACTCAAAGACTAAACACATTGAAATCAAATATCATGTTATCAAGGAGAATTTGGAGAATGAGATTGTGAAAATGGTGAATGTTCCAACATAACTACATGTTTCAGTCATTCTAACAAAGGCCTTACCAAAAGAACTATTTGAGAGGCATTAACTGGTTCTTGGAGTCTAGTCACCCCCCCACACTTGAATAAGTGTGGGTATTGGACAACCACCAAACCTATCTCTAAGGTATGATATGCTATTTACTAATGCCTTGATATGTGTTCATTACCCTATTGCATACGCCAAAATAGAGGAATCCATGTTTGTTGACAAAGGGGGAGAAATTGTAATGGGAGAAAATATATTAGTCACGACATGGGGAGAAGATGACAGGTGGAGTAGAGAGATATGGGGACCATTGATATAGGGGGACTTTTAATTATACTGATTCTATAGGTGATCGATCAATGTACATATATCTTGACCGGTGGAGTTCATGAGGAAAGAAATTGAGAGGTTTTAGAATGATGTGATTAATTGATTAACTTTTCTTGATACCCATGTTTCTCACACAAAGCATGGATCATGTGGTCTTTGACTAGGTGTTGAGTAAGTCTTTGATACCCATATGAATCGAAATAATTGATTGGTGGTAGAATATGGAAGGAGATTCAATGGTGTATCAAAATGTAATGAGTTTTCATCAATCCCAATGTGAAAGACTGTGGAGAAAAAATACCTCATGGTTACATTGTAATATTTCTAGGTTGATTATGTTTGTTTAGAAAGAGTATTTACATGGTATGTGGTGGATTATTGAGAGATTTTTGACATAGTATGTTTCAAATGATCCAAGATGAAGGAATGGATACCCTGGAAGCGGTACAAAAAATTAAATACACAAGGTTATGTTTTTTCCTAGTGTTTTCCTAAATTTTTGGGCCCAAATTTGATGTTTGGATTGCATTGTGAAATATGGATTACCAAGATGATATCATAAAAAAGTGGAAAAGGAATTATTTTCATAAATATGGGATTTATGATGATTGTTTCACAAAGGTTCAAAGAATTTTGATGGTGATCTATGCGAACAACGTCGAGCATCGCCGACGGTGATGGTAAGGACCATCATGAGTAGAGCATCGAGGAGGCACAAATTTTTTATGGTGATCTCCATGATTAGAAAGAGAATCATTAATGGGAAATTTCTAAGGATTTTCGTGAAATAGGGAGCTTCCTGGGGGGAAAGAGGGAGTTCCACAAAATGGTGCAGACATGGCTAGAATGTTCTGAAATCTATGAAAAACACCTATAAATATGCCTCTACCCCATTAAGAAATATAGAAAGACATAATGAACATACTATGGCTCAAGAATTGTGAAGTTGGTTCATGAAGTGTGGTTCATGAAGGATGGATTCCAAAGGTGATATGCGAAGAAGTTCACGAAAAATATAAATTCCAGTCGAATGTTCCAAGCATCATGAAAGTAAGAAAATTCACAATTGATAATTAAACATCGTGAAAGGAAGGATCTTTGAGAAGGATAGTTGAGAGTAAAGAAATATTTGAGCGTTGAGAAAGGCAGGATCTTTGCAAAGTATGGTATATATTCATGTAATAAGTGAGATTCATGAAAGACAAGAGCTTTGAAAAGGTGTTATGAGATTCATGAAAGGAGGATCTTTGTAAAGGCAATGTTCATTATAAATGTGGTTCAAAATGAATTTTCTAATACATATCTATAAAATTTGTAATCATCTTTTTAGAGAATGTGGAACATCAATAGAGCATCCATATAAAACTAAGGATTTATTCATTACAGATAAGGAATTTTCATACAATCTTTAAACTCTTGGTAAATCCCTTCCAAGCGATGTGAGTGATGGAAGAAAAATAAGGGGATCATTTCCATCAGTAGTGATCTAGAGAAAAAGACATAGGGAGTGACCCTTGGAAAATTTATGAGTATAACATTAACCTTGTTAAGGTAGTGAGCCTGAGCATTGCAGTGATATTTCCCAAGCCATCATTTTTGGCAGTGACCCTTAGTGAATTTGGTACAATCAAAACATTATTGTTGTATGGTCCTTAGATATAACCTAGTTAAGGTGAAAATAGTAAATATTGACGTCTCCCCTGAATGATTTAATTTTTCTTCCAATATTGATATATTATAAAGAGAGAAGTGTCTCATTTTTAATGATGAAACAAGATAAAAGGGGTTTTTGTTTTAATATGTCATACCCTATTTTACACCCCATAGGTGAATTTAACATAGTGGAGCTAACAATAATAATGTGAATAAAAGGTTTATGATTGGTTTGGGAGAGTAAAAGGCTCATTCAAAGCCTAGAGTTCTGGAAATTGGGGAGAAAATTGATGCACATGATATTCATATGGTTATTTATAATTGTGTGACTCAACCATTTGGGGTGATCAGTACACAAAAGGGCCCCACATGGTTTACCCTAATCTTGTCAGACATTCTACATGCCCTGGAGGGTGCTGTAGAAATTAAGAAAAATCCTTTTATCAAGGGTTTCACATAGTTAGTGAAATCAAGTACCAATCACATATGAGGGTATTAATTGGGAAGTGTTGGGAATTTTTTTTTCCAACCATGTGGCCAAACTGTGCGAACTCATTATAAGGGGTAATTTATCATTTTTCCTTAAAAATGATGTCAATCATAGGATCCTTTCTCCTCCATCATGTTTCTAGTGGACTTTATTCCTGAAGAATCTATCATCCTCCTCGGTTAGGATTATTATCCATTCACTCATCCTAACTAAGTTTGTTTCACCATCAAGTATGTTGAATTTGTAATAATAATATCACTAATCATATTCATTGTTTATTTAATTTATCTTCCTATCCTCTATGATATTTTAGTTTTATTTCATATGCCCTATTTTAGGGCATTGGTTTGTTCCTCTAATTTTTCCCAATTTATCCTGATTCATGTTCCAACACTATATGAGGAGTGCGCTACCAGACTAAGTTAGTTGGTCTAGTTCCATTCCCTAAAAGGATTGATGTATATTGTTAAGTACCATGTGCTACACACCAGAAGATCCAGATGTTCCTTTTTATTATGAAATTAATTAAATTAATAGATAATATTTTGTATAATGGGAACTTACATTACTATGAAATAATTTCATTGGATATTTACCGTGACATGAGCCACCCTATGGGTGTTCCCATCCATTAGGTTTAAATTTACCCATAATCAGAAATAGTTAAACTACCTTTTGTGATGTGTAAATTTACTTTTAATTATTGATAATATTGAAATGTGAATTAAAATAAGAAAATGATATTGAATGTGTTTCACCCTATACTTTATGCGATAGTTTTGATCTTGAATTAAATAATTAGTCGAACTTGATCAATGTTTTATTACTGTCATGGATTAATGAAATGAAATCAGAAGATGGTTATCAAAATATCCCCCCTTTTATACTGAGAGTGATAATTGGGATTCAATTTATGGATAACCATGGATTGGAACACTATGATTTATTAATATAATTTTTAAATGAATGGAAAATAAATGGGTAGAGATTCATAGTATAACATGGATGTGATTACTGTACATAATATTTACCTCCTTATGAGTGATACTAGTTCCTTAGGGGATTCACTATGGATTGGATCTATAGAATGATTGTTATAACATGGAATTAGAGACACACGGCACCCTATGTGAGATACTAGGGAAGAGCTCAAAGGGTATAGTCTTTACACCAAGTTGGGAGAGATACTTGGGATTCCATTTATGGTCGGATTGGACTAACACTTACGATATTGAGTATTTATTATTCAACTAATTCAATACAAGGGTCCATTGATATAGTTCTCCATGGATGGTCCTAGGACGATTGTAAATTAAATTCTAGGGAATACATATCTATAATTTAAATAATTCATTACAATTAAATTATAGGATGCATCGATCAAGACAAATCACATTCTTAGGCTCAGTCTAGTCATAATTTGTTTTCATGATGACCCACTCATAAAATATATCATACATTTATAGGGTCACCTTGTTTTAGTGGAATCTAAATTTGTCCAATGAATGTAGTGTTGGTATGGTATCCATAGGAAACCAATATCGATATGTTTTATTAATTTATTACTTTACATTTATTATTTTCTATTATACTGCTCATTTCATATGCAAAGACTTGATTGTTCTAAACACAATTTTATGTGGCCTAATAAGTATATATAACAATATACATGGTATTCCCTTGGTATCTGTGTAGACTTCATGATTTTAGGATTAGATTAAAAGAAGTTCCCAGCTTACTATACTTAATTTTCAGTTATACAAAAGAGTACGAGAGATGAGGACTGAGCCTATAATCATGACGCTAGTAGATGCATATTTTGTAATTTTTTTATTTTGGATTAGAATGTGGTATATTTATGTTTACATTATATTCAATATACTCATTTTTTTTATAGTTTCATAAAATGATATTCATTATTTCGTACTAATTATGATTTTTCTTCCTCCTATTTGTTATTCAATTACTATTTTTTATTAATGTTTCCAATATTTGCTATAATTTATTCAATAATGTGGGGAAACATGACTCAAGAGGGAATAATTTAACCACAAACACACCCTAGGTTCTCATTGCATGTCAAAATCATATGGTATATATAGAGGATTCCTTAAGGTCATGTGGTGAACTATATTAGGGAACAACACAATGGTTTCTGAGGAGGGATGAGACAAAGTGGTATCAGAGGTCACTAAATTTTATATTATTAGTTGGGTATCATACTGGAGACTAGGATGTATTGAAATTTGGTAATGATCCTATTTATGGGATTATCTAAACCATATAAAAGTAAAACACAAATTTATTGGGATGAGTTATTGTTGTTTTTAGTTTTTCCTGTTATAGTCATACTGATTTCACCATTGGTTGACACACATATTGTAATATGTTATTATTATTGATATTAATATTTCCATTAATTTATTTCCTTTCCCCAATAATGTATGGTGGTAATGTTTCATGCATCATATTGGGCACTTGAGGATTGATATGCCATGAATTTATTCATGCCATGTTTACTTTCTAGGTGAATTTTCTACTGCATATAGTTTGTTCATAGATTGTTATATGAGGATTATGATAATGTTTCCGATAGGTATAAAATATTTGGATTAATTAAATTCCATACATTAATTTAAAAATTTTCCCCATTTATATTTATGATGAATCTTTAATTAACCAATTACTCTATGTTTGGGCAATAGACAACATATTTTATGGATGGAAAGATTAGATGATTTTATTGTTATATTCTAGTTGTAATTATTAACGCATGTACATATACCCATTGGGAATGGTATTTTACTAAAAAACCATTTTACAATACCTGTTACATCCAGATACTGGACATAATGGTCAGGTCGCAGTTACATGACACACAAATATCAATTTATAAAGTGCACGATCCATTATAAATTGGAAATTTTGGTTCATTTAAATAGGATATGATATCTATATTAATATAAATAAGATTGAACTAAAATAAAATTTAATATTTTAAATGACACTTTTACTACTAAATGTGGATTTCAATTACAAATTAATGGATGTCTTTCAATATACGTTGGAATTGAAACTCCATATACCGGAAGCTCTTCTATGTTTTATTAAACCTTGAACCTGACCTAACCATAGTATTGGGATATATTAAGTGTATCCTAAGAATATTTTGATCCGTTTTTCACCTTGGATGTTTCTAAGAGTTGGAAAAGAGGTATTACATGTGTATATGAAGGTTGTTTATGTAACGTCCCGATTCCAGAAGACACCTAGAGGCACCCCATACCTGGATGGTCACATGACCTCAAACAAATTTCCCCTAACACCAGAGGTTGTGGACTAGCAGCGAGGTCCTTTGGTGTGATTGTGGGGAAACTATGCCCTCATTGTAATAGTAACACAACGAAAGTAAACAAATGGAAAAAATGGAAGCAGTATTAATCCATACAAAAGTAAACAGTAGAAGACTAGAAATACTAAACTGGAGCACACGTATATATATAATATGCATGATAAATATGTCTAGGAAAGAATCCAAACAAATCACAATGCTAGAATATAGTACATTACTAAGCCAAAGTACAAAATAAAATAGATAAAAAACTCCTCAGCATTGCAAGCCTCAGCTTAGTACCACGCTCTCCAACTCCACTACAAATCAAGTACCTGAAGTAGAAGGGCGTTTTACCTTATCTATACCTGCAGCAATATAATCTTTTTGGGCCCAAATGCATATCCCAACAGGGTGTGAGACTAAATCCTAGTAGGAAATCACCATAAGATCTGTGCCTAACAGTCAGTGAATACATGGAAGGTAATAAACAAAAGAGAGCAGTAAACAAGGAAGTACTCATCAGTAACCAATCCTAAAGTTTCAATGCAATCTGTTCTATATATCAAGAATAGAAAAACAAGTAGGTAACCCTTTGGGTAGTTTTCTTAGCCTAACCCCTCTGGTTCCACCAAAATAAGGATACTACAAAGACTCTCTGAGGAAGCTCTCTCAGTCAATTCCCTTATAGTCCCAAGTGTTAAAGACTCTGTGAGGAAGCTCACACGGTCAATTCCCCATATAGTCAAAAGTGATAAAGACTCTCTGAGGAAGCTCACATGGTCAATTAACCCTATAGTTAAAAGTGATAAAGACTCTCTGAGGAATCTCACACCATCAATTCCCCCTATAGTCAAAAGTGATAAAGACTCCATGAGGAAGCTCACACGGTCAATTCCCTCTATAGTCAAAAGTGATAAAGACTCTCTGATGAAGCTCCGACGGTCAATTCCCCTTATAGTCTACTACACCAGGTTCACATGGCCCTATGTAAGTCAAACGAGCATATCAATGCAATATGACCAATGTAAACCTGAAGAACTACTTGGATAAATAGTCTACAACATCTTAAGTATGTCAGATAAAATAATCACTCCATCCTATAATACTAGGCATGAGAAACTTCAAAGAAGCCTAGCGGCTAAATAGGACCAAACAATTGCAAGTAGAACATGTAGGGGAAAACACATCTAAAGCATAACACACAACCCTATTCACATCCAATTAACCCCTATTCACACATACCATCATAGAAGGCAATAAATAGGGTTAAAACGGTAAACACGCAATACCCCTTTCAAGGGTATTGGAAACAAATTCACATATATCTCAATGAATTTCAACGGAAAGGCACAAACCACCTACCTTGGCATTGTAGGATCGTTATATACTGGACACAACCCTTGGATCGACCTTGAATGTTGTAGATCTACAAAAACATATAAAACGTTCAACCCACGATAACTTGAGAAAGAGGAGGAATCATGTAACGAATCTCCATCAGAAGGAAGAGATTACCGAGCCGATCCTGATGCAATCTATGGCAGTCAGATCAGAGATTGGATGGTCAGTCGAGGGATTAGTGAATATTCATGGCCGTACGGATGATCTCGGCTGAGTTTGGTGGAGAAGAAGCCCTTTCTTCCAATTAGACGCAACCCCGGTCCGTTTAATGAAAAAAAGAAAATACACGACATGTACTTTTGAAGTAAAAGACGTTCACTTTCCTTTTCCGTACTCCACTTTTGGAAGCCTCTAGGTCACCCCCACATGGCTGTGTGCATGGCCGCTACATGGCCAGCACACGGATACCTACGGTAACCGAGTACACGGTGTGTACTCAGAAAGTACACGACGTGTACTTCGAAAATTTAAAAAATTTCCTCTTTTTCACAAAAAAGACCAAAAAATGAAAACATACATAAAAAAGAAGATCTAGTTTCTTAGAAACATCCCCACTTAATGAAATTCATCCCTGAATTTCCCTAGCAAGGCAGCGTAGAAGAAGAAACCCCAAACAACTCCGGCCACTATGGTCGTACATCAGCCTCCCTCTCCTAAGTCTCGTCCTGTACTCACCTGTGCTGCCATAACACTCATACTAATGGAATTGATAGGCCACAAATAACCTTCAAAATTCGATCAATGATTCAGATAGGATGCTCCTCGAATGATGCATCCACTTCCAAATCCACCTCCTCGGGTTGGAAGACATGAGACAGGTCTAAGAAGTAACGTCGAAGCTGAGAAACGTGGAAGACATCATGCACATCCTGATACCTCTGAGGTAACTACAACTGATAGGAAACCGGACCAACTCTATCAAACACCTCAAATGGCCTGATGTACCTTGACAAAATCTTACTTTGTCTTCTAATCCTCATGTTCCCCAACCTCAGTGTGACATGCAGGAAAACCTGATCCTCGACCTCGAATTCCAGAGGTCGTCTCCACTGATCAACATAAGACTTCTGTCGAGACTGTGCAGTATCCATCCTCTTCCTAATCAACTCTATCTACTCTGTGTTCTCCTGAACAAGACGAGGTCCCAACATAGCTACCTCTCGTACCTCCAGCCAACCTAAGGGTGATCTGCATGGCCTATCGTACAAGGCCTCATAAGGTGCCATCTAAATAGTTTCTTAAAAACTATTATTATAGAAAAACTCCACAAGAGGTATCAACTTCTCCCAAGAACCTCAAATATCAAAAATTAATGCTCGAAGCATGTCTTCAAGCACCAGAATTGTACGCTCAGAATGGCCATCTGTTTGGGGATGGTAAGCTGTACACAAAAGTACATGTACACCCAAAGCTTTCTAAAGCCCCATCCAGACCCGAGATGTAAAACGAGTATCCCTGTCTGAAACGATAGAGTGTGGAACTCAATATAAGCGCACAATCTCGCGGATGTACAACCGTCCCAACTCATCAACACTGAAGGTCTCCTTGATCGGTAAAAAGTGAGCAACCTTCATGAGTCTGTCTATGATGACCCAAACTACATAATTCCCTCGAGGTGACCTCATTAAAACTGTCACAAAATCCACAAAGTCATCATTCCACTTTCACCCAGGAATGGGTATCTACTTTAAAAGACCTACTTGTCACTGATGCTTCACCTTCACCTGCTGACAGGTGGAAGACCTCATAACGAAACCAGCAACATCTCTCTTCTTACCTGGCCACCAACACTGATGGTGTAGATCATGATACATCTTGGTGACACCAGGGTGAACTGCCCAAACTTAAGAATGAAAGTCCCGCATCATCTCCTTGAATATATCTCCTGACACCCATACACACCCCTAGAAATGCACAATCTTATCCTCACCTATGGTCCATTCTAGAATAGTGTCCTCTCCTGACACACTCCCTTGTAGGACTAGGTCTTCTGAATATGATAACTGCCTCATTCGCACTCGATGAAGAAGAGTAGAGGTGACAGCCAAAAAAGGAAGAAACGTCTGCCCCTTTCTGTCATGCACCTCCAAATGCATCACAGAGACCAGAGCCATAAGAAACCACTCACTGCTAGCCTCCTAAAATTCTTGTATCTGAGTCCTCCTACCCAACACATCAGCCACTACATTGCCTTTCCCAGGTGTATAGGCATGCTTAAATTCAAAATAATTAAGGTACTCAACCCACCTTCGTTGTATCAAATTCATATCATACTAAGTGAAGATATATATGAAGCTTTTGTGGTCAGTAAAAACCAAAAAATGCTCTCCCATAAGATAATGTTTCCAACATCGTAACACATCAACAACTACAGCCAACTCGAGATCGTGCGTCGGGTAATTATTCTCATGTGGTCTCAACTGTCGAGACCCGAATGCAATGACTCCTTCACCCTTCATAATCATAGATCCCAACCAAATACCTGAAGCATCACAACACACAATATATCTCTTTCCTAGCTCTGAAAAAACTAGTATCGGTGCCCAAGTCAACCTCCCTTTCAACTTCTGAAAGGCTGACTCACAAGAATCAGACCACAAGAACTTCACACCCTTCTTAGTCAGACTCGTTAGTGGAACTACATAGCGTGAAAAGTCTTGTATGAAACGCTTGTAGTATCCATCCAGCCCTAGAAAACTGCGTACCACAAAGACATTTTTCGGCTGATCCCAGGAAACTACTGATCTCACTTTCTCTAGGTCTACTAATACTCCTGTCTCTGAGAAAACATGACTCAAGAAGTGAATCTGGTCCATCCAAAAGTGGCATTTTGGGAGATTAAAATATAACTAATGCTGTCTCAGTGTACTCAAAATGATCTTAATATGGGCAGCATGGTCATGTCGAGTGTGAGAGTACACTAAGATATCATCCACAAAGACCACCATGAAAGAATCCAAGTACCGATGGAACACTCGGTTCATTAGTGCCATGAAAACTATAGGCGTGTTCGTGAGACCGAACGACATAACCATATACTCATATAGACCATAACTGCTTAGAAAGGCTGTGAGAGGTATATATGATTTTCTAATGTGAAAATGATGATAACCAGACCTCAAGTCAATCTTTGAGAACACTCAGGCTCCTCAAAGCTGATCAAAGAGATCATCAATCCTCTATAAGGGATATCAGTTCTTGACCTTCAACTAGTTCATATTATGATAATTCACACAAATCCTGAGGGAACCGTCTGTTTCTTTCACAAACAGGACAGGCGAACCCCAAGGAGAAGTACTAGGTCGGATGAAACCTTTTTCCTGTAACTCCTCAAACTGCCTCTTGAGCTCCTGTAACTCTGGTTTAGCCATCCTATAAGGAGGAATGGACAATGGTGCCGCTCCTGGCACGATCTCAATATAAAAATCTACCTAACGCTTCAGATGAAAACCTAAAAACTCTTATAGAAAGACATCCCTGAAACAATCCACCACTAGAGGAAAGTCCATCTGAGAAGTCCACTGATCATCCAGTTAAAGACTAGCAATCTGGGCTGTAACTCCTCCTAACCCATGATGCTCGGGTCCTGATCTGCTCTCCTGGACATCCCACTCGCCCATATGAATAAAAGACCCACCCTCTAGTGATGTGAAACTCACCCTAAGATGATAGTAATCGACAAATTCCAGGAAGGGAACTAATCAATCCATCCTGAGAATGACATAATAGCCCATCATCTCTAGGACATAGAGGTCCCATAAAAATTGACACCCCCAACCTCTAGAGGGATCTCCTTAAACTAACGCACACTCATAATTCTAGTCCCCAACAGAGTGTCCAGTGCCAAGATATCAGTAGAAGAAAAGATGCAGAGCCCAAGACCCTCCACAATAGCAACAGATATAAAGATATGTGAAGCTCTTATATCTAAAAGAGTAGAAGATAAAATTTAGGCAACTAGGATTGTACCTTAAACTATAGAGGGTTCGGGATCCTACTCCTGCTAGGTCTGCTCCACTACAAAAGTCTAACCTGCACCGCGACCCTGTGACCCTGCCTGACCACTTTGAGATGATCCAACATGTTGTTGCTGAAATCCTGGAGACTGGCTACCACGACCACGACCTCCACCTTGGCCCTAACGACCAGAAGAACTCCAATTCCCAGACTGATGAGAAACTGGTGGCGATGCTCCTGAATGAGGAGTCATGGAAGAACTCCTGTCACCAGTTGCTAGTGAGAAGATCTGATAGAAGTGCTGAAGATGACCCATATTTCCATAAGATCGACACTCCATTGGGCCCCTCAGGAAATGCGGCCTCGTATGCCCACTCTTCCCACACTAGTAGCACACCACCTGGCTACTAGAAGATGCATCCCACCTACTCAGATCTCCATGTGCAGTTTCCCTGGGGCGCTTCCTACTATCAACCGGCAGAGAACTAACTCTGGATTCCGAACCACCTAGGCTCAAAGCTCCAGAATCCCTCAGATTGCACTCGGTGATTAGTGATTGATTGACTATAGAAGATATAAAAGTCAGCATGATGATGTTCACCTGATATTGGATATCCTTCCTAAGACCATCCTCAAACTTCCATGCAAGGAACAAATCATCTCCCCCTAGAAAGGGTGTAAAGCACTATAGCTTGGTGAAGCGAGAGGAATACTCCAAAACAGAAATAGTACCCTGCTCCAAACTCATAAACTCTCGGGCTCGATTGACCCTCAACATATCTAGGTAGAAATAGTCATAGAAGATGTGTTGAAACTAATCCCAAGCCATATTCTGCTGGTGTCCTGCCTATGAGATCACATCGTACTATCTCTTGGAGGAATGTAAAATCATGTAGGTAGTGAGATTGAACCTCCTCTCTGGAGGCGTCTCCAGATGCTCGAAGATCATCAATGTGGATTCTAGCCATGACTCTACTGCCTGAGGTCCTCCTTCCCCAGAGAAAGTGGTAGGATACTGCTGCTAAAAGACTCGCGTCAATTCTATCATCGATGGGGCAGGAGGCGTCACTCCCTAGAAGGTTTGAATCTTCCTCAGAAATCCCTCCCTAAAATGTGTATCAGCACCTATGTCAGGTATAACTGCTGGTGCCAAGACTGGAACAACTGGAGGATCTGATGGTAGTCCCTGATCAGCTATGTCCGGTGTCTAATCGTTGCCCTGTAACTGGTGGAAAACCGGAGGACGTCTTGGTGGCATGACTCTGAAAATTCAAGTGCACACCTTAGATCAAGATTAAATGGGACTGAAAACATTGAAGTAAAAGAAGGTAATAGGAGGAAGTAACCATTGATGTTTTCCAAAACATGGATACACGGCGTGTATAAATCCTACACGACGTCTTCCCTTAAGCATTTCACATGGGATTGTACTTCAGCCAACCCAGGTCGTGTAACACTCCATACACACGGTGTGTTGTCCTAACACACGGTGTGTAATTGACTTCTCTTCCCCTTCCCAAGTCTTCCTACATGACTAAGCTACACGGTTCTCCTAGAACAAGACTACACAGCATGTTAGTGCCACACACAGTGTGTACTAGACGAGCTTCACTGACCCGTGTAGTTAGTGACATGGTCAGATACATGGCTCACACTACACAGCGTGTTCCATATGGACACGACGTGTATTAGGAAGACTTCGCCGACCTGTTTTGTTTGTGACACAACCGGACATAGGGACAACATGAAACAGTGTGTACAACTGGTACATGACATGTTCTCACAAGAATTTCCATACCTCGTGTCTCTGCCCACATGACTTGTGACATGGTTAGAGACTACACAACATGTAAATAAGGTACATATATTGTAATTAAAAAATATTTTCTTACCGAACAAAAGAACACATGGTGTGTAGTCAAAACTAAATGGCGTGTATTCTAGGTTTTTCAAACAGTAAGCCTCAAAAACTACTACGGATCCCAAAAAAACACTGAAATGAACAAAAAAGTGCCAAATTTCAATCCGTGAGGGCCCATACTCCCCACGAATCAAATCTTGGAATCTCATACATGTTATAACAAGCAAAAACAAGGCAATGATCTACCAAATTCTAGTCAACGAGGGACCATAAATCCTCAAGAATTAATGTTTCGTGCTCATTTCAAAAAAAAATCACACAAACAATACCTTATCAAACATCGAGTATTTCTATCAAAGTATCTATCACAACAACATGCATATCTATCACAACATCTATCAAAACATCATGAAATCACTAATGCACCCTAAATGGAATGGCAAGAATGCATGACATTTGATTTCAAGAATGTTCCTAAATTATGCATGAGATGGCATACCCTCATCTCATCAGGTTGCAGCAAAAATAGAACCTGAATAATGTCAAAAATAATAGAACAATACATGTGAGTCACCCAAATGTGAAAATCAGATCAACCGTAAACTTGAAAGACCAAAAAAACTGCAACAAAGAAGGTAGATTTTCTTTTCCCTATACACGAGTTAGCTACTCTCAGGCACAACTTATTACCAAGTACCTATTCTGTCCTTTCCCTAACTATAGGCTCCAAACAATAAGTCAAGAAGAAAAAGAAACCCCTCTTATACCACTTTGTAACGTCCCGGTTCCGGAAGCCACCCAGAGGCCCCCCGTACTCGGTTGGTCATATGGCCTTATGTGCATTTCCCCTAATGCCAGAGGATTCCGACTAGTAGTGAGGGCCTTGGGTGTGATAGTGGGGAATCTATTCCATCATTGGCAGAGTAACACAACAGAAGTCAACAAATAGAAAAAACAGAAGCAGTAATAACCCATAATAAAGTAAATAGTGGAAGATAGGAAATAATAAACTGGAGCACACATATATATAAATGATGCATGATACATACGTCTAAGAAAGAAGCAAACAAACCACAATCCTAGAATACAAAATAGTACTAATCCAAAGTACAAAAGAAAATAGATAAACATCTCCTCAGCATCACAAGCCTCAGCTTGGTCCCACGCTCTCCAGATTCACATCAAATCAAGTACCTAAAGTAGAAGGGAGATTTCCCTTATCTATACTTGCAACAATATAATCTGTTTGGGTCCAAATGCATATCCCAAACCGGGTGTGAGACTAAATATTTGTAGGAAATCACCAAAGGATTTGTGCCTAACAGCCAGTGAATATATGGAAGGTAATAAACAAAAGAAATAATTAAACAAGGAAGTACTTAGCAGTAACCAATCCTATAATTTCAATGCAATCAGTTCAATATATCAACAACAGAAAAATAAGAAGGTAACCCTCTAGGTAATTATCTCAGCCTAACCCCTCTGGTTCCACCAAAACAAGGATACTACAAAGACTCTCTAGGGAATCTATCTTAGTCAATTCCCTATATAGTCCCAAGCATTAAAGACTATCTGAAGAAGCTCACACGGTCAATTCCCCATATAGTCAAAAGTGATAAAGACTCTCTGAGGAAGCTCACATGATCAATTCCCTCTATAGTCAAAAGTGATAAAGACTCCGAGGAAGCCCACACAGTCAATTCCCCCTATAGTCAAAAGTGATAAAGGCTTTCTGAGGAAGCTAACAGAGTCAATTCCCCATATAGTCAAAAGTGATAAAGACTCTCTGAGGAAGTTTACATGGTCAATTATCTTTATAGTCTACTACACCAGGTTCACACGGCCCTGTGTAAGTCAAACGAGCATATAAATGCAATACAGCCAAATTAAACCTCAAGAAATACTTGGATAAACAGTCTATAGTATCTCAAGCATGTCAGATAAAATAATCACTCCATCCAATAGTACTAGGAATGGGAAACATCAAGGAATCCTAGAAGCTAAACAGAACCAAACGACCGTAAATAGAACATGCATGGGAAAACACATCCAAAGCATATAAAACAACCCTATTCACATCAAATTAACCTCTATTTATGCATACCAATATAGCAGGAAATTAACAGGGTTAAAACAGTAAACACGCAATACCCTGTTCAAGGGTATTGAACAAAAATGCACATATAAATCAAAGAATATAAATGAAAAGGAACAAACCACCTACATCGGCATTGTAGAATCATTATACTTCGGATTAGGTCCTTGGATCAACCTAGAACGTGGTAGATCTACAAAAACATCCAAAACGATCAACCCATGATAACTTGAGAAGGAGGAGGAATCGTGAAACGAAGATCTAGCAGAAGGAAGAGCTTACTGAGGTGATCTCAATGCAATCAAAGACAGTAGAATCAGATATCAGATGTTTGGTCGAGGGCTCGGTGATGATTCGTGGCCATACGGACTCTCTCAGTCGAGTCTGGTGGAGAAAAAGCCCTTTCTTCTAAATAGACGTTACCCTGGTCCGTTTAATTTAAAAAAGCAAATACGTGGCATATACTTTTAAAGTAAACGGCATGTACTTTCCTTTTTCGTACTCCACTTTAAGAAGCCTCCAGGTCACCCCCCACATGGCTGTGTGCATGGTCGCTACACGACCATCACACAACTACCAACACTAAACGAGTACACAATGTGTACTCAGAATGTACACGGAGTGTACTCAGAAAGTACACAGTGTGTACTTTGAAAATTTCTGAAATTTCTCTTTTTCTCAAAAAAGACCAGAAAAGGAAAACATACCTGAAAAAGAAGATCCGGGTTCTTAAAATGTACATATCATTTCTTTCTTTCCCTTTTTCTGATCTACAGTTAAATCTAATATGAGGTTGTTCTTGTAAATTTTATAGATATTATTCCATGTCTTTCTTGAGTCATATGCAATTAGAATGTTGATGACTATGATTATAATGTGAAAGGAATAAATCAACTTATATTTCCTCAAGTAGTTTCAACTAAAGAACCTCATGTTGATCTTCTATTGGCCACTGATGCTCTGTTTTGGGATAGTTTTTTACATTTCATGTATTATTTAGTAGCATCTTCAAGACCTGGCCCTATTATCTTTGATTTGATATTGGAATTCCAATAGCAACATCCTACCATATTCATTGGGGATGGAGGTCCCCAAGATGATACATCATGTTTGGAGTCTATGCGATCTACCATTGAGCATTGTGAGATTCCTCCAAAGTGGAGGGTTAAGCTCACTACAGATATGATTTATGATTCTTCTAAATGTGGATGGGATGACATTACCTAGGAAATACATCTGTGCATGATTATCTTGGGAATTCAAATATCCTTTTATGGTATAATTTCCCCCCACACATAAATTGTACACTATATACGAGAGTTTATGGACCAATAGAAGGATTCCATATCGATTTGGATTACTAACCTCATTTCACCAAGATTAATTTTTTTTATTAAATTTGACTTGTGATGATTCCATTACTGTGAGATTTTTATAAGAGGGGATTTTATACTCTATTTGATATTAGGTGAATGATTTTAGACTGACCACCATTTTGGAGATAAGAAACCAGTCCCTCATCTTAGAGTTTAAATTGAGGGAAATTAGAAATTTGGTCTTGGGAGGCTTAACATTGATATATGGAGATGATTTATCTATCTACATGAAAACTAATTGTTATGGTGCACATGGGGGAAATACCAGCCACATGAAACAAACTGATAGCTATGTGGTGTGTCACCGGTGTTTTAGGGAAGGCTATAAGAATCCCTAGTGTACGAGGAACCTAATCATGTTCCAAGATTTAGGAAAGATGAGTGACCTTCAATATTTCTTCTAATATTTACCTTGGATAAATAGTGTGAGGGGATTTGTAAAAACATTACATTCGGGTACATGATCTATAACTCTACATCATCCAAGTAGCTTCACTACTAACAAAAAATCAGGCGAAGGTGGTAGTCATGAATGAGGTATTCATACATTAGAGTTTATGTACCAACCGAGAGGACCTTCTTAGGTTAGAAAAGTTTCATCTCAAGGAAATAGGGTAGGTCATATGAATGATGTAAAACATACTCCTAGGGAGTAGAGTTTATGGCCTTCTACATTACAAGGTATTAATCGAGTAGAATCAATGTTATTTTTTTACTTATTTGACACTGGTACATCACATTATTTGATATCTACAACAATTAGGGAAGGTCTGGTCCTTGAATTAGGGTAAATATACGACATGGTGAATCTCAACACTCTATTTTGAGTCTGATTGGAGATTAAAATCTAGTGCAAGAAGTTAAATCTTGAGATAAGTGTATAAAATCTCATTTAGAATATCTTTTTCTTAGAGATTAATGATTTGGATGTCATTAATGGAATGGAATAGCTAGTACCTTTTTGTTACCAGGTCGATTTCTATCACCAAAGTGTTTCATTTAGATCAGTATAGGGAAGAAATTATATTCATAAGTGTAAATTTGATATCAAGGAGAGTAGAGTATGATCATATTGTTGTGGGATTGGTTGGGTGATATCCTAGATGGCTATTCTCTTTATGAGCAATCATGGAATTTTTCATATGGAATTTCCTCAGGCGGTGGATTTTTTAAGGACATCTTTTCTAACAAAATATCTAGTTTACCTTCTAAGAGGGAGTTATAGATCACATTAATTCTTGTTCCTTGGGTGATAACTATTTCCATTCATCATTTTAGGATGGAATCTATAGATATCGAAGAATTCAAGAAGAAATTGGATGAATTTGAAGAAAAGGGTTTTATACAACCTAGTACTTCACCATGGGTTTCAATGGTCCTTTTCTACATGAGAGTGGATGGTAACCTCAGGTTATGTGTGGATTAATGATGGTTGAACTATTCTATGTTTATGAATCGGTATCAACCACATCATATTGATGACTTCTTTGACCTTCTCTGAGGTGTAATAGTTTTCTATAAGATTAATTTCAGGTCGGGCTTATACCAGATGCATGTGAGAACTTTAGAAATGCCACAAATAACATTTTGGGGTGGATAAAAATTGTACATATATCTAGTTATACCATTTGACTTACTAAGGTTCTAGAAGTTATCATGGATTTGTTGAATCAAGGTTTCCACCCGTACCTATATTCATTTGTGGTAGTATTCATGGAAAACATCTTGCTGTATTCTATCACTATAAACAACTAAAAATCTATCTTGAGATCATGCCTAAAACACTAAGAGAGAACTGAATATATGGAAAAATCAAAAAAAAATCCACATTTGGTTTTATGAGGTTCACTTTATGGGCCATATAGTTTCAATGTAAGAAGTATCTATTGACATAGAGATAGTGATCATTATGGTTTCATTGGAGAAGGACAATAATTTCATTATTATACACAGTTCTCTTACTAGATAAAGCTATTTTATGATATTAATATAAATTCTCATGCCTAGAAGCACCTGTCATGGGCTTGATAAAGAAAGGTGTGAATTTCATTGGGTCCAAATCTCATGAGACAAGCTATCATAAGTTTAATGGAAGATTGATTTCTGTTCCAATACTAATTCTAAAAGACCTATAAAGAATCGATATTGTTTATTATGATACCTCAAGAATTAGTCTTTGAGTAGTTCTGATACTGGGAGATTGAGAAGTAGTATAAGGATCCTGCAATTTTGGACCTCAAAATTGAATTAACTGAACCACGAACACGATTTAGAATTTGTGGTTTAGTTGTTATGTTGTTGGAGGCATTATATTCTAGGTGAGAAATTTATTATTTAAATGAAAAATAAATGTTTCAAATAAATTTCCATATAGTTTAAAAGTAATATTAAGAAACATTGTTGATTAGGGTACCTTGTAACATTAAATTTTTAGCATTCTTATACACATAGAGAGGTTACTAAGGTATCTAGCACACTGATCCAAAATACTCAGATAGAAGCTATCCAAGAGGCTAGTAGAGTGTGGCAGTTGATTGATCTATTTTATAGGATGCACCTTGATGTTTAGGAATATCAGGGATATCCCATTATATTAGCTTTAGTAGTGACATCCTACATTCTAGAATGGTTGTAGAAAATACACTTATAAAATCACGAAGTCCTCATCCGGAGGGAGAGTGTCTCAGGTGAGAAACCACCACCTAGTCAATTTATCGATGGGAATGAGATCCTACATATCTGTGGGTGTGTGTGGGTCCCTGTAGACATATAGGAAGGGTTAATGTGGGAATATCATGCCTCTGTTTTGGTATTTCACCCAGGTATATCCAATACCTTATAATACCTATGTCATTATTATTGGTGGCCCGATATGAAGATGTATAATACAGGTTTCATCATGAGCTATTCCTCCTGTCAGCATGTGAATTCTAATGACCCAAAGATTTATCTATAGAAGTTTCGTCCTTATAGTTATATCATATATTATAATCACATATACTCATATTAATAACACAATTAAAACATTTTAAATTAATAATTAAAGAAATAGTATGAATTTCTATAAGTTAAGGAACTGGTACCTAAGGAATAGTAATGTGCCCTTTTCAATAGAAACATGACCCTTCTGAATATTTGACAAGAAAATTGAATATTAATCTCAAAAATGATAGTATAAATAAATTTTATATATCACATAATTGAAAATATGATACAATTATATCATAGTATATAGAAATTAATATTTTATAAATTATTAATTATGTGTTGGTAATTTTGTATGTCAATAGTATTTAATTACAATTTTATGACTAATATAATATTTAAAAATAAAAATTATTCTAATAAAATGTATTCTTAAATAATTATTTTTATTTATTATGATAATAAAATAATTTTATGAGGCCTTAGATAAATTTTAAATGAAATATAAAATCAATTATAATTTAAAATATGTATATTTTGAATAAATTAAGACTGTAGTTAAAAATTAAATGTCTCATATTTAGAACATTATTTTCATAAAATGGTGTTAATTTTTAATTATGCATGTCTATAATGGTTTATGGATAATATTGGTTATTTTTATGATATTCATGAAATTTTGTGAATAGTAATATATGGTAATTTATGGTATATATAAATTGTAAGGTAAATACACTATTCTTTGAGTCATGGATGATGTGCACAATTAGTTAGAACTAAAATGATCTAATTAATATACTTAGTCACAAGATTCAACACTATTTATTTTATTGAGAAAAATAATAAACATATTGTACTGAAGATTCCCATACAAACTTATAAGAATATTTTCAAAATAAATGTTTTCTTTTTTAATTATATGACTTTTAAATGATTTCAAAATATAAAGAGATATTTCTCTACAAAAAGTTTTTCTTTCATCTATGTCAACATTCTTTGATGGATTTTAAACTTATTTGAAGTTGATTTATCATGATTCAAATCATCCATATTGTACTGAAGGTTTTGAGATATGTTTGACTATGAATGTTTTATTTTTACACCATTCCTGGTTTATGGATAACGTATTGACATTTAGTATTCTAGTTTTAATACACATGTTTTTGTTATGTTTAAACATTTTTTTATAAGTAATGCATTGGACTTAGTAAGTGACAGGTGGAGCCTTCTATATCTCCTCAATGCATCAGTAAGTCTCATGAGACAAACTAGTGTGCTGGCATAAGGCCTTGACAAAATTTTATTTGTATTCTTGGAACTAGGCCTTAACTATGTGGTTATGAAGTCTAGCGTTATGCATTTCAACATTATGAAATTGGATATTTATATTACATATGATTAATCGTCTAATATAATATCCATGTTAATAAGTAAATGGAATTTTTTGATTTAACTTTTCCATATTATGATGATGGTTATGTTTAAAAGGCTTGTGTTTTAGTCTTAAACATTGCCTTAAATGTTTATTCTTATTCTTGAATGTTTCCTCTATATTGTTATCCTTACTGAGCATCTGAGATGACCCCTTTCTATGTTTTATTTTTCCCAGGATGCAAAAAAATATATAATAACTTACTAGTAGGGATAGTCTAAGGGATGAATGTAGTCAATAGAGACAATGTTGTTGTTTTTTTTTTCATTTTATAATGTAATGTAAAACTTATGAATGTATCCATTACTTCAAATGCTACCAAACTAATTTTTCTTTTAGGATTTTGATACCTTGTGATCATGCCAATGTTATGTACTAATGAACTAACTCTGGGTAACGGGGGTCATGGAATTACATTCTAAACCATCTACTAAGATTCATTCTTATGTTTAGTCCCATACCGGGATTTTAGCTCCTCCATTTGTTCATGTTATCCCTAGAATATCCTATGCTGATGTAAGGGGTAAATGAATGAATGAACCTATTTATTATGAGTAAATAAAATATCTTCTTATTTTGAAAACATGATGTTTAATTATATACCTAATCTCTAATACACAAGAAATTATGACAACTGGCTTATAATTTTAGGTTTAATTATTATTAAATCATACAATGATAGGTTTAAAGGCTAGGGTTTCTATAAATGGTATTAGTGTAGAAGTTAATTATTTGTGGAGGCTAGGAATATACCACATCAGAAAGAACCCTACAAATAAGACTAATTTTGAGAAAACATCCCAAATTTTGGTAAGTATACAGTAAGTGGTTTATCAAGAAATTGCATCCCCATTTAGATACTACAAGTTGAGGTGGTTCTGGAACAACTGTACCAAGGAGTTAAAACTCTGAAAAGGTGTTTTGGTCCTAACTCGAGATAAGTTTGTACATGACAACAAGACTTAGTGAAAACCTGCTTTGACACCCCCAGGGTTTATTCTATGGTAAATTAAAAATCACATTAAAAACTATTATTAAGGGACCAAATAATACCCACAAGGAAATTTTTTAAGAAATAGATCATGGAAATCATTGATTGAAACCTATAGAATAAAAGTTAGGATATATTTTTCCATTACAAATTTATCTCTTTATATTCAAATTATCCTTTATTATTCTCATTAGAAATGTATTTAATCCCCTAAATTGCACATTATTTTTCTTAGATAATGGATGAAAATAAAATAACACATGCCAAAAATCAATATGATAGGTAATGTGATGATTTACCTAATGAAATTCAAAATATAATGGGAAAATGTGCTAAAATATTTATGACAATACTTACTTAGCTAGCTAAAGTTATGAATATTAACCTGAATTGTGTGGAACACCCTCTTTTTCAAGGAATCAATAATGTTTCCATCAAATCCTTCATGAGGAAAAGTACACCCATGTTTACTAGATCATCTGATCCCCTCCTCAAAGAACTGTATATTAACTCCATTGAAATGATATTCTATATCCATTAGTGCTTAGAAAAAGGGAAATTTATGATGGAAGTCTATTGTTATTATATGGATGTTGATCATTAGTGGACAATAATAAAAAATAAAATGTCCAAGTAAGAAATTGATTCAATGGATCGAAAGGAATTCAATAAAATGTTTTTCAAAATATATTTTCTCTAAACTCTACATCTCAATATAAAAAGTGAGTTCCTCAGACTTATGTAGAAGGAAGATGAGTCTATCGGGGTGTATAGTGCAAAAAATTCAGGGATTTTAAGATATAATTCCAACCTATTCATGAACATCAAAATAAAGTTTGATAGCTTGTTTAGCAGACTAAATCCGATCCTATGAAAAGCATTGGTGATTCAAGACTTTGATAGTAATGTGGCGATTTTCCATTGTGCTTCAAGGATGAAATGGAGATCAAATACTGTCAATGTTCTCATGGAACCGATGAAAAAAGAGAAAATAGAGTCTAATATGGTTGGATCAGTAAATAAATACCATGATAGAAAAAAGACCAAATACCCCACGTGTGAAAATTTTGGGAAGAAGCATCCTGTGAATTGTCTAAAGGGAATGAAAAATGCTAAAAATGTGGAAGAATGGGGCATCTGGCTATGGACTGCCGAAGTGATATGAAGAATCCCACTAACGTGGAAGGATAAAGGAAGGTTCATATAATTCTCAACCAGTAGTGTTGTGTTTCAACTTCAAGGAACATAGGAATTTTGTGAACCAATTCCCTATGATGAGGGTTATTAGAGGAAATAAAAAACTACCTCTAAGGTAAATGGGAAGAGATTATTTTGTCACTACTACTGAGATGGAGCCAAAAAATAATTGGTTATAGGTATACTAGTTATTCATTCATGAATAGAGTCTGTAATTTTTTATTATTGTTCTATGAATTTTTTCATATCATTCAAGTTTAGTATACCTATTCAAAAAAACATTAAAATATTGATGTTGAGTTATCTATGATAATAAAAATTGAGGATATTATTTCATAGAATGTATATAACTCATTACTGGTTAATTTTTTGGACTGAACCTCTCGAAAAATATCATCATACTTCTTTTGATATAGTTTGACTCTATATTGGGCATGTATTGGCTATTTTTATACAAATCCCACATCAAAAGTTGGGAATGGGAGATCACTCTTTCCATCCTGATGAATCTTCCAATTTATTACTTGTGTAAGGAGGAATATGAATCTCTTTTAAAATAATATTCTTATGGGTGGATATTGCATCCTTATGAGAAAGAATAACTCTCTCAAATGATTGAGACAAAATATATGATCATGCTCAAAGTCCATCCCATCAAGTGGGATTACACTAATGTATTACCTGAGGAATTTACTATTCTTCCTCCATATTGAGAGGTTGATTTCTCAATTGAACTTATTCCTATATATCTACCCATATCAATGAAGCCTTATAGAATGGCCACAATTGAGTTGGAAGAGCTAAAGAAGATGTTATAAGAGAATATGGATAAGGGTTTATATGCATGAGTGCTCCACCATGAGATTCACTATTCATCTTCATCTAGAATAATCATTGATAAAATTTCCTCTATATTTATTATTGTGAGCACAAAAAAACACAATAAAAAGCAAGTATCCCCTTCCTTAGATAAATGAATTGTTTTATCAGCTACATGGGGCCAGTTATTTCTCTAAGGTGGACCTTCAGTTGGGATATCACCAATTAAATGCAAGGAAATAATATATTCCCAATACTACCATTGAAATGAGGTATAGATAATATTATTTCATAGTGATTCCTTTTAGACTAACTTATGCTCCACAAATTTTCATGGACTTAGTGAATAGTGTCTTTAGAGATCACCTAAAAAAAATTGTTATAGTCTTTATTGATGATATTATAATATACTCCAAGTGATAGAAGGAACATAAAGAGCATTTTAATACCATGCTAAACACATTGGGAAGGGAGAAACTATATCAAATGTGTAGTAAATGTGAGTTATAAATGGAGGAAGTATCATTAAAGGGAAATGTTATCTCCAGTAAAGGATTATCTGTGGACCATTATAAGACAAAGGAAATAAAAGAGTGTCCTAGACCAACTTCTGTAATTGAGATCTATAGTTTCCTTGGGCTTTCTAGGTATTATTCACAATTTTTGAATAACTTCTCATGGTTTTAAAACCCTACAAACATGATGGAATTAAAGGGATTACAGTTTTTCTACACTCATGAATATGAGGAAATATTTAAGGAGCTCAAAATGAGGCTTATCCCTGTTCCAGTACTCACACTCTTAACAAGTCGAGAACTATTTGTTATATATAGTGATGATTAAAATAAATACTTAGGCTATGTACTAATTAAAACTGATACATTGATAGTCTAATCCCTAAGGAAGTTGAAAATTAAAAATAAAAACAATCCTACACATGATCTGGAGTTGGCGATTATGATCTAAAAGTTGAAAATTTGGTGTCATTATCTATATTGGTAGAAGTGTGAGATATATACATATCACAATAGTCTCAAATATATATTCACATAGACGGATATTAATATATGATATTGAAGGTCATTATAACTCATCAATGATTATGAATACACAGTACACTACCATCCTAGTAAGGAAAATAAGGTGGAAGATGCTCTAAGTAGAAAGGAACAAGCATATTTATCAATGATTGCAATGGAGAAGTATTCAATCTTATTAGACTTAGAATGGATGTACATTATAATCATTAAAGGAGGAACATCATCAATCCTTCCTCAAATGATTACTAAACCATCCCTTATAGAGAAAATAATATAATCTCAAAGGAATGATGCTGAAATTCAAACAATGGAAGAAGCTATCATGAATGGGAAATCCTATGAGTTACTAATCGATAAGGATAGAGTCATACGATTTGGACCATGACTAGGTGTACCATCCAATCCAGAGATAATGAAAGGGATAATTAATGACACACTTAGCTCAACCTTTTCTATTCTACAAGTGAGTACAAAGATGTATTGAGATCCCAGGGAGAAATCATGGTGGGACAATATGAAAGAGGAGATTGTTGAATATGCATAAACGTTCCTGGAAGTTCAGCAAGTGAATGATTAAAGGAAAAAGTATAAAGGGATGATTAAACCACTATCCATATCGACATGGATGTTGGATAACATCACTATATACTTTTTTCACTGGACATAAAAAGAAATCTATAGGAAACAATTCTATATGGGTTGTTATAGATCATCTTAAAAAGACAACTCAATTTATCACAATTTGAGAGAACTTCTACCTAGATCAACAAACGTAGATAAACATCAAAGAAGTGATAAGGCATAATGGTTTACCACTATCAATTGTATCCAATCAAGATCTGTGATTCACATCTATTATCTAGAATAGTATCCAACATGATCTAAACACCGAGCTGAACATTAGTACAACATTTCATCCAAAAAATGATGGACAAATTGAAAAAAATATTTAAACACTAGAAGATATATTTAGAGTGTGTTCTGAAGACTACAAAGGAGGATGGGGACAACATATACCTCTGGTTGAGTTCTCTTACTAGAATAGTTTTCACTTGAGAAACCAAATGGCTCCATATTGAGTCCTTTGTGGGAAAAGGTGCAGAAAACTAACATGATTGTATGATGTCGGTGAGTGTAAGATTCTAGGACTTGAAATGGTTGAAGAAATAGTGGAAATGATGAAACCATTCATCAAAACATCATGGTAGCCTTAATTCGACAAAAGAGTTATGTAGATAATCACAGATGTTACCTTGAGTTTAAAGTTAGAGACATGGTATTTCTCTAATTATCTCCATTGAAGAAGTTCCAATTATTTGGGGAGAAAGGAAGATATGTCCCAAGTACATTTCTCCTTCAAGATCATAGATCTTGTCGGAGTTGTAGAGTATTGACTAGAACTTCCACCAACCATGTTTAAATTACATGACATATTCCATATATCCCACTTAAGGAAGTAAATAGTAGATCATTAACATGTAATGTCTTCACAGGTGGTACAGTTAGAGAATAATATTTTTTATAAGGAGTAGAAAATGAGTATCATGGATCTTAGAGATAATGTTCTATGTATCAAGAATACTAACATGGTCAAAGTAATTTGGTGGAACTATAAGTACAAATATGAAATGTAAGAACTAGAGAAAGAAATAAAGGATAAGTACACACAACTATTTTCACCTTTGTGTGTAAAATGAAATTTTAAAAGAGAAATTTCATAATGGGGGAAAGAATGTAATGAACCAAAGATTTATCAACGGAAATTCCATTCATATAATTATTTAATGTCGTATAATCAAATAATACCACATTAATAACACAATAAAATCTTTATAAATTAAGAATTAATAAAATAAATGTAATTTTTAGAAGTTAGGGAACATATACCAAATGAATTTTAACTTGAAATTTAGAATTGTAACATGGAACTAATGAATAATAGACTAGAAAATTGAATTTTAACCTCACAAATGATTGTAGAAATCAAATTTATTCATCTTATTAGTGACAATATGATATAATTATATAATATTATAACTAAATAAATATTTTTAAAAATTACTCATTACGTGTTGGTATTTTTATAATTCATGAATATTTAATTACAATTTTATAGATAATTTAATAATTTCCATGAAAATTAATTTTTATAATATTATTTTATAAAATAGTAATTTTATGTCTTGTGAATATAATATAATTTTATGAGGCCATAAGAAATTGTTTAATGTAATATAAAATGATTTATAACTTAAAACCTATATTTTTCTATTAAATAATGATTTGAATTAAAAATTAAATTTCACATATTTATATAACTATTTTCATAAAACAAAGATCATTTTTTAATTTTACAGGTTAAAAAATATTTAGGGTAAATTTTTGGGATTTTTTTCTGAAATACTTGCATTTTTGGTGAATCATAAAATACATTAATTTACTCTATATTTAAATTATAAGTTAAATAAACTATTCATTGAGTCATGGACGATGTATGAACAATTGGTTTGAACTCACATGATCTAATTGTTTTATTTAGTCTAAATAATCTACACAATTACTTGTCTTGAGAAAAATATTAAACTAATGAATTAAATAATTGGAAAATTCCTCTCACCTCCACTATAAATGAAACCCCCAACATCTATTCTCCTCACCCCTTTTAAGCATCGATACTTGTCCAAATTTATCTCAAATATCCTCCTAATCCCATCCCTAATTTCTAGGAGATTTTGGGGTTAATAAATTTCCAAAACTAGTCCCCTATAGAGGTTCTAATGAAGAATGAATCGAGAGGTGATGTAACATCTCAGGTAAATAAAGAATATGAAATTTTCATATTTATTAATATTTTTAAATTAATTATTAATTTTACTTTAAAGGGGATGCTATGTTTGATGGCATACCCGATACACAACAACGTGTTTCTTCGAAATCTTATGTTGCACACAATGCTGAGTCATACTGAAATAATAATAATATAATATTATTTTAAATAGTAGTTAACGCTAGACATTGTATTAGCGGGAATGTACAAAAATAACTACAATATTATTATACATGTTTTTAAATGTTTTTACATCTATCCAATAAATATTAGAGGCTTACAATAAGAAATAATCTGATTTTAAGCATAAAAATTCTGATATTCTTTAAATGGTTGATTTACCACCTTTTGATGGAAAACCCTATTTAAATATATTTTTGGTCACTTTTATATGTTCTATTTGAAAAAATAAAATTCTTCTTTAGATTAAATACCTAAAAATTTACTTTGGGTAAATTTTTGGTATTTTTCTAGTAAAGTTCATTTTTTAATGAATAGTGAGAAATATTGTATTTTAATTCAAAAGTGATCTTTAATATAATTTATTTATATGATTATATTATCTTTTTAATTATTTTTAAAGTATAATTAGAATATATTTTTACCATTTAATCCAATTTTGGTCATTGAAATTAATTTCACTTTGAAATTGGACATAAACAAGTATCAATCATTAGATAGTTATTGTTTCTTAAAAACACACTATTAGTTTTGATAATGAGAATTAATTTTAAATTAATTAATCCAATTTCTATGTTTTAAATTTGGTAAAATAGACATCATTTTTTAATTCTAAGTATCATGTAAATCTTAGGCTGAATTTTTGGTATTTTTCAGAAAAACGTCAATTTTTGATTAATAGTGAATCCACTAAGTCATAGTTAAAAAACTGATATTTTCATTTAAATGAAATTTTACCGCTTCTGTGGACTGAATTTCAAAAATCTGACATACATGGTTGTTATTAGTAAGTAAAATGTGGTTCAATAAGTTGAAATTAACTTTTGGTGAATAGTATTTTTTGACTTTTATTTACCGCAATTAAAGGTGAATAGGGTAATTCAAGGTAAAAATAATATTATAATAATAAAAAATTACCTTAACACTTGTCCAAAACTTATTGGTTGAGTCACTTACGACCATGGTCTTCTTTGGTTATATTTTGGGACCCCATTGAGCCACTTGGGAGTGATAATGACACTTTAGATTAATTAACTTAAAGTAAAGGAAAAAATGACAAAAACAAATATCTTTTAGTAAAGTAATTTTTACAAGGGGTTATAAAAATCATATTTTAGACTATAAATATTATTTTGGAAGCTAAAAATATTTCCTACATCATATATATATTTTTTATTATTTATATACATCATATAAATTAAATTATTTATGACACAATAATGATGTAGTATTTACCTCATTAATAAAAGATTTAAACAAGTAAGAATATAAATATTAAAAAAAATCCAAAACCTATCCAATTCTTATTGAATGATTTTATTTCTTCCATGAGTCATCTTATAATTGACTTTAATTGGTTTTGGACCTTTAGAAACCGAATATCATTATATAATAAAATACTATTTTCACACATTCCTAAAGAACACCTCCTCCCCCTTATAAAAAGCTCTCACTTTAACCAATTCCTCTCACATCTCAAGCACCTTGGCTTGTCCAAAACCTACCCAAAAAATCTCTCAAGATCCCTCTACTCCTCCTAGAAGCCTTACCTTAGGCATAAGGCACTTGAAGATGTCTTTTTGGTTCAAACCAAAGAGAGTTGCCCAAATTAAAGGTAACAGTTCCTCTAAACATCTTTTCATTTATTTTACTTATCCAATCACTAAACTCTTTTTATTCTATTATTTTATAAAATTACTGGTATCCTCAATATACTAGGATTTTATTATGAGAATTATTCAAACTACACTTACACACACCTCCATCTAATGGGTGAATAACATATTGTTTCTATGGATGGAAAACTAACACCAAATGAAACGATGATTGTTCAATTATCTCCTACTGCCTCTCATGGTGGCCGTTATGATGGCACTGTATTTATATATGCTATATATTATGTTTATGTTTTCTTTATTCTTATATATTTTTTAATTTATAGCATACCTTTATGGTTTCCATTATGAGTAAACGCGATAATTTCATTTGAGGAAGTGTAGACTACCTCCCCCTCAAAGTGATATGACTCCTTCATACCATACATGGGATGTATAAAGGATGAAGTTATTGAAATTAAATATGATATTATAATATAATTATAATATAACTATGTATCATTATGTTTTAATTCCATTAAATATGAAATATAAAGGAAAGTAGCGTTAATGCGTACATACGGCTTACCATCTCCATGAACGGTGCATTTCATTTCTTACCTCCAAATGTTATGTACTGTTATGAATACACACACACACATATATATTAGATATATAAGATATATATGATATCTAAAACATTAATATCTTTCTGGAGACAATGGATATTTGAACACATTATCAACTTCTAATTATAAGAAGTTCATTTTTGACTCAAGTACCAAATATCGACAAAATAACCGTTATTGACTTAAATAATTAAATAATTCTTATAACATGGTAATAAGTGATATAAAAGGAATAATAGACTTTAAAAAGTTTCTTAAGAAAGTATAAATTAACTTAAGTTTATTATTCAAGAATAAAAATGAACAAACGAGTCAAGTCGGACATGAGGTAAGGGGTTTCTTATCTCACTTTTAATTTTGTGGGATTTCCATTGTTCGCCACTAATTTATTGCATGTGGTGTTTTGTGTACTTCCATTTGATATATATTATCATGATTCAATTTATTTTCATTTTATTATGTGAATTACATTTTGGTTATTAACTTTTGGTCATACAACTTGATAGATTACAACATGGTAAGGGATTTTCATCTCACTTTTTATTACCGTGAGATTCAAGCTATATTTGCCACTATTTTTTTTGTGTGGTTTATGTACTTCCAAGGATTGAATTAATTATTAAATATACTTCAATTTATGGGTATTTACATATTATTTTTATAATACTTCTTTCCTGGTTTGTATGTTTCATAAGTTACCAAATCAATAAGGGATCCTTTTAACCCAATTTTTATTCCTTGGGTTAATATTCTAATTCTTAATTATGTCATGCTATGATTTTGTATGGAATCATTGTTTATTTATTTATTTTGTAAATTCCACTCCCATTTGTGTGAATATACTTTTGATACACTTAATCACTCCATTTAAAAATTCTCTAGTCATCGATATGAACTTGATAAGAGTAATTTTAACTCAATTTCCATTCATTGAGTTAAACATCCAAGTCATTGGTTTTGTCTTAAAAAGAACATGTATGAATGTTGTCCAATTGATTATATCCAATCATATTGAGTGTATTTATATTTTTCACACATTATTATGTAGTTGATTTATCCTTAATCTAAGGATATTGTTTTTATAAGGGATTTTGTCTCAATTTACATTCCATTGAGACATCATTGTTGTTATGCACCAATTCACTCTTATATGGTGTATATACAGTCCTTTGGCATATTATATCATGAATCCATTTATTCTCATGATATTATAAATTTATGATTCAATGTTATTCCTCAATTATTTGTATTCAAGAGTCTCTCATTTTGTTAAAAACTCTTTAACTAAAACATCGTTTTAAATGTTTTAAAGATTTATTCTTCTAAATACTTATCATTAATGTCCATGTTTTAAAAATGGTTTTATAGATTTATTTATATGGACATTAATTTTTTCAAATGATAATTTATTTAAAAGTTTCAATGTGGTATGGGACACTTTGATTCAAAAATATATTTATTAAATGTTTTTAATGGTTTTAAAAATTATTTGATAAAGCATTGTTTATTTCAATATCTTGATTTGATATATTTTGATTGGAATGTGGAAATTTTATCTTTCCTTTATTCTTGTGTTATGTGTTATGAAAATGTTATTGTTATTTGGCATTTTTTACGTATACGGGTGATTCTGTGATAAACATAGGGCGGGTGAGCCCGAGATAGCTCTCCAATGCATTGGGTAACATGATAGAGGTAAACATTAATGTTTCTCCTAAGAGATTCAGGGAATATACTGTGATGGGTATTCCAAAATGTGACTCCCTATGTAGCTATGATAGCTACAATGTAAGTATGTTATTATTTCCATAAGTTGCCTTTATGATTTATGATTTGTGTGTGTTATTCATAAAACTTATGATTTTGTAAGGTACTTTATGATTGAAAAGAATTGTTTCATTGTTTTGTATTATTTATGGGATAATGTTTTCCTTTCTTATTTAATAACACTTACTGAGATTTTTATGCTCATCTCTAGTTTTTTTGAAATGTTTTCCACAAGACTTAAAGATGTATAGGGTCAAGGATGAGATCAAGGAAAATTCATGTTGTCTAAAACATGGAACTAGACATGTTTCTTATTAAGAGTTTTTATTTTATGAAAAAATGGATACTAAGTAGTAGTGTCTATTTGTAATATTAAATTTGTTATATAATAGGCTTGGCCTAATTATCTAAAACTATAAACCTGAAAAGATCCTCAATGTTAATTCTTGGCATAATTCAAGATTATATAACAGTGGATGTGAAGAAAACTATGATGGTTTTCTGAATGAGAAACTTAATGAAATGGGAGTACACTGAGAACTCTTGTGGTTATTCTCAACCAACTTTCTAGAATCATGATTGACCACTTGAACCTTGGTTATTTTTATAAGGCATCGTATATTCAAGAAAAAAATCCCCATGGAAGTTCTGGTAATAATCATAAAGGTAAGTATATTCAAAAGCCTATGTGTCAAAGACGTGGAAATAAACACCTAGGAAAATGTTTCAAAGGTACGGGAAGATGCTATTGATGTGGAAGTGAAGGTCATAAATCAATAAACTACCATGGAAAAAAGGAAGCATCCAATTGACCCTAGTAAAGGGAAAGAAGTTCTTTATGAGGGATAAATTAAATGTTTTAAATGTGGAGTGCATGGTCATTATACAAACAGATGTCCTACAAAGAAGGTTCGAGAATGGGATCACCAGGATCATACAAATATATGTTTACCAATACCTAATTCCATTCTAATTGAGGATGAGGAAAATGAAAATGACCAATGAAAGGAATAGATTATTTCTTAACTAAGGTTTAGACATTATTAAATCTTAGAATAAGACACATGATTTTGTATGTAGGAAAGAAGTATTTCTGAATAAGTTGGAAAGGAATGGTTAATAGATCATAAAGAATGTTGAATGAGTAAAGAGTTAACATATAAGGTATTCAAGTGTTATGGTAGATTTTAGGATGGTGAAATTATTTAAAGTGTTAAGGATCTTTTGATGATGGGATGATATTAGAAGTATTTTTATAGTATGTGTAACCATGAAGCTTGATATATGAAAATTTTATTCAATGAATAATTTTCTTTTCTTTTGTGGAAATAGTTATAAAGAACCATTTGGAATTATATGATCCTAAAATTTGAGGAAATTACAGGTTAATACATTTTTGGATGCAAAATGAAAGTTATTAGATAAACTATTTGGTTAAAGTATGTTATGGTTTTTTTTGATGAATTTATCTCTTTTTGGGAATGTTATAAAATTATATAGTTTTTGAAAAAGGAAAACACGCAGACCACATGAAAACCCATCATGTAAGACAAAGTTGTAGGAATCAAACCCACAACCAAAGTGCGACTGGGATTTATTGCCTACCACTGGACTACATGAAGTCCCTGGTTAGTATGACTAATTCTTTTTAGTTAGATGATTTTATGAATCAAGAATAAGTTGATCTAGGGTTATCTATGGAAATGATTAACATATCATGGAGAATATGTTATTAGGTTAACTACTTTTCAATATGAGACTTTAAGAGTAACTGAAGTTATTTTAAGATAAAGGTTAAGATTTATCATGAAATACATTGTCATTAAATCCTTATAAGATTTGTGTTTTATTCTTAGTTTTGAATAATTTGAAGAATTTTATAGGCAATTTTTTATTGAATTGTCTTTGTTGAACTTTGGGTATTTTTTGAAAAAAAATTTGAGATTAAGAGTAGTTTTTCTTTATGTAAAAGATTATCCTTTTGGAGATTGTCTAATCATCAACTAAACATTTTTGGTTTTTGTTAATGTCTAAAGACATGGAAAAAATATAGTCCATATTATTTGGATTATGTTATTCTCTAGAAGTTGATTATAGATCTTTCAATGTGAACAATTCATCTTGAATACTCATAGTTTGAAGAAAAAAATGAGTTTGTGGTAGGAATTTAGTAAAGGTCGAAAGTCTACATGACAAGTAAGTATATTTCCTTAAATTTTTAAATAAGTACATAAATAAATTCCTCGACATTATGAAAAATAACTTAAAACAAAAATCTTGTCTGTTAACTTTTCCTACTGGGGGATGAAAGACCATTTAATCCATAACATGTTTGTGATTTTATGGTGGTTAACTTTCTCCTAATCATGTTTTCTATAACTCTCTATCAGAACTTGATGGTTTTTTTTCTCCTCCATATCCATGTTTTTATTTAATCCTTGTATATTTTGTCATGAGTGACCTTTTTTACTTCTCTTCTTTTATTTTAAAGTGATATATTTATTTACTCTTTTTCCGACGTGATAATTTTAATGAAGTTTCCGAGCCCAATTTTAAAATTACGAGGACACAATTCCCAAAAGGGGGGAAGGATGTAACATCCCAGGTAAATAAAGATTATGACATTTTCATATTTATTAATATTTTTAAATTAATTATTAATTTTAAATGAAAGAGGTTGCTATTCTTGATGGCATACCCGATACACCAAAACGTGTTTCTTTGAAATCTTATGTTGCACACAATGCTGAGTCATACTAATAAAATAGTAATATAATATTATTTCAAATAGTAGTTAACGCCCAACCGTTGTATTGGAAAGAATGGAAATAACTAACTAAAATATGATTATACATGTTTTTTAAATGTTTTTACTTTTATCCAATAAATATTAGAGGCTTAAAATAAGAAATAATCTGATTTTAAGCACAAATACTTTAATATTCTTTAAAAGGTCGATTTACCACCTTTTGATGGAAAACCCTCTTTAATCTAGTTTTGGTCACTTTTATATGTTATATTTCACAAAATAAAATTCTTCTTTAGATTCGGGACATCAAAGTTTACATTGGGTAATTTTTTGGTATTTTTCTGATAAAGATCATTTTTTAATGAATAGTGAAAAATACTGTATTTTAATTCAAAAGTGTTGTTTAATATAATTTATTTATATGGTTATATTATCTTTTTAATTGGTTTTAAAGTGAAATTAGAATATATTTTCACCATTTAATCCAATTATGGTCATTTTAATTAATTTCACTTTGAAATTGGATATAAATAAGTATTAATATTTTGATAGTTATTGTTTCTTAAAAACACGCTATTTGTTTTGATAACGAGAATTAATTTTAAATTAATTAATCCAACTTCTATGTTTTAAATTTTGTAAAATAGACACCATTTTTGAATTTGGAGTTTCAAATAAATATTAGGCTTAATTTTTGGTATTTTTCTGAAAAACTTCAATTTTTGAGGAATAGTGAATCCACTAAGTCGTACTAAAAAACTGACATTTTCTTTTAAATGAAACTTTACTACATCTATGGATTGAACTTTGATAATCTGACATACATGGTTGTTATTATTAAGTAAAATTTGGTTCAATAAGATTAAAATAATTTTTGGTGAATAGTAAATTTTGACTTTTATTTACCGCAATTAAAGATAAATAGGGTAATTCAAGGTAAAAATAATATTATAATAATAAACAATTACCATAACACTTTTCCTATCATTATTGGTTGAGTCATTTATGACCATGGTCATCTTTGAGCCGATTTTGGGACCCCATTGAGTCACTTGGAAGTGATAATGACACTTTAGATTAATTAACTTAAAGTAAAAGCAAAAATGACAAAAACAAATATCTTTTAGTAAATTAATTTTTACAAGGGATTATAAAAATTATCTTTTCGACTATAAATATTATTTGAAAAGATAAAAATCTTTCTTATATCATGGTATTTTTTTTTTAATTTTTATACATCAAATAAATTAAATTATTTGTGACACAATAATGATGTAGTATTTACCTTATTAATAAAAGATTTAAATAAATAAGATTATATATTTTAAACCATTATCCAAAACCTGTCCAATTCCTATTTTATGATTATATTCCTACCATGAGTCATCTTATCTTCGATGTTAATTAGTTTTGGATCCTTAGAAACCGAATATCATTATACAATAAAATAATATTTTCACACTTTCCTAAAGAACTCCTCCTCCCACTTATAAAAATCCCTCTCATATAACCAATTCCTTACACCCATAAATCCCCATGGCTCATATAACCATTTCCCAAATAAGGTCTCAATATCCCTCTACTTCTCCTATAATCCTTACCTTAGGCAGAAGGCACTTCTAGAAGTTATTTTGGTTCAAACGAAAGGGAGTTACCCAAATTAAAGGCAACAATTTCTCTAAACTTCTTTTATTTTATTTTACTTCTCCAACCCCTAAACTCTATTTATTATTTTTTTATAACAAAACAGTATACTCAATATACTAGGATGTTGTTATGATGAGGATTAGAACTACACTTACACACACCTCCATCTAATGGTTGAAGAACATACTATTTCTGTGGATGGCAAACTAATGCCTCACGGAACGATGATTGTTCGATTATCTCCTACCACCTCTCATGGTGACCATTATGATGGAAATGTATTTATATATGATATATATTATGTTTATATTTTCTTTATCCTTCTGTATTTTTTAATTTATAGCTTACCTTTATGATTACCATTATGAGTAAACTCGATAATTTCATTTGAGGAAGTGCGGACTACCGCCCCCTCAAAGTGATATGACTCATTCATAACATACGTGGGACATATAAAGGATGGAGTTATTTAAATTAAATATGATATTATACTAGAATTATAATATACCTATGTATAATTATGTTTTAATTCCATTAAATATGAAATAGAAATGAAAGTAGCTTTCATGCGTACGTATGACTTACCGTCTCCATGAACGGTGCATTTCATTTCTTACCTCCAAATGTTATGTACTATTATAAATAAATAAATATATATATATATATATATATATTGAATATATAATATATATATGACATCTAAATTATTAATATCATTCTGGATATAATAGATATTTGAACACATTATCAACTTGTAATTATAAGAATTTCATTTTTGACTCAAGTACCAAATATTGACAAAATGACTGTTATTAACTTAAATGATTACATAATGTTTATAACATGGTAATAAGGGATATAAAAGGAATAATTGAAACGCCCCGACCCTAGTTACCCAGAGTCTGTGCATTATTACATAACATTGTCATGATCACAAGGAAATCATGTCTCGAAAGGCTGACCAGTTTAGTATTATTGGAAACAATATTCATACATATGTTCAACTTTACATCTTGAAGAGAAATACAAGAAAAATATATTTCATTAGGAACATCCAAGCCTCCTAGAATATTCTTGCAGGTCACTCATAACTAACTTATTCATATTCTGGGAAAAAATAAAACATTGAAAGGGGTGATCTCAAACGCTCAGTAAGGGTAAGTAATACAACGGAAAATGACATAAATATTAAGCATGGTAAATAATTGAAACCAAATGCCATTAAAAATAATATACATGAATAATTTTCTGGAATGAACATGAGATGAGTAAATAATTCCATAATAAAACATAATCATGGGTATTATACTAGTTGAATGACCACATGAACCATCAATATTATTTCCATAATGAGGGAATGTATAATGTCAGAAATTCTGAAACATTTTGTCAAGGCCTCGGCAAGACGTCTAAAATGATTAAGGCCTCGACCAAAACCATAAATCAAATTGGAAAAGGGCCTTGGCCAATTCCACTTCTAGTTGTCTCATGTGACCTATCGATGCATTGAGGAGCTATAGCGGGCTCCACCCGTCACTTACTAAGTCCAATACATTCCTCATATGAAAAGGTTTAAACATATCATAAACATTCGTATTAAAACTAGCATACGAAATGTCAATACTTTAACCATAAGCAATTAATGGAATAAAAATAGCACATCCACAGTCAAAAATATCACAAAAATATCAATAACATATGGAAGTTTTGTATCATAATAAATCAACTTTAAATAAACTTAAAATCCATCAAAGGATGTTGACATAGATGAAATCAAAACCTTTTTAGAGAGACATATCTCTTTATATATTGAAATCATTTAAGAGTCACATGAAGAAAATATTTATTTTGAAAATATTATTATAAGCTAGTAAGGGAAGCTTTGACGATCTTATAATGACAGAAAATAGCCGCACCCGCCGTATAAGTTAAAAAAACATTTTTACCTTAATTTTGTCGAAATGGTTAAAAAGGATCTTGTTTGGAATACGATGGAAAGATTCCTTTATAAACCTCTTATAAAAGAAAAAAAAGGGTATAAATGACTTTAACCCATATTCTGTAAAATAGAAAGAATGTTTTGAAATTCATTTTTAAGAAATATAAATGTGGATGATAAAGAGGTCCCAGTGGATATTTACGTATAAACAACCTCGAATAATAAAGATATTGTGAAATAACCCTTACCTTTTACTTTTCCTTGGTTGATGGTAGGTTAACCTCCTTTATAATGGTGAAATAATTGTTATTAAATTATACAATAATCATATACATTAATATGATATCATATATGATCTTTTAACATTGCTTTTGTTAATAATATCTTAGTATTATCGCTTTTCGGGTGTTAACTTACTCATTTTATTTTACATGTTTTGTTACATAAGCCATGTTTGTTATGGATAGGTTGTATCTTATTAATATCCAGAATTATATCAAGTCTTTAATCATTATTTTTAATCATCAAATGAGAATTATACTTGAATGGATACGATGGGGAATGAATCTCATCGTGTTTGTGGAGAGGGTAGTCCGTACGTACGCACGAGCGACAATATCATTATTTTGATATTAAAATAATATATGATTGGATGGTATATCATATATAAAGAATAATTATCATGTTATATGTATTATTTACATGAATTACACATCATTATTATACCCATCCAAATAATAATGTTTTAAATAACAATTACACCACGACATGGAGACGGTAAGCCGTACGTACGCACGTATGGTGACATGTCATTCATAGGATGAATAGAATACTGAATATGGTTGTAACATATTTATAATAACATCTCAGTATTTATAAGATACTGGAGTTATTATTTTATAATGGTAATTACAATGAAAGAAGAAGTTGAAGAAGAAATGAACTTGAAAAAGGGTGGTGAAAACATTACCTCTTCTTCGGGTTCTCCCTTTTGATTTGATCAAAATGGATCCTTAGGTTGTCTTTATGATCCAAATATGGCCTATATGTTGAATTAGGGGAAGTTGAGAGAGTATTTGGGCAGGGTTTGGCTGAACCAAAAGGCTTTTAAGGTGTGGAGAATTGGTTTGAAGTGGTATCCTTTTATAAGGGGGAGGAGGGGCACCTTAGGAAAATCTAAAAATATTATTTTATAATAAATTCATATTCGGTTTCTAATGGCTCCAAAGTGGATTATTTAAAGTTTAAGGTGGGGATGGGTCTAAAACCACTCAACCAATATAATTTATATAGGTTTGGATCATTATATTAATCTTATCTTTTAGTTTTGACTCTTAGTTAATTTGTTTGACACTTACCATGACACTTTGTATTTTTATATTATATAGTTAATAAACATACTATATACCTCCAAGATACCCCCAAGTGGTCCATTAATGATACAAATATCATGATATAAGTCTCATGTCCAAACCTTATATTTTTAGGAATTGAATATCAATTAATAATATAATATTTGTTTCAAAAACTCTTTTATGTCAATTTTGACACTATTGGGTATTTTGTTTTTGATAAATTCATAACAGCATTATTACTTCAAAAAAAATTTATATAAATAATCCTAATATGTCATATTAACCATGAAAATTATTTTAATTTATAAAAAGTCTCAAATTACATTTATTTGTCTATTTTTAATATCAATTAGCTTAATCTTTCATTAATACGGTAATTACTGCATCATAATTGTGTCATAAATAAATTAAATTATTTAATGTCTAAAAATTATAAGTAAAATACCATTATGTAGGAAATATTTTTATATTTATAATGACTATTTATAGTCTAAATTGAAACATATATAACCCTATGTAGAAATTGTTTTTCTAAAAGATATATGCTTATGTCTTTTTTGTATTTATTTTAACTTAATTAATATAAAGTGTACTTATCACCAACAAGTGGCTCCCTGAGGTCCCAAAATCGACCCAAAGATGCCCATGGTCGGACATGTATCAACAATTAAGGTTAGGACACATTTTAGTGTAATTTATTATTATTATAATATTATTTTTTTACCCTTATTTACCGGATTTACCCTTTAACCATGGTAAGTAAAATGTTTACCGAAGTAATTATTCAAAATGTCTAAAAATTAAAGTTACCTATTTACAAAATTTGGACATCCTGATTCCAAATATGGAATCCATTTTTCCAAATTCAAAACACAGAATTGGCAGAAATTAATTTAAAATTAATTCCCATTGTTAAAACAAAAAGCATGTTTTTAAGAGATAATAACCATCAAAAGATTGACGCTTGTTTATGTCCGGTTTAATTGTGAAATTATGTCTAATGACCAAAATCATATTAAATGGTAAAAATATATTATAAATATACATTAAAACAACTATAATTCATAATTTATCACTATTAAGTCTTTCGATTAAAAAAAGTTGTTTTTAATAAATATTTAGTAATTTTCACTATTCATCAAAATATAAAAGTTATCCGAAAAGTACAAAAATTTCATGCTAGTATAATTTTAATATTAATAATCCAAAAATGAAGTCCATTTTGAAAGATAAAATGTATAAAATTTCAAAAAGTGTGTATTACTATTCATAAAGGCTACTTTGATTGGTCGCAGCGTGTTAGAATCTTGAAGTTGCGTACAACACACGCTACTGTATTATTCAAAGAGAAGGGTACCGTGGAAGCTTTGGGTTTTAAATTGTAAAGTTTTTAGGTCCCCATTCTAAAGAATAAATTTATTTAGTCAAATTGAATATATAAAAGTTTAAAATATTGGATTTAAAAGGGTTCACTATTAAAAGTTGATAAAAGTGCATTTTTGAAAATTACTTCTTTTATCTAAAAAAATGAATTTGTTCTTACATTATGTCTAAGAAAATCATAATATGGATTATAAAATTATAAGGATTATATAATGTTCAAAATTTAGTAAATACTATTCATAACCACTTTTGAATGGCTTGTTTGGTAAGTCATGGTGCGCTTGAACTCAGTGCTGCGTATAGTGAAAGTTATTGAATTATTTTGAAGAAGCAACACACTATGAAATCTTGGGATATTACATTCTTCCCTCCTTCAATGAATTTAATCCTTGCAATTTGATATTGTTCTTCGAAAATAAAGGTTGAAAATAGAAAATATCTTTGTGGGAAAACCCACATCGGAAATTTGGTTAATAAAATTTAATCTTAATAAGAAGAAAAGAGAAATGAAACGGTCACCACCAAATTATGATCTCGATTAAGAGAACATTGGTGGAAATTAGAGACATATAATTGGAGGAAAAACATAAATATTTATAGGTAGTGATTGTGGTCATCAATCATAAACAAGTTTAAAATTGAGGTCCTTAAATTTATCAATCTATAATGATTTAAAATACCATCGGTTCAACAAAACATAAGGTATTAGGATAACACATTTTTGGTTTTAAGATTACTTCAATAAAGTATAAGAATTAATTTCTTCATAGAATAAGAGGAGAAGAAAAATATATACTTGACAAGTAGAGTTCCATCATTTAACTAATTTCTACCACAAACTCATCCTTTACTCTAAAAGATAATAAAACATAAAAATAATATTCTATTTATCGTATTCATATAGGTTTCAAAAAAATGAATTTATAATTCATCTAGAAGAACCAAAAAAAACTACATTATTCAATCCAGGACATCACGTGGGTAAGTGGTAGGTGATACACCCTTGCGCCCTTCAGTTGTGGGTTCAAGTCTCGCGGCCTTGCCGGACGCGACGGGTTTCCGCCCGACCTCTAGGTTGTCCTTTTTATAACAATAAAAAAATAATATTCAGAAATTATTTAACCTTAAAAATTGTATCAAATGTAAAATATAATCCATTCCAACCTTTAGACTTATCCAAATTACTTCTGTCCAAACTCACAATCCAAAATTTATAAGGAAGGTAAATATAATGAAGGTCTATTTTTTCCACGTAATAACATATGAATACCTTCATCATGTATTCTTTTAAAATATTGTAACACACTGAATTACCATAAAACCTTATTGATTACATTCATGCTCCCTTATTCCATATATAATTATAGATATATTCCTTATATCCAAAAACTTTGAATATTCCAACAATGATGAAATAAACAAACTATTAATCAGTGCCAAGGTAGTCAAGAATATCCAATATAATTTATCCAAATCAACCATCTCTTATTCCAAAATTAATACCTCAGTATCAAGACCGTATTAAGGATTAACTTTCCTTCAACCATGTATTTAAAAAAAATTTTATCTTGTTGTTGAGTCACTTTTCATATTACCATATGATCTCAAATCCTCAATGAAATAGTACTGCAGTAAAATCCTTATTTTTCTCCATAATTCATATAACTAGTACATTGTTGATACAACACTCAAATGAAATAATTATTTAATAACAACATAATAACACTAGTCATTCCTCTTCATCTGTGCTAGTATCATAACTTTATTATTATCCAATAGCATCATTTGGGGCATACTCTGATGATTTGAACATTGATTCGCGTAGTGTCCCCACTCCTTGCAGATGAAGCATTGTACATTTGAAACCTTTTTCTTACCCTCTCAATCACGAATGTAGTGTCCTTTTTCTCCACACTTATAACAAACACCCATTCCTTTCAAGCAAGTTCCAGGGTGTTTCTTCCCATAGTTATCACATATGGGAAAATTATTCTTTTCCATCTTACCTTTATCCATCTTTCTATCTTCCATCATTTTCTTCTTTTGCTTCCCTTCAATTCCATAGGACTCAGAGAAATCTTTACTTATCTTGTCAACACATGATACTATTTCTTCATATGATGATAATACGTAAGAGACTATTTCCCTTCTAAATGATGGATTAATACCATGAAATATACGATCCTTCTTACTCTTTGGATCATACATATTGCTGGAGTTCACATTCCATCTACTGGGTGCCATTTCTATACAACAGCATAAACTAAGTCAGTTTATGAATTGCAATGAATAATTCCAAACTTGTAAAATACCTAACGCAAATTGAACAGTTTATGGATATAATCCATAATAATAAAAATGTTTTCATTGAGGAAGTATATACTCATAACCCTTCATAATGGTTTGTAAAGAAAATGAGAATAATCCTAAGCATATCCCCTAGGAGTGTTATAACCAAGAGTGCAGCAAGGCTCGTTGTCGTGCACCAGTTCTCGTTCGAGTCTAGCTCAAAGCAGTGTTTTTGGGTTTTACCCCTAGGTACATCTGTGCTAGAGCCGCCTCTACCTGGTTGTATCCAGACAGGGATGTATTTCTCAGAAAACTCACAAAATCTCTACAATACCACAATTCTAGGAAGTTCTTCTATACTATTCCTCAAAGTCTATCTTAGGGCTATGTTCTCTAATCATAGTTTATCTAAATCTAGTTTCCAAGGTTTTTACTAAACTTACTCTGATACCAACTATAACGCCCCGACCCTAGTTACCTAGAGTCGGTGCATTATTACATAACATTGGAATGATCATAATGAAATCATGTCTCGAAAGACCGATCAGCTTAGTATTATTAGAAACAAGATTCATACATATGTTCAACTTTACATCTTGAAGAGAAATACAACACAAATATATTTCATTAGGAACATCCAAGCCTCCTAGATTATGCCTGAAGGTCACTCATAACTAACTTCTTCATATCGTAGGAAAAAATAAAGCATTGAAAGGGGTGAGCTCAAACGCTCAATAAGGGTAAGTAATACAGCGGAAAATGACATAAATATTAATCATGGTAAATAATTGAAACCACATGCCCTTACCAATAATATACATGAATACTTTTATGGAAAGAACATGAGATGAGTAAATAATGCCATAATAAAACATAATCATGGGTATTCTACTAGTAGAATGACCACATGAACCATCAATATTATTTCCATAATGAGGGAATGTGTAATGCCGGACATTCTGAAACATTTTGTCAAGGCCTCAGCCAAGACGTCTGAAATGATTAAGGCCTTGACCAAAACCATAAATCAAATTGGGAAAGGACCTCGACCAATTACACCTCAAGTTGTCTCATGAGACCTAGCTATGCATCAAGGAGCTATAGCGGGCTCCACCTGTCACTTACTAAGTCTAATACATTCCTCATATGAAAAGGTTTAAACATATCATAAACATTCATATTAAAACTAGCATATGAAATGTCAATACTTTAACCATAAGCAATGAATGGTATAAAAATAGAACATCCACATTCAAACATATCACAAAAGCTTCAATACAATATGGAAGTTTTGTATCATAATAAATCAACTTCAAATAAACTTAAAATCCATCAAAGGATGTTGACATAGATGAAATCAAAACCTTTTTTTAGAGAGACATATCTCTTTATATTTTGAAATCATTTAAGAGTCACATAAAGAAAATATTTATTTTGAAAATATTCCTATAATCTTGTAAGGGAATCTTTGACGATCTTATAATGGCGGAAAATAGCCGCACCCGCCATATAAGTTAAAAAAACATTCTTACCTTAATTTTGTCGAAAAGGTTAAAAAGGACCTTGTTTGGAAAACGAAGGAAAGATTCCTTTATAAACCTCTTATAAAATTCAAACAAGGGTATAAATTACTTTAATCCATATTCTATAAAATATTATGAATGTTTTGAAATTCATTTTTAAGAAACATGGATGTGGATGATAAAGAGGTCCCAGTGGATATTTACGTATAAACAACCTCGAATAATGAAGAGATTGTGAAATAAACCTGACCTTTTACTTTTCCTTGGTTGATGGTAGGTTAACCTCTTGTATAATGGTGAAATAATTGTTATTAAATTATACAATAATCATATACATTAATATGATATCATATATGATCTTTTAACATTGCGTTGTTAATAATATCTTAGTCTTATCGTCGTTTCAGGTGTTAACTTACTCATTTTATTTTACATGTTTTGTTACATAATCCGTGTTTGTTATGGATAGGTTGTATATTATTCATATCCAGAATTATATCAAATCCTTAAACATTATTTTTAATAATCAAATGAGAATTATACCTGAATGGATAAGATAGGGAATGAATCTCATCGCATTCGTGGAGATGGTAGTCCATACGTACGCAAGAACGACAATATCATTATTTTGATATTAAAATAATATATTATTGTATGGTATATCATATATAAATAATAATTATCATGTTATATTTATTATTTAAATGAATTAAACATCATTATTATACCCATCCAAATAATAATGTTTTGAATAACAATTACACCACGACGTGGAGACGGTAAGCCGTACGTACGCACGTATGGTGACATGTCATTCATAGGATGGATAGAATACTGAATATTGTTGTACCATATTTATAATAACTTCTCATTATAAATAATATACTGGAGTTATTATTTTAGAATGGTAATAACAGAGAAAGAAGAAGTTGAAGAAGAAATGAACTTGAAAAAGGGTGCTGAAAACATTACCTCTTCTTCGGGTTCTTCCTTTTGATTTGATCAAAAGGGCTCCTTAGGTTGGCTTTATGATCAAAATATGGCCTCTATGTTGAATTGAGGGAATTTGAGAGAGTATTTGGGCAGGTTTTGGCCAAACCAAAAATGCTTTTAAGGTGTGGAGAATTGGTTAGAAGTGATGTCCTTTTATAAGGGGGAGGAGGGGCACCTTAGGAAAATCTAAAAATATTATTTTATAATAAATTCTTATTCAGATTATAATGGATCAAAAGTGGATTATTTAAAGGTTAAGGTGGGTATGGGTCTAAAACCACTCAATCAACATAATTTATATAGGTTTGGGTCATTATATTAACCTTAACTTTTAGTTTTGACTCTTAGTTAATTAGTTTGACACTTACCATGACACTTTGTATTTTTATATTATATAGTTAATAAACTTAATATATACCTCCAAGAGACCCCAAAGTGGTCCATAAATGATAAAACTATCATGATATAAGTCTCTATGCCGAGAATTAGATTTTTAGGAATTGAATATCAATTAATAATATAATATTTTTTTTAAAACCCCTTTTATGTCAATTTTGACACTATTGGGTATTTTGTTTTTGATAAATTCATAAAAACATTATTACTTAGAAAAAAATTTATATAAATAATCTTAATATGTCATATTAACCTAGAAAATTATTTGAATTTATAAAAAGTCTCAAATTACATTTATTTTGGTATTTTTAATATCAATTATCTTAATATTTCATTAATACGGTAATTACTGCATCATTATTGTGTCATAAAAAATTTAAATTATTTAATGTATAAAAATTATAAGTAAAATACCATTATGTATTAAATCTTTTTATCTTTCTAATGAATATTTATAGCAGAAATTTCAACATATATTACCATATGTAAAAATTGTTTTTCTAAAAGATATATGCTTTTCTCTTTTTTGTATTTATTTTAACTTAATTAATATAAAGTGTCCTTATCACCAACAAGTGGCTCCATGGGGTCCCAAAGTCGACCCAAAGATGACAATGGTCGGAAATATATCAAAAAATAATGTTAGGACACATTTTAGGGTAAATTATTATTATTATTATATTATATTTTTACCCTTATTTACCGGATTTACCCTTTAACCATGGTAAATAAAATATTTACCGAAGTAATTATTCAAAATGTCTAAAAATGTAAGTTAAATATTTACACAATTTTTACATCATGATTCCAAATATAGAATCTATTTTTTCAAATTCAAAGCACAAAAGTGGCAGAAATTAATTTGAAATTAATTCCCATCGTTAAAACAAAAAGCGTGTTTTTAAAAGATAATAACTATCAAAAGATTGACGCTTGTTTATGTCCGGTTTAATTGTGAAATTATGTCCAATGACCAACATCGTACTAAATGTTAAAAATATATTCTAACTATACATTAAAACCACTAAAATTCATAATTTATCACTATTAATTATTTTGATTAAAAAAATGTGTTTTTAATAAAAATTTAGTAATTTTCACTATTCATCAAAATATAAAAGTTTTCCAAAAAGTACCAAAATTTCATCCTAGGATAATTTAGATATTCTGAATCCAAAAATGAAGTCCATTTTGAAATATAAGATGTATAAAATTTCAAAAAGTGGGTATTACTATTCATAACGGCTACTTTGATTGGTCACGGCGTGTTAGAATCTTGAAGTTGCATACAACACACGCTACTGTATTATTAAAAGAGAAGCATACTGTGGAAGCTTGGGGGTTTACATTGAATTTTTTTTGATATCCCCATTCTAAAGAATAAATTTATTTAGTCAAATTGAATATATAAAAGTTTAAAATATAGGATTTAAAAGGGTTCACTATTAAAAGTTGATAAAAGTACATTTTTGAAAATTACTTCTTTTATCTGAAAAAAATGAATTTGTTCTTAAATTATGTCTAATAAACTCATTATATGGATTATAAAATTATAAGGATTATATAATGTTCAAAATTTAGTTAATACTATTCATAACCTCTTTTGAACGGCTTGTTTGGTAAGTCATGGTGCGCTTGAACTCGGTGTTGCGTGTAGTGAAAGTTATTGAATTATTATGAAGAAGTGACACACTATGAAATCTTGGGGTGTTAAAATAATAAACTTTAAAAAGTTTTTCAATCATGTATAAATTAACTTATGTTTATTATTCAGGAAGAATAAGGAACAAACGAGTAAAGTCGGACATGAGGTAAGGGGTTTCTTATATCACTTTTAATTCCGTGAGATTTCCATTGTTCACCACTAATTTATTGCATGTGGTGTATTGTGTACTTATATTTGATATATATTATCATGATTCCCTTTATATTCATTTTATTCTGTGAATCATTTTTTGGTTATTAACTTTTGGTCATATAACTCGATTGATTTCAACGTGGTAAGGGATTTTCATCTCACTTTTTATTATTGTGAGATTCATGCTATATTTTCCACTATTTCCTTTTGTGTTGTGTATGTAGTTAAAATGATTGTATTAATTGTGTAATATACATAAATTTATTGGTATTTAAATCTTCATTTTATGATCCTTCTTTAATGGGTTGTATGTTTCGGAAGATACCAAATCGGTAAGCGAACCTTTTAACCCAAATTTCATTCCTTTGGTTAATCTTATAATTCTTAATTATGTTATGCTATGATTTTGTGTGGAATTATTGTTTATTTATTTATGTTTTAAATTCCAATCCCATTTGTGTGGATATAATTTTGATACACATAATCAATCCATTGATAAAATTTCAAGTCATCGATAAGAACTTAATAAGAGTAATTTTAACTCAATTTCCATTCATTGAGTTAAACATCCAATTCATTGGTTTTGTATTAAAAAGAATATGCGTGAATGTTCTCCGATTGATTTACACTGAATTTCCAATAATATTGAGTGTATTTTTATTTGTCACACATTATTATGTAGTTGATTTATCCTTAATCTATCGATATTGTTTTTATAATGGATTTCGTCTCAATTTACATTCCATTGAGACTTAATTGTGGTTATGCACCAATTCACTCTTATATGGTGAATATATAGTCCTTTGGAATATTATATCCTAAATCCATTTATTCTCATGATATTATAATGTTCTGATTCAATGTTATTTATCAATTATTTGTCTTCAAGAGTCTCTCATTTTGTTAAAAACTCTTTAACTAAAATATCATTTTAAACATTTTAATGATTTATTCTTCTAAATCATTATCATTAATGTACATGTTTTAAAATTTTTTTTAAGGATTTATTAATATAGACATTAATGTTTTCAAATAATAATTTATTTAAATGTTTCAAAGTGGTATGGGAAACTTTGATTCAAAAATCTCATTATTAAATGTTTTAAATGGTTTTGAAAATGATTTGATAAAACATAGTTTATTTCAGTATCTTGATTTGATATATTGTGATTGGAATGTGGAAATGTTATATTTACTTTATGCTTGTGTTATGTGTTATGAATATGTTATGGTTATTGGGAATTTTTTACTTATACGGGTGGTTCCATGATAAACCTAGGGCGGGTGATCCTGAGATAGCTCTCCAATGCATTGGGTAATGTGATAGAGGTAAACTTTAATGTTTATCCTAAGAGATTTAGGGATATAATGTGATGGGTATTCCAAAATGTGACTACCAATGTAGCTGTGATAGCTACAATGTAAGTATGTTTTGAATTCCACATGTTACCTTTATGATTTATGATTTGTGTGTGTTATTCATAAATATTATGATTTCGTAAGGTATGTTATGATTGAAAAGTATGGTTTCATTGATTTGTATTATTGATGGGCTAATGTTTTACTTTATTATTTTATAACCCCTACTGAGATTTTTATGATCATCCCAAGTTTTTTTGAAATGTTTTCCACAGGACTAAAAGATGAATAGGTTCAAGGATGGGATCAAGAAAAATTCATGCTGTCCAAAACATGGAACTAGACAAGTTTCTTATTAAGAGTTTTTATTTTATGAAAAAATGGATACTGAGTAGTAGTTTCTATATGTAATATTCAAGTTGTTATGTAATATTTATGGCCTAATTCTCTAAAACACTAAACCTGAAAAGATCCTCAATGTTAATTCTTGACATAATTCAATATTATGTAATGTTTAAGGTCGGGTGCTTATAGGTAAAACCCTCTTACTTTTATTTAATTTCTTTTCATGTTTCATTGTTTTCTTTTACTCTCATCACCTCCCATAATCCAAATGGTATGATAAATATATTACCATGCATATATACATGAATTTTTTTTATGATAATTAAATAATTCATCATCATATCTCTTTCCCCAACCTTTTATACTAAAAATGAAAACATCATCTGTGATGTGTTAATTTAGCCCATTCAGGGTACACAATGTTTACAATTTATATTATAGTCTTCATGGATGGTCATGAAACCAATTTTATGGTTGATTCAGATTATAATAAATGCATTTTATATTATTTAATGTTCTAGAGTCATTTTTAACACACGATATTAAATTTATAATACAAAATGATTTTTATGTGATCAAAAACCACGATGATAAACCCAAACAACTGTCATTATCTATTTTAATAATGATTCATAATCATTCCATAACAATAAATGATATACAAGACCAATTTAATTGATAGAACATCATTATTATTATATATGCTAAATTATATATATTTACCCCCACATTATACAACCTTTTGTACATGTATCCATGTAAATATATAACGAAAACCAAGGAAACCAATGCTTCAAAATGATGAAATAGAATACATTAACACATCAAAAATTCCATAAATTAACTTAATAAAGTAATAATAAGTAAAATAATTGTATAAATTGTTATGAAATTATTAATAAATTATTGTAATTTGATTATTTGGGTCCTTAAGATGAAGTGAATAACACCTTCATACATAAGGTTAGGGATTCAACCTTAAATTCTATTATTTGTTCGGGTTAATCATTCTACCATTTTAACCTCATGAAAATATCTATTATTTTTATTTAAATATAAAAAAAATTATATGTTGAAAGCTCATGTAACATGATTCATACATCCATATTTTTGGGGGATATACAAGTCATTAAAAGGATCCATATTCAATTCTACACATAAGCAAGCCCAATTTAAGGGAACTTCCTAAATTCTTACCAAATTTCAAGGGAACTCTCTAATAATATTAAAGACACCATTATTTTTCTAAAATAATTAATTTTTTTATGAAAACATTATTTTTTTCAATAATGGTTTTATATAAAATATTATTCCCTTTTCATCTTTAAATGTTGTTTAATATTTTCCATAAACCACACTAATATTTTTTAATTCTACAGATTATAAAATACTGTTTTAACATGTTATGACTTATGTTTGAAAAAAATAATCAAGATATATTCTTATTACACTTTATGAATTTCCATTTATTATTAAATTCCTTTCATTCATGTACACTTTTAAGATAATTCAAATTATTATGCTTTACGACATAATTATGTTACCTAATCCTTTCCATGGGCAACCCATATAGTTATGATTGATTGATTATGCCTGATTCTTTATACAGAACTAATATAAATGAATATGTTATTATGGGTGCACTCAAATAACACTCCAATGGATTTGTTATTGTTTAGTCTCCTAAGATGTTATGTTCAATGGTCTTGGTGGTTATCCTTGACTCGTGCTCCATGTGCAACAGTCTAGGTGGTTAGAAATGAATCATGATCCTATATATGCAATTAGACTTGACTCAAGAGAATGTAATGTTTTATGTTCTTCCGAATTACTATAAATCCATGATGATATGATACCATATTATGAATCTTTATATTTAATCACATTCCTTGAATTTTTATATCTTTATGTTATGCCATCTAACACATGTTCAAATATTTATTATTTTGATTATTCCATTAATAGGTTTTTAGCACATCCATTTTCCCATGTTATTGCTAGGTTATCTTATGCCAATGTAAGGGCTAAAAGGATGTTAGTATCTATTTTGAAGATTAAATAAAAGATGTTATTATTTTTTAATCATGATATTTAATTATAGATCTAATCTCCAACACATTATACTTTACGATCCATAGCTTGTAATTTTTTGTCTAATTATACTTAAAACCATTCAATGATATCTTCAAAAGTATACAGTTACTAAATGATGGCGGATAACCAATGAATTAATGGAATTATACAGTTTATTTCCATTCTTAAGTGGAAACAAAATGATTTCATGATGTAATTTGTGACCAAATTTACATAATCCCCCATGGATGTGATGTGGTATAAGTGATAATTGACAATTTGAAAAGGTTCACACACTTACATCATATATGACATACCTTCTCAGTTAATGATATTTTGAATAATTATATTTTTGAAATAATGCACCTTCTTGGTGTTTTTAATTCCATCATATCATACCAAGATGCCCAATTTACATCACAATTCTGGTAGGGGTGCAGACAGAACTAAAAGTAGAGGTGAATTTGAGATAATAATATCACCGTCAAGTTATTGGGATATCTGAAGAGATGATATAGATGGAATAGTACATGATATGGTCTTTTGTAAATGATTTAGTATTTTAATATGAGAATAATATACCTCCCATTTAGTTTCCCTACAAAAAAACCTTTTTGAAACTTATTCAAATGGATCTTTATGAGTCTATTTATGGTAGTCTATTATGTTAACTTCTATGCTTATTAGAGTTATGTGAGGCATCACTATTGGGTCATTGTCTCATTCAAGAGACATCAATGTAAGTACAACTGATTAAAAAATATATGGATATAGATCAGTCAATGAATAATTATTACACCATTTTTCAATATTAACCACTATATTTTGAGGCGGGAAATCAGGTCATTCTTCCTGTATCACTTTGTTTAGGTCAAAAATGGATGTATACACTAGGTAAGATATCATCTTGTAAATTCGGGAATTTTGAGATCATAGAGAGAGTCGGGTCGGTATCCTATCAGATATAATTACCTTAGTTGCACCATGACATTCATGAAATCTTCCATGGGTCCTAAATTCACCATAATCATTCTTACCCATATCATTAAATTGATCCTAACTATATTTATCTTGAGGGAGATTCATCATTTGAGAACCATCTGATATGTATTGTAGGTAGGAGAAAGAAAGCTCTCTGAGGAAGGTTCGCTCTTCTAGTATGGGTTATATGGAATAAAATACTTGTGAAAGATGAGACATGGGATTGAGAGGACAATGTGTAGGCTCAATTTCTATAACATTTATTAGATGATGCTTTACCTCCCCCAGAAGGGAGACTCAAGGATGAGTCTCTTTAAAGAGGGAAGGTTGTAATGTACTGGTTTTTAATAGAGGTAAAAAAAACCTTATGTTACTATTAAAAATAACTCACTTTATATTAATAATGTGAATAAAGAGATAAAGAGTGGTTCCTGAGTGTTTGGTGCTCATTTGGACCCTAGATCTTTTGAAAATGTGGAGTCAGACTGATTCGCATGGGTAGTACATGGTTAGTGTTAACTGTGCGACTCAACAATGCGGGGTGCTCTGTTCCTAGTAGGGGGATGCATGATTAACCTAGATATTATGATCCAGGATGCATTCCCATGAGGATGATAGATTAATTTTTATATATCTATTTCTCATGGGCTGCCCATGGTTCTTCAAACCATGAACCTATCCCATAGAGGGGGTTCCTTGGGAAATTTTGGGAATATGGTTTCTTCACAGTTTGGGAAACCATGTAGCCCAACTATGGGACTACATAATGAGGGGTAAATAATCATTTTCTGTAAAAATATTTTTAATCCCTGAACCCTTTTTCCATCACCTTTATTTTAGTGGACCTCATGCTAGGGGAACCCTTCCTCTTCCTTTGGTTAGGCTTTGAACCCATTCACTCATCCCCAATTCATTTCCTTCAATGTCGAGTGTGTTGGATTCCCAAATGTATGTTGCCAAATCATATTTCTCCCACTCTAAATTTTTCTTTCCATCCACTACAATAGTTTTGTGTGAGAAATTATAAAATATTTTAAGGTAATTGATCAGTTCATTATATTTCTCCCATTGTACCACGATTCAAGGACCGAATCTGGATGAGGATAGTGCTACATGACAATGGTAGGTAGTCTAGTTCATTTCCCGCAATGTAATGTTTTATTTTATTAATCTCAGTGTGATTCATGCCATTCCTTCATGAGATGCCTCCTTAATATAGAATTAATTTAATTAAAGTTTAACCATATATATAAATGGACCTTAGCTACCTTTGAAACATTTTCATTGAGCATTTTCCTTAACACAACCCACCCCATGGGTGTTCACTTACTCAAGGGTCAAATTAACCCTTTGAAAAAAATTGTAGAACCACCTTTTTAGGTGTGTTATTACCCATGTTGTAAATGATATTTATCAAATGTTATTTGAACCACATAAATGAGATTCCATTTGTTAGAACATATGCTTTATTCCAATGTTGTTTTTCATTAATTAAATTATTTTACCATCTTGATTAATATAATACGACTATCATAAATGGATTAGATTTGTAGAGACCCTAATTGATATACAATATGTTAATGAATTTATGAGTGTAACACATATGATTCCATGTATGATCCACCTTGGATGGGTTAATCATACTTTATAATTATAATTTGTTAATGAATGGTAAATATTTCAGGAGTGATACATTGTATTCCCTGGGTGGGCTCACCATTTAGATTATATACCTCCTTATGAGTGAAACAGATTCCATAGAGGAGTGACAATGGACAATCATGGTGAAATGACGGTTAGGCCATAGAAAGATTGATACTCATTCCCTTATGCGAGATACCATGGACAGGATTGGAGGTTACTGCCTTCACATCATTCCAGTAGTGATACTTGGTATTCCATTTAGGGATCGCATAAAAAAGATTCTTAGTGTTTTGAGTATTTATTGTTGTACTGGTGTGATACATGGAAATCCTTGATAATGTTCACTTTGTATGTACCTAGGAAGCCACTAATTTAAATTCTATGGATTCCTTCTCTTTAATTCCAATAATACGAAACAATTTAATAAAATGACACATCTTCTAAGCCAAATCACATGCGTGGGATTAGTTTAGTCTTGCTACATTGTTCACGATGACCCATTTATACACCATATCACAATTCTTTATGTTCAACTTAGTTCATAGGCATATGGAATAGGATGAATTATGTAGAGTGTATTTGGTATGCATTGGGGACCCATACCAATGTGTTTTATTTATTTGTTGTTTTACATTTATTACGTGCCTACACACTGATAATTTGATATGAAAAGAATGGATTTTTAGACACCATTGGAGGTGGACTACTGATTATACCTCACACCTAACTCAGGCCACCCAAATTACCTGAGTAGACTTTATGATTTTGGGTGTAGATAAAGGGAACCATCTTGCTTCTGATGCTTGATTTTTAATTCTAATATGGATTACAAAAGAAAAGTATTGGGCCTATAATCATGATTCTAGTATAGAAGCCATTTTTTATTTTGTTAACTTTTTTTAGCATGTGCTATATGAATTTCCCCCAACATTCAATTTACACATTTTTTTACAGCTACATGACATGATCAAAATCATTTTGTTTCTATTATGATTTATCTTCATCTTGATTATTAATGGATTACATTTCTTATTTTGCTGCTAGTTTTTTTACTAAATCCATTGTTTCATATATTTCTTTCACTGCTATGTTTTACTCTGACTCATGTGAGAATAATCTCCCCCCTAGAGACACATTGTTCCCTCAATGCTAGTCGTCAGACTCTAGAATATGGAGAGGAAAACTTGAGGTAATGTGTCCAACAACCTCATGGCACTGCATAAGGGCTTATGGGAATGGCCTCTACATAATTAATTATTAATATCAGTATTATAAAGTAGATCTTAGTCCATACCATCAAATTATATATGAATATTCACTCCCATAATGCCTATTAAGCATTATAAATATCTCTTAAATTCTATCTTCCAGAAGGCGTACACTCTCATGAAATGCTCCTCAGAAAGTCTACTGATACTATCCTGAGTTTTATCCCATCAATACATATATCAAAAAGATATTCAACTATCCATGCATCAAATGAATGAAATTTTATCACAAAAATATCACCTGTTTTTATTTTCCCCATACATAAGAAATTCAATCCACATTCTTAGAGAATTTAACTATAAAAACTACCCATATATTATATATATTGAATTATTAATTTTCCCAAACATATATATTCACAATAAGTCTCTCTTATATGATTAACTACCCTTCTTGTGATATTCTCACATATCAAAAACCATATAGAGAATAAATTTGATACGTGACCCCCTACTCTACTAACACAATCAACTTACACTCCTCAGATTCATAACTCATCACCACCAAGATCCTCCACAAAACATGTGGATCATATCTCAAATATTTAGTATGAATTGTGATGTAATGTCCCTTATTATATCTCATATAAATCAGGGATAATAAACATTAAAATACACCCATACCAGGGTCTCACCTCATCAGGGTATCCAAAAACTCTTACTACCTACTCTAATGGAACCATCCCCATGTATATATGTATATTAAACACATCTCTATATCAATTGATACATATCACGGATGGTACCATTTGATGTATTAGTAAATTTATTAAAAATGAATAAAAAATTTAGTAAAAAAACAATTTTTTAATTTTTTATATTTAGTTATCATAAACCCATCTATTGAATCCATTTTACGATAAAAAAACAAATAAAAAATATTTGTGATGTTATGTTTCAAGTATAATGAGTGAACACATGCCACATTCCACCCAAAATAATGCTTAAAATCTTAAACCTTAATAAAAAATTATTATACATTATTATATATAATTCAACTATATTAATGGAAGGTAATATTCACACACCAACTCCCATTAAAATTTGATTTCTTCCCATACTTATGTTGACTAGGATAAAAATGGATCCCATATCTTGTTTTGACCAATACCCTCTCCATGTACTGATTACCAAAATGAAAAGATAAATATTAATTCAAATATATTTTCTATTTTAATTCCCTTGGCATGAGGTGATGAATTATACACATTACGACAACTTTCCCCTATTGAATAGGCTATCATAAACCAGTGATGGTTGGTAATATCTCAAAGAGAGTTTATACCCCCAGTATCATAAAATGAAACAATGAATTGTTAATATTAAAAACCTTAACATGATGTCATATTAATCTGAAATATATTAAATCATCATAGAAAACTAGCCATAATAATATACAAAATGTTATATAAAATCTAGCCATTATATACCATAAATCTATAAATTATAAAAAATCATTTGTATTTTTAGATATAATATATATGTTCAACAAAATAAAAAAATAAAAACACCACAAAAAATCCTTTACCATACCTCAGAATAGCCTCCATATCCCCTATGAAATAAAACATCTTCCACACTCGTTATAGGGACCTCTCCCAAACCTAATGTCCATCATATGGTCTAAATTCCCAATAAATTGTATATTAAGGTGATATCACAAGAGTTACATAAAAAACAAGTAGTACCCTATCACATAAAAAAACATAAATTATGAAATGAAAGTGGACAATTATCTTAGACATAACACTATTTATACCATTGAGTAGTAGAAGAGAAACCTTGGTGCCCAATTTTTACATAATTTGGTAAAGTATCTTATTTTAGAGTTATCATCCATATGATAAGGTTGGGATATATATAAAAATTTCCCATTTAGTATAATATTTCTTAAGGGGGGTCTATGGAATTTACTAAGTCTTATATTTATCATTATATAATCAAATCATCTCTGACCATAATTTGGTCGTGAAACCAATCAAGAAAATTGTGGTAAAATCATAGGTTTGAAGTAAGCCTATAATTTATATATTTAATAGAATAATAGGCTATAAATATTCATTTAAAGGATGTTCACAATTAGTATTATAGATTAATAGTTCTCTGAAATTATATATTCTTAGTCACTATTTGAGGTCGGTAGAATTCCCAACATTGAGGTATGAAATTTGAACATAGGTCAGAAATAAATGTAACATAGAAATTATTTATCATGTCATAATAAGATAGAGTTTGAAACCTAGAAATAATTTATTTGAAAAAATGTGGATTTTATCCAAATCATGAAATTATTCATCATGTAACAGTTTAGAATAACATCCAACCATAGAATCATCTATTGGGTCATTTTTTTGAAGATCTCCCTAAATAGTAATCATTTATCGGTACACAGGTTCATAGAGAACCTAACATGGAAGTCATCTATATGGTCACAAGTTAGTAGAGTGCCTAAGATTCAAATCATTAATCTAGTCACAGGATGATAAAACACAATACATATAAATAGTATTTTAGAAATAACCATTAGAATATATCCCTTGCTTTATACAGACGCCAACATCATAGGTGGTATATTCAGGTCAATATTCTTATCGATTCCCAAACAATGATCATGGAATCATCACAAATATCCATTGAATAATTTATATAAATCTATTTAAAATAATATATATAAAGTAATAATAGTTACATGGTATTGCTATTCTTAATCCTAAACCTTGGTAAATTACCCATTTCCCATCCTACATGCATGTCATAATGTTTCTATAGCCTATATCACAACAATAATAAATGATAATATCAGAAGATATATATTCTCATATAAGTAGTATTAGTATATTATAAGATATGATCATCAAATGAACGTCGATAGTCACCTCTCTAGTGATGTGGACCCTTAGGTCATAATTCATAATTTTCCATGTTAATGGTATATAAATAGACCAATCGTCTTCTAACTGGCATGATATTATACCCTATATATTTCATCTCTAATAACTATAATAAAACTTTATTTTTATATCATTAATCAATATTAACATCATAGGTCACCTATCTAATATAGAACTATCCTATAAGGATGGACATATAATATTCTCTCACAGAATCCTACTAGGTGAACTACTAACTAGGTAGGTAAACCTATAGAATAAAATTTGGTGAATATTCTATTGTATTTTTACTATCACTTATATTATCTCCCACACCAATGATAGTCCAAATTCTTAATTTCCCATCACTATGATCCCATATCCTCAATTAATTCTGGATATGACCTATCGCTCAACTCACACATATCCCACCGTTCCCCATAGAGTGTCACACATCAACACTAAAGACCTTAATAGGTCACTAAAAACGTCACCCATGTCCTAGAACCATCCTTGGTATCCACTACTATTATATATGAGCTTCATTACATTGAAAAGTAATAGAGAAACCAAATATTCAATAGAAACATGTTTGAGATCATAGTCATGGCGCTGATAGTTCATCTCTTTCAATCAATACAACCTAAATGTCTGTCAACACTCTCTTTCATAATGTTTTCCAAATTACCCTCATTTTTAGGTCACATAACACTTGTGATTAAATATAATGGTGAAAAATAACTGGGACTAACTAACTAGTCAAGGAGGTAACCCATTCCAAGGATGATTATCCTATCTTCCCCCACACACTACTCTACCCATAACCTCATTGATCATAAAAACCCTCAATAATAAATTACAAAACAATTACAATTTATTCCCAAAAAATAAATATTCAGCATAAAGTGAAAACACTTACAAATTATCCTTTCTATCTTTATCCTAATATAATTTCATAAAAAAACCATGATATAATCTCATTCTATTAATTAGATAAATACTCAAAATCATAATTTAATACATTAGTCAGGTTAATCCAAAATTAATGAAAAAAATTAAATAATAACAAAACATAACTCTTAAAAAAATACATGAAGAAACATGTTTCAATATGGTGCGTTGATCCATATCCACCTCTATTTAAGTTTAGGGGATGTTGTTTCCCAATTAGGATTTAATTAATGTGTTAACACTCATAATATTTTTGAATGTTAACATCCCCTATAGTTAACACATATTTCATGGAATTATTGATTCTTCTTATAAGAAGTGATATAACTATAGAAATAATTCCTTAAATAAATTAATATGTTACAATTTCCCCCACCACAAATATTCCATCAAGTGATAATGTTCCGAAGGATCAACCATAGGATTGATGCCCCATAGACCTCCCACCCTATCCACCCTATAACCCATGGAGGGCTCATCCCAATATTTATAATGATTTTTTTCAAGAAATTTATCATTAATTATTACAATAACTGGTTTTATAATACATTACTTATTAAATTAAATACATGTTGGGATTAATAAAATAACAATGGAGGTTTTGGGAACACCGTGATTATGGTATAAAGGAATTGGGGAAATGGTATGTGTCAAAAAAGAATGTAACTATTATAGGTTCTGGGGTCATATTTTCATATTTGAAAAGAAAAATTGGTGTATTTTAAAATTTTAAGTTCATCCAGGGTATAAAATATGTTTATTTTACATTAAATGTCAAAAAATAACTATATGATATTTGAGATTATTTAAAGGGGTCTAAATTAAATATTAAAATCATAGAGAAAATATTCTATAATATTTATTGATGGATATAAGATATCAGTTGTATATTACACTTATTATTCAATTTACATGGGATTATAGATTGTAAAATATTTTTTATAATAGTTATGAATATTATATCTTCATTTCTTATTTTGTAAGAGAGAAGTAATAATTTAAAAAAATAGTTATTTGTACCTTCTTAAAAATAAATTTTAATCATTGTATTCACAAAGAATGGTTTATATATTTATGAATAAAATGGGAGAGTATATTATAAAATATAATAATTTGGTATGGATAAATGAATTATGTTACTTAATTTTGGATCTGTTAAAGAATAATTAACCTGTGAAAATTGTACCGAACCTATAGATAACGTGGAATTGTTTCCAATTTTGATCATTTAATACTAATTTTCTCATATTGTGAACACACATTAGAGTAGTTTATATTACCATATAATGTTTTATCTAAAAAATAATAATAAATTTAAGGTATGGATTTTAAATATTTTAAACATGTTTTTCATAAGGTTTTTTAATTTTGAAGTACACATAGAATGTCTAGATTCATAAAAATAGTATCATTAAATATAAATAAATAAATATATATATATATAATAGCATTATTAAGATGTTTAATTTACGACTTAAAAAAATGTTATTTATATTAGCACCATTTATAAATTTAATGGGTGAATACTTTCTATGAAATTATGTATCAAAGATTTATCTTATTAAATTTTTTTATAAAAAATATGAATTACTCTTGAGATAGAGTGGGTTGGTTGAAAAATGAGTTTAAGAAAAATAAATAATGTATTAATATCAGTGTGAGTAATTGGATCCGTATGTAAGAACTAAAGATATTATAATGGTGTTTTATAGTAAGGAAGAGCCTGTTGTAAATGTTTATCTGCATTTTAGTTTAAACAATATCCTATTACATCATCACTAGGGGGATTTTCTATAAAAATAATGAGATCTAAATTATTTCTTAAGATATTTTCATCTATAAATAATATTAAATAATGGTAGTTATATTTTATTTATTAATGGTTAATCCTAATTACAAATCCTTATCTCCCTTAGGTTCTAGAAAAATAATTTAAAAATTCTATATAATTTAATATTTTAATATGAGTGTTTGTTAAAATATTTTTGTTTTGATATGATTAAATGTATCTGGGTAGATACATATTGATGTATCATGTAATTTGATAAAATTTCTAGTGTAACAACTTATCGTGATCTATTCCAAATTCTTATTAATTATGATTTTGTTAAAATATGTATATTGACGTATATATATATGGTTTTTATATGTATCTATTTTTTTATATGTTATATGAAACATGAAATTATATTATGTGTTATTGTTTAATAATTAGATTAAATGTACACCTCATTCAATCATGTGTTTTATATTTATTATAATAAAACTGATCTGATAAATAAATTATTTAGAGTAAATAATTGATTCATCCATAATAGATATATTACATATAAATACATGTGTTGTATTGATATGTTCCTATTTATATGAGTATGTAATGTATTATAGAGACCCACAATTTTCATACATAAGTATTACACTTTATTATATGAATAGTAAATAAATTACATTATGATATATGCTACAGTAATATTGGTTCAGGGTATTTATAATATTGAATACATAAAAAACTTGTTCATATGATATATAAATCTTAGCCCACTATCTTTTTTTTGATAACTACCACCAAACATATATATATCATTTGAATTTTTGTTTTATAAACCATGGAAAGGTTACATAAGAAATGGAGATCTTAGATGCTCAGTAAGGGAAACAATTGAGATATCGATGATAAAAAAATAACATGAGAATAACTATATTTGAAAATTAGTATAACATTTGAAAATCATACCCAACAAATCATGTATCAAAATAATAAATCATGGAAAAAATATTAGAAGTACAGAAGTCATGAATCATAATGGAATTAAATTAAATGATCCATGATAGAATACCATTAGCATACGGAAACTTTTTGTGACATACATATAATCATAAAAAAAATTTCATCATTCAAAAATCACTAAAAAAGATTATCCTAGTAGATTATGTTCACTACCCATCCTATCATATCTTTTTTCAAGGATTACACCCTTTATTATCATTGAGGTCCTAGTCACTTACAGAACTTGGATCACTCCGCCATACAGTCTTTAATTATCTCATGATATTTCCATATTTACACAATGAATTGAAAAGCTATATAATACTTTGACTACCCATGAAATAATCATAATACCTTTATATGAATTTTACAAGATCATTAATCATTAATCATATATCAAAACCCATGTAAATGAAATGGATTTTATGAAAATTTCAACACTTCATAATCAAATATCCCATGGAAAATAAATTAGTTTTATAAACATCTCATATCATAACCATAAAAAAATAAAAAAAATAATAATTATTTTATTTGGGGATCATATACCCATTAAATAATAAGTAAAGTCAATGGATATTATAATAAAATAAAATTAATACAAAAGGTCACATGTACTATATATTGAGTAAAATATAATTTTCATTTCAGAATAACTTATTTAAAATATAAAAAATTACAAAAATATTATGGAAAAATTATTTTTAAAAAAATCATGGAATCTTTTAAATGAATCTTCAAAGTATTAATAATTCATGACATTGGTTAATTACAATCATTCTGTGTACATTAAATCTAATACTCCTTTCACATTTTCAGTATAAATTCAAAAGTTATCATTCAGAAAATAAAATAAATATTCATTTTTAACCATTTTCTAAAAATGTAATCATGGGTAAAAATTAATTTTAAAATTAATATAATAACATGAAAAATATACCATAAATAATTTTTATAAACCCTTTACATCAAAGTGAAATTATTTTTCACCAAAGAGAGAAATAATGTTGGATTTCATTAAAAAAATTATTTCCATGTCTTGATTTATTTAAGGTAGAAAAATGAAAGGAAAGAAAATAATTACTAGAAATTAATATTGGATAGTAATTTACCTGTTATTGATGACATATAAATCATAAAATTTCTTCAGTGAAGAAATAATCCCAAAAAAATTGCAATAAACAGTGAGTTCATAACACGAATCCCTTATCCCCTGAAAAAAAAAATGATTTGAATGCACTCTAAACACCTATATATAAAATTTAAATTTATTATAAACAAACAATATAATAATAATTTTTTTAATATTATATATATTATCCACTTATAACATTTCAACACAAAATTATTAATATTTCCTAATTAAAATCATTGTTTTAGTGTTTTAACTATTTTATTTCTCAAGAGAATTTTGGTTTCATTGATCTTTTCAATGTAATTTGATCATGGTATAATCATATATATAATTATAATAATTATATAAATATAATTTATATTCATTAATCCTATACTTATTACTGTCATTTTAAATTATTAAATAAAAATGAATCATCTGGCTTTGTGGAGTTTGTGGTCTATTTGTACAGACGAGTGACATTATCATTTTCCAATCAATTGGTAGGTAATAATTTATATAAGATATTATAATTATAAAACAATATGTTTGATATAAATATCATATATAATCTTTAAACCCATCTTAAAAACCAACCATGATGTATGGGTATAGAAAATGAATTATATCGCAACGTGGAGGTGGTTGTCCACATGTATACACAAGTTATACATTCACATACTATTTGACATAATATAGGGTATATATTAGTGGTTATATAATCCTAAAAACATTTTAGTATATTTAGTGTACTTAATATATTTATTTATGATAAATTACATTTATTTATAAGGGTTATAAAAATAAATAAGTTGAAAGAGGTTGGGTCGGATGATTATCTCTTCTGTAGTATGTCTCCTTCATATCCTTCATTGACCTCCCTTGAAATACTATTTTAACACTAAATAAATTAAATTTATTGTATATGTTATTTTATAATAAAATTTTTTAGGGTTTGGTATATATATATGGATCAAATTGGGGTATACTAGGTAATGGGGGGGTGTACTTTTATAAATCAGGGAGTAGAGACACTAGGAATTTCTTAATAATGTAAAGTATTATAAATTAATTAACAAATTTTTTTTATCCAAGATGATTCATATTAAATGTTGTGATATTATAAGTTAGAAATATTTTCTAATAACTTAGTTTAAAAAATTTTAATCTAGAAAAAGACTCCTATCTTTTGGTTTAACCCCTATAAACCAATTTTAACCTTAACCATTTTAACAAATTTTTATTATTTTCCCTATACATAATGACCAAAAATTAAATTGAAAATATTAAAAAATATAAATTATTCTGACTGAAAATATAGAATAAATTTTATCAAATTTAATTCATAAAAGTTTCATAATTTAATTTAAAATTAATCACCCAAAACAGGATGAAAAGTGAGTTTCAAAAAAAAGTAAGTATAAAAAATTTATATATCAAAATTGAACATGAAATTGATTCAAATAAACAATGTTGTATTATTATTAAACAAATTTTTATACTTATAATTTTAAACCAATTTTGAAACAAAATGTAAATCTATAAACTCTTTAACCAAAAATACATCTTTTCAATAAAAAGCGGTATTTTTCACAATTCTTCGAAAAATATAATTTTCCAAAAAATTCTTGAAATTTCACTCGAAAAATGTTTTTACAAGATGATTTTATAAATTGAGAGAAAAGTATAAATACTATTTTGTAATAGTGATAAAAATTAATTATCTTATTTTCTCATAAAAATAAATAAAAAAATTCATTAGGAAAATATTATTTTGGATCATATAATGACTCTACAAAAAATTGAGCTCTTATAAATATTTTTATTTTATCAAAATAATTATACATAATAAAAAATAATTTTTTGTTAAAATTAATTCCACTAATTCAATATCTATTTTATATTGGAATACTATATTTTTTTATTTAGACTATGAGTTGCTTGTATTGCAAGCTGTTAGTGAAATTATATTTATTTGAAGAGAAATATATCCTAGATGATTAGGGTGATATATTAGATCCACTTTAATTGTTTTTAATCCATTAAATTCCAATAAAATTGATTATATATCTTTTCCATCACATCCTTAGGTTCCCATGTAGTTTCTTCAGATTTCTGATTCATCTATAGAATATTAACTAGCTGAGTAGTCTTGTTTCATAGAAATTTATCTCTATGATCTAGGATTTCTATTGGATTTTGTTCATAAAAGATATCATGATACAGTTATATGACATACGAGTTCTTTATATCTGAAGGAATATGTATGTACTTATTCATGATATATATAATAAACACAACATAAACTCGAGATAGGAATGGTGGAAGTTTCATGTGATATGATACCATCCATGATCAATGTGATAATATATCAAAGGGACCAATACAGATTAGTCATAGATTTAACTCATTTCTAAATCTCGTAGGTTTATTTTATGGAGAAACTATTTGGAATACCTTATCAATATGATTTAATTCCATATTTTAATGATACTCTTCAGTATAATGTTTCTATTGAATTTGAGCTGCCTTGATGTGTTGCGGAATGGACATGACATTATTTTCTATTTCTACAGCCATATTAGGTCCCAATCGATTTATTTCTCTAGCTTCAACCAAACATGTTAGAGATGAATTTTTTTTCATAAATGTATTCATAAGGATTCATCTAAATTCACAAGTGACAACTACTATTATAGGAATAATCAAATAGAGGAAAGTGTATATCCTAATCATGAAACGTACCAACTCAGGTCAACAAAACCCATCACCTAAGTTTACATCCACAAAACCCAAAGAGTGTTAATAATCACCCTGGGTTGGTAAAAATCCCTGAGAAGAAAAAACCCTCCTTGGAATGGTTTCTCCCATGGTATACTAAAATGACCCTTTCATGAATTGGGATGTACACACTAGTACCATTAGAGTCAGTGGAATAGAAATAAAATTTCTAGATTATGCAATAAAAACTACGAATATACATATGCAGTAACATGCATTATATAAAAAACATGCCATAACATAACATATACATGATGTCTCAAGTCAAATTGCAAAACTAAAAACAATGGATACCAGACCAAACAATGCCTATATATACGTCCCAATAGATAAAAAAAATCCAAAAATGAATCCACATAATCCAACTCGGTGAGACCATATGTTGTCCATCAAACAATAAAAAATAGTAACTAGGAAGAGCCACTCAGGTATGTGGTTTACTTTACTTTACATGCTTCTTATCAAATAATGTTTTTATATTCCCAAAATAATATGTAAAATTTAGGGAAAAAACCTAGTAGGTTACCACTAAGAATATATTTAATGATTTTATCCCTGAAAACCGATAAAATAGTTTCAAAATAGTTTTCAAAACAAATCAACTTTTAAAACAATCTACATTCAAATAAACATTTAATGTCTCCTTATTTTTCCATTTCAACAAATATTTTTTTTCCAGAATATATTAATATAGGTATAAAATGAAGAAACATGTCCAGAAGTCAAAATATGATCAACCCACCACATATAAAGATATATAAGGTTTAAACATGTACCTCATCATCATATAGTAAGTATTAAAAAAATAGTCCTAATATATATCATAATGTCAAACAAGGAATTGATATAATTCATATAGAATATAAAAAACAAGGAATGATTAATTAAATATAGGGATATAACCATAAGGGTCTACTGTGAGTGAGTCTAAAAAAGTATGCTAGTCCACTAAGGAATGTGGTTGATTTCACAGAATTCCTCGGGACGAACACCCAACTCTCTAATGATCTCTAGTAAAATGAGTAGAAGATCACTTATTATTCCTATCAAGGGTTTTCATTATCCCTTGGGTACTAAATTAAATATCTCAGAGAGTTCCTCTAGAATGTCTCTCATTATCCATCAGGAAACCCATGAATCACACCCCAATTGACCCAAATGCTACTCAATGCCAATGAAATCACAAGCACATTCCATTAATTAAAATCCATTTTCAGAAGGTAATTTCACAATACAATATGTAAATTTTGTAAAATAACATCCCATAAGGTAAAATTATTTCTAAAATGATTTTGGAAATCTATTTTTTAACCATCAATCATCTCTGATCCAATTTACCAAACACTTTGTGTTCATTCTAGACACACCCATTTGTGAAACCCTATTAAAACACCAAAATTACAAAAAAAATTCATGAATATCATCAATCATGGAAATTATATCATTCAAAAATATGTTCAATGTAAATACATACCAAAAAATAGAATTCAAAATTTGAAGGTAAGAGATGAAAAATTACCTTAAATAGAGACACCAACCTTATAATCAGTTAAAACATCCTCATCTTCGACGATAGCCAACCATAATAGGTTGTAGACTAACTTAGACACCCAAAATATATAAAAATAAACCAAATACACAATTAAAACCCTATTTTAGTTGATCCCCACTAACTCAGGTCACACACTTATAGGGAAATAGAAGAACAATCATGATATGGGAGAAATGAAAAAGAAACCATGATGATTAAGACATACCAAATGAAAAATACATAGAAATACATGATAAATCCACAAAGGGAGGATATGAGAATGTTACCCACCAATTTAGAGTATTAGTGCATTATGTGGGGGAAAATTATGGAAAATTTGTATAGATTAAATTGGACAAAAATAGTAAAATACCATGTTTGTAATGACATGGATATGTTGAATGGTGAGGCAAACAATGCACCAACCTTGATAGATCCACAATGTACCAAAAAAATAAGCTACATAGTTATTCATAGAAGATGCATTATTAGTAATACCATTATAAAACCATAAAAGTCCACTATACTACCCTATACTATCCTTTTATGGTCATTCGCCTAGTTATTAAAATCATAAATCTAGTTTTTCGTTTCACTAATATGCACTTTTTGATCCTATAATCCTAGAACATACAAAAAAATAAAAAATTGTAAACAAAATATATACTTTTATATACCAATGACTCGAAGGGCATTATAAATTACCAAAAATTCCAATTTCTACCCCCATTAATTCCTCATGAATCATTAGAAAGAAACAATTGAGGCCACTAATCCCTCACCAATAAATCATACTCTTAGGTTTCATAGCTATCGTCTCTTTATTTTTAAGTCACAAGGACCAATTGGAACCACATACCACTGAAACAATTGTACTAATACACCCCAAAAAACAAGATTCTCTATAATAGTGGCATCAAGACAAACCTCTTATTTTTTCTACTTTAGAAAATGACATTGATTCAAATGGCATCTCATCAATTGACAAATGTGATAGAAATCATGAAAAATGGTTATCCATGATGTAAAAATTAATTTATAGGCCACCATCCCAAGATTCCCTAGAATATGAAATAGACCAATATAATGTGGTGTCGTCTTTTCCTACATACCCAGGAAATTATTTCCTAATAGAACCATTACCTGTAAAAACAATATATTACAAACATGAAACTCAAATGGGAAATAATGATTATTGGTAAACAACATTTTCTAACTCTAATATTATAGTAACAATTTTCCAAATCACTAGAATTTTCTAAGATGTCTTTTGTATCAGACTCATTCTAGCCAAAAAATTATCAACCATGTCAACCCAACAAAAATTGGATTGGAAACACTATCTATACAATTCCTTAAAGGTGTACATAATTTCATAGTCTAGATAGATGTTTTTTTTCAAAAAACACATAAAAAGTTGGGTTCTATTCCCAAGAACGATAGAAACCAATCACACATGGAAGAAACAAATTTTGAGTGTTTGGATGGTCCACATATATTGACCATCCATATGTGCATGATCTACAGTCTTCAAATTCTACTAAGTTAAAAAAAGTATCTAGGAGTCCATTACAAAATATTGAAGTAAAACTAGAATACTAGTTTGAAACTATAGATTTGGTAACTCCATGAAACATAATGACCTCTAAAAAACAAGCATCTAAGGTCCCCTAACGTGGTTGTCAAACTGATTGAATGAAAATTGGCTAATTTCATCATATAATTTACGATCATCCATATGAAATCATTCCCACAAAGAGTATGTGGATGTCCAATAAATAGATCTGTAGTGATATCATATCACTTCAACAATGGAATGTGAAGAGGATAAAACAACCCAATTGGACTCTATTCATATACTTTGATCTTCTAGAAAGTGAAACACATAGATACTAATCCACAACTTCATATCTCATCTTGGGAAACCAATACTGAACACTTAAGATGTAATACATCTTGTTTTTTTTGGGGAGAATATCCCATGTAATATTATGGGTTTCATGCACCACCTCTCACCTCAGGGTAAAAGGATCTGCCTATATTTTATAATAAATTATAGGACCATCGAGAGACTAAGGGAAATCACCTGAGGTCACTAAACTATTTAATGAACTACTAATGAACTATAACTCAGGGTCGGTTACCTTCTCAGTCCGAACCTGATTGATTAGAGAGGGGGTGACCTACACACTATCAAAGAAACCCCATTCTCTATCTTCCTACACCCATTGAATAAAATAAATAAATAATATCATCAAATCCCAACCATTGATAGTTTCTTTATGTTCCTACAATAACATAATCTAGGTCAATGTGTCAGTTGCCACATTCCTCTTCCATGATGTATAATAAATTTGAAGAAAAAAATTCCATATAAACTTCACACAATATCTTCATTAATGGTTCAGGTCCCCCAGGGTGAAAATATACTTTAGGCTCCTATTATCAGAATTCACTATAAAATGATCCCTAAAGAGATATTATATCAACATATTTAGCGCGTACATGAAAACTACCAATTCCATGTCTTGGAAGGTATAATTAAGTTTAATTATTCACAATATTCAATATATGACCCCCCATTATTAAGAATAATAAAAACTGGTATGGATATCAAAAGAGCCTAAAATTACTCAAAATAACATTGGAACTTATTATCTAAATCAATATTCACCACATTACCATTTAAAGGCTTTAAAGAGTAATCTATCTAAGAGATGTCATTGAACAAGAATTTATAACAATCGTCCAAGCCCAGAAAGATAATTTCATAGAAAAAATGTGTTGTGCACTCATAGGACTTGACTGATCAAACATTAAATTGATCCAATGAATCTACTACATCAGAAATCATCTAGCCTAAGAAAATCACTTCATAGATCCAAAACTGGCACTTTTATAACTTGTAATTTTGATGGTATTCCATCAAAACACCCAAAAAACCTATATATGACCTGCATTATCTTTATATCTTTTAGAATACACCAATATTCCATATCTAAACAAAACCATAATAGAATAAAAAAATCAATGTAAGATCTGATTCATTATTAATAGGAAAGACTTCTAGAGTATTAGTAAGTCTAGATAGATTAAAAAATACTCAAAATATGTCTATTGTATTAAAAAGTTTGTAAAGACCCATAAAATTCAAGGAAATTTTTTTTTCTTAATTTTCTTTGGAATTCTACAAGAACGCAGTTTCTGACGGCACCTGATTCCAAGGCCCGGTGTGCCCAGAATCATTTTGCGAAGTTTGGCTCGGGTACGTTCAGTGAACGAACGAGCGGGGTTTTTTCTAACTTTTGAACCGGTGCTCGGAATCGAATTCCGAGGGCACCAATGGAATCGCAGCGCCGGTATTTTCTTACAAACGCATTTTCCATAGTTGCATTTGCTCGGGTGTGGTTTTTAATTTTTGGGGTTAAGTTAAGAAATAAAAAAAAGTGGTGCGACACTTTATTTTATTTCACTTAAAGCCACTTAAAGCCACTTAAGCCATTTTAATCGGATAGGGTGGAACCCAAAATATCCTACCCACATGGTAGGATATTTGTGAGGTGAGGCCCACACGAGCCCCACCATTTCTTCCCTCCTAAGTAACGCACCCGCAAACCCCCTCTTTAATGAAAGTCAACCGTGCGTTTTTCTGGTTAAGAAACACCCCATTTAATTGGGCAGTTAAGTCATTACAATTAATTCATCAAATTAATTTTTCGTTTCTTAACTTTGAATTTCAAATCATTGGCATGGGAAAAAAATAAGACCAACACTAGTTTTGTTGAGGGGTTGCTTGTTGAGTGGATTTTGAGAAACTCTAAAGCTTGAAGAACGCGAAGAACGCGACGAACGCGAAGAACGCGAAGAACGCCTCATCGCCGACGAAGAATGCCGACCTTTGACGAAAGGCGACGAAAAATGCCGAACCCACGGAGATCGACGACGCGACGCCATGTACCGCGACGCCCATGATCCTCCTTCCGCGACGTTTCTTCCGCGACGTTCCTTCCCCGCGACAATCTTCGATCAACTACCGATTGAGGTAGGGGATTGCAGTTCTTTTAATTCCTTTGTGAATTATATCCTCAACATGGGTTTAATTGGTGCAATTAAATCTGTGTGTTTTTAATCCTCGGAGTTTGACTACGCGACGCCGTGTACCGCGACGCCCCTTCCGCAACGCGACGATCCTCTTCTTCCGCGACGAACAATTCCGCGACGAACTCACATTTGACGACAATGTTGAGGTATCGGTTTTTGTTCATTTTAATCTATGTGATTATATTCGCAGTTTGTTTAAATATTTGTTGTGAGACTTTTAAAACCACTAACGCGGTGGGTGAGGACCAACAAACAAATCTGAACCCACTGTCCTTTCGTTCTTGGTGTGCGGATGGGCGGGTGATGACAAAGTAAGCCGCAAGGGAGATGTGAGGTCCTCGCAGTGAAGAAAGGACCTCGGGAGGGCCATTGGCAAAGACGGCACGCAATTCTGACCACCAGAACTCGTCCGGTGGTCCGCGGAGCAGCCCGCCGGCGGGCCTCGCCGGCACGGCGGCGCTTGCGGCAGGTGGCGGCGGCGCCCGGCGCGCCGCCGGAAGGAGCCACCGTGGCTGAAGCCGCGGCGGCAGAGCACGGTCACGTGACTGCATGGGACCGGAGGGGGACGGGACACGACAGCCGGCCGCGTCCGTGGGCAAGGGCGGCCCCACGCGGGGCCGCATCTCCTTCACGTGGGGGCAGCGCGCCCCCCGCTTCGCTCGGCCGTAACGGCCGAGCCGACCCACTGGCCAACCGGCCAGTGCCAACCGGGCCGCGCCGGCCGGGCCGGGTCACGCCCACCCGGGTCGGGTCGACTCGATTCGGGCCGACCCAGGGGGGTTGGGCCGGGTCGGTCTGGGCCCAGACCCCCCGTTTTCGGACCCCTTTCGGTCTTTTGCCCATATCTTGGGCTACGGGCCTCCGATTGACGCACCATTAGAGGAGATACGATCTTTGGATCGAGATGGTAGTTTTGATATATTACACTCATGGTTTGGGAGAACTTTGGGTTTGGCCGGGTTGGTTTGTACACGAAACCAACTGGGCCCTCAGAGCGGAAACGCTTATAATTTGAGCTCCGGACATCCGATTGACGTGCCGTCGACATTGATGGATTCCTCTAAGTGAGATGGATCTTTTGTCTTACTCCGCCCGAGGTTTGGACATAGGTGGAGTATGGTCGGGTTGGTTTTGACTTAAAAAACCAACCGGGCCCCTGGGACTAAAAAGCCAATAACTCTCAGACCGGGCGTCCGATTGACGCGCCGTCTGCGACGTTGAGTTCCTGTTGACGATACGGAACTTTTGGATACATCAACTCTAGACTATGTGTCAGTTGATGTATCAGCCTCTCGGCTCGTGGAGAAGACCCTCTCAAATGAGCTTGCTGTGTGCGGGAACCCTAGGTCTGGTTGCGACTGCGACTGCGACTACGATGACGACTGTACATAGATCCTCAGTGGATTCGACGGCGAAGACTACAACACTCAGCGATCCTACGTGGGTCAGTTCTACAGATCCTGTGTGGGTCCGATCCTGTGTGGGTCTTTGCAGGGGTTAGTTACCTATCGATCCTTTGTGGGTCAGATCCTTTGTGGGTCATTGCGTGGGTTAGTTACCTATCGATCCTTTATGGGTCAGATCTTTTGTGGGTCATTGAGGGGGTTATTACCTATCGATCCTATGTGGGTCAGATCCTTTGTGGGTCATTGCGGGAGTTAGTACCTATCGATCCTTTGTGGGTCCGACGGCTTAGATTAATGAGTGGATATATATGATCATCTCTATCATCTTACGAAGAAGTATACCTGTGTGAGCTGAATCCTGTTTTGATTTCCTATGTGGATTGTGTTGTGCTATCCTGTGTGGATTTACGTTTTGGTTTCCTGTGTGGACTGGGTTGTACATGGGTTCAGAATTTGGAGCGTACTGGAATTGATGACTTAGGTATATCTATTGGCATATACCTAAGCAGTGCCGTATGTTACTTCGTGATTGTATCTTTCCTTTGTGGTTTATCCTTTGTGGATTCTGGGAGACCTTCGGGGGTCTCGGGGTCCCTACTGAGTAGCTTATACTCACCCCTGCATGGGCTATGCCCGCACTACTTTGTGTTGGTTGTAGACGACGGACATCGCTGATCGTGGTTGAGGCTTGCAGAGCAGGACGATACCTGTAGGTGGACCAATGGGCGGGACGTACTCGGAGCGGTCGGTTGGACCCGAGGAGCAGTGGAGGCTATCTGTACCCACCCTTCAGGTGGGACTTCCAGTGGATGGATCGACGCTGCGGCTCTACTTTTAGTTGTTGTTTTCCCTTTCCAGTTGTACTTTACTTTCAGTTTGGGTTTGTATTCTGGCCCACTTACTTTTCCACACTTACTGTTGTACTCAGTTTTTCCTTAGTGTTTACTTCTACTGCTTGCTTTCTCTATGGTGTTCATTTACTTTACAAAGGCAATGCCTTCCCTTTTTACCGTGATTTACGCCTTGGTGCTAGTCGCCAGCCCCTGGCCTATGGAAGGCGGGATTGGGGTAGTCACGGCACGGGCCCCGAGGACGGGTCGTGACAAATTGGTATCAGAGGAGTTCGGTTCTACCGTAGAACTTTAGACTCTGATCTTTTTCTATGTGATGCAATAGTGTTAAGCGTATTGGGTGTGGTTATCAGTACAGGGAGTCCAATGTTGGTGCGGCGGCCAATGTATTCGTACACCAGGACCCTGACTTTAGATTTCCAACTTAATGCATGAAAACATTGATTGCATGTGTGTTTCAAGTTTTCTTTGTGATTAATTTGTGTCAGCTCACCAGGTATACTGTTCTGACCGTGGCACACCTGTTTCCTTTTCAGGATGGCCCCACGACGGCATCCAGCTAGGGTTCTGAGAGTTGAGCGTGACGACAGCCCACCGAGCAACGAGGCTTCGGTACAGGGCCCTTTGACAGCTGAGGCACCGGCAATACCTTTACCCACTGAGCCACCGATGCTTCCATCCCCAGCCGCTGATGATGCATGTCACCTTAGTGCACTACACAAGTTCCAGCGCCAGCGACCGCCCAGGTTCCACAGGGAGACGGACCCCCAAGCAGCCGAGGATTGGCTGGAGGTAGTGGTACGAGTTTTTAGGTTAGTGAGGACACCAACAGACCTCATGGTGATCCTCGTAGCGAGCCTACTGCATGCGACGGCGGGCCGATGGTGGAGCTTGATGCTCCAGGTGCATGATGGGGCATCTCTTCTCTGGACGGACTTTGAGAACCTCTTTAGCTCAGAGTTCGTCCCAGCCACCCTCTGTGCGGTGCGCATCCAGGAGCTTCTACAGTTGCGGCAGTGCAGCTTGTCGGTCGCCCAGTACTCGGAAAGATTTACCGATCTCTCGCGCTACTCAACATACATGGTACGAGACCCATTATTCTGGGCCCGAACCTTTGAGTAGGGATTGATACATGAGATCAGGGCATCGTTAATCACCCTCATCATTCCGACTCAGGCATGAGTACTGGAGTGAGCCCTTTTGATCGAGAGCTTTCTTGCTGAGCCTTCTTCAGCAGCGAGACATACCGCGAGGCGACACGTAGTAGAGTCTTCTACAGAAGGCAGTCGACGGATGACTCATGGGTCCAGCCAGACCAGAACCTCAGGCAGACAACCTCAGGACACTGGCTCAGTAGTGCGGGGCACACAGCGTGGATCCAGTCTTTCGAGAGGTAGACAGTGCTACACATGCGGCGGGCAAGGCCACATGGCTCGTGACTGCCCGACCCGCTGTGCCGAGGAGCAGCAGACGGTTGAGGGGCCACCTAGGAAGAGGCAGAGGGTCGACCGTGGCGGTCCGCAGGGAGTAGGTGGACGAGGAAGAGGAGCTGGCCGAGCAGCAGGTGGTGGGCGATGCTTTGAGGCTCTACCACCACCACCACCAGGAGGTCCACCACGACCACCGGGAGCTGGCGGGCAGAGACAGGCACAGCTCCAGGCAGCGGAGGCCTATAACCACGGCGCACCCAAGATGATTCGAGGTACTATCTGTGTCTATTCCACCCTTGCTGCAGTTCTTATAGACACCGGAGCGAGTCATTCTTTCATAGACGCTGCCCTTGTTCGGAGCTCGGAGATTCCGACTGAGCCGTTGGCTCGATCCTTATGGCTAGAGACTCCTATGGGAGAATACTCGATGATTACGCACTGGTTCCAGCAGTGTGAGCTTACTCTAGGAGGCGAGAGCTTTGGCTGGTATCTTCTTGTAGCAGCGTCGAGGCCTTACAACGTCATCTTGGGTATGGATTAGTTATCTATAGTCCATGCACAGATCGACTATATCAGGCGCAAGGTTTGATGTGTACGCACCGACGAGAGCAGGTTCAACTTCACTGGCGAGTAGGGTGCCTTCACAGCACAGGATGGACTTCCGTAGAGGAGAGGACATCCCATCACTAATCAGTTGGCTAGCCTCATCCTAGGAACAGTTGACATGTGGAGTCCTGGTTTTCCTGTAGTGGTGGATCAGTATGTGGATGTTTTCCCTGATGACGTTCTAGGACTACCTCTTCGCAGAGAGGTAGACTTTTATATTGATCTGTACCTCGAGACATCCCCGATATCCACCCTAGCATATCAGATGGCTCTCGCCGAGCTTCGAGAGCTATGGGTATAGTTGGAGGACTTGCAGGGCAAGGGATTCATCTGACCCAGTGTTTCACCCTGGGCTTCCCCAATATTGTTCTCCAAGAAGGCGGACGGGAGCTTGCGACTTTGTGTCGACTATCGTCGCCTGAACCAGGTGACAGTGAGGAAGAAGTATCCACTACCGAGGATTGATGACCTCTTCGATCTTCTCAAGGGAGCACGGTGGTTCTCAAAGATAGTCCTCAGGTCAGGCTATCATCAGCTCAGAGTTCGGGACGAGGACGTGCAGAAGACGGACTTCAGATGTCGGTATGGCCACTATGAGTTCTTGGTTATGCCATTCGGCGTAACCAATGCTCCGTCAGTGTTCATGGGCCTCATTAACAGGATCTTTCAGCCATACCTCGATCGATTTGTCGTGGTCTTCATCGACGACATTTTGATTTACTCGACGACTGAGGAGGAGCACGCCTACCACTTGCGGGTTGTACTAGACACACTCTGAGAGCACCAGATTTATGGAAAGCTCTCGAAGTGTCAGTTCTGGATATGTGAGGTCCACTTCTTAGGGAACGTCATCTCTGAGGCAGGAGTTGCAGTGGATCCTGCGAAGATCGAGGCAATGCTAGCTTGGGAGCCACCCAGGAGCGTGACAGAGGTGCAGAGTTTCTTGGGACTAGCTGGATACTACCAAAGATTTGTGATGGACTTCTCCAGAGTTGTGTCACCACTCTTAGCTTTGATGAAGAAGGGGAAACCCTTTGTGTGGTCAGACAGATGTCAGCAGAGCTTCCAGGAGCTGAGACAGAGATTGACCAGCACCCCTATCTTGAGGCTTCTGGAGGAGGGAGTAGGGTATGTAGTCTACTACGATGCATCAGGGACCGGACTCGGATTTTTCCTAATGCAAGAGAGGGCGGTGATCGCCTATGGATCACGTCAGTTGAGGCCACATGAGAAGAACTATGCTCCCCATGACCTAGAGTTAGCAGTAGTGGCCTTCGCTCTGAAGACATGGAGACACTACCTGATGGGCAAGTGCTTTACAGTCTTTTCTGACCATCAGAGTCTCAGGTACATCTTCTCTCAGAAGGACCTGAATCTGAGACATCGGCGATGGCTCGAGTTCCTCCAGGACTATGACTTTGAGATATTCTATACTCCTGGGAAGGGGAATATAGTAGCCGATGCTCTCAGCAGGAGGACAGGAATTCAGTGTCATGACCCATCCTCGGGGCCCATGCCGTGACTACCCCAAGCCCGCCTTCCATAGGCCAGGGGCTGGCGACTAGCACCAAGGAGTAATTACCGGTAAAAATGGAAGGCATTGCCTTTGTAAAGTAAACAAACACCACAGATCAAGAAAGCAGTAGAAGTAAACACTAAGTAAAAACTGAGTACAACAGTAAGTGCGGAAAAGTAATTGGGCCAGTATACAAACCCAAACTGAAAGTAAAGTACAACTGGAAGGGAAAACAGCAACTGAAAAGTAAAGCCGCAACGTCGAGCTGTCCACTGGAAATCCCACCTGAAGGGTGGGTACAGATAGCCTCCACTGCTCCTCGGGTCCAGCCGACCGCTCCGAGTACATCCCGCCTAGTGGTCCACCTCCAGTTACAGTCCTGCTCCGCAAGCCTCAACTACGATCAGCGTTATCCATCGTCTGCAGCCAACACAACGTAGTGCGGGCATAGCCTGTGCAGGGGTGAGTATAAGCTACTCAGTAGGGACCCTGAGACCCCCGAAGGTCTCCCAGATTCCACAAAGGTTAATCCACAAAGGAAATATACAATCACGAAGTAACATCCGACACCGCTTAGGTATATGCCCATACATATACCTATGTCATCAATTCTCATTCGGCTCCAACATCCGAGCCCAAGTACAACCCAATCCACATAGGAACGCAAAACGTAAATCCACACAGGATAGCACAACACAATCCACATAGGAATGTAAAACGTAAATCCACATAGGATAGCACAACACAATCCACATAAGAAAGCAAAATGTAAATCCATACAGGATAGCACACCACAATCCACATAGGAAAGAAAAACATGATTCAGCTCACACAGGTATACTTCTTCGTATGACGATGAAGATGATCAGATATTGCCACTGATTCATCTAAGCCGTCGGACCCACAAAGGATCGATAGGTACTAACCCCCAAAATGACCCACAAAGGATCTGACCCACACAGAATCGATAGGTAACTAACCCCTGCAATGAACCACATAGGATCGGACCCACAAAGGATCGATAGATAACTAACCCCCGCAAAGACCCACAAAGGATCAGACCCACACATGATCTGTAGGCGCTGGCTCACACAGATCCGCTGAGCACTGACCCACATAGGATCGGACCCACACAAGATCGGTAGCACTGATCCACGTAGGATCGCTGAGTGTTGTAGTCGTCGCCATCAAATCCACTGAGGATCTCTGTACAGTCGTCTTCGTCGTCACAGTCGCAAACGCAACCAGCTCTAGGGTTCCCGCACACAGAAAGCTCATTTGGGAGGGTCCATTCCACGAGCCGAGAGGCTGATACATCAACTGAAACATAGTCTAGAGTTGATGTATCCAAAAGTTCCGTATCGTCAACAGGAACTCAACGTCGCAGACGACGCGTCAATCGGACGCCCGGTCTGAGAGTTATTGGCTTTTTCGTCCCAGGGGCCCAGTTGGTTTTTAAGGAAAAACCAACCCGACCATACTCCACCTGCGTCCAAATCTCGGGAGGAGTGAGCCAAAAGATCCATCTCACCTAGAGGAATCCATCAAAGTTGACGGTACGTCAATCAGACGTCCGGTGCTCAAGATATGAGCGTATCCGCTCCGAGGGCCCGGTTGGTTTCATGTACGAACCAACTCGGATGAACGCAAAGTATTCCGAAACCTGGAGTGCGATATACCAAAACGACCGTCTCAATCCAAGAATCGTATCGAAACTAACGGTGCATCGATCGGAGGCCCGTAGAACAAGTTATGGGCGTCCGACCGGAAGAGATTCGGTATTAAGGGGTTCGGGCCTGGTCCGACCCGGCCCGATACCCCCAGGGTCTGCCCAAACCGGGTCGACCCGAACCGGGTCCGGGTCCGGCCCAGTTGGCGCGGCCCGACCTGGGCGCGGCCCGACCTGGTGGACCGGCCAGGCAGCCGACCCGGCATGGGCGCGGCACGCCGGGCGCGCTGGCCAGGCGCTCGACCAAACGGCCGAGCCGTACGAGGGGGGGGGCCCTGCCCCTGTCTTTGTAACCGCGACCCCCCCATTATGGGGCCGACTTGTGCTTGCCGCCGGGGGTTCGTAACCCCCAGACTTCCCTTGTCCGGCCGGCCCGCTCTGGCCGGCCGGCTTCTGCCGCCACGGACCGGTGATGACCGGTCCCCCCTGCTTCGGCGCCGGCGGCCCGGAACCGGCCGCCGGTCACCCTGCTCCGCCGCGGCCCGGAAGAGGCAGCAACTGTGGTTCGTCCGGCATGGCGCGACGGTGTTGCACCCCTCCGTCGTGGCCCCGCCCCAGCCGCAGTGTCTTTGGGTTTCTCCGACGCGGCACGACAGCGTCGCGTCCTTCTTCAATTTCACGGCGCGACGCGACGACGCCGCACATTTCTTGTCGTACGATCCCGCGTGGTGCGACGACACCGCTCCATTTCCATTCCAATCCATATTAGAAACAACTACATGGATAAGGGAGGAGGTTCGGCCGTGTTTGTGCGGTCTGACCCCCTCTCGTTAATCGATAGCAATTGGTCATATTCCACGATGAACGTCAAGGTAGTAATCACAAATAAAATAAATAATTAAATAAAACCCTACCTTGATCGTAGCTAGTATGGAGGTTCATCGAACGAGAATTCGTCGCAGAATATCTGTTGCAGAAAGAGACTTCACGAAAGAAGATGTCGGCGGCGTCGTGGAAGGAGACATCATGGAAGGAGACGTCGACCTCTGAGAAATCCGGCGTTCTTCGCGTTCTTCGTGTTCTTCATGTTCTTCGACGAAGAGGATGAAGAAAATCAAGACTCCCTTAGCTTTTCTCCCAAAGCTCCTAAGGCAACAAGACTCCAACAAAAATAAAATAAGTCCCTTACTTATTTTATTAACTCAACATAAGGTTTGAAATTCAAACACTCACATTAAACCCACTTCATTAATATCATAAGTTATTAAAACTTAAGATATCAAATTTAATTGTGAGTTGAGGGAGTTAAGGAATGTGAAGGGGTGGGGTTCGTGTGGGCCCCACCACCCTCATAACCTCCCATGGGAAGTTGGGTAGTTACCCAACTTCCACCCAAAGCTTAAATCCACTTAGAGAAAATAAAAATTGTAGTTAAATTTTTATTTTAACTTTCACAATTTTTATCAACTTCTTTCGTGAAAACGCAACTCCAGAAAAGTTGTTACTAAGAAATTATCGGCGCTGTGAATCCATCGGTGCCCTTAGAATTCGATTCCGAGCACTGGTTCAAAAGTTATAAATTCTCTCTCGTTCGTTCACTGAACATACCCGAGCTAAACTTCGGATAGAAATTCCGGGCACACCGGGCCTCAGAATCAAGTGCTGTCAGAAACTTCATTCTTGTAAAATCCCTAAGAAAATTAAGAAAAAATTTCCCTTTAATTTTACGGGTCTTTAAATTACTCCCACCTCAGGGATTTACGTCCCCATAAAGTTACATCATAAACTAGGGAAACAAATGTGGGTACTGAGAACGCATCTGAGCCTCCCGCTCCCAATTGCTCTCCTGGAGATTCCCGTGCTGCCATCTGATGCACACAGGAGAAATTGACCGTCCACGTAGGACCCGATCCTGTCGATCCTCAGTCTCCACTGGGACCTCCGTAAAAGTCACCCCATCTTTAAAGTCTAGCTCCCCATGGTCAATGATATGCGTCGGGTCGTGCACGTATCTCCTCAGCTGAGATACGTGGAAGACGTCGTGCACTCGGTGCAACTGAGGTGGTAGAGCCAGGCGAAAAGCCACCTCACCAATCCTGCTGAGGACCTGGAACAGTCCAATGAAGCATGGAGACAACTTTCCGCCTCAACCAAATCTTCGTAATCCATGTTGAGGTGAGACACGCAAGAAGACCTGGTCGCCATCCTCGAACTCTAGTGGCCTCCGCCTTCTGTCAGCATAAGATTTCTGCCGGCTCTGAGCTATCCTCATCTGCTCTTGGATGACCTGGACCTTCTCTGTCGTGGCCTGGACCATCTCCGGTCCCACAAGTGCTGACTCCCCAGGGTCTGTCCAGCACAAACGAGATCTGCAAGGTTGGCCGTACAATGCCTCGTATGGTGTCATCCCGATGGTGGAGTTGTAGCTGTTGTTGTACGCGAACTCCACCAAGGATAGGTGGTCCTCCCAGCTGCGACCAAAGTCGAGAACACATGTGTGGAGCATGTCCTCGAGAGTCTGAATGGTCCTCTCCATCTGACCATCCGTTTGAGGGTGAAAGGCTGTGCTCAGACGTAGCTGCGTCCCGAACGCCTCCTGCAACCCCTTCCAAATCCGGGAAGTAAAGCAAGCATCTTGATCGGAGACGATAGACGATGGCACACCGTGAAGCCATACAATCTCCCAAACATAGAGACATCCTAAGCTCTCCACTGAGCCCTACCCTCTGATGGGTAAGAAGTGAGCCGACTTGGTGATTCGGTTGACAATCACCCAAATGGAGTCGTGACCTCTGGAAGTGCGTGGAAGTCTAGTCACGAAGTCCATATATATCCCATCCCACTTCCACTCCGGGACCTCCAAGGGCGGTACCAAGCCTGCTGGTACCTGATGCCCTGCCTTCACCAGATGGCAGGTGAGCATCGAGAAACGAACTCCGCCACATCCTTCTTCATGCCCGACCACCAGTGTTGTCGTCTGAGGTCCTGGTACATCTTCGCCACTCCGGGATGTACCGCCAAGGGAGAAGTGTGAAACTCTCTCAGAACCTCCTCCCATAATGCAACCGGTACCAAGGTACGTCCTCTGAAAAGGACTCCGTGCTCTACTCCAAAGGAGAAACCATCAAGTGCCTATCCTGAGGATATCTTTGCACGCCAAGTCTCACAGTCTGCGTCCCCACACTGTGCCTCTATGACCAGATGCAGTAGTGGTGGGGTGACTGTGAGTGACTGAAGGGAGGCTTCTCCATCTCTATCCACGAAGGATATCTACAAGGCAGCTAGCTGCTCTTCCACCTCCTCAAGTAGATGAATGCCCGTCCTCCTGCTGAGAGCATCGGCTACTACGTTCCCCTTCCCAGGAGTATAGACTGTCTCAAAGTCATAGTCCTGGAGGAACTCGAGCCATCGCCGCGGTCTCAAGTTCAGATCCTTTTGAGAGAAGATGTACCTGAGACTCTGATGGTCAGAAAAGACTGTAAAGCGCTCGCCTATCAGATAGTGTTTCCATGTCTTCAGAGCGAAGACCACTTCTACTAACTCCAAGTCATGGGTAGCGTAGTTCTGCTCATGCGGCCTCAACTGACGTGATCCATAGGTGATCACTACCCTCTCCTGCATCAGAACACATTCGAGTCTGGTCCCTCATGCATCGCAGTAGACTACATACCCTACTCCCTCCTCTGGCAACCTCAAGATAGGGGCGCTGGTCAATCTCTGTCTCAGCTCCTGGAAGCTCTGATGACATCTGTCTGACCACACGAAGGGTTTCCCCTTCCTCCTTAACGTTCTGCAAAGCTGCAAATATTTCTCCTTTGCCGAAAAGGGAAATCCGGTCTCATCCCCTAGATGAACCATGTTCCTTTCCTAATACAGTCAATCCCATCATGATTAGTTAATTCATGGCATGGATGACGTCGTAAGGCCTCGACGCTGCTACCAAGAGATCCAACCATTACTCTCGCCTCCAAGGGTTGAGTCACACTGTTGGCATCAGTGTGTGGTCACTGGGTCTCCTCCAATAAGAATCTCGCAAGTGAGGGTCAATTCAATAGTTTTTAACCGGCACCTCTTAGTAATAACAAACAAAAGACAAGAAATAAAACATCACCATTTCAAGTGTCTTTTATTACTTCAACTCAAAGTAAACGGACACAAGGCATCACAAACTACGAAGCTAGAGGCATTATGGGCAAAGGCCTCTATGCCTGGAGCTAGTCCCGCACTAGTCCACCCGCTTCCAGAGCTCCATGATCGTAAGATTCAGCTGCCTGAAGTTGTGCTCTCCCCTGAGGTCGAGGTGGACCTTCTGGTGGTGATGGTGGTAGAGCCTCAAAACGTCGTCCACCACCTGCCACTTAACCAGCTCCTCGGCCTCGTCCACTTGCTCCCTACGGACCGCCACGGTCGAACCTATGCCTCTGCCTATGTGGTTCCTCAACCGTCTGCTGCTCCTCTGCATGGAGGGTCGGGTAGTCACGAGCCATGTGGCCCTGCCCACCGCATGCATAGCACTGTCTTCCACTCATAAGACTGGTTCTATTGCGTGTTCCCCACACCTCCGAGCCAGTATCCTGTGGTCGTCCACCCGTCGGCCTAGCCCTCTTGGACCTCAGCGACATCTGTCTACTGCCGGCTACAGAAGACTCCGCCACGTGTCGCCCTGCGGTAGGTCTCGCCGTTGGTGTAGACTCAGCAAGAAAACTCTCGATGAGAAGAGCTCGCTCCAGTACTCCTGCCTAAGTCAGAATGCTGAGGGAGATCAGTGATGCCCTGATCTCATGTCTCAATCTCTGCTCAAAGGTCCGGGCCCAAATGAATGGGTCTCATACCATGTCTGTCAAGTAGCGCGAGAGATCGGTAAATCTCGCCGAGTACTGGGTGACCATCAAGCTGCCCTGCCGTAGCTGTAGAAGCTTCTGGATGCGCACCGCACGGAGGGTGGCTGGGATGAACTCCGAGTGGAAGAGGCTCTCAAAGTCCATCCAGAGAAAAGATGCCTCATCGTGCACCTGGAGCATCAAGCTCCACCATCGGCCTGCTGCCGCGTGCAGTAGGCTCGCTGCTAGGATCACCATGAGGTCTGCTGGTGTCCTCACTAACCTGAAAACTCATACCACTGCCTCCAGCCAGTCCTCGGATGCCTGGGGGTCCGTCTCCCCGCGGAACCTGGGTGGTCGCTGGCACTGAAACTCATGTAGTGCACTAAGGTGATGTGCATCGTCAGCGGCTGGGGCTAGAAGCATCGGTGGCTCAGCGGGTAAAGGTACCGTCGGTGCCTCAGCTGTCAAAGGGCCCTGTACCGAGGCCTTGTCGCTCGGTGGGCTATCGTCACGCTCAACTCTTGGAACCCTAGCTGGATACCGTCGTGGGGCCATCTTGAAAAGGAATAAGGTGCGCCACGGTCAGAACAGTATACCTGGTGAGCTGACACAAAGTAATCACAAAGAAAACTTGAAACACACATGCAATCAATGTTTTCGTGCATTAAGTCAGAAATCAGAAGTCAGGGTCCTGGTGTACGGATACGTCGGCCGATGCACCAACACTGGACTCCCTGAGCTGATAACCACACCCAATACGCTTAACACTATTGCTTCACATAGAAAAAGATCAGAGTCCCTAGTTCTGTGGTAGAACCAAACTCCTCTGATACCAATTTGTCACGACCCGTCCTCGTGGCCCGTGCCGTCACTACCCCAAGCCCTCCTTCCATAGGCCAGGGGCTGGAGACTAGCACCAAGGCATAATTCCCGGTAAAAATGGAAGGCATTGTCTTTGTAAAGTAAACAAACACCATAGAGAAAGCAAGCAGTAGAAGTAAACACTAAGTAAAAAATGAGTACAACAGTAAGTGAAGAAAAGTAAGTGGGCCTGTATACAAACCCAAATTGAAAGTAAAGTACAACTGGAAGGGAAACAACAACTGAAAAGTAAAGCCACAACGTCGACCTGTCCACTGGAAATCCCACCTGAAAGGTGGGTATAGATAGCCTCCACTGCTCCTCGAGTCCAGCCAACCGCTCCGAGTACGTCCCGCCCAGTGGTCCACCTCCAGGTACCATCCTGCTCCGTAAGCCTCAACTACGATCAGCACTGTCCGTCATCTGCAACCAACACAACGTAGTGCGAGCATAGCCCATCCATGGGTGAGTATAAGCTACTCAGTAGGGACCCTGAGACCCCCGAAGGTCTCCTAGATTCCAAAAAGGATAATCCACAAAGGAAAGATACAATCATGAAGTAACATCCGACACTGCTTAGGTATATGCCCATACATATACCTAAGTCATCAATTCTCGTTCGGCTCCAACATCCGAGCCCAAGTACAACCCAATCCACACAGGAAAGCAAAACATAAATCCACACAGGATAGCACAACACAATCCACATAGTAAAGAAAAACGTAAATCCATAGAGGATAGCACAACACAATCCACATAGGAAAGCAAAACGTAAATCCACACAGGATAGCACAACACAATCCACATAGGAAAGAAAAACAAGATTCATCTCACACAAGTATACTTCTTCGTATGACGATGGAGATGATCAGATATTGCCACTAATTCATCTAAGCTGTAGGACCTACAAAAGATCGATAGGTACTAACCCCCGCAATAACCCACAAAGGATCTGACCCACACATGATCGATAGGTAACTAACCCCCACAATGACCCACATAGGATCTGACCCACAAAGGATCGATAAGTAACTAACCCCAGCAAAGACCCACACAGGATCAGACCCACACATGATCTGTAGGCGCTGGCTCACACAGAACCGCTGAGCGCTGACCCACACAGGATCGGACCCACATAAGATCGGTAGCACTAATCCACGTAGGATCACTGAGTGCTGTAGTCGGCGCCGTCGAATCCACTGAGGATCTCTATACAGTCGTCGTCATCGTCACAGTTGCAAACGCAACCAGCTCTAGGGTTCCCGCACACAGCAAGCTCATTCGGGAGGGTCCGTTCCACGAGCTGAGAGGCTGATACATCAACTGACACATAGTCTAGAGTTGATGTATCCAAAAGTTCCGTATCGTCAACAGGAACTCAACGTCGCAGACGACGCGTCAATCGGACGCCCGGTCTGAGAGTTATTGGCTTTTTCGTCCCAGGGGCCCGGTTGGTTTTTAAGGAAAAACCAACCCGACCATACTCCACCTGCATCCAAACCTAGGGCGGAGTAAGCCAAAAGATCCGTCTCACCTAGAGGAATCCATCAAAGTCGACAGTACGCCAATCGGACGTCCGTAGCTCAAGATATGAGCATTTCTGCTCCGAGGGCCCGGTTGGTTTCATGTACAAACCAACTCGGATGAACCCAAAGTATTCCGAAACCTTGAGTGCGATATACCGAAATGACCGTCTCGATCCAAGGATCGCATCGAAACTGACGGTACGTCGATCGGCGGCCCGTAGCACATGTTATGGGCGTCCGACCGGAAGAGATTCGGTATTAAGGGGTTCGGGCCCGGTCCGACCCGGCCCGACACCCCAAGGGTCGGCCCGAACCGGGTCCGGGTCCGGCCCGCTTGGGTGCGGCCCAGCCCGGCTGTGCGGCCCGGCCTGGTGGACCGGCCAGGCAGCCGGCTCGGCCAGGGCGCGGCGTGCGGGGCTCGCTGGCCAGGCGCTCGACCAAACGGCCGAGCCGTGCGAGGGGGGGGGGGGGGTCTGCCCCCCTGTCTTTGTAACCGCCCCCCCCCCCCCATTATGGGGGCCGCTTGTGCTGGCCGCCAAGGGTTCGTAACCCCCGACCTTCCCTTGTCCGGCCGGCCCGCTCTGGCCAGCCGACTTCTGCTGCCACGGACCAGCGACGACCTGTCCCCCCTGCTTCGGCGCCGGCGGCCCGAAACCGGCCGCGACCTTGGTTCGTCCGGCACGGCGCGACGGCGCCGCGCCCCTCCGCCGCGGCCCCGCACCGGCTGCGGTGTCTTCGGGTTTCTCCGACGCGGCACGACGGTGTCGCGTCCTTGTTCAATTTCACGGCGCGGCGCGACGGCGCCGCACATTCCTTGTCATACGATCCCGCGCAGTGCGACGACACCGCGCCATTTCCGTTCCAATCCATATTAGAAACAACAACATGGATAAGGGAGGAGGGTCGGCCGTGTTTGTGCGGTCTGGCCCCCTCTCGTTAATCGATAGCAATTGGTCATATTCCACGATGAACGTCAAGGTAGTAATCACGAATAAAATAAATAATTAAATAAACCCCTGCCTTGAGCGTAGCTAGTATGGAGGTTTGTCGAACGAGTATTCTTCACAGAATATCTGTTGCAGAAAGAGACGTCGTGAAAGAAGACGTCATCGGCGTCGCGGAAGGAGACGTCGACCTCTGAGGAATCCAGCGTTCTTCGCGTTCTTCGCGTTCTTCGTGTTCTTGGACGAAGAGGATGAAGAAACTCAAGACTCCCTTAGCTTTTCTCCCAAAGCTCCCAAGGAAACAAGACTCCAAAAAAAAAAAATAAGTCCCTTACTTATTTTATTAACTCAACATAAGGTTTGAAATTCAAACACTCACATTAAACTCACTTCATTAATATCATAAGTTATTAAAACCTCAGTTATCAAATTTAATTGTGAGTTGAGGGGGTTAAGGAATGTGAAGGGGTGAGGTTCGTGTGGGCCCCACCACCCTCATAACCTCCCATGGGAAGTTGGGTAGTTACCCAACTTCCACCCAAAGCTTAAATCCACTTAGAGAAAATAAAAATTGTAGTTAAATTTTTATTTTAACTTCCACAATTTTTATGAACTTCTCTCGTGAAAACGCAACTCCGGAAAAGGAGTTCCTAAGAAATTATCGGCGCTGTGAATCCATCAGTGCCCTCAGAATTCGATTCCGAGCACCAGTTCAAAAGTTAGAAATTCCCGCTCATTCGTTCACTGAACATACCCGAGATAAACTTCAGATAGAAATTCCGAGCACACCGGGCCTCATAATCAAGTGCCGTCAAAAACTTCATTCTTGTAAAATCCCAAAGAAAATTAAGAAAAAATTTCCCTTTAATTTTACGGGTCTTTACATTCATCTACTTGGGTAGGCGACAGAGTAGCTAGCCGCTTTGCAGATGTCCTTCGTGGATAGAGATGGGGCAGCCTTCCTTCAGTCTCTCACAGTCACCCCTCCACTAATGCAGCGGGTCAGAGAGGCATAGCGTGGGGATGCTGACTATGATACGCAGCGTGCACATATATCCTCATGACAGGCACCTGATGGTTTCTCCTTTGGAGTAGAGCACAACATCCTTTTCAGAGGACGTACCTTGGTACCAGTTTCTTTACGAGAGGAGGTGCTGAGAGAGTTTCACACTTCTCCTTTGGCGGTACATCCTAGAGTGGCGAAGATGTACCAAGATCTTAGACGACAACACTGGTGGCCGGGCATGAAGAAGGCTGTGGCAGAGTTCGTTTCTCGATGCCTCACCTGCCAGCAGGTGAAGGCAGAGCACCAGGTACTATCAGGATTGGTACAACCCTTGGAGGTTCCAAAGTGGACATGAGACGACATATATATGGACTTCGTGACTGGACTTCCATGCACTTTCAGAGGTCACGACTCCATTTGGGTGATTGTCGACCGACTCACCAAGTCGGCTCACTTCTTACCCATCAGGAAGCAGGGCTCAGTGGAGAACTTGGGACGTCTCTACGTTCAAGATATTGTATGGCTTCATAGTGTGCCATCATCTATCGTCTCCGATCGGGATGCTCGCTTTACTTCCCGGCTTTGGAAGGGGTTGTAGGAGGAATTTGGGACGCAGCTACATTTGAGCACTGCCTTTCACCCTCAGACAGATGGTCAAACGGAGAGGACCATCCAGACTCTCGAGGACATGCTCCGCGCATGTGTCCTCAACTTTGGTCGTAGTTGGGAGGATCACCTACCCTTGGTGGAGTTTGCGTACAAAAACAGCTACCACTCCACCATTGGGATGGCACCGTATGAGGCATTGTATGACCGACCTTGCAGATCTCCTTTGTGCTGGAAAGACCCTGGGGAGTCAGCACTTGTGGGACCAGAGACGGTCCAGGCCACGACAGAGAAGGTCCGTGTCATCCAGGAGCAGATGAGGACAACTCAGAGCCGGCAGAAGTCCTATGCTGACAGGAGGCGGAGGCCACTAGAGTTCAAGGATGGCGACCACATCTTCTTGCGTGTCTCACCTTGATGTGGATTATAGAGATTTGTCCGAGGTGGCAAGTTGTCTCCACGCTTCATCAGACCATTCCAGGTCCTCAGCAGGATTGGTGAGGTGGCTTATCGCTTGGCTCTACCACCTCATTTGCACCGGGTGCACGAAGTCTTCCACGTATCTCAACTGAGGAGATACGTGCATGACCCGACGCATGTCACTGACCATGGGGAGCTGGACGTTGATGATGGGGAGACTTTTGCGGAGATTCTGGTGGAGATCGAGGATCGACAGGAGTGGGTCCTATGTGAACGGCCGATTCCTCTAGTGCACATCAGATGGCAGCACGGGATGCTCCAGGAGAGCACTTGGGAGCGGGAGGCTCAAATGCGTGCTCAGTACCCACTTTTGTTTCCCTAGTTTATGATTTATCTTTATGGGGATGTAAAGCCCTGAGGTGGGAGTGATGTAAAGACCCGTAAAATTCAAGGAAACTTTTTTTCTTAATTTTCTTTGTAATTTTACAAGAACGCAGTTTCTGACGGCACCTGATTCCGAGGCCCGGTGTGCCCGGAATCATTTTCAGAAGTTTGGCTCGGGTACGCTCAGTGAACGAACGAGTGGGTTTTTTCTAAATTTTGAACCGGTGCTCAGAATCGAATTCTGAGGGCACCAATGGAATCGCAGCGCTGATATTTACTTACAAACTCCTTTTCCGGAGTTGCGTTTGCTCGGGTGTGGTTTTTAATTTTTGGGGTTAAGTTAAGAAATAAAATAAAAGTGGTGCAACACTTTATTTTATTTCACTTAAAGCCACTTAAATCCACTTAAGCTAAGTTAAGCGGATAAGGTGGAACCCAAAATATCCTACCCACTTGGTAGGATATTTGTGAGGTGGGGCCCGCACGAGCCCCACCATTTCTTCCCTCCTAAGTAACGAACCCGAAAACCCCCTCTTTAATGAATGTCAACCGTGCGTTTTTCTGGTTAAGAAACGCCCCATTTAATTGGGAAGTTAAGTCGTTATAATTAATTCATCGAATTAATTGTTCATTTCTTAACTTTGAAATTCAAATCGTTGGCATGGGAATAAAATAAGACCAACACTAGGTTTGTTGAGGGGTTGCTTGTTGAGAGGATTTGGAGAAACTCTAAAGATTGAAGAACGCAAAGAACGCGTAGAACGCGAAGAACACATCGTCGCCGACGAAGAACACCGACCTTCGACGAAAGGTGACGAAGAACGCCGAACCCTCGGAGATCGATGACGTGACGCCGTGTACCGCGATGCCGATGATCCTCCTTCCGCGAAGTTTCTTCCGCGACGTTCCTTCCCTGCGACAATCTTCGATCAACTACCGATTGAGGTAGGGGATTGCGGTTCTTTTAATTACATTGTGAATTATATCCTCAACATGGGTTTAATTGGTGTAATTAAATCTGTGTGTTTTTAATACTCGGAGTTTGAATACACGACGCCGTGTACCGCGACGACAGCGACGCCCCTTCCGCGACGCGACGATCCTCTTCTTCCACGACGGTCAATTCCGCGACGAACTCGCGTTCGACGACAACATTGAGGTAGGGGTTTTTGTTCATTTTAATCTATGTGATTATATCCGCGGTTTGTTTAAAAAAATTTTGTGAGACTTTTAAAACCACTAACGTGGTGGGTGTGGACCAACAAACAAGTCTGAACCCACCGTCCCTTCATTCTTGGTGTACGGATTGGCGGGCAACGACAAAGTAAGTCGCACGGGCAATGTGAGGTGCTCGCAGTGAAGGACGGACCCCGGGAGGGCCATTGGCGACGACGACATGCAATTCCGACCACCAGAACTCGTCCGGTGGTCCGCGGAGCAGCCCGCCGGCGTGCCGCCGGAAGGAGCCACCAGGTCTGAAGCCGCGACGGCAGGGCATGGTCCCGCGACCGCGCGGGACCGGAGGGGGACAGGACGCGGTAGCCGGCCGCGTCCGCTGGCAAGGGCGGCCCCACGCGGGGCTGCGACTCCTTCACGCGGGGGCAGTGTGCCCCCCGCTTCGCTCGGCCGTAACAGCCGAGCCGACCCGCTGGCCAATCGGCCAGCACCAGCTGGGTCGCGCCCAGGCCGGGCCGAGCCGGGCACGCCGGGTCGCGCCCACCTGGGTCGGGTCGACCCAGGGGGGTTGGGCCTGGTCGGTCCGGGCCCAGACCCCCCATTTTCGGACCCCTTTCGGTCTTTTGCCCATATCTTGGGATACGGTCCTCCGGTTGATGCACCGTCAGCGGCGATACGATCTTTGGATCGAGACGGGCATTTCGATATATTACACTCAAGGTTTGGGATAACTTTGGGTTTGGCCGGGCTGGTTCGTACACGAAACCAACCGGGCCCTCGGAGCGGAAACGCTTATAACTTGAGCTCTGGACGTCCGATTGACGTGCCGTAGACTTTGATGGATTCCTCTAAGTGAGACGGATCTTTTGGCTTACTCTGCCTGAGGTTTGGACGTAGGTGGAGTACAGTCGGGTTGGTTTTGACTTAAAAACCAACCGGGCCCCTGGGACGAAAAAGCCAATAACTCTCAGACCGAACGTCCGGTTGACGCGCCGTCTACGACGTTGAGTTCCTGTTGACGATACAGAACTTTTGGATACATCAACTCTGAACTATGTGTCAGTTGATGTATCAGCCTCTCGGCTCGTGGAGCGGACCCTCCCGAATGAGCTTACTGTGTGCGGGAACCCTAGGGCTGGCTGCGACTGCGACTGCGACTACAACGACGACTATACATAGATCCTCAGTGGATTTGACGACGACAACTACAGCACTCAGCGATCCTACGTGGGTCAGTGCTATAGATCCTGTGTGGGTCTGATCCTGTGTGGGTCAGCACTCAGCGGTCCTATGTGGGCCAGCGCCTATAGATCCTATGTGGGTCTGATCCTGTGTGGGTCTTTGCGGGGGTTAGTTACCTATCGATCCTTTGTGGGTCAGATCCTTTGTGGGTCAGATCCTTTGTGGGTCATTGCGGGGGTTAGCTACCTATCGATCCTTTGTGGGTCAGATCCTTTTGTGGGTCATTGCGGGGGTTAGTTACCTATCGATCCTTTATTGGTCAGATCCTTTGTGGGTCACTGTGGGGGTTAGTACCTATCGATCTTTGTGGGTCCAACGGCTTAGATGAATCAGTGGATATATCTGATCATCTCTATCGTCTTACGAAGAAGTATACCTGTGTGAGCTGAATCCTATTTTGCTTTCCTATGTGGATTGTGTTGTGCTATCCTGTGTGGATTTACGTTTTGGTTTCCTGTGTGGACTAGGTTGTACATGGGCTCGAAAGTTGAAGCGTACTGGAATTGATGACTTAGGTATATGTATGGGCATATACCTAAGCAGTGTCAGATGTTACTTCATGATTGTATCTTTCCGTTGTGGTTTATCCTTTGTGAATTCTGGGAGACCTTCGGGGGTCTCGGGGTCCCTACTGAGTAGCTTATACTCACCCCTGCACGGTCTATGCCTGCACTACGTTGTGTTGGTTGCAGACGAGGGAAAACACTGATCGTGGTTGAGGCTTGTAGAGCAGGACGGTACCTGGAGGTGGACCACTGGGTGGGACGTACTCGGAGTGGTCGGCTGGACCCGAGGAGCAGTGGAGGCTATCTGTACCCACCCTTCAGGTGGGACTTCCAATGGACGGCTTGATGCTGCGACTCTACTTTTAGTTGTTGTTTTCCCTTTCCAGTTGAACTTTACTTTCAGTTTGGGTTTTTATTATGGCCCACTTACTTTTCCACACTTACTGTTGTACTCTGTTTTTACTTAGTGTTTACTTCTACTGCTTACTTGCTCTGTGGTGTTTGTTTACTTTACAAAGGCAATGCCTTCCCTTTTTACCGGGATTTACGACTTGGTGCTAGTCACCAGCCCTTGGCCTATGGAAGGCGGGCTTGGGGTAGTCACGGCATGGGCCCCGAGGACAGGTCGTGACAAATTTATTCTTTTAAAACATCTTCTTCCTTGTACATCAAAATTTCCTAGAAAAATATTTGGTTAATCATTGAAGACAAGTGGGATCCCTTAAGATGATTAAAGAAACTATCAATTATGGGAAACATGTATTTATTCTTCACTTTCACCTAGCTATGAATATAATATTATATGAAAAGTTAGAGAAAACCATACACATTATTGGTAAATTACACTATATAATCCCTTGGTGATATATTGGGATGGATACATCCCTTTACCTCAAGATCCACAAGATGTAATTTCACCTATTTAATATCGTCCATAGAAATATGATAATATTAAAATGAGATTAAAACTTATTAGGGAGCATATCAGTAGTAAAATAAACCTATTGTTGGAGCATCAATCCTGAAAAATCCTTTGAAACAACTCAAGTTACATATCCAAGGCCACATGATGTTCATCCACTGAACATAGATTAATGTAATTATGAATCACACTTGATATATGGCATGCCATTGAACCCAATCTATATGTAACTTTTCTTTTACACCTTTATTATGAATCCCACTACCCCGAAAAGATGTGGGTTGTCCCAAATGAATAAGAAAATGGACATTATGGTGATAACAATCAATCAGTTAAAGATGATCGGACAATCCATTCTTAAGATGAGGTAAAAATCAACCAGGTCTAACATAAAGAAATCCCAAATTATTTCCATGATATTTATTAAAACATGAAACTTTTAAAAATTAAAACCCATATCTTTTTTTTCTACCCAATAGGGTTATTAAATCTGTACCTTATTGAATCAACTAATCTTGCATACCCAAATCATCTAATTGTTCTAACATGGTAAAATAATGGGTTGCACCAATGTTAAATAAAAATTATTCCATGGAAGATAAAATAGACACCGTACCTCTCATGGTGGCCAACCCATGATCCGAGACCTCTAGTATAAATTTATTTCATGGATATTACCTAACTCAGGCCCTAAATATGTCTTCTTACCTTGGTTAGAATCTATCTTAACGTGATTGTGAAATCCCACACCCCTATAATCATCTGACAAAACCTGAGATCCCTTTGAAAAAGTAGATACCACACTGTTCCCCTATGAAGAAAATGTACCATTACACTACAGATGATAATGAAATACACAATAGTGGAGTGCACATAGTGTCTCTAGTGAATTCATAATGGTGTGTACACCCTTACCACACTAACACTAAACAACTATATTTTCCCCCTAGAAGCCGCTGGAGCTTTTACTCAAATCATTTGAGCACTCTTTCCACTACATTAATGAGTCTCATTCTACTTCTGCATCTGCCATGAAAAAGAGCTCTATCTAATACCCACAATAAGAACACCATGAGACCTATATAACCAATGAAATATTTAGTGTAAATATCTTAATTATCAACTATATTTGAATAGGTTTTTATAATGAAAAAATGAGCATAGTTGAGATCTATGCAATCAAGCCCATCTCAAAATGCTAAGACTTTAGGTAATTATTCAAGAGGAGATCCCAATCGACATGTACCAATTTTGTAAAATGGGTGAAATACCCTATCAACAAATGATCACATTTCTCAAACATTAATAACTCACAAGCTTTCACCACCCTAAAATTTCAATGTAGAATTGCTAAATAAAATATTCTATGAATGTGTTCCATGTGAATCCACTTGCCTCCATGAAAGCACCATCAAATCCCACAAGTTTCTTCCTGATCCTTCTAGTACATACATTATGAATCCCACATTATAGGCCTCATTGTTCTTTATTTACTCAATAATGTCCCCAATAAAATCTAACCGCTCCTCAGGCTCATTGGGTTCATTTTCACCATAGAAAAAAATTGAATTTTTTCTCATAAAACCATGAGCATGGTCCACCATCTATTTCATCTCTCAACCATCACATGACCCATGGATTGAATTTTACTAATCACCAACACCATAAAATACAAATCACGAGGAGGTTTTACTAGCACGGTATTCTTTATTGTACCATCTTGACATCTAAACGAGGTCTTTCTATGAGGAATCATCCACTAGACAGTAAAAAAAGCTCAATTAAGACATATTCAGTAAAAATCCTCATCAAAGGAACCACCAGAAACCCCCCAACATGGGTTCCAAAAAGGAAGCACTGATATCATAGAAAAAACCAAACAATGTAAGGGCAAAAATATCAAAATTACAAATAATTTATCACTATTCATGGTTTGGACTCATGGTAAGGAAAACCATGTTCAATCATGCGAGTTTCACTATAGTTCGTTAGAAGGGACACATGGATTGTTAATGGTTACTACTAACCATCCTCCATAACTATATTCCTCTTATGCACCTCGCTATTTCAACCCAAAACACAAATTAACACTTTGTATTACCTTGGGATATAACACCACATAGAAATACCTAAAAATATAATAAAAATGACCCATAATAGGGCCCAAAACATTACCAAGATCCCAGACCACACATGGAAACTATTGGTTCTACATGAAGATGAGTTGGAAAGGTATACCCTAACTTCCACCTTTTGTGTCTCGAATGTTATAACTCTAGTCTACTACTAAATCCTAAATAAATCCATCCTCTAATAACATTTTTTAACAGGAAAACCATGTTCAATCTAACATATTACTATAGATTTCCCACCATATGACCTAAAGTGAATTCAATATGACCATGGGCTAGAGATAGGAATCATACATAACCAAACATATATTGGGAATGGTTTCACCCACTTTAAAACTGGATGATCTATCCATGAAATTAGAATACCACACCAATACTATAATATTCAATGAAATTAAAATAAAACATCTTGAGTGCGTAAAAAAGAACTAAAATATACCAAAATATGAAACATACATCATATACAAAACATGACATAACATGACATACAATTTAAATATAGAGGCATAAGTCAAAATAAAAAAAGAATGCATACCATACCAAAAATGACCAATTGATAAATCCTAATAGATTAAACATTTCAAAAATGACTCCTCATATGCCAACCTATTGAGACCACACATTATCCATCAAACTACAGATGATGGTAATCTAGATGAGACACCTAGGTATACTAGGGCCTCTACTTTACCTCTTTCCTACAAAAAAAGTCTACATATATCCAAATTTATAAATAGAGTTCAAGACACAAACCCTAGTCGGATACCGTGATGAAAACAAATAAACTAGTTTGAAAATAATTTTTAAAACTAATCCATTTTGAAAACATTCAACTTTAAAATAATACTCTAACATCCCCCTTTTAATTTAAATCAATAATATTTTACATACAAACTAGTAACATATATCAAATAAAGAACAAATGGAACAAACCAAAACACGTTCAAAAAACCCCAATCAAGCCCCAAAAGGTATAATTATGATTATTATTATCATATAACAAATAATAAATAATGTCAATAACATATCTAGGAGAATAAATGATCAAACTATTAAAATAAATATATCATATATTCGAACCCATAATGAGTAGATTCACATAGGGATCTCAGAATAAGGGTTTGATGTCAGCTTGTCTAAATAATGAATTATAGCCTTTTATATAATGGCCAAGCACTCATGATCTTCCCAGAGCCTAAATCCATGATATCTTGATGACTCTTAGAAAATGAATGGATTTTCTCTAGTACTTATTACCGATAGAAAACATGGTCTCTTGGTTACCAATTGGAAGATCTATGGGTAATCCTCCCAAAATATTGTCAAGGTCACTCCAAAATCCCCTTTCTCACACCCCAGTTAACTCATGTTCAATTCCATGTCAATATAATCACAAGAATTTATTTATTTATGAAAAAACATATTAACAAAAAAATTTAACCATAAAAAATATACATTTTATAAAACAAATTCTCTAAATGAAAATACATTTAAAAATCCATTTTATAAATTTATTTTAATCCATAAAAACTCTTTGAGTCATTCTATCAAACCCATGGTGTTCATGCATGCCACTTCCATTTGGAAAAACCTACATAGAATCAAAAAATATCTTAAATAATTATCGAATATAAAAAACATTGAATACAAATCATTCAAAAATAATTTCAACAGAAATTTACACAAAATAAAACCAATGGTAATTATAATTTTAAAGGTATTTCATGGAAGGCACACGTATATAAAGACATCTACCTTAGAATCAGATTCAGGTTCCTCACCTTCAATGATAACCACCAAAAATAGTTAATATAAGACTAAACAAACCTAAACAATAACCAAAGAAACATAATTCCCCATTAAAAACCATGGTCTATTCATCCCTGCCAACTAGGGTTACACCATTCCATAGTAGTAGAATAAAAAGTAAGAGAAGGGGGAAAGTAATAAGAAACAATGGATATTTTGACTCACATTGGGCCAAACAATCAATAATTCAAGAGAAATACACCATAGGAGTACAGGAAAAGTTTCCAAATTAAGGATAATAATATGTAAATAATGGGTTTAGAATCCGATGTCCAAAAAATTATAAAATAATTAGGTTAAAAGTGTAGAAAACCCACTTTTTATGCTTCTAGGATAGGCCACATGGTTAGAAAAACCATGGGCCAACCACTAATCATGTTCCTCAGTCTTCCATTATTTAAAATTGGGTTTTCAATACCCATACCACAAAACGTCTGAAGGAAAACCAACTGGAATGTTAAATGAAAAATTTTATATACCAATAAGTTGGAATGCATCACAAATTACTTTTTTAAATCTATAGAGAAAAGACATCATTAAATTCTCTAGAGTTTGAATGGTTCTATCAGTCTGACCATCTATTTGATAATGATAAAAAACATTGAAACAAAAATCTAAATCAAAATATTACTAAATTAATTTCAAGAACATCAATTTTAACCTAAGATATTAATGAGATACATTAGAATATGGTATTCCCGACAACCTTATTTCTTTTTTAATGTATAATTTAGAGAGATGATTAATTGATAAATCTTATTTAATAGAAAATATATGTTCTAACTGCATATTGTGATTGACTACCTCCTAAATATAATTATGGAAAATAGATGTTATGGGGAGTTTAAAGAAAAAATAAATTTTTATCTCTTACCATTTCCATTATAGTATGGGAAATGGTTTTATCATTCCCTTACACTTCTTTCTATCAGCTTCCGATTACTTCCATTCAAAGCACAATGATACATTCTCCACAAAATCTATCTGTCTGATGTACCACATGAAATAATCTTTCATGTTTCTGTATATCTTAATAATTATAAGATTAATAGATAATCTAAAACTATGGGACTCAACCAAAAAATTCATCACCAAATATGTTTGGGATAAGACTCATACATGGTTTTGGAACCTTAACATTTCATCACAATCCATGTAAAACCCAAGAAAGTTTTGTAACATCTATTTCAACTATATATCTTCTTTATATTCCTCCTTAATAACCACTTGTAATGATATTTAATCAAGAAATTTTGGAAATATAATATTTATCCCCTTATGTCATTATATCTAGATCCACCATTTTCAAATCTTGAAATACTAGATATTTTATCATCCTCATCATAAGTAAGCTGGGATGATCCTTTTGGATCAAATAATAATCCACCATGTTCTCTTTACCATGGTGGTAATATATTGAGTAGTCATAATATTTAATAAAATATAAATATCTTATATGGTATATATTTAACTATTTGTGAGTAAATATTTTTTTAAACATTTATGAAAAGTATATATGTAAATCCATTATCTATAAATATTATAATTCCATATCTTTTATGAAATAATTACCACAACTAACTCTAATTCACGAGTTGGGTAATTTTTAGGATTAAACGTTAATTATCAAGGGGAATAATATATAACCCTTTCATTATGCATGATGATACATCATTTTTTCTTCTTTGATACATCACTATAAATTACAAATCCTTCTCCACTTGAGGGTATTGTAGGAATAAGTGTGCTGAATATCCTTTTCTTTATTTCCTTGAAATTTTCGTCACATTTATTTATCCATATAGACATGAATACCTTCTATGTTAACATGGAATATGGTTTAGGAATATGTGAGAAATTTTCCACAATGTATTGATAGTATATTTAAAAAACAAAAAATAAAATGAATCATAGTCACTATAGTTGACTTGGGCCATGATTCAATGAATTCCGTCTTTGATGGATATATATATATACATATAACTTCACATTAGATTATATAACACAAAAATTACACTTAAATTTTCTAAAATTGACAATTTGGAAATATTTCATACAACATTTCCATCCTTAGGGTCTTTAGTATGATCCTCAAGTGATATTAATGCTCATCATTTCTCTTTAAATATATAAAAATATCATCTATAATGGACACAAAAAGCTGATCATGGAAATCCTTGAATACTCTATTCATTAAATCCATGATGATAGCTAGAGAATTCGTATATCCAAATGCGATGATAATAAATTTATTTTATATAAACCTTGTAATGAAGGCTAGATTAGGTATGTATTAACTTTTTTTCATCAACTAATTGTATCCAAATCAAATATCCATCTTTGAAAAATATTGACATCCACAAAAATGATTAGAAAAATCTTCATTATGTGAAAAATGATACTTATTCAGGTTTATGATGTCATTAAGTTTTATATAATAAATATGGAGTATCAGTGATCCATATTATTTCTTAACAACGAAAAAGGTGCACCCCATGGTGATGCACTAGGTTGTACACGTCCCTTGTCCAGATTCTCCTAGAGTTTCTCTTCAGTTAAAATAAACCAAGGAGGACATCTTATATGGATACACTGAAATAGGTAAATCACTAGGTGTGAGTTATATTGAGAAATCAACATCATGATTTGGTGAAAGACTTCGAAAATAGAATAAAAATACATCAATACACTCTTGTAAATAGGTTTGTCCATAGGTTTTTTTAGAATATCAATCATGATTTTCATTCCTTAGAAGTTGACATGGGATTTATTTGAGTAAAACCAATAAATTATTTTGATAACATTAAAATATATTAGTGAGATAATAATAATATTTTCATGAACCAAATTACCGAAAACTTAAATCAGAGAAGAATCATAGACTAGAGATGCGACAATCATACCACTAGAAGGTTTAATTACTAACTCAAAATATAATTTTTTGCGAAGTTTTGTGATACCCATAGTAATTTTTTAAGATATAAAAGATAAGTTGCATCCAAAATATAATAAAAATTAATACTTCAATAGTTTACGGGTAGTATATCATTCACTAATTCATTATCATGTCGTATTTTAGCGATAATAATTGTAAGATATTTCTAATTGTCAATTTGATTAAGAGGTTGTTGATACATATCATCATCAATAACCTATATATTTGATCTCCAGAAATCACAATTCCCATACTTCATACATTTGATATACTAGATTATTAGTGGTTCATTTTACAGTTCCTTTTCTCCATTATTATATAAATTCTTCTTCCCATCACATTGATATTTTATTTATTGATGTTGTTATTTCCAGAAATAAAAAATTTACCAGTCCGCTTAATATAATTTCCTCCATGTTTCATTCTACATGTTGATAATAATGGAAGGCCCATCAACTTATCTATGTTGTTTTTATAATTTTCACTAAATTCCATTATTATTTTATTATTAAAACTATTTTAATGATGGGTACCATCAATATACATCTCAACCTTAATATAAAATTGTATGATTTTTTTATTAATATTGAAATAACATATAGATAACCCCTTTTAGAGAATCTATTTTAATCCATTGAGTAATCGAGAAACCTATCATTCAGGTTGGATGATAGCACCAAAGGAATACCTCATAAGTAATGTAAACTTTTTATCATAGTTATTAATAGTTTCATTATCATTATACATTATCTAATGAAATTACTCTTAATTTTCCTATGAAAAATAATTGGAAATAACTTATTGAATGATAATATCCAAAACTCATCCCACACAGTGGATTCAATTTTTTCACGTTTCTTCATGTTCTTAATAAGCATTTACCATCTATCTGATCCCCTTTTCAAATGAAGAAAAGTATTTTTTTTCATGTTTCAAACACTAGAGAATGGAGAATACTGATTTAGTTGTACTAGTCAATTTTTGAGTAACTATTGGAACAACATACCTGCTAAAAAAGGATAGTTATGCATGAATGACTCAAAAAATATTGTTCCCTCTATTGTGAATTTGTAATCTTATCATGATTCACAGATTGAGTGATATTTATAGTCCTAAGAACATGTTTCCTCACTCCATATCCCATAAAATTATGTCTTTAAAGAGGAAAATCATTGAATCTTTTTATCAGATTTGTCATTAACATCGTTCATTCGGGTTCCACCCAATGAATAAAATAAAAAATATTAGTGTGATCAATAATAATCATAGGGGAAAACCGAATAATCATGTGAAATATTTTATAGGATTTCAAAATCTAGAAACAATCTTTTCTATATTTTAAACCTTGTGTATAACATAGTATATCCATGATAATTATCTCTTATAGTCCTTTATAATGAATTATAAATAAATGTGAATTAACATAATCATATCCCCATGAGTCTTAACCAAGGTGCATAGTAAGGGTACACTCACCATGTGCGAAAACTTTGGAAAAGATATAATTGACCAAAGATTTCCATGGAAATTACCCATAGATGTGTCTATTCCAAAATCACATAAACATGTATTTTCTTGATAGATTTGTTTTTATAGTAATAACTAACTCCATAATTAATCATAAATTATAGTTTTATCATATAAATAGGATTATTCTAATGTTTCCCAATAAATTTTTCCCATCACATAATCTAATTGTAACTAAATAATTATCATATAGCAATTATAGTGACTCATACATTTCATACATAAATATTATATTTTATTACATTTATATTTAATACATAATTTTATGCTCCACGCTATAATCATATATGTTTAGTGTCTTTAGAGAGATGGATACATAAATAACTTGTTCAAAAAAGATATACATCATATTGAACTAATTTATTCATACCAAGTACCCCTATAAGTCATGTCATAATTAAAACCATTCTTTATAACATGGTGAAAGAAAACAAAAGAAAGGGTGAGCTCAGATTCCTAGTAAGAGTAAAAAAGGAGATATTAGTGATCACATAATCATAAAATGTGCATAAGTGTATGAGAATACAATCCTAACATTTGGAAACCCTAAAAAATATATCATAGATCATATTATTGAATCAAGGTAAAAATACTCATATTAAATGAGAAATGAATCATAATGTAATCAAAGAACACGAGCCATGAGAGCACCCAATTGGAATAAAATGGAGCACACATAATCATATAAAATAATTCCCTTAATCAAGGATCACTACCAAGTCTATCATTTTGGATTGGGTCCCCTCTCTATTCTATCATATACATAGTCTAGATTCACCCCCAAAACTATCGTAGTGGAATGAGTCACTTACTGAACTAGGTTTACTTCTTATTCCCATACTTAATTATATCATGAGATTTCTATATTTACCCAATGCATTGTTTTGATATATAATTTTGGTCCTAATAATTTTAAAATCATAATAAATTCATATATGTGTTACAGGATCATAATTAATTCAATATATATCCCAAACAAATGAAAATAAAAAGGTTCCATAAATATTAATAAACTTTATCATAGCATAAACCATGTAAAATAAGTGGGTTTTGTAAACATATCATTATAATATCCATAAAAATTATTAAGAATGAATAACAATGGTATGTTTAGATCATATCCCTAGTAAATCATATGTAACATCAAAGGATATTATCATAAATTAAAATTACTTATAAGGATACATGGAATATTGTTTGAGGAAAATGTCATTTTCAATTTGTAATCAATTATTTTTATTACAAAAATTTACACAATATTTTAGAAATAATTTCTCTGAAAGGAACAATGTAATATTATAAATGAAATATGAAATCATTGAGTGGTCATGACTACTATAAATTCCCTTCATTCCATATATGATAATACACCAGCTCCCCTCGCATTTTTATTAGAAATTTAAAAGTGCATTATTCATAAAATTAATATAATATCAATTTTAAAATATTTATTAAAATATAAATAAATGGTAAAAATTCATTAAAACATTTATAGAATATTATAATAATTATTTTTGAAATCATATTTTAAGAACATGGATATGGGTGAAAAATTGTTTTGGACAGAAGAGAGAAATAAAGTCAAATTTCATTAAAAATTTATTTCGGTATCATGAGTTATTAAAGGTAGGAAAATGAAATAAAAACATGTAATATTAAGAAATGACTGGTGGGGAATAAAAATCATGGGATTATTGAGGCATTTTTTATAAAATGTTATAATAAGGAACATAATAACTCCTTATTAAAATCCTCATTTCCTTGTGTTATTTTTTTGTTTTTATTGAGAATTCTGTTTTGGTAGTTCCGATCTAAGAACATTGATCAGGGTTAAATAATATCTAGAATATTAAATATGTAAAAAATATAATATATATTCCTTATATCTATATAGATAGAATCATCTATGATAAATAGATATAGGAAATTAAATTACACCGTCCATGGAGATGGTAGGTCGTACATACTTGTGGACATTGTTTTTTCTTTTCAATGGATGTAAAAAGGTAAATAATAAACAAAAATTTAAAAAATGATATGTCATATATATCATATATATTAATTATATATATCCTTATAAAAATTCATTCAAAGGAAAAAATATACAACAAATCACATCACCTTGTAGAGGTGTTAGACTACACATATACATGAGATACCTTATCATTTTCTGACCAATTAGATGTTAAGAAGGAAGATTTTATATTATAATTAATGAAAAATAATTATTTCATAAATTTAACATTTAAAATTGAAACCTTTTATAATATTTATACATAAAATACATTGATGTAAAATGAATTGTATCATTATGTGTAGGTGATAGTCCATATATAAACAGAAACGACAATTTCCCTTTACATATAAAGGAATTATGTGTGGATATTGGTGGTTACATAAACATAATTTAATTTAAAAACATTTTGTACAATCAAATTATTATATTTTGATGAACACCATAAATTTATAATAGTTATAAGAAGAAATAAATTGAAATAGGTCGGGTAGGAAGATTACCTCTTATTCAGTTGGCCATATTTAAATCCCTTTTAAGGACCATTGGAATGTTTTTATAATTAGTACATAACCACCAATTCATGTATAGTAAAGTTTATAAATGATATTTCTAATGTTTCATTAATCTGAATGGGTCAATGTGGTGTAGAGAAGATAATGTAAGGGTGTCCGGTTATAAGAATAGGGGAGGACACACTTGAAATTACTTATAATAAGAAAAATATAATAAAGTTCTTATCATGAAAAATATATCCAAATGGTTAGATATAAAAATTTGGTATATGATTAGGTATAAATATATTGATACAATTAAATTTAAAATTATTAATTGGAAAACATACACTTATCTCATTGTTTAATCCCCCAAGTAAACCCATTTTAATCATAACTAAGATAAATTTTTATGGTTTTCAAATTAATTATGAAGAAAAATTATATTTCAGAAAATAAATAATATTATTTATTATTATTAAAAATATGAATCTATTTAAAATATTAAATTCATAGAAGTGTTTGAATTTAGTTTAAAATAAACCCCACAAAACGTGAAGAAGTCGAGTTTTCGAAAAATAATGTTTTATATTGAATAAATCATTTTTATATCAAAATTAACATTAAATTGATTCTAATAGAATAATTTTAATTATTAATAATATAATTTTACTTATAATAATTTAAATCTCTTTTTTAAACAAATAAAAATTTATTTTCCTAAAATGGAAATATATTTTTCTATAAAAATTATAACTTTTCATTATTCTTCAAAAAATTAATCCTGTAAGTAAATTACCAAAATTTCACTCTAAGATAATTGTGAAATTATTATTTAAAAAATAAATATCATTTTCTAAAATATATTTTATAAAATTAATATAAATTAATTATATTATTTTATTATAAAAATATATAAAAACATTTTTAAGAAACATATATTTTTGATGCATATAAATAATTTTCTAAAATTTGATTACTTATATATATATATATATATATTATTTTTATAAATAATTTATATATAATAAAAAAAGTGGTTATTACTATAATTTTTTTTCCAATTTATCACCTAAGATATAATTGAATACTATTTTACAGTTCACATAGACCTGCGGTTTTGTGTATCACAAGCTATTAAAGAAATAATTTTTTTTTGAAGAGAAATATGTCATAAAATATTAGGAAGTTTCACATAGAGAGATATAAAGACCACTTATGAGACAAAAGTTTCATTTTTTGTCCCAACCAACACCATTAACTACACCACATGGAATGGTATACATATTTTTTAGTAGTATACTTGGAATGTTAACTTACTAGTAATGTCTAAATATTCTATATAATAAGGTTACCTATATGTGATTTGTAAAAATTATGAAATCTATATTACATCCATATTAACATTTAAGATAATAAAAAATTGGCTAAATGTTTTTAGTAATATATAGCATTATTTTATTAACTAGGATATGGTTTTAATTACTTATTATGCGTAGGAAAACTAATATTTGGATTAAATATTATTGTGAAGCTTTAAGACTATATGTAACTAAGTGACATGTGATGCTCTAATAAACATGAATGAATGATATGTGATATATTCATATGATATGTTTAGTATAACTTGGAGAATAAAAAATGGATGAGTTATCCTATATATGGTTTACATGATACTTGTATTAGTAATTTACTCTATTTTATATTTAAATGCACTATATGAGTATATATATGATGTAGTGAGATTTGAATGGTGAACATTTTTTTATAGATATACATTTATTTTATAGAGATCATTCAAGATCATTTTGTTTCTTGAGTAGATGTATAGTCTTATTAGATACCACATTCTTATAATTGTGAATTTAGAATTTGAAATAATTTTAAAAATTATATGTACCATTGGGTAACATTTAGGTTTATTAAAAATTAATTTATATTGGTATAAATTATTTATTTAAGGTTTTCAAAAGATGATTTGATTTAAAAAAAATTAACATCCCATGAGTAATGACTTGAAAAAGGAAACAGAGTGATAATGAGACATGTTCAGTGTAATATTTTTATTTATATAAATGATACAGTTCTACCACAAAAATTAATATATCAGATAATTTATTTTTTAAGTATCTATCATATTTGGAGGAAATTATTAATTCATTTATTGATATTTTGATTTAGGTGTTATGAAAATGTTATAAGGATTAATTAATTATAATAATGATTGTGGATTTGTTTTTGTTTTTTTTTTGGAACTATACAAGAAATAATGCAATGAACTATTCCTATATAATTTTTAAAGACTCGGAAATTTCAATGATTTTTTTAAAATGCATTGGAATTTGAAAAGTCTGTGGCTTCTGACACCGCTTGATTCCGAGGCCCGGTGTGCCCAGAATCAATTTCGGAAGTTTAGCTCGGGTACGTTCAGTGAACGAACGTGTGGTTTTTTCTATCTTTTGAACTGTTGTCCGGAATTAAAATCTGAAGGCACCGATGAACTCACAACGCCGATATTTTCTTAACGAGATCCTTACCATAGTTGCATTTGCACAGGAGGAGAAGTTAATTTTTGGGGGTTTATTTAAGAAGTAAATAAAAATTGTCAATTTTTTTTATTTTATATCTAAGGAGGTTATTCCCACCCATGGGTAGTTAGAAGGGTGGGGCCCACAACCACCTAACTACCCAAGTGTTGATATTAGAGAGGTGGGGCCCACACGAGCCCCAACCATTTAATTTACTCTAAACTCATTAAAAACCCCTCATTAAATTGGAAACCCCCCATTAAATTCCAATCTCTCCACATCACTCCATTAATTCATGACAACCCACAAATTTATGAGGATCTTCCCTCCCCCTCCCTTTAATCGTTTGAAAACACGTTTATTAAATGTGGTGATTTAATTTTGGGAGAGTTACTTTGCGTGTGTAATAAAATAATAGGGGGAGCCTATTATTTTATTAATGGGGAGAGATTACGTTATGCGAGGAACAACATCTCCTTTAGGCTCTTGAGGTTTTGGAAGAATGCCGACCTCCAATGAAGAACGACGTCTCCTTCGATGAAGAACTCTAGTTCCACGAAGAACGACGACACACCACCCATCCTCTTCTCCACGACAAGAGAGGAAACACCGCTTCCTCCTCAGCAGACTCTGATGACACCTAAGAACCCTTTCCCCACGCCGCCGTCTACCGCGACGTTGATGTTCGTCATCAACTGTTGAGGTAGGGGAATTTTTATATTTCATTATGTGATTTATTCCCTCGACATGGCGTTTATTTGTTTGGTGATGAATTGAACCACTAACGCGGTGGGTACGGACTAACGAACAAGTCCGAACCCACTGATATTTTGTTCTTGATGCACAGGGTGATTGGCGATGACAAAACAGGATAGCAACAGCAAATCGGGGCCTTTTCAGTGGAGATCGGGTCCCGAGACGACCGCAGGTGCAGCCGGAAGCAAAATCAGACCACTGGAATGACTCTGATGGCCTGCGGAGCACCGCAGTGGTGCCCCGGAGCGCCATCGGCAGAAGCCAGCCGCGGCATCGACTGCAGAGGCGAGGGAGGAGGATCCCCCGGCCACGCAGGATCTGGGTTGACCAACGGAGCCACCCTGGCATCGCGTTCGCAGAAAACGGGGGCCGCGCCCCCCGCTTGGCCAACTGGCCAAGCCGGCGTACCACCCCCCCGGCCGAGCCGGGGTGGGTCGCATGAACCAGGTCGCGCCCTACCAGGCTGAACCCGGACCCGGGTCAGGTCGACCCGGTTTGGGCCGACCCAAGGGAGGTGGGGGGGGGGGGGTTGGGCCGTGTCGGACCGGGCCCAGACCCCCCACTTCGGACCGTTTTTGGTCTTTTGCCAATAACATGATCTACATACCTTTGATCAATGCACCATCATTTGAGTAGGAATCCATGGATCGAGGTGGTCGTTTTGGTATATTACACTCGAGGTTTCGACGAAGTTTGGGTATGGCCGGGTTGGTTCGAACCTGAAACCAAGTGGGCCCTTGGAGTGGAAACACTTATAACATAAGGACCAGACATCCGATTGACATGCCATCAACTGCGTTGAATTCCTTTTGTTGAGATGGTTCTTTTTGCATACTCAAATTGAGGTTTGGATGCAATTGGAGTATGGTCAGGTTGGTTTTAGCTTAAAAACCAACCGGGCCCCTGTGACGGAAAAACCAATAACTCTCAGACCGGGCGTCCGATTCACGCATTGTCTATCGCGTTGGGTTTCTTTCGACGAGACATAAGTTTGGGATACATCAACTCTGGACTTCATGACAGTTGATGTATCGACTCTCTTTCTCGAGGAGTGGACCCTCCCGGAATCGAGCATGCTGTGTGCGAGAACCCTAGAGCTCGCTGCGACTGCATCGACTACTGTACTGGAATCCTCCGTGGGTTCAGCAACGATGACAACCGTACTGGAATCCTCCATGGGTTCGACGCCGATGACAACTATTCTTGTATCCTGTGTGGGTCCGGAAGTATTGACCTCTGTACTTGTATCCTGTGTGGGTCCGACAAAGTAGCTGGTCTTGTATCATGTGTGGGTCCGAGAGCTTAGCTGGTCTTGTATCATGTGAGGGTCCGACAACTTAGATGAATCAGTGGCTACATTTGATCATCTCTCTCGCTTTACGAAGGATGTATAACTATGTGAGCTGAGTCCTGAATTTCAATCATTATCATTGATGTGATTGACTTCTTTCCTGTGTGTACTGGTTTTTACTTGGGCTCGGAAGCTGGAGCTGATCTATGATTGATAACTTAGGTATATGTATGGGCATATACCTAAGTGGTGTTGGTTGATACTTCGTGATTGTATCTTTTCGTTTTGGGTTATCCTTTGTGGATTCTAGGAGACCTTAGGGGGTCTCGTAGTCCCTATTGAGTATCACATACTCACCCCTGCACGGGCTTTCCCGCACTACGTTGTGTTGGATGCAAACTATGGACATCACTGATCGGGGTAGAGGCTTGTAGAGATGGATGGTACCCAGAGGTGGACCACTTGGAGAGATGTTCATGGAGCAGACGGTTGGACCGGAGGTGCTGTGGAGGCCATCTGTATCCACCCTTCAGGTGAGATTCCCGGAGGATGACTCTGTGGTTGCTGTTTTGCTTTACTACTATTGTACTTTCCCTTTTCAGTTGTACCGTACTTTCAATTTGGTTTGTATACTAGCCCATGTACTTTTTCAGAACTTACTTTTGTACTCAGTTTTACTTAGTGCTTACTTCTATCGCGTACTCTATTGTGTGTGCTTACTTCACTCAAAGACATTGATTGTATGTGTGTTTCAAAAGTTTTATTTGTGATTACTTTGTGTCAGTACACCCGGTATACTGTACTAATCGTGGCTCACTTGTTTCTTTTCAGGATGAACCCATGATGGTAGCCAGCTAGGGTTCCCAGTTATGTGCGGGATGAAAGTGCACCAAGCGATGAGGCCTCGGTGCAGGGCCCCATTATAGCAGAGGCACCGACGGTACCACTACCCGCTGGGCCACCGATACTACCAGCCCCAACAGTGAAGAGTGCACTCCGCCTAAGCGCGTTGCACGAGTTTCAGTGATAGAGGCCACCCAGGTTCTGCAGAGAGATGGATCCTCATGCAGCTGAGGATTGGATGGAGGCTATCTTAAGAGTCTTTAGATTGGTAGGGACACCAGTAGACCTTATGGTGATCCTTTCCATGAGTCTCCTGCTCGCGGAAGCAGGTAGATGGTGGAGCCTGATGCTCCAGGTGCATGACGAGGCATCTCAACTTTGGACGGACTTCTAGAGCCTCTTCCACTCGGAGTTTGTTCCAGCCACCCTCCATGCGGTGCACATCCAGGAGTTACTACAGCTGCAACAGGGCAGCATGACCGTAGCCAAGTACTCAGCGAGATTTACTGACCTCTCGCACTACCCCACAGACATGGTACAAGACCCATTCTTCCGTGCTTAGACCTTTGAGCAGGGACTGAGGCATGAGATCAGAGCTTTGATGATTCCCCCCAACATCCCGATGTAGGAAGGGGTGCTGGAGTGGGCCCTTTTAGTGGAGAGATTTCTCTCCAAGTATCCACCAGCAGTGAGATCCACCGCAGGGTGGCACAGAGTTGAGTCTTCTGTAGCCATCAGTCGACAGATGTCGTAGGGGTCCAAGCGGACCAGGCCATCAGGTGGGTGACCTCAGGATATGGGTTCGACTGTGCGGGGCACCCGACACAAATCCAACCTTACGAGGAGTAGACAGTGCTATGCATGCGGCGGGAAGGGCCACATGGCTCGTGACTGCCTGAACCACCATCCAGATGAGCAACAGACAGTGGAGGGACCTCCCAGGAAGAGCCATAGGTTCGTCCGTGGTGGTCCATAGGGAGTAGGCGGATAGGGCAGAGGATCTGGCCGCACAGCGGGTGGTGGACAACGCTTCGAGGCTCTACCACCACCACCCCTAGGAGGTCCACCCCGACCACAGGAAGCTGGTAGGAAGAGGCAGGCTCAGCTTCAGGCAGCAGAGGCTTATGACCACGACACACCTAAGATGATTCTAGGTACTATCTGTGTCTACTCCACCCTTACTGCAGTTCTTATTGACACAGGTGCGAGTCATTCTTTTATTGCCGCTGCCCTTGTTCGGAGCTCAGAGATTCCGATGGAGCCGTTGGCTCGATCCTTATGGCTAGAGACTCTTACGTGAGTAGACTCGATGATTACGCACTGGTGCCAGCAGTGTGAGCTTACTCTAGAAGGCGAGAGCTTCGGTTGGGATCTTCTTATAGCGGTGTTGAGGCCTTACGGCTTCATCTTGGGTATGGACTGGTTATCTACATTCCATGCTCAGATCGACTGTATTAGGCCCAAAGTGGGGTGTTTCCGCACGGATGGGACCGGGTTCACCTTCACCAGCGAGAATGGAACCTTCGCAGCAAAGGATGGACTTACAAAGAGGAGAGGGCAGCCAATCACACATCAGTTGGCTAGTCTCATTCTCAGAGCAGTTGACTTGCGGAGTCCGAGTTTTCCTATTGTGGTGGATCAGTTTGAAGAAGTTTTCCCTGACGACATTCCAGGACTACCTCCTCCCAGGGAGGCAGATTTCTACATATACCTATACCCTGGGACATCACCGATATCTAATCAAGCATATTGGATGGATCCCACCGAGCTTCGTGAGCTGTGGGTACAGCTGGAGGAAATACAGGGAAAAGGATTTATCTGACCCAATGTTTCACCCTGGGCATCTCTGATTCTATTCGCTCAGAAGTCGGATGGAAGCTTGTGACTGTGTTTCGATTACCATCACCTGAACCAGGTGACCGTGAGGAACAAGAACCCCCTTCCGAGAATTGATGATCTCTTCGATCAGATCAAGGGAGCATGATGGTTCTCGAAGATAGACCTCGGGTCAGGATACAATCAGCTTAGAGTTCGAGATGAGGATGTGCAGAAGATGGCCTTCAGGTGTCGGTATGGCCACTATGAGTTCATGGTTATGCCCTTCAACATGACCAACGCTCCAGAAGTGTTCATGAGTCTCATGAACAGGACCTTCTAGCCTTACCTTGATTAGTTTTTCGTAGTCTTCATTGACGACATACTGATTTACTCGGCTACTGAGGAGGAGCATTCCTACCACTTCCGGGTTGTACTGGATACACTCCGAGAGCACCAGATTTATGGTAATCTTGTGAAGTGTCAGTTCTGGATTTGAGAGGTTCACTTCTTGGGGAATATCATCTCAGAGGTGGGAGTTGCTGTGGATCCTGCGAAGATCGAGGCGGTACTTGCTTGGGAGCCACCCAGGAGCGTGATGGAGGTGCAGAGTTTCCTAGGTCTGGCTGGGTACTATCAGAGATTTGTTCCAGACTTCTATAGAGTTGTAGCACCACTTTTAGCTTTGACGAGGAAGGGGAAACCCTTAGTGTGGTCAGACAGTTGTCAGCAGAGCTTTCATGAGCTGAGGAAGAGATTGACCAGTGCGCCCATCTTGAGGCTACTGGAGGAGGGCGTTAGGTACATGGTTTACTGCGACGCATCAGGGACCGGACTCGAGTGTGTCATGATGCAGGAGTGAGCAATGATCACTTACGGTTCATGGAAGTTGAGGTAGCACCAGCAGAACTATGCTACCCATGACTTGGAGTTAGCAGCAGTGGTCTTCGCCCTGAAGATGTGGCGGCACTATCTGATGGGCGAGCAATTTAGAGTCTACTCTAACCACCAGAGTCTCAGGTAAATCTTCTCGTAGAAGGACCTAAACCTGAGACAGCAGTGATGGCTCGAGTTCCTCTAGGACTATGACTTTGTGATAGTCTATACTTCTGGGAAGGGTAATGCTGTGGCTGATGCTCTTAGTAGGAGATCGGACATTCATCTACTTGGAGAGGCGACCGAGTAGTTAGCCACTTTGTAGATATCCTTCATGGATAGAGATGGAGAAGCCTTTCAATAGTCTCTCACAGTCACTCCTCTACTACTTCATCAAGTCAGAGAGACACAGTGTGGGGACATTGACTATGAGGTGCGACGTGCTCAGATATCCTCAGGGCTGGCACCTGAATAATTTTTTGAAGACGGAGAGCATGTCATCCTCTTCAGGGGATGTACCATGGTACCAGTTGCACTACAGGAGGAAGTGTTGTGGGAGTTTCACACTTCCGCACTAGCGGTACATCCTGGAGTAGCAAAAATGTACTAGGACCTCAGATGACAGTACTGGTGGCCAGGTATGAAGAAGGATGTAGTAGAGTTCGTTTCACGATGCCTTACTTTCCAGCAAGTGAAGGCGGAGTACCAGGTACCAATAGTCTTGGTACAACCCTTAGAGGCTCCGGAGTGGAAGTGGGACGGTATATCCATGGATTTTGTGATGGGGATCCCACGTACTTCTAGAGGACACGACTCCATCTGGGTGATCGTGGACTGACTCACCAAGTCGGCCCACTTCCTATCGATCAGAGAGTAAGGATCAGTAGAGAGCTTGGGACGCCTCTATGTTCAGGAGATCGTACGACTTCATGGTGATCCATCGTCTATCATCTCTAATTGAGACACTCGCTTTACTTCCCGGCTTTGGAAGGGGTTTCAGGTGGATTTTGGGATGCAACTATGCCTAAGCACCGCCTTTCATCCTCAGATGGATGGCTAGATGGAGAGGACCATTCAGACACTCAAGGACATGCTCTGTTCATGTGTCCTTGACTTTGCTTGTAGCTGGGAGGATCACCAAACCTTGGTGGAATTTGCATACAAAAACAACTACCACTCCACCATCGGGAAGGCACCTTAAAAGGCACTATACGACCAACCATGCCGATCACCTCTGTGCTGGACTGACCCTGGGGAGTCAGCACTCGTAGGCCCAGAGATGATTTAGGCTACGACGGAGAAGGTGCAGATCATCCAGGAGCGGATGAGGACTACATAGAGCAGACAAAATTCCTATGCTGATAGGAGGCAGAGACCATTGGAGTTTGAGGATGGAAACCACATTTTCTTACGGGTCTCACCTCGACGTGGATTGCAGGGATTTGGCTGGGGCGGCAAGTTATCTCCACGCTTCATCAGACCATTCCAGGTCCTCAGCAGGGTAGGAAAGGTGGCTTACCGCCTAGCCCGTCCACCTCAGTTGCACCAGGTGCATGACGTCTTCCACGTATATCAGATGAGGAGATACGTGCACGACCCGACACATATCATCGACCATGGGGAGTTGGACATCGAGGACGGGGTGAATTTTGTGGAGGTCCTAGTGGAGATCGAGGATCGACATGAGCGGGTCCTATGTGGATGATCGATTCCTCTAGTGTGCATTTGTTGGAAACATGGGAACTTCCAAGAGAGCACATGGGAGCGGGAGGCTCAGATGCATGCACAATACCCTCATTTGTTTCCCTAGTTTATGATGTATATTTACGGGGAATTAAATCCCTGAGGTGGGAGTAATGTAAAGACCTGGAAATTTCAAGGATTTTTTTAAATGATTTTGAATTTTACGAGTCTTTGGCTTCTGATGACACTTGATTCTGAGGCCCAGTGTGCCCGGAATCAATTTCCGAAGTTTAGCTCAGGTACGTTCAGTGAATGAACGAGCGGGTTTTTCTATCTTTTAAACTGGTTCCCAAAATTGAAATACGAAGGCACCGATGAACTCACTACACCAGTATTTTCTTAATGGGATCCTTATAGTAGTTGCGTTCGCATGGGAGGAGAAGTTAATTTTTGGGGGTTTATTTAAGAAGTAAATAAAAATTTTCGGAACAATTTTTATTTTATATCTAAGGAGGTTATTCCCACCCATGGGTAGTTAGAAGGGTGGGGCCCACAACCACCTAACTACCCAAGTGTGGATGTTAGAGAGGTGGGGCCCACATGAGCCCCAACCATTTAATTTCCTCTAAACTCATTAAAAACCCCTCATTAAATTGGCAACCCCCCCCCCCATTAAATTTCAATCTCTTCACCTCACTCCATTAATTCACGACAACCCACAAATTTATGAGGATCCTTCCTCCCCCTCCCTTTATTTTTTTGACAACAAGTTTATTAAATGCGGTGGTTTAATTTTGGGAGAGATACTTTGCGTTTGTAATAAAATAATAGCAGGAGCCTATTATTTTATTAAGGGGGAGAGCTTACGTTGTGCGAGGAATGACATCTCCTTCAACCTCTTGAGGTTTTGGAAGAACGCCAACCTCCAACGAAGAACGATGTCTCCTTCGAAGAAGAATGCCGGTTCCACGAAGAACGATGACACGCCACCCATCATCTTTTCCATGACAGGAGAGGAAACACTGCTTCCTCCACGGTGCACTCCGACGACGCCTACAAACCCTTTCTCTGCGACCCCATCTACCGCGATGCCGATGTTCGTCATCAATTGTTGAGGTAGGGGAATTTTTATATTTCATTATGTGATTTTTACCATCGACATGGTGTTTATTTGTTGGGTGATGAATTGAACCACTAACGCAGTGGGTACGGACTAACAAACAAGTCTGAACCCACCACTATTTTGATCTTGATGCGCGGGGTGATTGGCGACGACAAAACGGGACAACAATGATAAATCGGGGCCTTCGCAGTGGTGCTCGGGTCCCGAGACGACCGCAGGCACAGACGGGAGCAAAATCAGACCACCAGAATGACTTCGGTGGCCCACGGAGCACCATGGTGGCACGGGTCGCCTGCGCGGCAGGGCCGGTGGCCGGAGGGGGCGGCCGGCACCGGCCGACCGCCTGGAGGGGGCGGCGCGCCGCCGGCAGAAGCCCACCGTGACATCGGCCGTGGCGGAAAGGGAGGAGTATCCCACAGCTGTGTGGGATCCGGGTTGACCAATGGCGCCACCCTGGCACTGGGTTCGCAGAAAACGGGGGACGCGCCCCCCGCTCGGCCAATTGGCCGAGCCCGCGTACCACCCCCCCCCCCCCCCCCGGCCGGGCCGGGGCGGGTCGTGCGAACCGGGCCACGCCGGTCGGGCCGGGTCGCGCCCAGTCGGGCCTGGCCGCACCCAGTAGGTCCGGGACTCACCCGAATGGGCCAGAACCTGACCTGGGTCGGGTCGACCCGGTTCGGGCGGACCTAGGGGGGTTGGGCCGGGTCGGACTGGGCCCAGACCCCCCCAATTCGGACCATTTTTTGTCTTTTTCCCCTAACATGAGCTACAGACCTCCGATAAACACACCGTCAGTTGTGTAGGAATCCTTGGATCAAGACGGTCGTTTCATTATATTACACTCGAGGTTTTGGAAAAGTTTCGGTACGTCCGGGTTGGTTCAAACCTGAAACCAACTGGGCCCTTGGAGCGGAAACGCTTATAACTTAAGGACCGGATGTCCGATTGATGTGCTGCCAACTGCGTTGAATTAATTTTGTTGAGACGGTTATTTTGGAATACTACACATGAGGTTTGGAATTATTTGGAGTGGGTTCAGGTTGGTTTTAGCTTAAAAACCAACTGGGCCCCTAGGACGGAAAATCCAATAACTCTCAGACCGAGCATCCGATTGACGCACCGTCTGTCGCGTTGGGTTTTTTGGATGTGACAGAACTTTGATATACATCAACTCTAGACTTCGTGATAGTTGATTTATCGAATCTCTTGCTCGAGGAGCAGACCCTCCCGAAATTGAGCATGCTATGTGCGGGAAACCTAGAGCTGGCTGCGACTGCATCGACTACTGTACTGGAATCCTCCGTGGGTTCGACAATGACGACTACCGTACTGGAATCCTCCATGGGTTCGACGGCGATGACTACTATTCTTGTATCCTGTGTGGGTCCAGCAGTGTTGACCTATGTACTGGTATCCTGTGTGGGTCTTGCAGAGTAGCTGGTCTTGTATCTTGTGTGGGTCCGACAGCTTAGCTGGTCTTGTATCATGTGTGGGTCCGACAGCTTAGATGAGTCAGTGGCTACATCTGATCATCTCTATCACTTTACGAAAGATGTATACCTGTGTGAGCTGAGTCTTGACTTTCAATCATTATCATCGATGTGATTGACTTCTTTCCTGTGTGGACTAGTTTGTACTTGGGCTCGGAAGCTGGAGCCGATCTATGATTGATAAATTAGGTATATGTATGGGAATATACCTAAGTGGGGTTGGTTGATACTTCGTGACTATATCTTTTCTTTGTGGGTTATCCTTTGTGGATTCCGGGAGATCTTCGGGGGTCTCAGGGTCCCTACTGAGTATCGCATACTCACCCCTACACGGCCTTGCCCGCACTACATTGTGTTGGATACAGACAACGTACAACACTGATCGGGGAAAAGGCTTGTAGAGCTGGATGGTACTCGAAGGTGGACCACTTGGCGAGACATTCACGTAGCAGATGGTTGGACCGGAGGTGCTGTGGAGGCCATCTGTACCCACCCTTCAGGTGGGATTCCTGGAGGATAGCTCTATGGTTGCTGTTTTGCTTTACTGCTATTGTACTTTCCCTTTTCAGTTGTACCGTAATTTCAGTTTGGTTTTTATACTGGCCCGTTTAATTTTTAGCACTTACTTTTGTACTCAGTTTTATTTAGTGCTTACTTCTCTCACGTACTTTGTTGTGTGTGTTTACATTATAAAGGCAATACCTTCCCTTTTTTCTTGGGATTTACGCCTTTGGTTCTAGTCGCCAGCCCCTGGCCTATGGAAGGAGGGCTTAGGGTAGTCACGACACGGGCCCCGAGGACGGGTCGTGACATAATTGATAATCGCAACATCATATATTTCCATCCCATAGTAATGTTTTTCCATATTGATTAAAAGTAATTTTTTTAATATTATTGTTTATGTGAAAATAATATTTTATAAATCATCATTTAAATGAAATTAATTTATTAGGTTTCAATGAGTTACATGGTATTCTTTGATAATTTCTAAATAATTTTACAATTTAATGTAAATGAAGTGAAGATGATAGAGACTTTGTTCTCTATTTATAGTTAGAAATCCTTTTTTTATTCTAACTCAAACCACTTTATTGAATTTAACTATGTTATAATTAACATTTCATAATATAATGAATAATTTGACACAGTTTATAGAGTTGAAAAGCATAATTTTTAAGAAATAACATTTATAGTTATATCATAGATTCCATGACTAGATAATAATCCATCATTGTGATTTTGGGAGTAAAAGGGAACAACCTGTTGAATCAAATCCCAAACTGTAAAGAAACCGATCCACTAGTACCCATAATAGTCCTATATTGAAGTGAATTAGTAACCCCCATATACTACCTCTAGTAGGATTTGGGTTTTCAATTAGCACCAAGGATTTGAAACACTCAAATAGGAGGTATTACCCTCTATATAGTGAAAATGATTGGGAGATATTATCAACAAAAACCAAAAAATTCGGGAATTTCAATTACAGTAAACTAATATAACATAAACTATGTTAATAATTTAATATAAATTCACTATAATGAAATACCAAAAATTAGAAGCCTAATACAGTTAATCCATAATAACTGTAACCTCCAAGCTAAAAATTTTCACCTAAGACTCTAAAATCCTATAAGTGACATGAATGTTTTTAGTAGATATATGGTGATTGTAACTTATATAATTAGTAAGATCATAACAAATGTCTCTCGTAAAAATTTCAAAAGTGTATAATAATTCCCCAGTGAAAAAATATAAGAAAAAAAATACACCGGAATAGATCCTCTTTCCATCCCAACCACATCAAGGATCACTCACTAAATTACGCATCCAATGCAGTATTTTAATATCAAAATAATATTTTCTAAGGCGGTTCATGTCTAGATAAACACTATATTTCCTCCAACATACAAAAATTTATAATAACCTATGCTCTTTTACATTACATGTATACAAAGAATCACGTATATTTCCCTATATGATGTGTGTCAGGTCAAAACCCTATATACCCTTGCCTCCCACAGGGCCTGATGTCTCGAGTAAGTAGAAATAAATATCCATATCTCACATGCCATTTAGAAATTATAATACCTATCACCACACATCCAATAAAATATTTTTAACTAGGTAAATGAGGAATAATGAATGTGAAGGACATTAACCTTGCTCACTCCCATAACACGCATGAACCCTACAACATATCACATCCTATTGTCACTAGGCATTACCCCCATCAATTCCATCGTCAGTTGATACTCTACACCAACTAAGTACAACTTCCATTTATTGTGTTCATAGAAATTTTAGGGAATAGTAGGAGTTAATTATACATATGATCCCTTACCATCTTATATGTTAAGGAAAACACACCCCAAATAATTTATGTGTTGATACATAGTACTTAAACCACGTGTGGTGCTTATAAAACTAACATAAAAATATAATAATACAAGAAAACATACATACATACATACATACATACATATATATATATATTCAAACACACACACATATATATATACACTCAAACACACATCACACTAGCTCAATATGAAGGCTTCACATTATTACTACATCACCATCATCCCCCATCAATGCCAGACTACCCTTAACACATACTTCCACCACTAAATGTAGCTCACAACACAAGAAAATTGAAACACAACCCATAATTCCATTATTTCAATTATATATTTAACAATTCTCTTAATTATCATATTACCCACCTCTAATAATTTATTTCTACATTTAATTCAATATTTAATGATAGAACACACTAGCTAACATCCACATTTGTTTTCATTTATATCCAACTCCTAGGTTAACACTAAATTAATTAATAAAATAAAAACATATTAATTTCCATCCCACACTTATTTATCTTCCAAACATTATTTTTTTTCATTAGAAAAATTAATTCTATTGTAACTAGGCTAATAAAAAAAGTAATCACACAATTTTCCAACTACCATGCACTAGAAGCCACCACATCCTTCCAAAACCACCATAAAAGACATAACCATCTCACAAAAACAAATATTAAAACCCCCATTATTCCATCCCTAAACACATATGAAATCTTAACTTATCACCACCACCATCATACAAAACCAAAAAAAATACAGCATAATAACCAACATACTTGTATCACACATCAAGAAAAATCTAGTTCATGTAATTTACCACAACCCATTTGTAGAGGGTTCTCATAGTATTCCATCATTTATTATGGGGGTATTTTCACAGAAATTATAAAGTTACAAAAAATAAATTCATATCAAGATATACATGATATGTTTTTTAAAAGGAAATTTAAATCAATCAATATAGATCAAACATCCAATTTTTAAAACTATCATACCATACATGACCTAATATCTACAAAGTTAGTTGTATATATTTCAAATAAAATTAACAATATAATAGATTAAAATATGGAAAAAATCCCCTTCCCCTTAAATTAAATTATTTCTATTCATTATCATTATCAGTAAATCAAATCCATCCAACCAATGAAAAATAAGAGCATGATAATTACATTGATTCATATAAGGATAGAGAACTCCGATCCCTTACAAAATGAAAATCAAAGTCATGTGCACAAAAAAAATTGAGAAGAGGGATGATGTGCCAAGGTATCAAAATTAAAAAGACATAGAATGATCAATTATACCACATGTGAATGAGAATTTATAAGAATATGGAACAAATAATACAAAAAATGCTATATGGTGTTATAGAAAATAGAGAGTTAAAGAAGGAATATTAACACTCATTGAACTAGTGGTGGGAAAAGGACCTCCCAAACCATAAAAATGACAATAAACTGAAATTTGTGTTTTAATTTTATTTTTGTTTCTAGTTTGGATTAAATTGAACCATGTATTTTTTAGTTTTGTTTAGGTTTTAAACCAAATTGATCTTGTAAAATATATTCACAGCTAATTAAAGAAACATAATTATCATTTTTCTATCCACTCACCCCATTCCTTGATTCTATTATTTAAACAATCTATAATTTTTTTTGTAACCATTAAAGAATAAAATCATTGATTAGATAATCAGAAAAGGATAATATTATCTCACCATATTTATTTTTATGTGTAAATTCCATTGGAATTATTATCTAATAATTAGAAAATATCATAAATATCTCTAACCCTATTTTCTATATTATCAAATATCCACTCCAGGGTTTAGTTGAAAACATATACAATCAATAAGATAAAGACCAAACATCCACATTCACACAAATAAGAACAACCATAGAAAAATACATTAATACATTACTATATACATCTCCAACTGAGGTTTCGAAAAAATCATCCATTTAAAATATTTTCATCCCTTGAAATATACCCAAATGGAATTCTGAATACAGTTTTCTAAAAAAGAACCCTCATCAACAAAATGAAAACAACACTAGTATTTGTAATATGTCCCCACTGAATTAAATTCTCCAAGACTAAAACATATTTTCAGTTACAGAAACATATTCAACAAACACTTCAAATGTTGGAGAGTTGATTGATAAGTGAAAAAAAGAACCTATAATGCACAAGGATATACAATTAAGTCTTGAAAACTGTCCTCCACAGAACTACTAAAAACCAAAAAAATCGATCTCTTATCCTCCAAATACCAAAACATATAAATCATTCCCCAAAAAATGGAATGATTGAAAGATATAAAAGAAAAATATATCAAATATATAAAAGGCTTTAAATAAAAAAATCAAATGTAAATATACTGTAAACCTAGAAAGGAATACTATTCTGATCACAAGCTCCCTACAACCAAATAAAAGAAAAACAATGGTCTTCTTCTCTAAACTTACTAATTACCACATCACCACTTCCCATTATAATGAAATAATAATTAACTTAATAACTCAGTCCGTCTAGTTCATTTGAGTTTTGATTTAGATGAGGATACATTATGAAATTTGAGACCTTCATTTAGAAATTAACAGCATCATGAATCTAACAATAAATCTAAAACATTGATCAATGGATGTTAAAAATCCATGTCCAATGATATCTTTTACTTGAAATAGCAATCGATATGATGTGAAAATTATAAGAGATATATATTATAGGTAGAAAAAATCAAGTCCAATTTGCTCAGGGATGATAGACTCAAAAAACAAAATGCTAATAGATGTCACTTGAGAGGGAAAATGAGATGGATAGGAATGAAAGGTCCAATTTATGATTGAAGCCAAACTATCTAAAATTAGGGGAGATCCAAAATGGGTGACAATACCATATCAAACCATAAAACCATGGGTATAATGAAATGAATTTATTTTATAAGAAGAGGGAAACATAGAAGAGTGATAAAATAATGTGGATAAAAATTAACATGTAGGTACAACATGATGTTGAATCCCCTTGATAAATCTACCAGATAAAAAAAATTGAAAATATGGAAGTGGGAATGTGAGTCTTGAAGGAAAAGTATGTGAAAAACCTAAACACTACTAAGCAGTAATAAAGAAACAATTAAGTAATACCATCACTAAAATGGAGATATGAGAAGAATCTCTATATCCATAGGGGAGATCCATCGAAAGAGAAAGGTAATAACCTCTTGAATCTATATGATGGATGTTGTAAAAAATATGATAATACACAATCTAATCCAAACCAAAAATAAAATTATTTATTTCATTTTTTAAAATTAATAATGAACATATATTAAATGGTTAGGTTTTTTAATTAAAAAAACCAAATAGAATATTGTGTTTTTTTGGTTTTTAGTACAAAAATCCAAGCTAATTCATGACCACCCATCCTAGATATCATTAAGAAATGGGTCACCGATAAAGGAATATGAATCCCAAAGATCAATAAAGATGTATTCAATCATATAAAATAATTTAAAATAAGGAAGGATTCTAATTAGAGGAAATTACTATTGTATAATTCTAGATATAGATCCCCAATATCTCCAAAAAGATGATGTGGCCAGCATACCATTTTAATTTAATTCAATTTGGATAAATTAAAATCTTATATTAACAGCCAATTTAAAACCCCAAAACATAAGTGATTTAGAATATACAATAAAATTTCCAAATAAAACATTTATAACCTTTTATTTGATCATTTCTTCGAAAATGTACATAAAAAGTATTGAGTTATGTCAAATTGGAAAAATCTATGAAATATGAAAATTCTGGATTTTACACACTATTTAGGAAAATGAATGAAGAGAATGACTACATAAAGGATTTTAGTGACCATTTAGGCTAATTAAAGGAAGTAAACACTCAACCAAAAGAGAAAAATTACCAACCACATGACCAAACATAATGCACAAATTTAGTCAAGTGTGCATGATGAAAAAAATAAAATTTCAAAAGGGAAAAGACTCCCAAATCATATTAACACCTCCTAGACTCAAAAAAACACAAATTGACATGTTTTAAAAACCTAGAACATTAAATTTGATATATATAAAAAAATTATCATATTCAAGTATGAAAAAGTGTATAGAAAAGGAAGATAACAGTGTCTGAATGACCATCATACAAGATACCTCACCAAAACTATATATATAATAAAAAAATAATTACATTAAAGGAACAAAGTATATAACAAGAAAATATTATAACCATGGAAGAGGATAAAAATTATTAACTATCATGAGGCTATATATATCATATAAACACAATGTGAAAAAATAACCTAAAAAAACACTAGATTACAATCACCCAGCTAGGACTTCCTCTCATAAGAACATTCCTAGAAACCGCCATAAATCTAAAACACATAAAATAAGGGTATTGAATGCTCACACGAAACATTCCTATTGCGATCTTAGATATATAATATTAACTCCACCAACATCAATTCATCATTGAGGTCCATCAATCCCCAGTTAATAAAATGGGATTTATTCTGAAGATTCTAATGAAGATAGGTCACATGAACAACATTGTGATCCATGAAAAAATAAGAAATAATTCTCCCAACAATAATGAACCACTATGATCGATGAGGAAAACCAATAAAAAACACAATGTTTCCAGAAAATGAACTAAAAGGTCCTATTTTTTGATCTACAGAAGCCTTTTAATGGTCTAAGATAAATTCCATTCACACTCATACTAAATAAAACTTATCTAATTTCCTCTACACCAAATTCATTCTAATGACTACTAAATAAAAAAATATGGCCACACAAAATTAAGATTGACAAAGAATTCAATATAATATTGAAAAGGTATCTATACTAATAGATGTGTGATAAATGATTTTATAGGAAAACTCAACCCATGGTAATTGAATCACCAATATTCCTACAATATACATGAAAAAATATTGAAAAATATCCTAATATTCCAATATATTCCATATAGTCTATCTATCTATTAGGGGATGAAGAAAAGTGCTAAAGTGTAATATAGAGCCCAAAAATGCAACAATAGCCTCTATAATGGGGATGTAAAACAAGAATCCTAGTTTGATACAATAATCTTTTGATATCCATGGATGCTCAATACCACATACATATACCACTGCTCTAGAGCATACAACACAGTCAAATATATGATCTATATAAAATTTTATGACATTATTAGTTATTCTAAAATCTCCCAAATGACATTACACCCCCCCCTGCACCCAAGGTAACCCATTGAAAAAAACCATTGATATTTCCTATCATTTCCACATGGGGAAATCCATGGTTTTCAATAAAAAAATCAAGGAACATAATACTATAATTTTTCCTTTTAACAGATCCAACACCATGAATCATTCTCCACCATTGACAACTCTAATATAGGACAGTAAAGTTGCCTCCTCAAAACAAAGTACTTGTTAGAAACAATTGGATTCATCAATATGGGTGAGATTTAGAACTCAAGTATAAATACCTCACTCATGGTAATAATAAAAACATACTCCCCTAATAGATCATCATATTCCTCTGATACTTGGACCACCCTCTAGGCTCTCACTATGACTGATACCATATTATTTCACCGCCTCCTCTATGTTTCCCAAAAGATATTTTTAAACCTTATATATAAGAGATGATGCTAAAAAGATCTAATAGAGACATACATTTCCACTTAATTATACCAAAAAAAGATGAATAACTACAAGATCTCAAATTAATTTCCAACCATCCTTGAACTACTGAAAAAAACTCCCTAAATCATTAGGTTCAGCATATCAGCCAATACATTCCATTATTTTCTGGTGTAGGTGATGTCAATATAGTAATACTAGTGGAACTCCTTGAACATATAATATTTTATATATATACCCCACTAGTAGAAAACATACATTATACTTTTGGTTCCATGATGAGTATAAATAGATCACACGTGTTGAAATTCCACAAAAAAATTTAGGGAAAACACCACAACTAGTATCTTCAGGTCATGAGTGGATTATTTACCATTGGGGGATGTAACCACAAATAGCAATAATATATCATTCCATTCATTTTAATCAAGACTCATCTCTAATACTCACCTCTATTTATCATCCTTTGAGCTATGTCATTGATCTTCCTTGCTGTAAGACACAATGCCGCAATACCCAGTGTTGTGTCATGGTTCCCTGTAATGAAATTGTAGTTCATGAGCATGATCACCCTAATAATTCTTGGATGAAAAAACGATCACAAAAACCCTGAATTAAGCCTTAGTAAAAATTCAAAAAACATAAAAATATGTTCTAACATTTATATTCCCCATATAATTCTTGGTTCCCAAAATGAACCCTCACAAATTCAGAAATTAATATTCCATATATTATTCTCATCCTATAGTGACATGATTTTTCACAAACCCTATAAAATAATGATTCTGATCCTTTTAATTCATTATTGGTCCTTTTACCATTAACTCTTACCTAACTTGTTCATCAAATCATGAATAACATGAAACATCTCATCCACGATCCCCCCACAACATTTTTTTGTACAACTCTATACTCCAACCTCCGCACTCAACCATTCTCCAAAAACCCAGGTTCGTTGCACGAATAAAATAAACCATGTACCTAAGGACACTCATGATGTAGTTAATACCTCTACATATCCATTTATATGTAATATAACTTGTCATACCTCTACTATTTGATTTCCCATGATATCATCCAGTAACATCCATTGATGCACCACCACTTCATGACACTTCTCAATCATGATTCATTTACACATAGAGGCATTGATAAATCTTTATAATTTATACACTGAGGTACTATATTGAAACTTGGTGTGATAAAACTATCTAATCCATATACAACCCATTCATATATCTTGATCTTCTCTTAAGAACCAACACATATTCAATCTAAATCAATCTCAGATCTTGCACTCACCTTTGTGAGACCATTAAAATTTACTAATTCTACCCAAAACCAATTCTAAATCCCCAAAAACGTTTTATCCTCTTAGAATCATCCCATTAGTGGAAAAATTGTCCCCCTACGAGTTTCACTACATCCTGACACTTATGACCTAGGGTCATATATCTATGACTGATATGATTCAACCTACCATAGGTTTTTTTCCATGATTTTTTAAAACCAAACATTGGATCTCCACCAAAAATGAGTCTTCTATTACCAAAAAAAAAATTAGTCATGGATACCCCTCTCATACCCTAGAACCAACCCATGACCCTAATATACGAACACCCAGATGGTTCACAATTACACTATTAATTCCACAACAATATTGTTTCAACACATGACTTGTCAAAATGATTGTAGATATTTCCATTATAAGAATCCACAACCAAAAATGGATTCTAATTGATGGTGCCCTCCACCCAAGAGATCTCCTACTATAACACATCTAGTGGTCCATCCTACAAAATCCTCAAAACACACTAATATGGATATAATTTATGAATCTACCAATAAATATCTATCCAATTGATCTCACATCAAGATCTATAAACCACCCATATGTAGATCCCATAAGACGTTAACCTCTTCATACCAATATGGGAATCTTCCTCACAATAATAATGATATACCCATTAAATAGAAAACCAACACCGATATCTATCCCATTTAACAAAAACATAGAGAAAATAAATATATATAGGATATTTTATCTTTCCACGTACCACAAAAATAGAGATCAAATATCACCCACCAAGATCACTTGGTTGTTCTCAAGTTAGAATGGTGTACAAAATGATCACATTGTTCAAGCATTTATGTTACCCCGAAAAAAAAAACAAAAATCCTCTAATTTTTTTTCACAGTTAGAAGTTAATTATTTCCAAAAAAAACACATTAATAGTTTTAAACACCACAATTTTCTCATTAGTTTTAAAAACACCCCATGGAATCTAATAGTTTCTTCACCAAATTAAATATCTCCCAAAATCCCAAGCCTTACCGGTTATTTTCCAAAAACGGATCATGATTTAAAAAATATTTTGAAATAAAATTTAAAGAACCATTTTTAACAAATCTTTTCAAAACCAATTTTACTCATATTTTACAGAAAAAATATAATACCGACCCATTTCAAATCATGGAAACCATGATCCATTTCAAATTAAAAGACATTTCAAAACCACTAAACACACCTTACAACACCACAATAGTTTTTTTTAAAAATATGTTTTACTCTAAAAATATTAGTTTTTATAAAAATAACACATCAAAAAATGATATTCCTATGTAATAAGAATAAACACATTACAATAAAATAGAAAATACCCAAATATACATATTTATTTAATCATTACTTATAATATATTTAATCATACATCAGTTATATTATTAGTTACATAAGTTAACAATGGAATCCGATTTAGTGCCTTGGTATGGAGAACCAACCATATGTGATTATATTATTTCCATAACATTATATTATTAGGATTTTTGAACAACTTAATATATCCCAATAGAGTTCGATAACTCATCATGATTCCCATAAATCCCACTTATAGATCATTTGTCTAAGAGAACACCTCACTCATCCCATATTACCTAGTTCTAAGATTGGAAATCCCATATAAACTTTTGTTTCAGTAGAAGTGATGATGTACAATAATGATATTGATCTACCTCTAGATTCATAGTAACATTTATCTAGATATATAATGCATAATCACATCCCAAAACATGCTTAGATTCCACTTTGTAATACCCTAGTGTAGATATCCCAAACTACACTCAAGCAGGGGTCATTTCAATAACTCTAGCATATATCCCCTTCTGAAAAAAGCTTCCGAATAGTGGTGATTGATTAAAATATTCATGGGGAGACTATTAACTAATGATAAACTGATGGGTCACACATATATTTTATTGAAATTTAATTGTGACACATCTACATATCTAACAAAAAAAATTATTATAGACATAAAATAGGGATCCATCACGGAACCTACAGTCTAGAATAGAAAATAGTAAAATAATTAATATGATTTAGTATCAAAAAATTATTATCATTCGAAGAAAATGAATTAAAAATTAATTAGATATATATAAGGATAAATTATATTCTACATGATAAAAAATAATTAAAAATAAATTCATGACCTCTTACCTCACATAAGAAATCATGATGTCCCACCCATGGGCAGAACAACCCATTAAAAAATTAATGAAATTCCGGCTCTAGGAGTTACTTTTTACTAATATAAAAAACAAGAAAGACTACCAATATATACCAAAATCCATTCCATGTATTGAAGTATGTGGTGAGATGAATGACCAATTATAACTCCCCAATACATCAATAATATAGAGTGTTGTTGTGATCAAGGGGATTTTCATGTAGTAGATATAAATTGTTATAATCATGTCAATGCAACACACCCACCCGGAAACATAAAACGCAATTCACATATAATCATATAATTTGGGTCACCATGTGTTATCCTAGACACCATAACACCCGACCATACCTAATTTGACAACAAGATGGATGGAATAGAGTTACACATTCCACAATTTAATACATACCTAAATATGTAGGGAATAATTTTTATTTGTGTCCTCAACCCATACCACAAAGCTCATTGTATGGAACTACACCACATCTGATATCGTACCAAGAATATGACCATTCTTTCTCACTCAAGGTAAGATAAATCCCCATCTAGAAACTACCTTCTAACTTAAGGTAAGGAAATCTATGAAATCCTTGAAAAGGTCACAATGGGACCCCATATATGTCATGGTGGCCCCATATCTAATTTTATATCCCATCCAGTTATCTCACTCATGATTGAACCATCATCTATCTATCATCCCACATCATTTCAATCATATTATAATTAACAAGGCCAGGTCACTCATAGCAATAAATCTTGTAGAACCACTAACTTATCACTCAAGGTATGACCCAAAATCATACACACTAGGATTCCATATCTCCCATGGTGATCCTGTTACACCATATCACTCATAAAGAGGACAAGCCTCAAGATTCTATCTCATATAGGGGGAATATATTTCAAATCACATGTATCTTGTCAAAATATGTAGGAAACAAAAAATAAATTATGAAACCCATCCAACAAAGAACCTTGTCACTTATAAAGAATTATACACTATAGACCTAGTCCCTTACATAAGCATCCACTGTGGTTATTTAAACCTACCTATACCCCCTAATTGTTCAACATGTCCATCCAGACCAACCCAATACATTGATACAACAAGCTATTTCACATTGGTCTACACACTTAAAACACACCATCCTACACACCAATCCACTTTAATCATGATGTACCCATGTTTTAGAAAAACAATGTATCACACATATGATTTCAAATGGAAATATTTAATTTTTACCATGATATTTTGGATTCACATTAAATCAATGAAAAATCCCATCGTACAATCATTTAAAAAATGATCTTTTTTCCATCTTACTCATGGTAGGACATTCGAAAAATCATATCAATCATTATTTAAATATAACTTTTACCCTTTGGAAATAAAATTTCAAAACCCAATCCCAAATAATATATTTTCATTGAAAACCAATTTTAATCAAACCAATTTTTAAAATCATCGTTCACAAAAGGAAATGTCTTTTAATTTTCCAAAATAAACACACGCCTCTATATAATCTATAAAAGTGGAACTGGTTCCTGTTCTATGATGACATGAACATAGAACTCTTTATTATGATATATGTTTCACTATGAAAATTAGGATTATGTGATCCCATTGAAAAAATATGGGGAAACTCACAAAAGATGAGAAATATACAAGAAGATAATATTAATGTTGTATACAATCATAAAATAAACAAATAATCAAGAGACATAATAAATCCATGGGACCCTACCTCAACCAATTTTGATAACTAATTCCAAGATTATATAAATTTTCAATGAGTCTTTCAGAACCTTTCTCATAATGAAAATACATAAAATTAATCAATTAAAAAATCATAACTTAAACCCCAATTTGGAATAATTAACTCCAAACTCACAGGGCGGCCACATGATTTCAAATACCTGGGATAAATGTGTTCTCCAATCTTGAAGAACAACCAAATTAATATAAAAACAAAATCATCTATTTAATTACTCAAATTATTGTATACTTTAAACATAAAATACTTAAAAAATTTAATTATAGTCACTGTGAAACATACTTTATTAAAAATAACAAAATGAAACATGATGTCTTACTCTCTTGATATCCCTTATAAGGAACACATGGAAACCCCAAAATGGTCAAACGAAATTAGAGGAGATATAAGATGAGGAATAAATGGAAACACTTGAGGAATGTTACTTTTAATTAGTGAGATGAAATCTACCAAAATCACACAAATCAAGCGGGGATATCCCAATATGTTCAACCAGGGAAAAAAGGGAGCTGGGGGGGGGGGGGTCCAATAATGTATCCCATAAAAAAATTAAAAAATGTACCCTAAAACAACCTAATAATACTTGTATATGGTTCCCTTGTTGTGTCTGGACTGGTGCACACCACACAAGGACACACTATAATATTTCACTTTATGATGTAGTGTAGAAACCTTTGGTAGGTAGCATAAGGGACCTTCACCACCATTAACCTCCAAAAAAATATTTCAAACTACAAAGTGGGACATTCCCCCAAAGGAACATCTATTAAATAACAACTTTTATGCACTATTAAAATTTCTATCCACATGAAACCACACCAAAACTCCCAATGTGGTGTCGTGGTGCCTAACTGATAGCTTCATTTTTGAAGTAGTGTGACTCCAAACCTTCTCTAATTAACACCCAAGCACTATTATCATTAACAAGACCTCTCTCCATGTCCCAAACACCGTCCCAATATCTTATAATAGACATATTCTAAATCTAAGACTCATTTATGAAAAAAGTACCTCTCCAAAAAAAAAATTAAATTCCCTCAAGAATTCATATTCTGTAAGTATGATAGTTAATATATGGATATTGATCAAATAGATATTAAAATACTAATTGAAAATTTCATATATTTTATGGAATTAAGATAAAACCTTGTTTGATATCTTACATTATATATATATATATAAATCTATAGAAATTCAATGGATTTGTATCTTATTAGAGTAAATAAGATTGGTTTTAAATCAAAGGAATTCTTAAAAATGAATCTAGATATAAAAATGATAAATCAATTTAACATTATGGATATTTTAATGTCTACTGGGAATATTATTTTGGAGATTTAAAGACCAATTATATAATATAATTCTTCATAAGAGGTTGATTTATTTATTTTATCTCTAAAACTCAAAAAATACTTATTATTATCAGAACATAATTTGATTATAATATTTTATATCGTAAGATAAAAATGAAACAATTTCAATGATATGGAATCATAAGGATTTTATATAATAAACAACATATAAAATATAAAAATATTAAAGGTCAAAATATATTTACTTCAAAGACTATTTTAGTACTAAAAATGTGGAATATAATGATAATAACTTGGAGTACAATTCAATGAATGAATCATCTAAAAATATCTTGATGAATCCCTTCAACAAAGAAGTATCTTGAAACTTATATGTTTTTTTCAATGTTATTTTTTTTCAAAAAATAATTATATGAAAATTATTTATATATTAAATATATCATTATTTTTTTTAAATGATGGTGAATAAGTTTTTGGGTGTCTTGGAATGTTTGGAGAATTCATAGTCAAAATAAAATAAAGGAAAGAAGATATTTAGAGGGAGTATCCTAGAATGGTGGGACATAAGAACTTGTTAGATTTTTTAGTTGAAATCATGTTTCCAACAAATATAAACATATAAATTATAAATTTAATGAGATGTGAGTTCAAAATAGAGACTTTAAGGTAATGATATTTCATTAATGTTGAATTATTCATTGAACCATGATGTGTAGTTATCTGAAAAACATAAATTTATCCATAAACGTTTTGATTAGATAAATTTTATATTTGGATCACTATATGAAATACTCTATTAATCAATTAATTTATTAGTTATTAAACTTCTTTCATATCAATAGTTTTTTACTTCCTCATATACATATTTTAGGTTTCTTAGATCAAAAAAGGGTTAAATGGTATAATTTTTTGATACATTTTGGAAAATTATGATGCAATAGAATTTTTTTATTCAACAATTTTTATCTAGTGGGTATTTTGATAACTTTTTATTTTATTTTAAAACTGTTAGACAATGTTTCATATGTAGACCATTATTTGGATAATTAATTATTATTGTATTATAATGCATACCATGGTTTGTGTGAATTAGTTTAAAATATATATTTAATTTCTCGTGAACAAAGATATTGAGATGGTGTTTGATTTGACCTTTAACAGAAATAAATCACATAAAAATAAATTCACTACTAACAGTTAATCTAATAATGAATCAATTAAAATTTCATGATTTCAGTAATATTTTTATATAAATATTATATTTTATAAGTAAAAAATTCAAACCATAATATTCAGGGTAATTTCATAGATTTTATAAATATTTTTTATTTAATTAGAATGATCTAGAGATAAAACTAAAGGGGCTAATAGAATTAATGCCTGAATAATCAATTTCAGGGATGAAAATTATGTCATAATAGTTTTTTGAAGTTAATGATACTTTAAATAAAGAAACCATCTTACTATAATCATATACCTTGAATTTAAAGGCCCAAAATATTTAATTCCAGGAATTTTTCTCTACATTATTATGAATTTAATATATATACCAATTTTAAGTTATTTTCTGGAATATATAGAGAAGTTTATTAATATATTTAATACAATATTTTCAAATCGTGGTTTGAATAAATATTGAACCATAATATCAAATAATATACAATATTTTTAATAAATATAAATAAAAGAATAATCTATTATAGAAAGGGGGAGATGACCACCCAAAATATTAACCAAAATTTCTTTATAAAAATTGATTAGTTTTGATAGAATAATAATAACAAAATCTTTCTTGAGAATATGTTTCTTTTGTGGATGAATGATGATCACATTTACCTAACTACACTCATTTTTTAGCATTAATCATGATACTTTGTTTATTGATTATTTTAACATAATTGATATTTTTATGGGATTAAAGTGAGAGATAATATAAAATGTAAAATCATGTCTTCCAGCTCTATTTTTTTATTAATTATGAGAGGTGAAATATTGTGTGACTTGGGATATCAAAATTGGTCACCCAAGACTAGAAAATCATAATGTTTCGATTAGAATTGAAAAAAAAATTGGCATTGTTTTTATATGTTTTAATGATTTATAACATCTCATAATTTGAATTGTGTTGTTGAAAATATTATATACTAACTAGAAAAGGTAGGAAAGTACTGTTATAGGGAAATGTTTTTTGATCATGGAATCCTTCCCCTCTCTATACTATTTATTCTTCATAGGGAATATAATTTAAAGATATTTTATTTAGTTGTACAAGTTTTTGTGAATCATGATGAACGCATATGGAAGTTTAGTACAAGTAAAAGTTTAAAAGTTATATTCCAGGATCCATAATGTTTTAATTTATGATATAGATATATTAATATATCATAAATCATGTATTTTATATCATTTTTTCATTATAATAACCCGATTTATTATATTAACACCATATAATATCACAAAACTATATTTTTTTATATCAAAATTTGATTAGGTGATCAATTATTAATGACTATAAGATTAAATTATTATATTATGTTATAAAATGTTATAACATACCAAAATTAATTCCATTATCATTTTTGAAACACTTCTTTTCAATATAATATCATTCATTTTATTTAATAATTAGATAAGGTTAGAGAAATAAAATGTTGAAATACCCTTAATATTACAATTATAATCACAACTATAGATCTAATTTTTAAATAGTTGTATTAAAATTATGTAAAGGACCATGAAATTACATCATGTGAGAAAATTCACTCTGATAACTAGTGTATGAAAAAGGGAGGTGATATTCATTTGGCCATTGTTAAGGTATATTCATCAAAACATAATGTGGATAAATATTTGGAGTAATAAATATCACTATAATAATTTTTTATTATTTACATTATAAAGATTTCATAAAATAATCCATGTAGATATTTAATATGGTTTTATTATTTTCCAATTTGTTTATGTCACATTATATATTTTTTAAACCTATCAAAATTTCCATTATTGGACTTACTCAATTCTATATGAATCATAGTTTTTTTCATTTTTTGTTATACAGTTTTCCAGAATAATATTATTTTTAATGGATGCAAGAAATATATTTTCACAAATATATATTTAAAAGTATTATTAGGTTTAATATAACAAATATTTTTAAAATTATTACCAAGTAAAAATTTTAGGACATACCAAGGTACTTTATGGGACATAGAATGTTTAATGGTCTTATAATGATCGTTCATGTTCCTTAATTTTTGAATATGATACTAAAAGGGGAATAAAAGAGTCAATCATTTTTATCAAAATATATTCCAATAAATATCAACTTGATCAAATCCTTATAGATGACATGATTTAAAAAAACCCAAAAAATTTAATAGGGAATATTTTTAAATAATAACGTATAGCGAATTTGAAATGATTATGATGCATAAAATAATTTTTTTCTTTATTTTAAAAACTTTCAAACACAAAAGGAACAATTTAAATAATAAAATATATATCATTTATATTTTCCTTGATTACTAGTAATAATGTTAGTTTAAGGATTAATAATTTTGTAATATATTATTTTTAACATGATCTTATTAAATCTTGGAAACTAGTTGAAGAAATATATTTTAGAGGAATGATTACTCATTTTTTATTAAACTCTATGTTTTTAGATGTATTTTTTCTTTTATATTTATTAACAGGTTTAGAAAATGAAAAATATTCTCATCATAAATATATTGATATAATTTAATTTTTTTAGGAAATATAAAAAGGTGTAATTTTTCCACCATAAAATGTGTTTATCTTTTAATCAACCAATATACAAACATTGTAATCATTATATTAAATTACAATTTAAAATTAGGAAGTCTATGATTCGTAGTAGGAAAATTTGTTTCTCCTTCCAATAAAAATAAATCCTTTATAATAGTTTCAATTATTTTTTCCAAATTTGTTGAATTAAGAAGATATTGTACACAAGTATTGTAGATGAAATAAAAACTAAAGGAAAATGGTTTTATCTTATCACATTTTTCATTTAAGTATTATAACACAAGTGTGATGAATATATCTAATCATCTATCACAAAACTCAGAAACATATTATATTTATGTTTGAAATCATTTCATCCATGATAATACAAAAAACATGATATCATTAAAAGACTTAATATAATATATTAGAAATTTTATAATATCTTAATGACTAAATTGAATTAGAGTAAAAATGTTCTCATTAAATAAAGTTGGACATGAATAAACACCAATAATCATTAATTTTTTGGGATAATCTATATTATAAAAAAATCCAAAAAACAAGTATATTTTAAATTTTCATAAACATATACAATCCTTGATGTTTATTATTTAGTAATAAACATATAAACAAAAACATCCAAATTTTTACTTCATAATAAATATAATTTATATCATTCATAGGTGGGATTACTTGTTGTATACAATAAAAATAATAAATACATTCCATTTTATTTAACATGATTTGTAAATATTTTAAATATTTATAAATAAGAAGATTAATTTCATCTCACCAATATATAATGATATTATATTTATTTTTGTGATTATATATCTTATTAATTCTCCATTTACTATTTTTAACAATGATAAACCTTGATTTGGATCCATGGACCTCAATATGTGAATTCACTAAGAGTAATTGTTTTATTTACAGATAAATATAAACCGTTATTCTCATTTCATACACTTGATAAAAAGATATTATGGAATACTAATTTTCATTAAGTCATCATCAATCCCATTTGAATATTTACTATACTAAAATCCAATTGATATTTATGTTCATGACATTATCTATTCATATGAAATTACATAGTGGAGATTTTGTGAAATAACAATTATAAGGACTATTACCAAATAAAAGTATAAGAATTATTCTACAATTCTTCAAACAATTAAATGATTTTGAAATCATGAATATCATTACCCTAAAAAGTATCCACCTTACAATCAATGATATGAATATTAATTCAATGCTAACATTAATTTTATTTTTAATAAAATATTAATATTGAAATAAAACATTTCAAGGTAATGATATTTACTTCTCTATAATAAAACATTCTTTCACCATCAGATATTAATTCATGGATAAGAGGAACATGTTTTCAAACCAAACACAAGGAAAATTATAATACATTTAAAATTATTTAAGGATGTCTAAAATACATGGGAAGTAAAATTTATGTTGAAAGATCCAAAACTTGATTCTATAGTATATGTTAATTTATATATAGATTAAAATGTCTCCATTATAATTTAAGGAAGATGATGATAACATAATCACCAAATATACATATATAAAATAATTTATGGTTCAAATTAACATATTAAAAAATTATTAAATTGTAGAATTATATTATAATATTAATCATTGGAATATTGGGAAAAAATTTAACATGGAAGGATAATATCCATAAATTTATAAATAATTATATAAAAAAATAAGCGGTCAAACAAGGTTTCCTCACAAATATATGTTATCATTCTATCAATTATTTTATAAAAAATATTGGGACCTTTTCTAGGATGTAAAATATTTGTTTATTGAGATATATTCACTATTGTAAAAGGATTATATAGTTATATCCATGAATGGTACCTCAAAACATGTTTGTAAAACGCTTTTAAGTGTTAGTAATTTTTATATCATCTATCTAATTAATAATGTTCTGATATGTTCAACTATATTTCAACATTAAATTATCTTGAAATAAATTTTTAATTGATTATATAATCTTTTTCAATGAATATTTTATAACCATATAAAATGATTTGATATTTTATTGTGAAATTATAAGAGGATAAAATTGTATTATATATAATGAATAATTTCATATATATATTTTATGATATTTAATATTATCCATTTTCTATAGCCTCTAAATAAATTATTTTCTAATTTTTATGATATCTTATAAAAGGAATATAAAAAATAAATATTCACATTATAGTATGTTGTTTTTATGAATTATATATAAAAATTAATATTTTGAAAAAGAAAAAAGAAACATATAAGTTCATAATGTGAAAAGGTTCCCATGTGAGTAAATAGATTCCACTAGTGGGTGAATCAGTAAATTAAAATCCTTTTTCTTAAACATTATAAAATTTTTTAACCTATTAGGATTTATAACAATACCAATTTATAATAACAAAATACATTACTAGTCAAAAATATATCAGGGATTTTATTTACAAGGTTCACTTATGAAAATATGTAGTACCATCCTTAGGATGATCCTAAAAAACCCATGATCACACATTAAATTAGAATCACTCAATGAATTAAATATAAACAAAAATTTCCCTTGAACCCATGATACAAAATTTTTCTCCCAATATTTATTATGTGCTCCTTCACAAACAGATATATCAAATTTTAAAATGTGACAATAAGATAGTAATAACCAAAAATATAATTCCATTGAGTTGTATATGTTATACTTCTTCCACATTTTCTCATTTTTTTTATTTTTAATATTTGTTTCTTGTGAATATTTTATGTAAACAACATTTTTATTTTACTTCATTTCTAACTCCCTAATTTTTGTTGTTGTAAGAACTCTTTACCACATTAACACTTGATAAAAGTGAATTCCCACAAATCTTTTAGGATAGAACTTACACATTATATATTCTATCTTATTTTTAGGCTATCAAATCTATCAAGGGATTATAGATACAATTGTATTTGTTTTAACAATATAATGTTTTGGCCTACACGATCCCATGAATCACCATGTGGGGAACATTACAAATCATAAATTCATTGAATTTTATTTATCAAGGTACACCACACACCATTATTACATGACTATCACATTCAGAAATTTTTTTGTTGTTTCCCTATGAATCCAAATATATTTCCTCTAATGAAATGAAACCGTAATCTTTTATCATGTGTTGGATATATCTAATTTGAAATTAATCATAAGATGTTACGCTTACATAACATCAATTTTTCTGTATTGGCCCATACCATCCCATCATGTTATATTTCTAGTTTTTTTGTGGGTTTTAGGATTATTTTCCTTTATTTCTCCTAATTTAATTCCTTTATGAAACCACTTTTTTCATTTCATTGGTTGGCATGGTCATCTCTTTCTTCATGTGTTTGGTTGGTTGGTTGTGTGTTCAGTTGACATAGTCACCTATTTTCATGATGTTAGTTGGTTGGTCATGTAGTCGGTTAGTATGGACACCTATTTGTTTATGTTGTAGGATGGTATGTCATTCAGTTGGTTGGAATATGTAGTTATTTCTTTCCACACCCAGTTAATATTTCAACATTGTTGGATCAACTATGTGGTTGATCAAATACATGAATTGAATACAATTATGGATAAACCTTTTGAATCAACTATGAAATGGGATCTATTATATGTACCATCATTTTGGATGATTAGATACCTGAATAAAAGATGTGTATGATTGGATACAAGAATTAGATATGTGGCTAATTAGACTACGTGAAATGGCTATGAAGTTATGTTATCTGTATGAATCAGCAACACTGTTGATTGGATATATGAATGGATATATGTTAGGATTAGATACATTGATAATCTATATGGATAGATCGAATATATGAATTAGAAAAAAAGAGATATTAGCTACGTGGATCATCTATGTAGAAGAATCAGCTACATGGACGAGTTGTCTATGTCAAAACATCTATGTTGATTTGTTAGATACATGGGTATCTCACCTACCTTGAATTATAAATTAAGAGGTTTTCTTCTAGTTATTTAAAAATGATAATGGAGGCCTTTATCTAGCATTAATCAAGGGTATTCAAGGGAAATTATCAAAGATAATTATATCTTCATATTTCAATGGTGAATGAGTTTGTAAATGATTCCACCTATATAGATGCTAATGATTTCCAAAATAGTTAGTTAATTTATTTTTTTAAAAAAAATTATGATCATCATCTATCTATTGACTAGGAAATAAAGATCCTTCCTTCATTACTTATTGCTTTGTTCACTTGAGGTTGGAGGTTCCATATTGCATCCCTTGGACTAGTGGATCACTTCTTCGTTTGGATTAAGCTTCTTCCACAAGTGATTCCATCTTATTCATGCCCCTATTTTGGGTGTAATAAATCAAGTGAAACTTACCTCTTCATGAATTTTGGAAATCCTATAATGGGGATTGATTCTCATGTTCTCATGTCCAATTATTGGTGATTTGAGGTACATTATAACTTTTCATTCAATGTTCATCAATCCAGATCAACCTTCTTCCTCTTTCAATATATTGATAGTTTCTCTATGTTTTTATAATGTATCATTATATGTTATTGTTGGTATGGTTGTGGTGGGATGTTCTTGGAGGGATGAAGGTTCATTCAAGTGGATTGATCAGGATCTACACCATTGATATGTTCTTGTGTGAAGAATGTTAATGCCTTTGGGTAGGGGATTTAGCGCTTCTCTTATTTATTTACATGCAATTTGAATGTCATCATGGTTTATCCATTTGAATGGAAATGGAACGAAACTAATAACTATTTAAAATTATTTATAAATAATTGGTTGCAGTGATCACATGTTTTTTTCTTTATACTCATATAACAAGTTGCCTATTGATTTCTATTATAGTGCTATATCAATTTTATGCTTATTATAATGTATTTTTTATGTGTATTAGCATATCATTTGTTATGTAAATTGGTAGAGAACATATAGTCGGACTTAATTTATTAATTTCATTCAAAATAATTTAAGAAGTGGCATAATAATTGAATCAAGTGTTACATATACTTTTATGACAATCAAATTGATGCAATACAAATGATTAATAAAATTTGTTCCTTCATGATAATATAATTGATATGAAATTCGGGGAAAGGTAATAATTATTTTTGATAATTTAATGATATATTCTTAATTGAGAATGATACTTCTTTAGTATTTTCCTAAATCAGAATTATATCAAAGAGCATGTTTTTCCATTCAATATCTTTTCATAGTTTAAGCCTTATGTTGCGCATAAATAGAATAAGTGAATAATTATTTGGTTAATTCATGATGTATTAAAGACTATTTATATGATAAAGTTAATTTCTAGATCTTGAGATTCCCAGTATTAAGTGATGGTCGAGTGCCTTGTAATTAGATCCCTGATATCTTGTTTATTTATGAAGGATAGACTCCTTATCTTTGGGAATAGATTTAACTATTGTATATGGATTATTATGTCATCATATATTATATATGGGATCTATATTTGAGAATAATTTCATGATTTTTTATGAGTCTAGTATATATTATGTGATATAGGCAGAGAGGGCTAGATTATATTGTGGCAATTGACTCTTTTGAGGGATAGATTTATCTAAATATGAATATGGGAGTTGGGGATGAAACTGAAGATGAGGAAATGGGATGAATCTTTTCTTACCCATTGATTTAATAATTCTATCTTATTTCTTGAAATGACTATATTTAATAGAAACTTATGGAGTTTCTTGTTATATTTGTATTCATTTCCCCACTTCATGAGGAAGTCTGGTCTTTTTGGTGTCCTGTTTCATCTTGGTGGTAGATTAGGATGATTTTTCTAGTGTTTCTATATTACGTAATGGTATTAATAAATAATAAATTATTAATAACCGATGGGGTTGGTGGTGATGGATTAATTTTTTTGAAATGATTTTAATCTCGAGAAACGAGGTACTCTATTTGTATTATTTCCAGAGGGAATGGTGTTCACATTGGTGGATAATGAATTAATATTAAAATAACATTAAAAATCAATTTAATATATAATTAATTAATTAATTAATGTGAATGATAAAAAAATAATTAATTAACATATATCATCAAATTCTTGTGTTTTTATAGGATATATAGACAATAGTAGTGGTAACCTGGTGTCTGAGTAATGATATTTATAGTTGAGATTAAGAGTGGGTTATGCACATGGTTATTTTCAAAGATAAATTATATTTTTTTTGTGTTTGTATACACTACCCCAACTATGTTTGTTAGGTCATATAACACCCAATTGACACTAGAAGGGTGGTTTCCACAACATCCTAGTGGAAGGATGAATGGCTGGCTACCACATTTGGCCCCGCTCTTTTAACTTGGTAGTATTATCTACTGGTATGTATGAAGGTTAGTTTCCCAATTTACGTTTGTATGGTGATGTTATGACTGGTGGTTAATCACACACATGTATCGAAAGATATAATATTAAAAAATTTCTATATTCATGATGTATATATGCGATGATGTCTTGAGGTACCTTACATGGTTTATGGGATGTGATGTCTTGAGGTATAATAATCATTGTATGATACACATCATATAAGTTGTTGTGGATCTAGAAAACTACCAGGTTACTATATAAAGATATTGTATGAGATGTTGTGATGATATGATGCATGAGGTGCATGTTTTTATACTTAGACCAGGTGTCTACAGGATGGCTTATTTTGTAGAGATATGCAATAGGGCATGCAATGTTGGGGTAGAGTAGAGAAATAGCGGAGAAGTGGGAGTGAGGTATCCTTGATGTTTCATTATTATATTATAATATATATTTTATGTTACACATTATGATAGTTATCCATGGTGAGGCTGGGAGCTTAGTATACATGAATAGGTGAAGAGTTTTAATCATTATTGTTCAATGTTCTTTAAAATGTTTTCTATCCATTTCACTAGAGGCTCTTGGAAGGATCCTATTAAATATACTATTATTTTCAACCTAATTAAATATAAAATTCTTTTGGGTAATCTAGAGATGGTGAGAGATCATTCTGTATAATGTTAGCTTATGGATTTTCTAGAGTTTTTTGGGCTTCATGGTCGTTGTCACCTATGTATTTTGGGTACTTGTTATTTCTTTTTCAATTGTTTTAGTACTAAATGAAACTGACTGTAGGAACCCATTATTTATTTTTGGATTATTTATTTAAAGGATTTTATGGATTCATCTATATTTTCTCAATATTTATGAATTTCCCTTCGAGTATAATTCATCCCATACGTATGTTAATCCTACACTCAGTGATAGCCACAAACTCGGGGCCTACTGGAGGTGGGACTTGGGTAGAAACTATCCATCCAATCCAATGGCCCAAAGGCCTTCATTTTTTATTTATTTTGATAATCCACCTTTCAAGGGGTGAGGTGGAACCCTTACAAGGCCCGTATGCGTAAGTATTACATGGCCCATAGGCCTTAGAGGAATTCATTTTGCCCATAGGCTTCAAACATTACATACAACCCGGGCTAAATACTTAGAACTACTCCTCCCCAGCATCTTCAGTGTGAAATTAGCTCTCCACCTTCGCATGGCTGTTCAACTAGGAATTTCCGTTCATGCACAGGCTTGTCCCGATAGAAGGTGCCATACCCTCTCATTCTTGCAATCCGTTTTAGCTTCTACTGTGGTGAAAACTCTTTGCTCATCCTCCTTGTAGAGCTTATTCCTCATAGGTTGTCTGGTTTGAATCAGCACTTAAGGTGGCCTGAAGGCCTTACGGTGGCCCGAAGGCCTTACTGACCCGATGTCCTTGGTGGCCCTAAGTCCATAAAGGACTTGAGGACCAAATTGGTTTTCCAAAGGCCCAAACAGGGGCATATTCTTGACTGCTACAGTGCCAAACAATACCTTCTCAAATTCTCACTATAGTTCCCACTACAGTACCTACTACAGTACCTACTACAGTACTGCTACAGTACTCAAAAAATAATTACTCCGCCTAGATTTTATCCCGGGTCTCCCGGATGCACTTACAGAGTCCATACCAATACATTAGTTTTATTCATTGAGTGGATGGTGTCATGACAAATTTGTATCAATGGATTTGTGTTTGAGGGACATAATGGGGTTTGGGGTTCAACACCATTGAGGTTGAATGGGTTTCTAGGGAATGAGTGGAAGCTAAGTCTAGTAAGTGATTTAAACATTGGAGATCAGTCGAGACACCAGAATTAGGGGCCACCTATGATCATAAGATAGTACTATTATGTTTATTAAGGCTACTAAAAAAGTGATACTATTTACGGGGTAGATACCAAGGAAAAATATCATGAATCATTTTTATTGAACATGTGTTTTAAATTTTTTTATTATGGGATAGGTCAAATAAATAAAAAGATAAAAAAATTAATTAAAAAATGCTACAAATTCCATATTCTAGGTTTTGGAACTATAACATATTGTTTTCAAAAAAATCAATTTAGGCCGATATCTTTATTATTTTCACATTGAAGATGTTTAGAAAGATGTTCTAAGATATATTCGTAGTGTGGAGGTTGATAATAATGACACTTGGAGGAAGACACTCTAAGTGATTCAATGATAAAGTTTTTAAATGTATGAGGGATCCATTTTAGATTCAATCATATGAGATCAAATAAAGAAGGTTGGGATATTATTCAGTTCAATCTGTTCTCGTTATGAATATTAGTTTTCATTAAATGTGATGATATTGCATAGAGCATCGAGGTAATGATGGTTCTTACTCCATGGGGATCACATGGAGTCAATTGTCTTATGGGGGATGTTCTAATAGTAGTTCCAAAATGAGTTACCTTATTCAATTATAATGGTGGCCATTTTCTAGAAGATTCTTAACCTTTAATATGAGAGTTATATAATTTTAATGGTTGGGATATAATTTAGGATGATTTTTTGACATGCTTTCAAACTATTTCTATATGAGGAGGCTAGGGAAAGTCATTTCATGGAGTAATTATATATATATATATATATATCCCTTTCCAGGTCAACCTATTTAAAGATGATTCCTGAGGCGATGGAGATAGTAGTGTTTATTGAGATGATGTTGGACTGAACCATACCATCATTAGTGGGAAGTCTTAGGACTCCTCACTAATGAGATATGGTCCAGGGTTCCCGGTTTAATAGAAAGAATATTTTTTCATAATTCGAAGGTTGGTCCTAGCCCCCATAATCTCCATTACCTAGGGGAGGATACTCTCAAACATATTACAAGGGATTAGAAACAAGATTCTCTTACATAGTCCAAGTTCATTAGAATATTGAGTGCCTATCCTTTATGAACAGTAAATGGATGATAACTATCCCACTTCAAGTTTCATTATAGAGGTAGTTTTACCCATGTCAGTATAAGTTGGGTGTTCTAATTTGGGATCTACGGATAAGAGATGGGAAAGGTAGATTACACCGCTGATGTGTTCCTCACTCATAAATAATAGAGTACATTTATGTGTGTGGTCATTAGTATAGTTATAAAGGCCATTCAAAAGGTCATTATAAGATTTATGCTTAAGTGTTTTCAACATTAATCAAGTTAGACATCATTCTAGGAACAATTTGATTGTTTTCTAGTTGGGTTCATTATTTGTTTGATTCTGGAGTGACACAATCCATTATATGGCCTACTGTTATCCATGATTTGGGACATGAGGTTGATAGGATACCAATTACCTTTTCATTGACTACACTAATTGAGATCAATCTGACTTGGATGATGTATGTATACGCTGCGATATAGTTCTAGGGATGCACTGATCTCGATGATAATTCTTATGATTATGGATATAAGAATATGGAATCATCCAAAACATGAATTGGATGTTTGTGTAGTGGGATATATTTGATTGAATCATGATATAGGTTGTGTTATGTGATGAAAATAAATATCAAATGGTCTTTGTTTGTTCGTGAGACCTTTGGAAGCATTGGAATAATGTCCCATCTGTATCATCCATGATGGATGATATAATGTTGAGTTCATAAAAATTTAATATGAGTGTTGTTTGAGTTTATAGAATACTATCATTATGTATTTATTGAGGAGGTTGTAGCGTTACCCCATATAAAGCTTATCAAGTTTGGGATTGAGCTCGAAACATGTGTATCTCATATCATAATGTCTTCATATAGGATAGATCCTTCTATATTTTAAGATATATGATTATAGCTCGATGATCTATTGATGAGATGTTTTGTTTTGAAGGGTGTTTCAACTTGGGGTTCCCTTATTTTGTTGGTTGATAATTATGATTTTAGTTTTTTGATTTTTATCGATTAAATTTTCTTAAACCAAGTGACAGTGAAGAACTTATACCATATTTTGTTGATTTAGGATTTATTTTATCAATTGAAGAGAGAATGTTGGTTCTTGAAAAATGATTTTTGATCATATTTTCCTTGGATGTGTGTGATGTATGATGATAGAAGAAAAATGACTTTCTGTTTTTATCATGTACATTGTAACTTCATTGAGATGTATTTTAATGTGAAAAATTCTACATCCTTTTTCCTGAGGATGATGAGTGTTGTGTTTAGAGAGTTATTTGATATGGTCATAGTGTTTTCATAAAAAACATTTCATGAAATCCACATATGAGGGATATCAGGTGGATTATATAAGTTTCATTGTGGGAGTTCATTTTGGTTACTTATTTTTTTATGTTTTCATTGTGTGAGTTTTGCACTGGTGAAGTTCATTTTCTTGGAAATTTCATGTCTGAGTTGGGAGTAGTTGTGGATCCTATTAGGATAAAGTTGGTTGTTTCTTGGGAATCCCCCAAGATAATCATAGAGTTGAATAGTTTCCTTTATTTTAAATCGCATTAAAATAGTTTCATATCCAATTTTACTAGGAGAGCATCTCTGATGATATCCTTGACAAGAAATGACTAGAAGTTCTTGTGGACCGACCAATGTCGGGAAGATTTTAAATACATGAAGGATATTTTTTCCATTGCAATATTACTTTGATTTACAGTGGAAGGAGTTCAGTTTTAGATTTTATGTGATGCTTCATATCAAGGATTGGGATATGTTCTGATGTAGCAGTGATTGGTTTTTTATTATGTGTATCAAAAATTACATCCCCGAAGAGTATAACTAGGCCACCACTGATATTGATTTATAATGAGTTCTTTTGTGTTCGAATTTTTCATGAAATTACCCCGTCGGTTAGTGTTTTTTGCTATCTAGAAACCATTATATCATAAGGTACATATTATCCTAGTGTGACAAGAAATTGTGTCAGCATTGATAGATGTAATTCATGATGGGTTATGTCTTTGATATTTAATATACACTAGTCATGGAAATTTTTTTAGCTGATCTACTATGAAAGAATTCGTACACTACTATGGTGTATGAACATGGTGATTCATGGAGAGTGATTAAAGAAGTCTCAGTGATGGTTCGAGATATGATAGATGTTAGAGGTTGTATTTTCTAGATGATAGTGCAATCATTGTGGGAGCAGTAGGTAGATGAGTCATAGTTGGGGGATTCTAAGGTGGAGTTATCAAGAGAACAATATGAATTTAACAATTCCAATGATGGCTGGTCAATGTATGGACTACACTAGGATTTTTTCCGTGAAAAGATTTTGGTCCTTGTAGTGTTGTGTGAGATAGTTCACTATGAGCTCCATTTCACCCCCTAAACAGTACACACTTTTGTGAGGAACATGTTCAGAGAATTTAGAGTTTATTTTTGGTGGACTGTGATGAAGTGAGTAGTTACAGAGTTTGTGTCTTCATGTTTGGTCAACAAGAAAGTGAAGCACAATCACTATTCTCCTGATTTTTTTCTCCATCCATTAGATGCCCCCAAATAGAAGTGATTGGAAATAAAAATGGACTTCATTACTTGTATACATTCAGTTCATGGATGCTATGATACTATATGGGTGACAATGGATTGTTATATGAAATCATCCAACATTATATTTGTCAATGAGTCGATCTAGGGGGAGGTCTTTTCAAGGAAATATCTATAAGAGGGGGTACAACTCCACTGAATTAAGAGGAATATCATCTATGACCAGGATCATCATTTTACCACTAGAGGTTAAAGAGGTTTGTGGTATAATTTTTATACAATAATAGTTTCCACTCCACCATTGGTATTTCACTATTTGAAACATTGTATGGACAACCATTGTGTTCTCTGTTGGTGGAACTAGGTTTAGATATTGAGGAATTATAATGCCAAAGCCTGTACAAGTTGAAATTGATATGGTTTAGGTAATTAAAAAGAGAATATAAGTATATATAGATAGTAATAAATAATATTATAATAATAGGAGCGATGTAGAGTTTTTTGTTGGAGATCATGTGTTCTGAAAAGTGACTCCTTTTAATGGGAAGTGAATGTTTGGTAATAAGAGTAAGATTTCTCCCATGATTATTGGGAATTTTGAGGTGTTGGCTCATGTAATTTCCATAAAATATTAGATAACACATCCACAATATATGTTTCATATACATGATGTTTTTAATTTCACATAGCTATATGATTATATTCCTGATGACTCTCAAGTAATTGATTGGGGAAAAACCAATATTGATGGTGATGCGAACTTTTAGGAATGTCATATTAAGATTTAAGACCACCTAGAGAATGAGTTCCTCAAGTTTCTTATTCCCTTGGTTTATATCTTGCGGTGTAATAATAGTTTGGATGAGAGTACCTAGGAATGTGAGTCGTAAATGAACACTCATTACCCAAATCTGTTTGATTATTGTCTATTCTCTTGTAACCTTATTGATTTTTTGGATGTTTAACTTTGTTGATTATGATATGGTTCACTCTTGTTTCATACTGGTAACCATTCTCTTTATTAGCGTGCTTCTCCCATAAGAGGGTGTTTAAGAATGTGTTGTCTCTTTTATGTGGTTTCACATTGTTCCTCTACTGAGGTAGGTGAGATCATGTGATGGATTTACCCTTGAGTGGATTCTCATAGGGTAGTTTTCTAAACACATAATTTTAATTTTATCATTGGGTTTGGTTTTTATTATATAGAGTGATAATCATTTGAGAGGTATCTGATGAAATGGTTCAGTGCTTCCTGACTTATTATATGTATTGTTTTAGTCGTTGGAGGGTCTTATGATAATTTTAATCTAGTTATTTTGATTTTATCGACATCATGTGGTCAATCCCTTGTTTGTGTGGTCAGTTGGAACAATCAACTATTTGTTCATGTGGTAGGTTGTTGTGTCATGTTTTCAGTTGTTACAGTCTTCTGTTTATTCATACGGTATGTTGGTTGGTCATGTGTTTGATTATCATAGTCAGTTGATTCTTATCAGGGCCAGTGGAATTGGCTATGTCATATTATCAACTACGTGTCTAGATCATCTATGTGAATCTGTTACATGGTAGGATCAATTACAAGAATCAACTACAAGGATGATAGGATACATTAATCATCTACGTGGATGATTGGATATGTGAATTGGCTACATAGATGGGTCAGCTATATGAATCGTCTATGTGTCTTAGTCAGCTATGTGAATTTTCTATGTGGATGATCGGCTATGTTAATCAACTATGAGGACGGATTGGCCACATGAATCTACTACATGTCCAGGTCGACTGTGGGAACCATCTACATGGTTGGATTGACAATTCAAATTGGCTCCATGTATGGATTGACTATGGGAATCACCTACATTTACTAATCAACTATGTTGATATGTTTTCTATGTGTAATCAGTTATGGGTAGCTTTTGGCTATGTGGGGAATTCGACAACATGGAATCAATGTCATGGATTTTTTATAGAGTTATATATAAATGGACTTGTGGGTTATTTAGTGGTATGAACTAAAGGAATTTAATGTCTATTATATAAATATAATTATATCCTTGATTTTCTATGATGACCAAGGAAATACATGTGTCCATCTATATGGAGCTTAATGTGATCCATGATAGTGGGTTAATTATGTCCTTCGCAATATGAGATTATGAACATCCCATATTTTTTGACTCAAAAAAGAATATTGTTCCTTCATCCAATCATTCATACATCCCCTCAAGGATGTACATTCTGAATCCCTTATAATGGAATCACTAAAAACTATATTTGTTGTTTTGATAATCATTTATCATTGATTTCATCATGCGCATGACCCTATATTTGATGTAAAAAATCACTTGAACATTTTTTATTATGGAATTATGGTACCCCTTCAACAGGGAATGATTTGTAGCTTTCCATGTTCAATATTTAGTGATCTGAGGTATGTTCTATATTTTCAGTCAAGGTTATATGATATGGATCATTCCAATTACCCTCCCCATGAAATGGTAGTTTCCATATATCATTCTAAAAAAGTTTTATTGGTTTTTTGTTAGTGCAGATATGGAACGATGACATAGTAGGGATGTGGCTTCGAGTGGGATGACCGATATGGGTTTAATACATTGATTTATTCTTGTGTGAAGAACATGGATGCCTTTGATGTTATAGATTCATTGTTTATCGACTACATTTACATGAAATTGATAATTTAGCATGGTTTCACCCTTTGGATGGACATATATTTAACCTAATAATTATTGATTTATAAAAATAAATAATTGGTTATAGCGATCACATGTCTTTTTCAGTAATGATAATAGTTTTCCTTGTGTTTTTCGCGATGGTGTTCTATATATGTCATTATTGTTATAATGTCTTGGTATACTATCAATTATCAAGTATATATCGATTGAATGTGGTAAATAATGTTATACATGGATTAATTGATTAATTATATTATGAATAATTTAATAAGAGGAATGTTAAATGAGTCTAGTTTTTCTTATAATTTAATGATAATAAAATTGATGAAATATTAATTATTAATTAATTTTCTTCATAAAAGAAAATAGAATTGATCAAAAATTTATGGAATGGAAAAGTTTGTTGTTGATAATTTAAAACAATATGTTTAAATGAGAGTAATACTTATCTAGGTTTTTTGGAACCAAAATTAATGCTAAGAGAATTTTTTACCATAGCTTATCATAATAGATGCCTTCTGTTACCCATAGTTGGAATCTGGGAACAATGAATCAGTTAATTCATGAAGGAATAAGAAACAGTTTTGTGATAAAGATAATTTATAGGACCAAAGTTCCAAATTTTATAGTTAAGTCTTAGTTTCTTAATATTGGTTCCATGAGTATTTATTTATGTGTTATGTATTCATGTCTAGTTTTAGCTTCTAGATTACCCTATTGGCGGTTGTTTTTATCTCCGACAGCTTTTTTGATGATCTTTGGACATGAGATTCACATCATAATGTGATATGGGCCTAAAATGGTAGATGTGATGTGGAAAGGGAGGCCCAAATGATGTGGTTGTAGTTGAAGAAAATGGTCGAGAGATGCACTGGGATATGCATGGGGGTGTTAGGGATGACACAAGAGATGATGGAACAGGTTAATCCCAAGATTATCTATTTATTGGATAAAGCATAATTGAGGTTAATATTAATTTATTTAATGAACTATGGTAATGTTTCTTTTTGTATATATATCCTTGTACTCACTTCTCGACGTAGTTGGGTGCCCAGTTGTATGTTTCCTCTTTGTGGAATCCTGAGATGATTTTACTAGAGTACCTAGATAATAGAATGATGTTAATAAGGAATAAATAATTCTTATCCATGTGGTTGGTGTTGAAGGAATGAAAATTATGAAAAAATCTTATTTATTAGAATCCATAGACTTGGTTAATATTTTTCCAGGAGGGCATAGACTTCACCCGAATGGTTAATGATTGTATGTTGAAATAATGTTAATAGTTAATTTAATGAATAATAAATTTAAAAATTAAAGGAAATGATAAGAAGAATTAATTTATCTCTTTAAAGGATTGGGAGATTATAGGATAGAAATTACCTAACGGTGGTTTCCAGGTGTTTGAGGTATTATATATGTAGTAGATCTTAGTACTACATGATGACCATAGTGTGGTTACAAGTTATATTATATCCTATATATTCTGTTATTTTATATTGTACCACACCCATTTTTTAGGGAGAATGATACCAAATGGACATTAGGAGGGTGTTTTCCCCAACATCCCAGTGGGAGGATGGATGGTTGACTATCCCCTCTATAATAGCTCTCTTCTCTCGGTAGTTATATGTGTTGTTATGAATGGAATTTAGTTTTCCATTATATGTGTATATATGGATGTGTTGGATTGTGGTTATCAACACACAAGAATCCTGATATATATTATCCAAATGATTATTATATGTATGACATGTATATCATGGGATATCTTTAGGTTCCATGATTTCTGTATGGGATGTGATGGACTAAGGTATAATACTCGATATATAATACACATCATATGGGTTATACTGGAGTCAGAAAACTATATGGTTTCTATAAGTAGATGTGATATGGGATGATGTGATAATGTGATTCATAAGTTTAATGTTGTGATACATGGACATGGAATATGAATTCTAACAGATTGTGGATCATGCAGGCGTGAGACCTGCGATGTTGGGGCATAGTGAAAACTAGTGGGGTAGTTAGAGTGGGGTAACCTTGATGTTTCTTTATTATATTATATACCCTCATGTATGTGATACATATTTAGAGGAATATCATCTATGACCAGGATCATTTTTTACCCCTAGAGGTTGTAGAGGTTTGTGGTATTATTTATATACAATAATAGTTTCCACTCCACCATTGGTATTACACTATTTGAAACATTATATAGATAATCATTTTGTTCTCTGTTGGTGGAACTAGGTTTGGTGATTCAGCAATTATAATGCTAGAGCTAGTACATGTTTCAATAGATATTGTTAATTAATTCATGGGAGGATATAGGTAGTTTTATATAGTTATAAATCATATACTAATAATTGGAGGAGCGATGTAGAGTTTTTTGATGGAGATCATGTGTTCTGAAAAGTGACTCCTTGTAATGGGAAGTGAAGGTTTGGTCATAAGAGTATGCTTTATCCAATGAGTGTTGGGCCTTTTGAGGTGTTGGATCATATAGGATACATAAAATATCAGATAAAACTTCCACAATATATGTTTCATATGCATGGTGTTTTTCATTTCACATAGATCTATCATTATATTCCTGATGACTATCAAGTGTAACGTCCCAGATCCGGGTGCCACTCAATGGGTGCCCCGAACCCGGTTGGTCAGATGACCTCAAGCACATTTCCCCAAACGCCAGAGGCTGCCGACTAGCAGGGAGGGCCCAGGTCTGATAGTGGGGAAACTGTGCCCTCATTTGTCAAAGTGTAGCACAACGAAATACAAAATAAAACATACAACAACAGTAGAAGAAATAAACCATACACAATAAAAAATAAACAACTGCAGTAAAAGATAACAAACATTGATATAGATAATTATGCAACATGTCTCAAGTTCTAAGAAAACAGACAAAACATGTTACACAACAATACAGTACAATACAATACAGAGTACAACAAAAAAACAAAAGAGTCGGTAGCATCGCGAGCCTAAGCCCGGTCCCATGCTCCCCTACTCCTCAACAACAATCAAGTACCTGTAAATAAACCCTTTCCCTTATCAATACCTGCAAAAACGTAATCTGTTTGGGCCGAATACATGACCCAAATAGGGTGTGAGAAATAAATCCCAGTAGGCACCCACCAAAGGCCCGTGCCCAACTGTGTGAAAATATGCAGCAATAGTGTGCAGTAGTATGATATAATAAACTAAGTAGTTCTCAAAAGTAACTAACTTTACCAGTTATATTGACATTTTATTATCCATTTAATCATTCATTATAATGAAACCACCACAATGAATTTCTATGTAAACAGTCAGTCAGTTTCCTCAGACACGCAAACCCTTACCCTCAGGTAATCAGAATCTTGCCCTCAGGCATTGCCCTCAGGCATAATAGATATTTCCCTCAGGCGTACGAAGTGTATCCCTCAGGCATAGAAGTCACTGCCCTCAAGCATACGAAAGGTTTCCCTCAAGCTAAATAGAACGTTTCCCTTAGGATAAGCAGTACCATTCCCTCATGCTAAACAAACAATGCCCTCAGGCTAAAAAGAACACTACCCTCAGGCGCAAGTAACTGGGCCATGCCCAACATGTAAATAATCAATTCACATACAATTCCTCTCAAGGCAATTTAACAAACATTATTACAATGGCATACCCTCAAGTATCCTGGCTAAACTTCTAAACAGAGGAACGCACCCCAGGGGTGGTCTTGGATCCAAGCAGCGATCCCAAACAGCAGTTTTTATTATCACATTTAATTACCTATACAAATCTAGGTATCTTAAATATCTAAGGCCTCATCCACATGACACCCCAACATGGGTTCTTAGTACAAAAATACACACAAACACACAACAGTTGGAAATTAAACACCAATCCACCTACCTTAAACGCCCTTGATCAGTATACTCGAACGGCGATCCACGAATTGTCCAAGAACGAGGTAGATCTGAAGTGAAAGAAAACTGTTCTAAAACTCAAATAACTTCCCTTAGAGGAAGAATTGGAAAGAAATACTCAAGAATAAGGGAGGTATTACCCGTGCGGTTCCAACATGATCGATGAAAGAAGAATCAGATTCCCGGTGCTCGATCGGTTGATCCATAAATATTCAGTCATCCTCCTGAGCTCCTTCCTCGGGTTCTAAGCCTTCTATGTGAACAGGGGAGGCTACTTCCCATTTAAGAGAAAAAAAAAACTACACAACATGTACTTCCCTCATTTAACTATTCCTCTCGTGGCACCACCAATCTGTTCATTCTTCGACATGAGTACACAATGTGTATTCCCGACTACACAGCGTGTACTGACACTTAACTAATAGCCACTTCCACCGCCTTACTGTTTTCCTGCCGACTGACTACACGGCATGTAAATACCCACTACACGGCGTGTAGTCGGTTTTTACACCCTTCGTCGCTGACATCGCTACACACCCTGTGTACTCATCCCACACGACCGAAATACATGGCGTGTGGAAAAGTACACGAGGTGTAGTCCCAAAAATTAGGATTTTCCCCCATTTTCCTTATTTACTCAAAAAAAATTTAAAAACAGAGAAAAGAAGAAACCCGTACCTCAAAAATAAGAACCGTGTTCTTACAAACATCCCCCCTTAAAGCAATTCGTCCCTGAAATAGATAGTTGTCTCATCCTCACTCTTTCTAGGAGGGTAGAAGTCACAGCTAAAGATGAAAGATCGGTCTTCCCCTGACTATCATGCACCTCCAAATGCATCTCAGAGAACAAAGACATAAGTTTCAACTCACCACTGGCCTCTTGTACCACCTGTATCTGAGTCCTCCTTCTCAGTGCATCAACTACGACATTACCTTTACCAGGTGTATAGGCAAGATCAAAATCGAAGGATTGAAAGTATTCGACCCACCTTCGCTGTCTCAGGTTCAAGTCACACTGAGTAAAGATGTACTTGAGACTTTTGTGGTCGGTGAAAACTGTGAAATGTTCTCCCAAAAGATAATGTCTCCAACAGTGCAACACAAGAACAACTGCGGCCAACTCGAGATCATTAGTCGGGTAATTCATCTCATGTGGCCTCAACTGCCGAGAATCGTACGCAACAACTCGATCTCCCTGCATCAACACTGCTCCCATCCCAATACCAGATGCGTCACAGTAAACTGTATAGATCTTCCCTTGCTCTGGAAGTATTAGGACTGGTGCTGATGTCAACCTTCCTTTTAGGTCCTTAAAGACTACCTCACAAACTTCTGACTAAATGAACTTCACACCCTTCTTTGTCAGACCCATCAACGGTGCTGCTAAGTGGTAGAAGTCCTGTATAAAACACCTATAGTAACCAGCCAGCCCTAAGAAACTCTTTATCACAAACACGTTCTTAGGATTCTCCTAGGAAACAACTGCTCTCACCTTCTATGGGTCTACTACAACTCCTGCCTCTGAGATGATATGACCCAGGAAGTGAATCTTGTCCATCCAAAAGTGGCACTTTGAGATCTTAACATATAGCTGATTCTCTCTCAGTGTACTCAATATGATCTCAAGATGGGTGGCATGGTCATGTAGAGTTTGAGAGTACACTAAGATATTTTCCATGAATACTACCACAAAAGAATCCAGATAAGGATGGAACACACGATTCATCAAAGCCATAAAAACTTCTGGCACGTTCGTGAGTCCGAATGGCATAACCATGTACTCATACAGACCATATCTGCTCTGAAAAGCTTTAAGTGGTATATCTGATGGTCTCATACACAAATGATGATATCCTAACCTCAAGTCAATCTTCAAGAACACTCGTACTCCACAAAGTTGATCAAAAAGATCATCAATCCTCGGTAAGGGATATCAGTTCTTGACCGTCAACTGGTTCAACTTCAGATAATCCAAACAAAGTCTGAGGCTACCATCCACCTTCTTAGCAAAGAGAACCGGTGAACCCCAAGGAGAAGTATTGTGTCGGATAAAACCCTTTTCATGTAACTCCTCTAACTACCTCTTGAGCTCCTGCAACTCTGGTGTGGCCATCCTATAAGGAGGAATGGACACCGATGCTGATCCTAGCACAAGCACAATAGAGATATCCACCTATCACTCCGGAGGTAGACCTGAAAAGTTTTCCAGGAAGAAATCCCTAAAACGATCAACCACTGGAGGGAAATCAATCTGAAAATTCCCCTAGTCATCTAGATATAAAATTGAAATCTGGGCTGTGACTCCACCTCACCCACGATGGTCAGGTCTAGCTAGACTCGCCCGAACATCCCATTCACCCTTACATAGAAACTCTCCACCCTATGGTGACGTGAAACTCACCCTGTGACGATATCAATATATAAAGGCTCGAAAGGGAACCAACCAGTCCATCCCGACAATGCCGTCATAAGTTTTCATCTCTAAGACATATAGGTCCTAAAGAAAGTGACACCCACAAACCTCTAGGGGGAACTCCTTGCACTGACATACACCAGCAGTCCTAGTTCCCAACGGAGCCCAAGCCTCTTTACAACAGGAATAGATATGAAACTATGTGTAGCACCCGTATCAAAAATTACTGAAGATAAGACAAAAGCTACTATAATAGTACCTATGACTGTAGAAGGTCCAGGATCCTACTCCTGCTCAGTCTGTTGCACTGCATATGCCTACCCAGTGTCGTGGCCCTGAGACATAGCCTGGATACCCTAAGCCGTCCCGCCCTGTTGCCTCTGAGATCCAGGTGTCTGGCTACCACGGCCACGACCACCATCTCTACCTGCACACTGTGACATATTCCAGTTTCCCGACTAGTAAGAAGCTGTTGGTCGTGCTCCCGCATACGGAGTCAGTACAGCACCCCTCTCACTAGCCACTGGTGGAAACACCCTGCAAAAGCGCTAGAGATGACCCATCTTGCCGCAATCTTGGCACTCCACTGGGTCACGTGAACACTGTGTTCTCTTATGACATTCTCTACCGCACTGGTAGAAAATGACTGGGCCACCTGAAGAAACTACCTGGCTAGTACTTCCACCATGAGAGAAACTCATCTATCGCTTCCTCTTCCCAGTAGAAATAGTGCCAGAGACTAGTTTTGAATCGCCCTGGCCCACACCACTAGCTTCCTGAAGGTTCCTCTCTGTAATCAGTTCCTGGTTCACAATATCATGTACTGAAGGCAACCTAAAAACATTCACCATTTCTCGGATGTCATATCGAAGACCATCCTCAAAAATTCTAGCTCTCAACATCTCATCGACCAACAGAATGGGTGCAAAATGCTGAAGTTTGGTGAAACGAGTAGAATAATCCATCACCGACATAGCACCCTGCTGCAAATTCATGAACTAAGCTCTATCTGTTTTCAGCGTCTCTGGAATGAAACCACCTATTGGTGAAATCACGCAGCATATAGGTCACGAGCTTGACCCTATTCCCTGCAGGTGTCTCAAGATGCTCGAAAATAGTCTGCATAGACCCCATCCAAGACTCCACAGCCTGTGGTCCGCCATCCCCTAAGAACATAGGTGGATGCTGCTGCTGAAAGATACAAGTCAACTAAGCCATAGATATGGCAGTCGGCGGTGCTCCTTGAATGGTCTTCATGAACCACATAAAGCCTTCACGGAACTGTACCTCTGCGCATGTGACCTGTATAATGGCTGGCGCCGCATCTGGCTCTACTGGAGGATCCACTAGTAGCCCATGGCCCTCCATCTCTGGATTACAATTGTCACCACTATCTTGGAGAACAACGCGTGGTCATCTCAGCGGCATGACACTACAAGGTCAAACACACACCTTAGATCCAGATTTTTAAAGACTAAAAACGAAGGAACCAAAAAGGGAATAGGAGGAAGAAGGAAATTCAAGATTTTAAAAACAAGACTACATGACATGTATACTGAAAACATGGTGTATACCAAAATTCTCTTCCCCTGCCCGAGTCCTTCTACATGGCTAAGCCACATAGATCCCGTTGAACAAAACTACACGGCGTGTATATCATCTACACGGCGTGTATGGTGTAATTTCCAACTTCCCGTGTCATTTGTGACATGACCAATGACTCAGCTTGATACTACACAGCATGTTACACCCACACACGATGTGTACACCACCCCGTTTCCCTAGCCACACACTAAGTCCCCATGGTCTCTCATTGGTCAAGATTACACGATGTGTCCCTTAGGTACATGGCATGTTCAAGAAGAGGTAACACCAACCTGTGTTTGTTAGTTACATGGCCGGGTCCCCATGTCAGACTACGCGGTGTGTACATCATTGACACGACATGTATGTATTAAGGTTTCCTCCATCTATGTTGTTAGTTACACGGGTGGACTACGGGTTAACACTACACGGAGTGTACCTCCGGTACACAACATGATTTACCCTAGCATTTCCCTTCCTCGTCTCTCCGCCCACACGGTCTATGAAACGTGGAGAGTCTACATGGCGTGTACTTAAAATTTTTTCTCTTCTTCCTGAATAGAAGAAGACACATGACATGTGTCTGAGGAACTACACGGCGTGTATCCTGGGTTTCTGAACAGTAAGGCTCAGATACTACTCTGGTCCCCAGAAAATACTGAAAAACAACACCTAAGTGCCAAATTCTGATTAGTGAGGGCCCATACTCCCTGCGAATGAAAGTTTGGAATATTATATGTGTTAAAACAAAATAAACAGTCAATGATCCACCAAATTCTGGTTAATGAGGGCCCATACTCCCCAAAAACCAAAGTTTGGTGTCCATTCTATCAACAGGCTCACACAAAAATACCCTATCACATAGAAGGTATTTATCAAGCTGCTATCACAATAGCATGCTTCTCTAGCAAAACAAATATCACAACAACATGTAATTTTTAACGCAACTACATGGCATAGAACTATGCATGGAATGTGATTTCTATCATGTGCCGAAAATATGCATGATATGGCATACCCTGATCTCATCGGGTAGCAAATAAATAGAACCCATGGATAAAATATAAACAACACAATCACAAGTGCGTCACCCATCGGTGAAATCAAATCAATTGTAAAATTTGAAAAATCATAATAATTGAAAAAATACGAGGTAGACTTGATTTTCCTAGTACACGGGTTAGCTACGCCCGGGCAGAACTTATTACCAACTACCATTTCCGTCCTATCCCTGACTAAGGCTCCAAATAGTAAGTCAAAGAAATAGAACCCCTCTGATACCACTTTGTAACGTCCTGGATCCGGGTGCCACTCAACGGGTGCCCCGAACCCGGTTGGTCACATGACCTCAAGCACATTTCCCCAAACGCCAGAGGTTGCCGACTAGCAGCAAGGGCCTAGGTCTGATAGTGGGAAAACTATGCCCTCATTTGTCAAAGTGTAGCGCAACAGAATACAAAATAAAACATACAACAACAGTGGAACCAATAAACCATAAACATTTAAAAATAAAAAACTGTTGTAAAATATAACCAAAAGTGATATAGATAATGATGCAACATATCTCAAGTTTTAAGAAAATAGCCAGAACATGTTACACAACAATACAGTATAGTACAATACATAGTACAACAAAACAAAACAAAATAGCTGGTAGCATCGCGAGCCTAAGCCCGTTCCCATGTTCCCCTACTCCTCAGCAGAAATCAAGTACCTGTAAAGGGACCCTTGCCCTTATCCATACCGGCAGAAATGCAATCTGTTTGGGCCGAAGACATGACTCAAACAGGGTGTGAGAAATAAATCCCAGTAGGCACCCACCAAAGGCCCATGCCCAACTGTGTGAAAATATGCAACAACAGTGTGCAGTAGTAAAATGCAATAAACTAAGAAGTACTCAAAAGTAACTAACTTTACTAGCTATATTTCCATTTTATTATCCATTTAATCATTCATTATAAGGAAACCACCATAGTGAATTTCTATGTAAACAGTCAGTTAGTGTCATCAGTTATGAATACCCTTACCCTCAGGTAATCAGAATCTTTCCCTCAGGCATTTCCCTCAGGCATAAAATATATTTCCCTCAGGAATACAAAGTGACTCCCTCAAGTATAGAAGTCACTGCCCTCAGGCATACGAAAGGTTGTCCTCAGGAGAAATAGAACGTTTCCCTTAGGCTAAGCAGTACCTTACCCTCAGGCTAAACAAACAATGCCCTCAGGCTAAAAATAACACTACCCTCAGGCCCAAGTAATCGTGCCATGCCCAACATGTAAATAAGAAATTCACATACAATTCCTCTCAAGGCAATTTAACAAACATTATTAAAATGGCATACCCTCACGTATCTCGGCCAAGCGGCTAAACAGAGGAACGCACCCCCAGGGTGGTCCTGAATCCAAGAAGCGATCCCAAATAGCAGTTTTTATTATCACATTTAATTACCTATACAATTCTAGGTATATTAAACTAACAAGGCCTCAGCTACACGACACACCAACATGGGTTCGTAGCACAAAAATACACAAAAATGCACAACAGTGGGAAATTAAACACCAAGCTAGCTACCTTAAACGCCCCTGATCGGTATACTCGAACAAGGATCCACGAATCGTCCAAGAATGAGGTAGATCTGAGGTGAAATAAAACCATGCTCAAACTCAAATAACATCCCTTAGAGGAAGAATTGGAAAGAACTACGAAAGAAGAAGGGAGGGCTTACCTGTGCGGTTCCAACATGATTGAGGAAAGCATAATCAGATTCCCAATGCTTGATCGGTTGATCCACAAAGAATTGGCCGTCCTCCTGAGCTCCTTCCACCAGTTCTAAGCCTTCCATGTGAACAAGGGAGGTTACATCCCATTTAAGCGAAAAAAACAAACTACACAGCGTATACTATTGACTACACAACGTGTACTTCCCTCATTTAACTGTTCCTATGGCGGCACCGCCAAACTGTTCATCTGTCGACATGAGTACACGACGTGTATTCCCGACTACACAGCGTGTACTAACGCTCAGCTGGCAGCCACTCCCACCGCCGTACTATTTGCCTACTGACTGACTACGGGACGCATAAAAACCCACTACACGGCGTGTAGTTGGTTTTTACACCCTTCATCACCAACATCGCTACACACCCTGTGTACTCATCCCACATGACCAAAATACACGGTGTCTGGAAAAGTACATGGTGTGTAGTCCCAAAATTTAGGATTCTCCCAATTTTCCTTATTTACTCAAAAAATCTTAAGGAAAAGAGAAAATAAGAAACTCGTACCTCAAAAATAAGAACTGGGTTTTTACATCAAGTAATTGATGGGGGTAAAACCAATGTTGACGATGATGCGACCTTCAAGGAATGTAATATTGATATCTAGGGCCACCTGGAGAAGGAATTCCTTGAGTTTCATATTCCCTTTGTAATTCCCCAACCCCGGTTACCCAGAGTCTGTGCATTATTACATAACATTGGCATGATCACAAGGGATCAAATCCCGAAAGACCGATTAGTTTAGTAGCCTTAGAAGTAATAGATTCATTCCTAAGTTTTAAATTACATTATAAAATGAAAAACAAAAACAAAATTGTTTCCATTGACCACATTCATATCCCTTATACTATCCCTGAAGTTCAGGCGTAATATACTTCTTCACATCCTAGGAAAAACAAAACACAGAAAGGGGTGAGCTCAAATGCTCAGTAAGGATAACAATAAAGTGGAAAAATTCATAAATAAGAATAAACATTTAAGGAAATGTATATGACTAAAAAAATCCTTTTAAAAATAAAATTCTCCACAATATGGAAAATACAAATCAAATAATTCCATTTACTTATTTACATGGATATTATACTAGTCAGAAAACTACATGAAATATCAATAGCCAATTTCATAATGATGGAATGCATAATGTCAGAATTCAGAACCACATAATCATGGTCTTGTGCCAGGACTAAAAATAATATTTTTTCAAGAACATAGGACAAGATGCTAGTTTGTCTAATGAGACCTACCAATGCATCAAGGAACTATAGTGGGCTCCACCCATCACTTACTAAGTTCACAGCATTCCTCATATGAAAACTTTTAAACCTAACATAAAAAATCATATTAAAAATAGCATATGAAATGTAAATACTTATCCATAAACCTCAAATGGTGTAAATATAAAAAATATATAGTCAAACATACCTCAAAACCTTCAATACAATATGGTTGTTTTTTATCATAATAAATCATCATCAAATAAGCTTAAAATCCATAAAAAAGATGTTGACATAGATGAAATCAAAAAAATTAGAGAAATAACTCTTTCTATTTTGAAATCATTTAAAAGTTATATAATTATAAAAGAAAACATTTATTTTTAAAATAATATTATAAGCTTTAATGGGAAGCCTCAACGATTTTATAATGAAGGAAAATAGTCGCACCTGCCTTATAAGATAAAAAAGGACATTCTTACCTTAATTTTTCTGAAAATGTCATAAAGTACCTTGTTTGGAAAATGATGGAATGATTCCTTTAAAAACATATATGGTCAAATATGGGAATAAATTATGTTAAAACAAAGTCTATTAAATAGTAAGAATGTTTTGAATTACATTTTCAGGAAAACATGGATGTGGATGATAAAGAGGTCCCAGTAGATACTTACATATTAACAACCTCATATAAGTAAAGATATTGTAGAATTAACCCTTACCTTGTAATTTTCCTTGGTCAATAGTATGTTAACCTTTTCTATAATAGTTAAATCATTGTCATTAAATTATTCATGAATCATATACATAAATATGATATCATATATGATCTTTTAATATTTCTTTGTTCATAATATTTTAGAAGTATCATCCTTTTAGGTGTTAAATGATTCATTTTCCTATATATGTTTGGTTACGTAATCCATGTTTGTTATGAATAGGATGTATTTTATTCATATATAGAATGATATTAAGTTTTTAAAAATTATTTTTAATCTTAAAATGAAAATTATTCTTTAATTATTACGATGGGGAATGAGTCTCAACATGTTCATGGAGACGAAAATCCGTACGTACGCATGAGTGAAAATATCATTATATTAATGGTGAAATAATATGAAATTGGATGGTATATCATATATAAATAATAATTATCATGTTATATTTATTATTTACATCAGTTATACTCATTATTATACCCATCCAAACAATTAAGTATTTGAATAATAAACAACACCACGACGTGAAGATGGTAAGCTATACGTTGGCACGTATAGTGACTTTGTGTTTTATAGGACAGATAGAATAATGAATATGGTTGTACTATATTTATAATAACATCATAGTATTTTGAATTTACTAGATTTATTATTTTTATATGGAAACAACAAATAAAGAGGAAGTGGAAGAAGAAAAGAACTTGAAAGAGGGTGGTGAAATTATTACCTCTTCTTCGGGTGTTTCCTTTTGAGTTGATCAAAAGGGATCCTTAGGTTGGCTTTCTGATCAAAGTATTTACACTAGGTTGAAGTGAGGGAATTTTGAAAGATATTTGGGAAGGGGTTGTTTGAGCCAAATGGATTTGGATTTGTGAAATTAAGAAAACGGGAATTACCTTTTTATAAGAGAGGTGAAGGTCACTTTAGTAAAATCTGGAAATATTATTTTATAACAAAATTATTTTCGGTTTCTAATGGCTCCAAAATAATTTATTTCGAAGATAAGGAGGGGGTGTTTCGAAAACATCTCAACCAGTAGGTTTTAGACATGTTTATGTCACCATATTAACCTTATCTTTTAGATTTAACTCTTAGTTTAATAGTTTGACATTTACTGTGTCTCTTTGTATTTTTATATTATATGGTTAATAAAATTACTATAACAAGACAAGAGAACCCCTAGTGGTTCATTATTAATATATATAACTTTATCTAAGTCCTTTTTCTGAACCATATATTTTTAAGAATATTATAACAATTAATAATATAATATTTGTTTTAAAAACTCAATTATGTCAATTCTGACACTATTTAGTATTTGATTTTTTATAAAGCAATAAAACATTTTTCAATTAGAATAAAATTTATTTAATAAACCCTAAAATGTCATATTAAACTAGAAAATTAGTATAATTCATCATAATCATCAATTTACATTTATTTTGATATTTATAATATCAATTATTTTAATATTTCATTAATAAGGTAATTATTGTATCATCATTGTGTCATAAATAAATTAAATTATTTAAAGTCTAAAAATTATAAATAAAATACCATTATGTAGGAAGTCATAATATATTTCTAATTAATATTTATAGTCTAATTGATATTGTGTTTAACCCTATATTAAAAATGGTTTAGTTATTAAACATTGAATTTAAATCTTTTAACTCTTCTTTAAATAAAATAATAATAAATGACCTAATTTAATAGAAGTAGACCAAAGGGGATCATATTTTATTCCCAAGGTTGTTTTTGGTCGAATTACACTTATACAATAGAATTTAAGGCATGTGTTAGGGTAATTGTAATATCATTTTTACCCTTAATTACCCTAATTACTTTTAACCATGGTAAATAAAAGTCAAAAGTTACTATTCACAAAAAAATTATTTTCATCTTATTGAACAAAATTTTACATACTGATATTAACTGTGTCTCTCAAAATTTTTAAATTCAACTCACAGAAGTGGTAAAATTATGTTTTATGCAAATTTTCAGATGCTCCTAGAAGGAGGGTAAAAGACTATAAAACGTTCAATTAAATAATATATATTTAAACTTATTAAAAAATGAAATTAATGAATTATATTTAACATATATAGGTATTATGTATTTATTTTATCCTAAAAGAAATTAAAATAAAAAAACGAATTATTTAAATAAAAAATCGGTTTTAAAGAATAACGTAGTGTTTTTCACTATTCATCAAAAATTGAAAGTTTTCAAAAAAATACAAAAAATTCACCCTAAGATAATTTTGATATTCCAAATCCAAAAATGAATTCCATTTTGAAAAATAATATTTATAAAATTTCAAAAAGTGGGTATTACTATTCATAACGTCTAGTTTGATTGGTCGTGGTGTGTTAAAACTCCATGTTGCGTACAACACAAGCTACTGCATTATTCAAAGAGAAACGTATTGTGCAAGATTGGGGTGTTACATTCTCCCCTACTTAAAATAATTAAGTCCTCAATATTTCTACAATATTACTCTATAAAGCGATTCAGGTGGTTTTTCATCATAAGTTCCTCGGGTACCCATGTTGCATCTTCCATCTTATGGTATCTCCATAGAACTTTTACTAGACGAGTCATCTGGTTTCTCAACACTTGTTCTCTAGTATAAAGAATTTTTAAAGGCTCTACATAATAAGATAGATAAGTTTCCAGTTCAATTTCTTCATTGGTGAGTACATGCGTTGGGTCAGACATGTATTTTCTCAACAGTGATACGTGGAACACATCATGAACTTTGGAGTGACTTGGAGGTATTGACCAACGATAAGCTATAAATCCAATTCATTATAGAATTTCTAAATGTCTGATGTACCTGAGCATCATCCAAGAATTCCCTTTTTAGATCATGTATGTTAGGAACACAAATTCTCTTCCCAAATTTCAAAATTTCATCTTCATATATGAATTCACTCAATCTCCCATCCTTCACAACTTTAATCTTCTATTGAAACTCCTCATCATCAGTCGGAGAACATTTTTTCCTTTCTAGTAAAGATAGTTTGGCAACCATTTGAAAAAGTATTGATGTTTCACCTTCCATGGTTATTCCCATGTCCATATTTACTAGATCCATGAAAATAGGATCCCTTTCCACTCTCATCTTGTTCCAAACTCTATGATCCTTTCTACTGAATGCATCTGCCACCTTATTTTCCTTCCATGGGTGGTAGTGTATAGTGAAATCAAAATCCATGAGTAGTTCAATCCATCTTCTTTACCTCATGTTGAGTTCATTCTATGAGAAAATATACTTAAAACTCTTGTGAGCAGTATAAATCTCAAATTTTTCACAATTGAGATAGTGTCTCCATATTTTCATAGCAAAGATTATAGCTGCTAACTCAAGATCATGATTAGGATAGTTTTTCTCATGAATTTTTGGCTGTCCTGATGCATAGGCAATAACTCTATCATTCTACATAAGGACACAACCAAGTCCTTTATTTGATTCATCATTATAAATAAGAAACCCATCATTCCATGATGGTAGAGTCAAGATAAAAGCATTGAATAATCTTCTCTTCAATTATTCAAAACATTCTTCACACTCTTTTATCCAAAAAAATTTAACCCTTTTATGTGCGAGCTTGGTTAATAGGTTAGCCAACCGGTCAAAATTCTGGACGAAATGTCGATAATAACCTGCTAAACCAATAAAACCTCGGACCTTAATTATACACATCAGTGCTGGCCATTCTTCGATTTCCTTGGTAATTGAAGGATCAATAGAGATTCCATCCTTAGAGACAATATGGCCAAGAAAGGAAATCTCTTGAAGCCATAATTAAAACGTTCTAAAATTCCTATATAATTCATTTCTTCTGAGGGTTTTTAGAATAGTGCACAAGTGATTTTCATGATCTTCAAAGATTTTTGAGTATAACAAGATATCATCAATAAATACCACTAAAATGTCATCAAGATATTTCTTGAAAACTCTATTCATTAGATCCATGAAGACAGGGGGTTCATTAGTCAATCCAAAAGGAATTACAATAAACTCATAATTCCCGTACCTGGTTCGAAATGATGTTTTCAGAATAAATTCCGTCTTCACACACAACTGATGATATCTAGATCTAAGTTCAATATTTGAAAAATATTGAGCTCTATGAAGTTGGTCGAATAAATCATTAATGCGAGGTAGGGGATACTTTTTCTTTATTGTTATAGCATTATTCTCCCTGTTGTCAATGCACAACCTAATTGATCCATCTTTCTTCTTAACAAAAAGGTTAGGGGCTCCTCATGGAGAAACACTAGGGAGAATAAATCCCTTGTTTCTCAATTCCTCTAGTTGTTTCTTTAGTTACACTAATTCTACAGTGGACATTCTATAAGGGGTCTTCGATATGGGACTTGAATCTAGAATTAAATCAATGGGAAACTCAATTTCTTATTCTAGAGGATATCCAAGTAAATACTCTAGAAACACATCAACATATTCTTTAACAATAGTTATGTACTCTATTTGAACATTCTTTTCCTCACCCATAGTTATTTCATTCTATTCCTCCCCAATAATTGAATTTATTAGATCTACTGGGGGTGGATCTAGATAAGAATCTGGTGGTGAAATTTCTTCTCTAAAGATAAGCTACTATTTATCATCATTGAAAATTGTAACCTCATTCTTCTTACAATAAATTTTCGAAACTTGTTCTGAAAGATAACCCATTCCGAAGATTATATCAAATTCAATCATCGGTATGACAATGAGATCAGCAGATAAAAATCATTTATATTCCCTAATGGGAACTGATTCACAAAACATTGTTGCGATGAAACTTCCCTTAGGAGTTTTTACTGACAACTCCCTCGTTAATTAAAATTTAAAATATATAATTTTCATAGAAAACAGGGAAGATATGAAACATGCGATGATCTAGAATCAAATAAAGCATTTTATAAACTTGAAGAAAGCATTAAATTACCTGTTACCATGTCTTTCAGAGCTTTAACCTCAGTAGTAATGATCGTATAAGCTTCGCTATGCTCCCTTGGACTTTTCTAATGTAAGATTCCTTGGTTATTAGGACATTAGTTTGCATAATACCCCTTTTTATCTACAATTGTAAAATTCAACATTGACAGCCTCTTTCTTCCCCTTGTAATCATGAGCTTGGTGGCATTTTTCAACACACTTTTAACAGACTCTTATTCCCTTCAGGCAAGTACTAGGGTGTTTCTTCCCACATTTACCATAGTATAAATATTCAACCATTCCCTTCTTCCCCTTATTTCTATTTCGAGAGTGTTTAGAAGATCTCTTCTTCTATTGCTTTTCTTTGAAGTCATAAGACATAAAAAATTCCATTTATGTCCTGATAATGCATGAGAAAATATCTTCATATGATGAGAAGGATTGTGAGACTAATTCTCGGTGGAGAAATGGTTTTAACCCATCAAAGAATCGACCAATCTTACTCTTTGGTTTTGTATATAATCTGTTGCATTCCTGGATAGCCTTGTAAACATAGCCTCATATTTTGTGACATTCTCATCCTCCATTTACCTCAGACCCATAAATTTTCATTCCATATCTGGTTAATGGTCATGAAGAAAGTATTTTTCTACGAAAATATCTTTAATGTCCCTCCATTCCATGTTCGATAAAACTTCTTCTTCTTTTGTGTTTTGGATTAATTATCACCATTGATCTGCATCTCCAATGAAGCGATAAAATGCCATGACAATTTTTTCCCTTTCGCTACTCCCCAATGCATGAAATATTTTCTCTAAGGAATTTATATATTGCTCAACTACTAATGGATTTGAAATCCCATTGAATTTTGGTGGTTTTTTCTTCATGATGTGGTCTAACATTGATCCTCCTTATTGTGGACCGGGGTGCTCCATACGGATAAGGTTATTATTCATAACCTGAGTGAGTTGTCCCAGTATGGTGATAAGCAGGTCAGCACTAGTTGCATTACCAGGTCCACAATAATTATTATTAGTAGGAGGGAAATACCTACATGGATTATGTGTGTTGATACGGTTTCCATTCCTTCCACTAGCTCCATTTCTAAACAATGGCATACAGTAAACTAGTTTATGAATCACAATACATAATTCCAAACATGTAAAACACTTAACATAAATTGAACAGTTTATGGATATAATCCATAATCAAAAAAATGTTTTCATTGAGGAGGTATATACTCATAAATCCTTCATAATTTTTTGTAATGAAAATGTGAATTTTCTTAAGTATATCCCCCGGGAGTGTCGTAAACAAGAGTGCAGTAAGGCCCATTGTCATGGACCAGGATACCTTAGGTCAAGCCCAATACTACTTGTCAGAGTTTTCACTCCTAGGTACATTGGTACCAAAGCTACCTCTACCTGATCATATCTAGATAGGGATGTATTTCTTGGAAAATACACAAAATCTCTACGTTACCAAAATTATAGGAAGTTCTTCTATACTAACCCTCAAAGTATATCTTTGGGAAATGTGATCTAATAAGATTTTATCAAAATCTAGATTCAAAGGCTTGTACTAAACTTCCTCTGATACCAAATGTAATGCCCTGACCCTAGTTACCTAGAGTTGGTGCATTATTACATAACATTGGCATGATCACAAGGGATAAAATCTTGAAATACCGATTAGTTTAGTAGCCCTAGAAGTGCTAGATACATTCATAAGTTTTACATTACATTATAAAATGTAAAAAAACAACAACATTATTTCCATTGACCAAATTTATATCCTTTATACTACCCCTTAAACTATCCCTGCAGGTCACTCATAATATACTACTTCACATCCTGGGAAAAATAAAACATAGAAAGGGGTGACCTCAGATGCTCAGTACGGATAAAAATATAGCGGAAACATTCTTAAAGAAGTATAAACATTTAAGTAAATGTATAAGACTAAAACATAAGACTTTTAAAAATAAAATTTTGCATAATATTGCCAATATAAATCAAATAAATCTATTTACTTATTCACATGGATATTCTTCTAGTCGAATAATCACATGTCATATGAATAGCCAATTTCATAATGATGGAATGCATAATTCTAGACTTCATAACCACATAGTCAAGGCCTTGTTACAAGACTAAAAGATAATATTTTGTCAAGACCTTTTTCCAAGACACTAATTTTCCTCATGAGACCTAACGATTCAATGTGGAACTATGGCGGGCTCCACCCATCACTTACTATGTCCAATAAATTCTTCATATGAAAATGTTTAAACATAACATAATCATTCGTATTAAAAATGGCATATGAAATGTAAATACATTATCAATAAACCATGAATGGTGTAAAAACAACACATGCATAGTCAAAATTATCAAAAAATCTTTAAAACAATATAGAAGATTTGTAACATAATAAATCAACTTCAAACAACCTTGAAATCCATCATAGGATGTTGGCATAGATGAAATCAAAACATTTTTAGAGAAATATATCTTTCTATTTTAAAATCATTTAAAAGACATATAATTATAAAATTAAACATTTATTTTGAAAATATTCTTATATGATAGTATGGGAATCTCTAACGATGTTATAACGGCAGAAATTAGCCGCACCCGCCATACAAGATAAAAAAATACATTCTTACCTTTATTTTTTCAAAATGGTCATAAAGTACCTTGTTTGAAAAAACGACGGAATGATTCCTTTCAAAAAATATATGGTCAAATAAGGGTATAAATGAATTTAACATAATGTATAGTAAATAGTAAAAATGATTAGAATTACATTTTTAAGAAAACACTGATGTGGATTATAAAGAGGTCCCACTAGAGACTTACATATTAACAACCTCGGATAAGAAAATAGATTGTAGAATTAACCCTTACCATGCACTTTTCCTTGGATGGGGGTTTGTTAAAATACTGTATAATAGTTAAATTATTGTTAATAAATTATTCAAGAATCATATACATAAATAAGATATCATATATGATCTTCTAATATTTCTTTTTTAATAATATTTTAGTAGTATCAGTGTTTCAGTTGTTATCTAATTCATTTTCCTTTATATTCTTGGTTATGTAAGAATGTATTTTATGAATAAAATTTATTTTATTCATATATAGAATTATATCAAATTCTTAAACATTATTTTTAATCATAAAATGAAAATTATTCTTGAATGATTACGATGGGGAATGAATCTCATCGTGTTTGTGGAGACGGTAATCCGTACCTACGCACGAGCGACAATATCATTATATTGATGGAAAAATCATAGGTAATTGGAAGGTATATCATATGTAAATAATCATTATCATGTTATATTTATTATTTACATCAGTTACACTCATTATTATACCCATCCAAATAAATATGTGTTTGAATAACACACTACACCACGACGTGGAGACGGTAAGTCGTACGTACGCACGTATGGTGGATTTGTCATTTATAGGATGGATAGAATAAATAATGTTGTTGTAACATATTTATAATAACATCATAGTATGTATCAGGAACATTATTTATTTTTTTGGTATGGAAATAACATATAATGTGGAAGTGGAAGAAGAAAATATCTTGAAAAAGGGTGGTAAAATTATTACCTCTTCTTCGTGTGTCTCCATTTGAGTTGATTAGAAGGGATCCTTAGAGTGGATTTATGATCAAATTAAGGCCTCTAGAATGCATTGAGGGAATTTGGGAAGATATATGGGTAGTTTTTGGATGATCCAATTGGCTTTGGTGGTGTGAAATTAAGAGAAGTGGAAGTAGCCATTTATAAGATAGGTGAGGGTCACTTTAGAAAAAGTTTGAAATATTATTTTATAATAAAATAATATTCGGTTTCTAATTGTTCCAAAATTATTTATTTCTAGTTTAGGTGAGGATGGGTCGAAAAACTCTCAACCAATAGGTTTTATACAGGTTTAGGTCACCATATTAACCTTATCTTTTAAATTTAACTCTTAGTTAAATAGTTTGACATTTACCATGTCTCTTTGTATTTCTATATTATATGGTTAATAAACATAATATAACAATAAAAGTGAACCTCAAAGGGGTAAATATAAATATATATAACCTTATATAAGACTTTTGTCCAAAAATTTGATTTTTAGGAATATTATTTCAATTAATAATATAGTATTTTTTTTTAAAACACAATTATGTCAATTTTGACACTATTTAGTATTTGATTTTTTTGATAGCCATAAACACTTTATAACTTCAAATAATATTTATTTAATCAACCCTAACATGTAATATTATCCTAAAAAATTAGTTTAATTCATCAAAAGCCTCAATTTACATTTATTTGGATATTTATAATATCAATTATTTTAATATTTCATTAATAAGGTAATTACTGTATCATCATTGTGTCATAAATAAATTAAATTATTTAATACCTATAAATTATAAATAAAATACCATTATATTTGAAATATTTTTATATTTCTAATAAATATTTATAGTAGAATTTATATTGTGTTTATCCCTATATTAAATATGGTTTTGTTATTAAACATTGAATTTAACTCTTTTAACTATTCTTTAAATAAAATAATAATAAATGTCCTAATCCAATCCATGTGGACCAAAAGGGATCATATTTGTTTTTCATAAGGATTTTTTGGTCTAATTAAACTTATCCAATAGAATTAGTACATGTTTTACAATAATTATAATATCAGTTTTACCCTTAATTACCTTATTTACTTTTAACTGTGGTAAATAAAAGTCAAATGTTACTATTCACCAAAAATTATTTTCTTCTTATTGAACAAAATTTTACTTACTGATATTTATTATGTATTTCAGATTTTATAAATTCAACTCACAGAAGTTGTAAAATTAAGTTTTATGCAAATTTTCAAATGCTCCTAGAAGGTGGGTAAAAGACGATAAAAAGTTCAACAAAATAGTATATATCTAATCTTATTATAAAATGACTCCAATTAATTATATTGAATATATATATATATATATATGTATTATGTATCTATTTTTACATAATATAAATTAATATAAAATAACTAATTATTTAAATAAAAAGTTGGTTTTAAACAATAATGCAGTGTTTTTCACTACTAATCAAAAATTGAAAGTTTTCAGAAAAATACCCAAAATTAACCATAAGTTAATTTTGTTATTCCGAATCCAAAAATGAATTCCATTTTAAAAAATAATTCTTATAAAAATTCAAAAAGTGGGTATTACTATTCATAATGGCTAGTTTGATTGGTTGTGGTGTGTTAAAACTCCAAGTTGCGTATAAATCAAGCTACTGCATTATTTAAAGGAAAACATACCATCGATGCTTGGGGTGTTACACCCTTGGTTCCTATATTGTTTCATAATAGTAGTATGTATTAGAGTACCTAGGAATGTGAGTGGTAAATGAAAACTCATTACCCCAATTTGTTTGATTATTGTCTATTCTCTTATAAGCTTATTGATTTTTCAGATGTTAACCTTTGTTGATTATGACATGGTTCACTCTTGTTTCATACATGTAAACTTTCTCTTTATTGACATGATTCTCCCATAGGAGGGTGTTTAGGAATGATTTTTTTATTTTGGGTGGTTACACATTGTTCCTCTGCTGAGGTGGGAGAGATCATGTGATTGAATGACCCTTTAGTGGAATCTCACGGGGCAGTTTTCTGAACACAAAATTTTAATTTTATCACTGGGTTTGGTTTTTATTAAATAGAGTGAGAATCGTTTGAGAGGTATCTAAGGAAATGGTTCATCTATTCCCAACTTATTACATGTCTAGTTTTGGTGGTTGGAGGGTGTTATGAGACTTTTAATCTGGTTATATTGATTTTCCCCATCATGTGGTCAATCAAATGGTTGTGTGTTTAGTTGGAATAATAACCTATTTGTTCATGTGGTAGGTTGTTGTGTCATGCAATTATTTAGTACAATCACCTGTTTGTTCATATGGTATGCTGGTTTTTCATGCATTTGATTATCATAGTCAGTTGATTCTTCTCATGGATGGTTGAATTGGCTATGTTATATTATCAACTACTTGTCAAGATCAACCATGTGAATCTGTTATATGGTTGGATCAGTTATAGGAATCTAATAAAGGGGTGATGGGATACATGAATCATCTATGTGGCTGATTGGCTATGTGAATTGGATACATAGATGGGTTAGCTATATGAATCAGCTATGTGGTTGGGTCAGCTATGTGTATTTTCTATGTGGATGAATGACTACGTGAATCGATTTTGAGGATGGATTGGCTAAATGAATCTGGTACATGGCCATATCATCTGTGGGAACCATCTATATGGTTGGATCGACTATTCAAATTGCCTCCATGTTCTTCCAAACCTCTTTCGAGAATTGGATTCCCTACACTAAGCATTCTATTGGAATCCTATATGAGGAAAATAATAATAATTTAATTATAAAATTATGTAATTAATTAGATAATTTAAACCAAAGGGGAATAATTATATTTTTACTCACCAGGCATCACTACATCACTAAATCAATGGATCTTGGATCATCTACACCCAAATTGTCCTTGTCACATTCCTAGAACCATCCCAAGATAAATCCCAATAATTTTGTAGTCGATAATCTATAAATTTTATCAAATTTGATATAAACCCATAATTTATTTAGGGAATGATCATTCTTTTATCATAACAATTATGGATAGTGGGTTGTAATATCTTGGGTTATCCTTTATGAAATCCATGAAATTTTCTTATCATGTCATTATAAGTCTTGAAACCCACCAAACAATCTTGGGTTAAAATTCCCAATTAAACTGGGTTCTTCTATCTTTGGACTCTAAACACACTCCCATTGCACATCTTTAAATCCCACTAACATTATTCACCAGAAGCCAATAAACATACTCATTGATATCAAGAACACATAGATAGCACTCAATGCACCAATATTTCCTAACACACCTCGATAGTGTCACCCAATTCAATATGTCGATTATAGTTCTCCCCATTATTTTAGACCACTCATTATAAAAAAATTCTAATCCATAGAGATGTTATCCATGAGAATCACAATCCAAAAAACTACCTGTGATGGTCCACCAAATCTCTAATCATGCCCCCAAAAATGTTCTCGATGCATATCATGTTTCACTACATCCCATTCCACACTAAACACCTATCTGACATACTCTAAATTGATTCAACCAAAAATTATCATCCACACACGATGAATTCTTAGGAAAAAACTTCATGTAATATGACATTCCTATTAATGACCCAAATACACTGGGTACTGCTCATGCCCCCAAAACAAGGAACCAAATTCCCTAGTTTTATAAGAATATCAACCAAAAAATTCCACATTTACTATTATTCTATACATTACTGATCCCTTTAATCATTATAATAAACAAGGTTTCCAAAATAATTCAAGTCATGAATCATGATTCAACTTATAAATCACCCTTAGATACCACTAGAACCACCCCAAACACAGTTCCAATGCACCAACATATATCAACCCCATATCCACATACTGAATATAGTATTATACGAAGAATTATTTATCAAATCATCTTATGACCCATTTATATATCAATATCCCCCAAACCATCCAATGGATGGTATCAATGTATCAATCAACCTTCCAACATGATGGTCATTTACCTGAGACAGATATGATTCTCCCCACTATAAAATTATCATTATCATCAATTTCTGAACCAAATTCTTGATCTTCAGGACCCATCCTCTATCCATTACTAAAGATAATGAATGGTCATTTCCAATCCACTCATAGTAGAAACCTAATACCAAAACACCAACCATAGACTATTCTAAGCACTCATGTAATTTCACTCGCAAAGCCATAGAAAGTCATCCAAAACGATGGCCACACCTACCAAACATCCATTGGTGGAGTCCCCAAAATATGGATTCCATTATACTACTCCCCAAGAACCAACCCAAATAGGTCCCATTACCATGAATGTGTCTCTCCCATTGATCCACACTCTCCTCCATCATGTCAACCCCTAACACCATTCCTCTCTGATAATTCATGTTGTGGCCACCACTAGGGTCATCTAAAACATGATCCATTGATCCAATGATAACGTCACCTCTTTCCAATGGGTGAAATATTCTAATACAGTGAAATCCATGATTTTTATCATGTGAATTTTGAAATGAGTGTACTGATCACCAAATACTGAGAATGACTAGAAACTGAACCCACCATAGAGCTACTGTTGATAAAACACTTTGATTTAACCACATATTGAATATTCAAAATGGAACCGTACATTGGAAATTCATATATTCATAAGACAAATGGGTACCATGTGTAACTATCACACACCATCATTAAAAATTGAGATTATTCCAAAAATGATTCACATGTACTCACACCCGTCCACATGGAAATGTGATTCTATATGGACCCACTCCCTGGTTTATTCCCATGATTATACCCAATATATCCGGATCCTAATGGTATCATGCTCCCATGAAAAGTGATCAAACACCTGAGTCATTATCTCTTGATTCTTATCCCATATAACCTTATCTCACATACCTATCCCAATCATCTTCCCCATATGCATGAAATTTAAATTAGAATGAGTCATCCTCAATGATCTACTTCAAAACCAATGGATCCCAAACATTCTAATGACTATCACGGGACCATTCAACTTATGTACATAGTTTCTAGCACTATGAGCATATATCTATGCCTCCACCTCTACTATCAACCTTGGGACATGGATCCCAAATGGTCATACCCTTTAAAACTTTCCCAGATACAAAAATATTTTGTGCTCTCTACATTACAAGGCCAAGTAATATATCTCATGACAATCCTTAACCCTCCCAGTGTTTCCACACACACATGGAAATTAATTCCTTGTCTAATCTCCTCTTATGAATCAATGTCCTCATTGAGCCATGATAGGAGAAGTATTCCTCAACTGATCCGCTAAATGGATCTATTCATACCCATGGTGATGGTACATTATTTCCACTACAATAGAACCACCCACAGTAATATCCACATGACCTAGCATCTTATTATATTTGGAAAAAATCACATAACCATTTTTTATATGTCATATGGGTCCTACATTACCAATATGATTCATGATGAGTGACCTCTATCAAATAATCCAAGATTCAATCCCAAAATTCACATATCTAGTAACACTTCATATTCAATAAATATCGTAATCATAATAATGAATAATAATAACAATAATCCACTCACTCAGTTGAACAAGACATCCCATATGAAAAGTTTTCATGACTCTCTAGTTTATGGTCCATCAGAAGGTCATATAATTTCCCTATCAAAGAACCACCATCTCCAGATATAATGAAAAAAAACACATATTATATATACAAATTTATTATGAACTCAACCTGAATCACCATGTTCAACTGGAGGGTAACATGACCTCTAATGTGCCTCCTCATACACCCGTGGCCACTGACTATTTTCAAGGGACTAGAATAATTATTGGGAGAATATGAAATCATTTCATTGAAAAATAATTATATCAAATAAATAATAAACCTAAAAAATAGACATCATAGTATAAAATAGAAAACACAGTGATATGAAAAATGATAAAATTGTAAAAATCATATAGCTGGTCACCCAAAACGTAGAAAATAAACAATAACCAAAAATAAAAGGAGAGGCTACAATAACACGAGATTCATCCAAATACCCCTCTCCAATACCCATCATATTATACAATCCTAATACAAAACACATCTCATGTTTGAAACTGAAAATAAAACATTGATTATTTACATGCATCGAGATTACCATACAATGTGTTAATATAATATAATTAGGGTCTCACCAATAGCCCATTAAATACACTATCATTTGTGTGTGTATTCATGCGGAAAAAATAAATAAGTAATTAAGATCACTGAGTTGTTGTGTGTTAAACAGGTCACATTGAAATAGGGTGAGTTAGACATGCCTGGTGGGTCGTCAGATACTTTCTAGGATACCCAGACACAAACCCATATCTACTTTGGTATCATGTTGAATATTACATTTTATTTTAACAAAATTTCAGATCTATAAATAAATACATGGTGTAGGGAAAGCACACAGCCTCCACAATGATGTACAGATCACCACGAGGATGAACATTAATTCCATAACTCAAACAACTCACCAATAAATAACCACTATTTAATCATAAATAGATGTATATGAACATCCTATTAATTAAATATATCATCAAGGGATAACCACAATATAATTAGTTAAACTTCATAAAAATATTCTATGACTAAAGTATATTCTTGATAGATAACCACCATGTAATCAGAAAAAGGTTGGAATATTATATCAATCGACGCAGCCATTATAGGATATATAGCCACAACCTGACTATAAAAAGTATAAAAAATATAACATATATCATATTACAAAGATCATTATCTTAAAACACCCATGCATAGACCTCTTTAAGCCTCCCACATCGTAACATGTATCTTCTCACGTCATAGAGAATACCTTGGGACTCTTTGACTTTGTTTAGTATCTTCTTGGCTACCACAACAAACTAATGTCAACCTATTGTGACAAAATATCCCAAAGTCTCACCTAAAACTTGAAATTATATGAAGGGGTCCAAATTCTATCTTTAAACCCCATGAAATCCACAACAAAGTTTCCAATCTGATACAGTTCATCAATACCACGTCTCACCTCACATCTATCCCAGATGAACGCTAAACACACGAGGATAAATATATCATTACTTCTAGAATAGATGAACATAAACATTTATGCCACTACCATAACCAATATAAAATCATGGGGCCCACAAGGAAACTCACAACTACTTGTATTAACCTCATCCATTGTCCACATATTTACTAGTAGATTTTGAACATACAAATTGATTCCATGATCATATCCCAATTTTAGGGCTCAAATCCACTCTCTTCATCTAGCCTAATAATCCGTCGATCCATTATCAATCTACACAAACCCATGAATTATGGACCCAAAAAATGAAACCTATTCATAAAAATATATATGTTTTTTAATGATAGGGTACAACTACATCAAAACATATTTACCATACTCACTAATATCAAATATAATTCATCTATTATTTTCCAATCCATATCAATGATCTATACATCCTCAACCAAACACATCCATTCTCCTGGACACCTATCTCATGTGGAAGAACACAAATAATTAATTATAATCATTTACAATTAAATATTTTATTTAAATAAATTATGTAAAATTTCATAATTTCTCATTATGAATTTCACGTTCATTGGAACCTCAACCAACATCAATTGGAATGTCTATGGAGAGTATGTAACACCATCCCATGAAAAATCACTATCATTTTACATTAATAAAATATCAATTTTTTCAAATATGGTAAAAATCATTAAATAATTTAGGTTAGTATATTACTACTTCCAAAATTATGATTGATTATGGGATGTTAGCATCTCAGGATGATCTCTCTGTAAACTGAGAAAAGGAACCACCAATGTTGGTTAATTCTATGACATTCAAGTGGAATCAACAACGAATCGATAAATAGAATAGAATGAAATCATAGGTAGTCTTTATAATAATCAATAATTCTAGAAAACTAAAAACATTGACTTGAATATTTATTAAACATTATCACAAAAAACCCCTAATGTCAGATTGAAAGATAGTATAGGAGAAGATGATTCATCCAATAAGTTTTCCCTTTCATACACCATATCCTCCTTAAATCCAAAATCCCCTGATCTAGGAAATATTAATCTTATCCCATAAAAAATTTCCACCCATAATCCACTAGATATTTGATATTCATCACTGAAAAGCTACTGATCACAACTAATGTGCTAAAAAATATCTATATAGTGGATGATTTTATTTTTTCAAGAGCCCCAACTACCCCAAGTATTCTCCTACTTCATTATTATAACCCATATCAACTATGGTCCTTGAACCCCATAAAAAAACATCTATTATAGACACTAGAATGACCAAAAACCTGTTCCAAGTATCAATTCTCAATATAATCCATCCACGAAACCAAAAAACTCATATTCCAACAATAATTTATATCCTGTAATGACAGTATTAATTACAACACAACTATAATACTACTCAATATGAAACATGGATAGTGGAAAATTTATTAAAATATTGGAAATGAACTCCTAGGAAGGAAAAAAAGCATACCAATTCCAAATATGGAATTATCAAAAAAAGACCATATATCTTTTATTAAATAAAAAAACTGAAATTGATAATCATATATCGATGTGAAAAAGTATGATACAGATTGAAATATGTTCCAACTTATTCATATGATGTTATAAAAAACATTAAAATGTTTATAAACCATGTTTTTTAACATTTTCATTTTAGAATATATATGGGTAATTACAATGTTAAAATGTTAAAAAAAATGCGGAAGATGAATATAATAACCCTGACTCCAACAACACAAAGACAATGGTTATTTTATTATGTTGGTATATAATACAATAATTCCCATTACATAGGATATTAAAATTATTAGTATTAAAGGAAAATATACATACATGACACTTACATTACAATACGAAACACAATATACAATTTTATATTTAGAGAATATAGGATACACCGCCAACCTTGTCATTAGTTCATACATAATAGTCTTCTTGGTTTCCAGGGAAAAATTGAAAAATTAGGATGATCGCATATTCTCAATAAGGGGCTGCATATAATGGAAGATAAGAAACCAAAATAAGTGAATAAATAAAATATTTTCTATATATAATCCAATGGATAAAAGATGTGGAAAATATAACCGATGAATATATAAAAAATTGGAAAAAAATAATAACTGAAATAATAGTATTCTAATGTGTAACTATAGTCATATTAAACATACCATTACAAGGTCATCTATTAAATATTAAGAATACTATCAAGTCCATATGCTACGAAACCACACATAGTATGTGAAGAATACAATAATTACACTAATTTTTTTTATTTTGAGACCTATGGATGCATTGGGGGGAAATATAATCTTAGGACCTACATGTAAGATAATAATTCAAATAAATCCATAATATAAAAAAATTGGGATAATAATTAATATTTTAATTTTCTAAAAGATTATATTAACATTCGCACGTATTATTATTCAATATTCAACTTTTTAGAATTATTATGAATAAGAATTATCAAATACTCCCAAGTGAATTGAATTAAATTTATATCTATTTAAATATAAATCAAAATATTTTAGTATTTATAAGATATTCGAAATGAAATGTAAATTATCCTTACTGGTCGTTTAGTATAGTGGGATACATTTATTGTATAGGGATATCATAAATAATCATGGAAATGGTTGGAGACCAAAGGAATGATAGAAAAAATCAACTCCTGAATATTATGATATGGAAATATTTTGGAATTATAGTGGTTTGTGATGGTAGTATAATAAGCGGATAATATAATTTCATGACACAATCATGGTTTTATATTAGTGGATCACAACACACATATATAAGGAACTATATGGGAATTCAAGAAATTTAAAAATATAAATGAAGAAAAACTTAGAGAGATCCACAACTTTCTCTATTCATTCCAAAATATATATAATTAACACCTTATATCCTCAATGTTTTGTATCATTAAATTGAAATATAGATAATAGTTTTGTGAAACCATACCTCACTATTTCATTATAGAAAAAAACTTTTATAACCATATTTGTGAGGGAAATAGCGATAGAATTTAAAACCATTAACTACCTAAGTCATCCACCGAAGAGTATTGAGGGGGAAAATGAGAGAAAAAAATAATCAATGGTTTTGGAGTGAAGAGGAAGGAGAGGGTGGGTGGTTATTTAAAAATATTTAGGGGAATAATATTTCAATTTAAAACATGTCTCTTGGACATTAAGTACTATAAATAGAGATAACCATTGTTATTCCCACTATTATAAAGTATGGTGTTTTACTTTCAGGTCGTGGTTTTTGATGTTTATAGTATTATAAACTGAAATACCTTAAATTGTATTATTTTATACAAGGAAATTTTTTTATTCATATATATATTTTCTTAATATCCAAAAAAATATTATAGGCTTTAGAAACTACTTTATAGTTTGAGAGAATATTTTTTTTATTTTATCATATTTTAATATAATGAATGTACATATTTTTTTTTATAAAAAAATATATTATTTAATTCATTATTTTTTATTTATTATTATATCATTATACATATAATATATTCACACTATATTTTATTTTTTAACCACCAAATTAAACTACATCAGAAAATAATGAAAAATTAACCATTGGCTTATTTATACATGGTGATTCTAAATTTGAAGTATTTTTTAATGAAAATAATTTCCAATTTATAAAAATCCAAATTTTTATAAAATAATTCTTGTGTATTATATAATAATTAATTTTTTACCAAAATTTTAAAACATTTATTTAATAAATGTTATTTTTATTCTATGACATACATGATTAATTGTATTTATATTCATTAATCAATAAAAAAATTTAATAGTTATTAGTGACATTATTACAAATTAATTTTAGGTATTTTATTATAAAATTACACTTTTAAGGGTTACGTATCCATTACGATAGTAATATATGGGGGTTTCTATTATAATGATATTGTCACCAAAAAATAATTCTAATAGTCACAATACCCTTACAATGGTCTTACTTATTTATATATATGATAAAATCTAAAATCATTCACATAATTTGGTTAATTTTTTTGTCGAGGATATTCCACTTCTTATTATTTTATTTATTATATCATTTTATATTTAATTTTTTTCATTAATTGTAGATCTTAATCTTCTAGAGTTCAAGGTTATAGTAGTGGTGTATATTTTAATATGTTCTAGGGCAACAATTTGTGCTATTATTGTGAATTTAAATTTCTAGTTTTGGGTTTACTACTACGTGTTATACTATTTTGATGAAATAACCGAATGGTAATTGTACAATATTTTTATAACCAAGAATTTACATACTATAATAGAATATATTGTGTTACTTTCTCCACCACATAAATAAATCAATTCTTTAAATTTTAGATATAAACTAAACCATAAATATATGTTGGTACATTCTTATCATTTCATTCTCATGATACCACATTTTTTCATATTAATTTTCATTCCTCTTATGATCTTTAACTTATTTATTTTTATAATTTTTAAACCTTTACACTATAGTGTCATGAATCTAGGCATTCACATCATTGTAAAAAATATTAGGTTCTTGCTCTATTTTTTTCACTGTGAGTACATTCACTAGGTCTTGCTTGTACATCCTCAATAATAGACACAAAATAATTCATGTACATAAGGGAGGATAGGGGAATAGCTAAATCATTAAAAATAAATTAAAATCACTCCAAAATATCAAATACGGAAATGAACATTAGACTTAGTTTCCCATGGTTTCCAAAAATTATAACTCCCTCCCATCACGACAGACTCCAGAAGACACAATAACATACTAGAAATCAGAATTCATGTCACTGATTATCAGTATAACTATTATATCTTATTTTATAAAAAATAATATTATTTTAACTGTAATGGATTTTTTTCGTTGTCTCCTCAATGAGTTTTGGAACAACACGTTTCCATTCTCGAACATCATACCAGTAGGTTAGAGTACCAAATCTTTTCAAATAAATGAATTTTTAAGGTGTGATTTAACAGATTAAGGGGAAACTATTTTTAAATAAAAATTAAACCAATTCTAAATAAAAATCTGATATTCCAGGGAAGTCAAGTGGGAATGATCTCAACATGTAATCTATTGTGTGTAATGTATTTTCAGAATACTGATCAATTTAGGGACAATAATCAGTTTTCAATTTTATCATAGTATTCAAATCCAACTGAATACTCATATAAACCATTATGTCTCTAGAATTATTTTATATATATCCTTTAATTATGTTAAAATGGGTACATCCTCAATTATTTAAATGAAATTTACATTTTTTTATGTGATCTAGAATATCCCAAATTAAATCATTTCACCTTGATGTCATGGGAATTCCAACAAATATTATAAAGACCCAACCCTAAAACGTTACTTAATCTTGAATTTTAAACAAGAACATAAATTATTACACATTGATATATTTTTTGGTTTATAGTTTTAGAGAATTATGGTACCTTACAAATATGACATACCACTGTCATACAAGAGGATTCTACTAAAAAGTGTTTCCATTTTTTTTTAAAATATAAAACATTAAAACATAAAGCTATTTATCTTTAACAACACTCCATATAAAAGATCATGAATCCCTTATTTATGTTACCCATACATCTTTCTTATGATTTTTTTTAAAAAACCTAGGATGAGTATATAACTGAGTAAGGGATATAAATATAGAAAGTGTTAGTCAAGTGATAACATAAAAACCAATGAAACCCAAAATAATAGAAAAAACTCATATGCATAGAAAAATCATGTAATTTACTTGGGACATATTTACCATATCACTCTTACATTCTCCATCACATATGAGATAACCTTTTTTTGAACGTTCATCTCTGGATTACCCAATGCATTGGAGAGCTAAAAAGGGTATCGCCCATCATATCTTGAGATATAATAGCCTCAACCCAACACATATTGAGCTATAAAAAGGATCAACCCAAAATATCTTGAGATATAATGGGATCAACCAAATATAAATAACATCTAAGAAACATATCATGGTAAAAATTATCTTGAAATCAAGATAAACTACTCATTCCAAACACATAACAAAAAAAACAATCCTTTTGAAATTTATTATAGAGAGTTTTAAAAGGATTTTAAAAGGTAAGTACTTTAATATATAATTATTGTGATAATTAATAGAATTGATAGGATATGTGTATACACTATAAATAAACATAATAAAACATAATATAAAAAAATTCATCACATTAATAATATTAATACCACATAATGAATAAATAAGAAGGATAACCCAACGAATGGAAATCGGGTTAAGAATTCCGTTACCTTGGGTTATTATTACTTCAAATGTGTTTAAAATTAATGTATAATGGTTAAAAGATTGTTATTAATATTTTAAAAAACATATCCATCTTTATAATATCTTATATGATCATTTTATTACATCATTTCAACCTTTATTTGTTAGTATTTTGTTCCTTGCATTGTTTTGGGGTGTTTTCTTTACATGTTTTTCATGATTGGTTAATGATGGATATTCATTTCATTTGGAAGTGAAACTACAGAATTGGAATGGAAAAGTATTTACCTATTTCTAGTACATTAATTTATACGATTTATCATTTTATTTTTGATATGAGTATTATTCATAGGTTAAATCATTAATGATGTTCGTTTAGATCATTTTAGTGGTTCTTTGATAATAATGATCTCATTTTGTCTTATAAATTAAATCCGTTAGTAAAAAATAATTCCAGAACCATGGATGAGACATAATACATATATTATAACCTGGTTCATTAATAAAAATTCTTTCATTCATAGACTAGAAAAAATTAATGCAAATTGAAATCACATTGTCCATGATGTCGGTAATTCGACACATCACAGACAATGTTTTTATTCCTCGAATAAGTGGGAGGGGAGAAGAAGAATGATGATGAATTTTCCTTGAAAATGAGAAAATATAGAATATAAATTATTTATAGATATTTCATGACTCTTGGGTAAGAGAAGATAAATAAATAATAAGAAAAAATGAAATCAAAATAAATATAATAATTTAGAAATTCCATACAAAAATTCAGCACCCTATCAGCTATGGAACATGGTTTTAGAAATATTAAAAAGAGAGGGGACATGGGTCACCCAACTAGAAATTAATCATAATTAAGAATTGATAAAGAATAAGAAGTAAATAAGAACATGGTATGGAAACTTGAATGTTATACCACATAAAAGAGAACACAAATGGAAAAAGAAATAAATTTATAATTTTCTTACCTTGTAGAGTAACTCCGAGAACATAGAGGTTATGACCTTGGGGGCTTGATGAATTTTTGTTAGGACTTATAGAGAGGTAAGGAGGCCGAAGAATTATTGAGAAATAAATTGGAATGAAGCTAATGAAGGAATGGGTTGGTATTTATTGAAAATTGATGGAATATTTTAATAATTTCCAAGGGACACCTCATTAGTGGTATTGAAAAAACCCTGGGGTTGCCAATGATATTTTCCCAAGGTATTATAAACTTGATAAACCATACATCTTATTTACTATACACTTGTCGACAATATTTATTATGTCATTATTATATCATTAATGATGTCATTAACACACCAAATGACAAAACATTGTTTTTACTGTTAACTGAAAAATCAACTGTTTCAGAAAAATCCCAAAACTTTACCCTAACCATTTTTCGACATGTAGAATTCCAAAACAAAGAAAATTTTTTGAAAATAATTTTCTAAATATTAATAAATTAATATTTAATTAAAATCATACTTAATTAAAAAATAAACAATTTTAAAACTATAACTTCTTTTATATCACATTGAAAAATTAACTAAGATGTTATTATCTTAATGCCTTAAAAAAATAAAATAATCATACAATTTACTATTCATTAGGGTCATATTACTATTCATATTAATATTTATAATGGTATGTTACTATTCACCAAAAAATAAGTTGGTTCGATCAGACTCTAAATAAATTACTGAACACAATTATAGATGATTGTTTTTTGAAATTCAAAACATTGAATCTTTAAAATTATGTTTAATGTCTGGTTATAAATATCTACATAAAATAATGTTTCATGAAATTCATTTATTTTCTTTAACCTTGGGGTGTTACATCATCCCCACCTTCCAGAAATTGCATCCTCGCAATTTTATTTACTTATTAAATAATTGTGGGTACCTTTACCTCATTTCATTTTCAGACTCTTATGTTGCTTCTTCAACCATGTGGTTTCTCTACAAAACCTTTACCTGGTAGATTACCTTATTTTTCAATACATGTTCTTGTCGATCAAAAATCTGAACTGTTTCTCTTCATAATAATGATTCTCTTCTAACTAAATTCCTTCTGGGATCAAGTCCTTTGATGAATCTGACACATACTTCCCCAACATCGAAACATGAAAAACATTGTGTACCTGATACAAAATCAGAGGCAAAGATACTCAGTATGAAATTGTTCCACCTTTCTCCATGATTTCAAAAGAACCGATAAACCCCAGACATATCATCCCATTCTTATTGAAATGCATCATACTATTCCAAGGAGAGATTTTAAGGGAAAAATGGTCACCTACCTTGAAAGAGAATTCATTACTTCTGTTATCTATATAAAATTATGCCTTCTCTTATCTGTCCTCATGTGGTGCTAGATCATCTTCACTTTCTCAGCCACTTCATATACAATTTCTGACCCCATCAACTTTCTTCCACTGACTTCATCACAAAATGTTGTAGTCCGACACCGCTTCCCATACAAAGCCTCTAAATGTGCAAATTTTATACTGGAATGAAAATTTTTATTATAAAAAAACTCAAATAAAGAAAAATGTAGATCCCAACTTCCCTATTAGTCCATTGAACAAGCTCGAAGAATATCCTCCAAAGTCTGAATTGTTCGTTTGGACTAGCCATCTGATTGAGGATGAAAAGATGTACTAAAATTTAATACTATAAACAATGAATTCGGAATCCCCTTCCAAAAGATAGAAGTGAACCCAGGATCCCGGTCCAATACAATATAAAGTTGAACTCCATGTAGCCTGACAATCTCTTTGAGGTATAGTTGAGAAAGATGATCCAAATACATTGTATATTTAATAGAAAGAAAATGTACAGATTTTGTTATCCGATCAACATTAACCCAAATCGCATTGTTACCTAGAGAAGTATTATGTAGTACCACCAAAATGCCCATGGATATATTCTACCATTTCTACTCTGGCACTGGAAAAGGATTTATCATCCCCTTCAGTAACTGCCACTCTGCTTTAACCTCTTGACATGTCAAACATTTTACAGTAAAATCACGAATATCCATTTTCATTCCATCCAACCAGTAATATTCCTAAAGTTTGGTGTACATCTTAGTACAACCAAGATGAACTGAAAATGAAGATCTATGAGCATCATACAACAAATCTTTCTTCAACTGGGAATCACTAGGCACACACAAACTTTATCAAAATCTTTAAACACAATCTTTATCAAGGTTAAATTCTATCAGCTTACCCATTTTAACCAATTCTACCTTTTTCTGTAGCTCCTGGTTTTCTTTTGGTGCTTTCTTAATTCTTTTTGATAATGATGACTGCACGAAAACCTGAAACAAAAAAGGTTTATTCTTTGTACCAACAACATCTAAGTAAAAATTAATCAAATCATTAATCATGTGATCATTTTCCAAATGGAACATGGTTAATTATGCATGATGTTTTCATCTCAAGGAATCTGCCACATTGTTTTCTTTTCCTGGATGGTAATTGATCATGAAATCATAATCAACAATTAGTTTAAGCCATCTTCTCAACATCATTTTTAATTTCTTCTGAGTGAATATATACTTCCGACTTTTATGGTCAGTATTTATTTGAAAATTTCCTCTGTATAAATGATTCTCAAAATTTTCAAAGAAAAAAAAACAACTACCAATTCCAAATCATGTGTGAGATAATTTAACTCATGAGGTTTAAGTTGACTTGAAGCATAAGAATTTAACTAATTATTCTGCATCAAAACACAACCATGTCCCTTCAATGAAGCATCATTGTAGATGAAAGAAGACTATTTCAAGAAGGCATGGTCCTCACTGAAGCATTCACCAATCTATTCTTTTGTTCCTAAAAGCAAACATCACATTCTTCTATCCAAATAAATGTAACCACTTTTAGTGTTATCTTAGTTAATGGGATAGATAACCGTGAAATTTTTTTAACAAGCTTTCGATAATAAACTGCTAATCCAAGAAAACTACAAATATCTGTAACATTTTTAGGTCTTGTCCATTCATCAACCACTTATGTTTTTCTATATTAGATGTTATTCCATCATTATTCATAATGTGCCCAAGAAAATAAATTTGTTGTAACCAAAAATCACACTTACTAAATTTTCAATAAAGTTTCTTTTCCTTTAGGGTTTGTAAAATAACCCTTATATTTTTTTCATTCTACTCTTTACTTCTAGAATATACCAGATTGTCTTCAATAAATACAACCAAAAACTTATCCAAACACTAATGAAATATTCTATCTATAAGATCCAAAAATATAACAGGTCCATTATTTAACCCAAAATGCATAACTACAAACTGATAATGACTATATCTAGTATAGAACATAGTCTTTGGGATGTCTTCATCCTTTACTTTCAGCTAATGGTACCTCAACCTCAGGTCAACTTTAGAAAAAAAAACTATGTTCCCTGGATCAGATCAAACAAATCATCGATATGAAGAAAATGATAATTGTTTTTAACATTAATGACATTCCAGGCTCTATAATCAATTCAAATTCCCATTGAAAAATATTTTTTCATAACAAACAAGATAGAAGCACCCCATGGTAATGTGATTGGTCAGATGAAGCCTTTATCTAATAATTCCTGCAACTAATTTTTTAATTCTAGAATATCCATTTGGGACAATTGATAAAGAGGTTTAAAATTGGCTTAGCATCAGGAACTAAGTCAATAGTAAACTCAATCTCTCGATTAGGAATAACACCAGACAATTCATCAGGAAAACATCCAGGAATTCATTTACCACTGGTACTTCAAAAATATAAATAGTTTCTTTATCTTAAAAAATATGAGCAAAATAACTTTCATTTCTATCCTTTATCAGTTTCTTTGCTTCCTGATATGTTATTAATGGTACGAGTTCATTCTTGTACACAAATTGAAATTATTTCTGAAAAACAACTTCTTTTTCTCTGCAATTTATCTTTATATGATAAAAAGAAAGCTTGTCCATACCCAGACTAACATCAAACTCTACTAGAAGCAATAAAACTGGGTTTTTTAGGTAAACTTTTTCCATAGACAAGGATAGGTATATTCTTATAAGTTTTTTTTCCACAACATTTCCTCCACGTGTTTTTACCATGACTTCTGAATTCATTTCATGGGGTTGAATTCCTAATTTTTATGAAATTTTCTCAAAAATGAAGGAATTTTTAGACCTCAAATCAAACAACACATTTGTGAAATCTTAAAAAACAAGCAATATACCTGAGGCCACCTCATTTTATGGATCAACATCTGCTTATGTGATTGCAAATGCCAAACCATTCTATTTACTATATTTCTAATTCCCTGCTTGAGTAACTAGCTTCAGTCAAACATTAGAAAAATGACCCAATTCATTACAGTTAAAGCATCTAACCATCAAGTTTTCATTAATTTTAGGATCATTTTCCTTTCACTCAGAAAACATGTGTCCAAATATTTCACATCGGTAGCATTTCCCAGAATTACAAGACATTCACCAAGATGCCTTTTACCACACTTTTCACAAGAGGAGAAATTCATTTCTTACCTCTAGAATTCATTGACGAGTTCTCCCCATTTCCATCCAACCTGAATGATTTTTATTTTTGTCATCATGAGGCACATACAAGTAAGAAAACACCCTCTCAACCTTTTCAGAAAAACAAACAAGTTTGTCATAGCTTTTAATCTATCGTGAGGCCAATGCTCTTCGCAAAACTGATTTCAAACCAGAGTAAAATATATTAATTTTACTTTTAAAATCTTGAGTAAAATCTTGTACGTACTAGGACAGTCTTGTAAAATTGGAATCATATGATACCACAAAATAATCATCTTTATTATTAAGTTCCATTGATTATTTCTCTATTCCGAGTTGAATAGTTTTTGTATTATGTTTTTCTAGAATAAGACTCTTAAGATCATCCGATTCTGGACTGTCAAGATCATATATTTCTCTCGTATTCTTAACCAGAGGCCACAATTGATCAGCTTCACATTCAAAATGATAAATTTATATAATTACCTTTGTACATTATGAACTTCCCATGACATCAAATATCTCTTCTAGAGCATTGATCCATCCATCAGCTATCACTTGATCCATGGTTCCACAGAATTCTGGTGGATGTTGCCTCATAAAATGATCCATAATTAACATGTTTCTTTGTGGTTTATCATGTACCTATCTAGCATGGATACCACCACCATTTATTGATTTATTCAACTGATCCATTTTTGTCAAAAACTGCTCGGTTCCGATTCCCACTATTTCGGGCAGTAGATTCAGGGAGACATCATCCTCTTGGTGCCTTTCTACTTCCGCTTCCCTGTTTCTTCTGCAGAAAACCATTCTATACAAACATAACCTAGATGAAGCAATATGTTAATCTCTAAATGAAATAACATTTATAAGTTCTATAGAGTAAAAATAATTTTTGTTATTCTTTATTTTCATCCCAACTCCAAAATTTCTCAAAACCATACTATGATACCCACTATAAGGACTTGGCCTTAAAACATTACTTAATCTTGAATTTTAAAAAAGAAAATACATTGTTACACATTGAGGATCTTTTTTAGTTTAGAGTTTTAGGGAGTTAGGATAACTTACATACATGACATACAATAATCATACAAGAGGATACTACTGAAAACAATTTCCATTTTTCCATATATAATACATTAAAACAAAAAGCATGATTTCTTTGACAACACTCCATATAAAACATCACAAATCCCTTTTTTCTCATACCCATACTTATTTCCTGTGAATTATTTATTAAAACATGGGATGAGTATAAAAATCAGTAAGGTATATAATGATAGAAAGCGTTAGTCAAGTGATAATATAAAACCCAATAAAGCCCATAGTTATAAAAAAAACTCATATGCATAGAAATGTCATGTAGTTTCCTTGAGACATATTTACCATATCACTCTTACATTCACCCTTACATATAGAATATCCTATTGGTCAACATCCATGTCCAGAGTACCCAATGTATAGAGAGATATAATGGGCATCACCCGTCATATCTTGAGCTATAATGGGCTCAACCCAACATATCTTGATCTATAAAGGGGCTCAAACCAATATATCTTGAGCTATAATGTGCTAAAACCAAATTAAATAATGTGCAAAGAACATATCATGGCAAAAATTATCTTGAAATAATAAGAGACTACCCATTCCATGCATATAAGAAAAAACAATCCTTTTGAAAATTTTTAAAGAGAATTTCAAAAGGATTTTAAAAGGAAAGTCCTTTAAAATATAATTGGAGTAGGAATTAATATAATTGAAAGGATATGTGTATACCCTATAAATACAAATTATACAACATAATATAAACAAATATCAACACACCAATAATCTTAATACCACATAATTAATAAAGAAGAATATTAACCCAACGAATGGAAATCGGGTTAAGAATTCCCTTACCTCAGGTTCTTCATACTACAAATGTGTTTACACTTCTAGTATAATGGTTAAAGGAGTGTTATCAATATGTTAAAGAAACATATAAATCTTTATATTATCATATATGATCATTTCATTACATCATTTAACCCTTTATTTGTTAGTATTTTGTTCCTTGTATTGTTTTGTGGTGTTTTTTAACATGTTTTCCATGACTGGTTAATGATGGATATTATTATCGATTGGATGTAGAACACCAGAATTGGAATGGAAAGGTATTTAAATATTTCCAGTACCATTATTTATACCATTTATCTATTTGATGTTTCATATGATGATGATTCATAAGTTAAAACATTAATGATGTTTGTTTAGATCATTTTTGTGGCTCTTTGATAATAACAATATCATTTTGTCTTATAAATTAAATAAAAGAGTAAAAAAGAATTCCAGAACCATGGATGAAACAGAATACATATATTATAACCTGGTTAAACCATAAAATTTTATCATTACCAGACTTGAAATAATTAATGCAAATTGAAATCACATCATCGATGATGTCGGTAATTCGACACATCAAAGACAATGTTTTTATTCCTTGAATAAGTGGGAGAGGAGAAGAAGAATGATGATGAATTTTTTATAAACATGAGAACATATAGAATATACATGATTTCTCTATCTTTCATGCATATTGTGTAAGAGGAGATGAGGAATGAATAAGAAAATAAATGAACTCAAAATAAAAAGAATAATTGAGAAATCCCTTGCACAAATTTGGGAGCCTAACAGCTATGCAACATGGTTTTAGAAAATATTTAAAAGAGAGAAGACATGGTTCACCCATCTTGAAAGAAATAATAATACAAAATAGATAAATAATAATAAGTAAATACGAACATGGTATTAAAACATAAAAGTTATACCACATGAAAGAGAACTTGAATGGAAAAAAAGAAATTGAGAATTTTCTTACCTTATAGAGTAACTCCTAGAACATGAATGTTGGGACCTTGGGGGCTTGAGGAAAATCTAGGAGGACTAATATGGAGGTATGGAGGCCAGAGGTTCATTGAGGAAGAATTTTTAATGAAGATAATGAAAAAACGGGACGGTATTTATATAAAAAATGAGCGAGTATTTTAATAATTTTCAAGGGACACCTCATTAGTGGTATTGAAAAAACCATGGGCTTGCCCATGGTATTAGCCACTTGGGACACCTCACATCATATTTTACTGTACACAAGTCGACCAGATTTATTAAAACATTATTGCATCATTAATGATGTCATTAACACACTGAAACACAAAACACCATTTTTACTATTCACTGAGAAATGAACTGTTTTCGAAAATTCCGAAAAAATTTACCCTAACCATTTTTTGACGTGTAAAATTCAAAAAATGAAGTCCATTTTCATAAAATACTATTTTAAATATCATTAATTTAATTTATAAATGAAATCATACTTCATCCAAAAAATAAACCAATTTAAAACTATAACTTCTTTTATATCACATTAAAAAATTAACCAAGATGTTATCAACTTAAATCCTTAATAAAATAAAATAATGATTAATTTTACTATTCATTAAGGTCATATTACTGTTCAGATTACTATTCCTAATGGTATGTTACTATTCACCAAAAAAACTAGTTATTCCATCAGACTCTGAATAACATATTGAACACAGTTGTAGATGACTATTTTTCAAAATTCAAACCATAGAAGCAGTAAAATTATGTTTAAAGGCTAGATATAAATATTTACTGAAAAAAATGTTTCATTAATTTCATTTATTTTTTTAAAAAAACCATGGGGTGTTACAAAAATCCCATTTTAATATTATTCCACATCAACATTTTTGTAGGAAGAGTTTTTGTGTCACCCTTTGGATGATATCTATTAGCCTTTACTTATAATAACACCAATCATCTCGACACACAATGAAAAATTTCCTGATTTTTGTTGTCTTACCAAAAATATTCATTTAAATCTATCTACATGTTTTTGATAATATGTTCTACAAGTAAATATGATATAGGATATTCAACTAGAAATTATGTTTTTTTGATATGGTATTGATGGAACACATATTTTCTTTCCAAACATGAAAAACTATATTTATATGGGAAATACTTATGTCTCCCATCATGCATGGAATTGGCCTTAGATTATATATAATTTTTAATTTTGGGAATTATTTTTCTTCTTTAATAAATATGGTTAACCAATCACATGAAAATGTTATGATTATTCCACTTCCATAATAATTTCAAAATCTGACTTTACTAAATTTCTGAATTTTGGATAATGGATTATCCACTTCATGGATATAAATCCATGATCCTTCCTACTCAATTCATCAACCACCTTGATTTCTTTCACTAGATGGAAGTGCATTATATATTTGTAGTCCTTAAGTAGTTCCATCCACATCCTCTGTCTCATATTGATCTAATTATATGTTAACATGCACTATAAACTGTTACGATCCATATATTTTAAAAATCAGTTACTATAGAGGTGGTGTCTCTATATCTTCCATAAAAACATTTTAGCTTATAACTTATGATCTTGAGTTGAATATTTTTGTTTGTGGATATTTAATTTTCGTGATGCATAAGTAATAACTCAATCATATTTCATGAGGATGTACACCAATTATTTATCTTATGAATTTTTATATATATATAATAATTATTTCATATATGGTAATTATAATACTAGTTAATTTCTCAATATATTCTTTAATCCATAAAAATTGTCTTCACATTCTATTGACCAGGTGACTTTAACCATTTTACTGCTCAATATGGTTAACGTATTGGAAAATCGGTAAATATTTTGAATATAACACCAGTAATAAACCTTTGAACAAATAAACCATCATATATTAGTTATATTCATATGTGTAGGGTATTTATCGACCAACATTATCTTTAATGAATCAATAAATGTTATATCCATGGAGAAATTATATCTAAGAAAAGAAAATTTCCAAATCTAAAATTTAATCATACTGAATTTACTATGTGATGGCTCCCATGAATTTGTTCCATGAAATTTTCTAGAGTGACTATAATATGTGACACACACGATATATGCGAGATGAGTTTAAAATGAGATAATATCAAACAAGAAGAAGAACACATATATGAGATCTATGTATTCAACATAATGTACCATATACCATGGGGCGAAAGTCCATCAAAAATTTCCCTTAATATATCTAAATTGTGGTGGGATCCCCCCTACATAGAACGTGTCATTAAATTTATCCATTGTTTTGAGAAAATAACACAATGATATTGATCTAATGTACTGGGTTATTTTAGGACCTCTTTGGGATTAATATAACACTGTACATGGGGGAACTGTATCTAGAAGTATGTTTTTTTCCATAATATTTGAATTTAATACTTTTGGGAAAAATGGATTTATAAATCAAATGTTATGGTAATTTGTAATTGGAAGGTAATATATAAAATTATGGATAATTCATGCATAAATGAACTCTTCACAGGAACAATATACACTATTTTTACACATCCTTGAATTTCCAGTCTGGAAACAAGGTGAAATAAAACCATGTGTTCCATTCTGCTTGTATACACCACAATTCACAAACTCCTTCACATTTATAGAAATTTTTGTGGCTAGATATACTCATTCACAAAAAGATAAAACCTCACATGATATATATGAATTTATAAATATGAATCAAGGTATCCTAAATGTTTATAAGTAAATAATTCCCATGTATGGGAACTTAATCATGGAATTTCAAAAAAAAGGATCCTAAAATCCCCCCATTTCTAATAAAAATTAACGAGGAAATCCAGATGTAGTGAACTAGAATGCGCACATATCCTATTAACATGGAAAAGTATTCGAATGAAATCAATATGTTGTTCTTTTATCAAAAGGTATTGATAAGGGATAAAAAAATTCAATAGAAATGTCCTCTTAATTGGATCCATATTATAATCATAGATGTATAGGGTTCTTGACTACTTGGGTGCCCTAAACTTAAGCATCATAACACCGGAGAGTTGACTATCTAAAAATCAGATGACCCGGGATATAAAACATAATCACTATAGTATTTGAACATTGATTATTTAATAACTATAGTGTTTGGGTTTGGAAAATTTGTCATCAACCACTTAATTTTTGTAATACCTAGGAACTTTTATCCTATGAACTATCACACCTATGAACTAAACATTTAAGTACCATTTCTCATAGGTTTTGACTAATCAAGTATCATAAATTCTAGGAATCAACCACATAAGAAAATAAAAACTATAGTTACAACCATTTTTTTATTGAAACCACTTGGAACTGACACACTAAGCTCCAAAAACTTCGAGAATCAACCACATAAGCACTAGATCCCCATAGAACGAACTACATGGTTATCAAACAGCTAAGAAATACAACTCCATTTCACCAAAAATCCTAGGCACGCATTTAATATCTTGAGTTCCCATTAACCTATTCACAACATTAAATTGTATTATCCCCCCTTTAGGGTAATCATGATCACTAAATTACCCATACCTCTTGCATAGTAACCCATTCTCCCATGTCACCTATTTGGGTTCCCAATTGTCTATATCATATGTACTCCACATCTGCAACCCAATATGGGATCACTTATAGGCTATGGTCTTAGAACATTGGCCCATTATCTTATATTTCTTTCCTAGACACAATGTAAAATTGAGTTTAACATTAAAATTTTCATCCCATGTTCAACTATATTTGGAACATGATACCTATAACCCCACATTGAGATAAGATACTATTCTTTGATTCCTCATATTCTTTTATTTGAGATACTATTCTTGGTTTCCTCATATAATCTGAATTAAGATACTCCCCTTACATTTATCATATTCCTTGAGTCTAAATACTCATATTGGTTTCATTACATGACTTGATTCAAGTTAGTCCTCATTGTTTTCGTATATTCCTTGATTCAAGTTACTTTTCATTGTTTCCCAATATGAATTGAGTTAATATATGAATGTTTGTATCCCTATATTCCATATGACTAATTACTCCACTTGATTATTAAAATTTATCAACCTAAATCTAAATTTAGTTTAAACTCGAGAAGGATACTTCATTATAACTATCACTCCAAACCCTTTCAATATAAATATTACACCATACTCTTCTTGGACTAAATTTAAACTACTTAGAAGAGTTCATGGATTTATAAACATAAAACCCACAACTATTATCTATATCATAAAAACATAAATGTTAAAATGAGTCATAGTAAGTAGAACTAATATATGTGGGGATTGATTACCCTTATAAGGATACATATAAAGACCTTCTAATAAGGTCGATACCAATTCAACAACATATGTTTCATCTATTCATAGGATCTCAGTAAATCCATGGAATGGGATAAGTTCTAGAACACATACTGATATGAAATTAAAATATAGAGTGACAAGATAATTTGATCAAAGGAGGGAAACATAATTTCAATGTGCAGTGTTCACAAAATTATATGATGTTAGTGAATAATTTTTACCAAAGGGTGCACAATATTGTTATTAAAAAGGATATAATGAACATTTCTGAAATCTATAAGCATTTATTTAATAATTCAATAAAAAAACCTTTAGTGATGATCATTCCTTACATCCTATCATTTCATAAGAGGTTCCATCTCACCACTCAATGTGATCATGATTCCACCCAACGTTTTAATGTGGGAGTCATGTGAGAGTCGATGAAACGAAAATGGATCTATAAGAATGAAACTCATTATAAAATAATTGTGAACCCAATCCAAACCCTATACTCGTAAAGAATATTAAATCGCCCAGAATACTTATCTGAGATAATGTAATAATGTATTTCATGATCCTCAAACATTATTCAAATGATATCTATGATGAGCATACCATTAAAGACTAAACTCCCTAATTATCCTGGGGGAAATGTGACCTTCCCAACACTAATAATGAAATTTTCATCTTTAAAACTATCATATAATTGAGTAACAAACATAAACATTCACCCACATAGAAGTAATAATGAGATATGTTGAATTAAATGGTGCATGAGTTCCTTTTTTATGGGATTATTAAAACATTCTATATATCCTATGATAATTAAAATGGGTTTAATCCATAAATTTCAATACTATGTAGCCAAATTAGTTGTGGAAGGAAGATCCCATATCAATATCCAAGAACAACCAGAGTCTTTAATTAGATAATAGAAATTCATATATTCCTTATTTTAGATAGATTCAGTTGAATGCATTCCAGGTATAAAAATTTACCTTGAAACATCTAAGGATAGCTCTTATTCATCATATTCATCAACACCACTATTAGAACACAATTCTATTAGATGTTACAGAGAATGTCACATCCACCTAAGTAATTTATACTAGATAATGCAATAGAGTTCCCATTGAGGTATGTCAACCACTGAAACTCCAAAGCAAGTCCATTCTATTGGGGTTTTTCTCCACAAATAAATATGAAGATACACCATTTGAAACTCCATGTTCAATAGAAAAACTATTGAAACACCATTTACCATAGGATAACCATTGAATTTAATGTATTTAATCATATGAGGTTCACTAAAATCTAGTTATTGCATAATGTAAACCCTCCAAAACTATCCAAAAATAGTAAAAAAATCCATTGATAAAAATAACTACAAAGTAAAGAGTACATTATTTTACATAACTCAGACATTCAGTATTATATCCATTATACTTAAACTATTTCATTTTCATTATTATCAGAATAAAAAAAGATTAATTTCATAAGGATATTACCTATATTAGGATAAATAATCATAGATAATCTAATTATATGAGTGCATGTTGTCCAACCATGCATTTTTAATAATACCCAAATGGTCAAATAATTAAAATAAATTTTGATATTTGTAGAAGTACCTAGAAATAGCCCAAAAACCACCAATTTCTTATAGAAACTTGATGTTGAACACTAACATATTGTTAATAGTCGATGATACCCTTGTATTCCACTAAATAAATTATAAATATCCTTTTCCCTTTTATAATAAACCATAATGAAAAACACCCATAGGTCACCACTAGTGATTCTATATATTTATATAACTTCCATTCAATATATTTTAAAAAACTCACTATATTGAATTCTTATTTCATGAAATTTGAAAATTATTATTTGAAATGTTTTGACTGAAGTTTCTCACTCCCACTATCTGCATTATGCATCATTAAATTTCAGATATTATCCATTCTATTATCTCATAAAACACTAAAAATACTACAAAGTCCTATCAATATGTACCTTGAATACTCTTATAAAGAAATAAAAAAACCACAAACAAATAAGAAAGAATCCTCCAAAATTCATTAAAAATTGCGTGTTAATGAAATTTTATTCCCTATATCCATTGGGAGCATAATGTTTCCTAATATTTTTTTATGGGAACCTTGGTGTAAATTCCATGCAAATATTTTCTTATAGATATCTCCTATTATTAAAGAACTACATCTGCAAATTACATTTGGAGGTAATAATATTTCAGTCCATGTATTTCATAATATATTAAAGCACAATATTCTAAGACCAATGGATTACACTCTGATTATCGTTACAGAGAAATCCATTTTCTTGAATCATTATAGTACCTTTTAATATACACCTCAACCATTTTTTTCTTCCCCAATTCTGTTTTCCGCATATTTTTCTTCTATTATAGAAAATAATAATAATAGTTTAATATTTGAAATCGAGGTAAATTTCGTTACTGTAAATGCGAAAAAAATATTGTACTCTTCATAGTATTTTATTCTTCTCTAAATTATTTAATTATAAAACCCGAAAATATATAATTTATACTAGAAAATAAGGCAATATATTGTAATCCCTTGTGATTTTAAGTAATATTTATCATGGATACCCATTGTTCTTCCCTTGGATTTTCTTCAAAGTGGCTAATAAATCCCATTACAAAATTAATTCCTAGGTGAGTGCACAACCTTAAATATATAATATTAACTACAAAATATGTAAATTGAATTTTTAATATGTACTTATGAAAATTTTCTATTATTCGTTCTTCCCCCATTGATAATTTATAGTTTCCTTACCAAGGATTGGATATCGGGATATATCAAAACATTTCACACAATTTTATTTTCATTCAATGTTAATATCTCTAGGATAAAAATAATCTTCAATATTTCCTATCTCACTCAATCCTCATTTCCATGATTTTTTTTCACCTCCCTTAAATATTTCATCATGAATCTTATATAAAATTTATTTTTTATATCTAAAATCATAATCAATTTAGGGACATCTAGTTGAATTTCATTCATATAAATTATAAGTAGGATTAAACCCCATTCCACAAATCCCTTAAAATATCAACCCCAATAGACTTTTGTCCACATGAATCCTTTATTATCCATGAATGCTTTTATATTTTTGTTTCCCTTTATTCTTTCACATTTCAACTTGTGAAGGATTATTTTTAGTTTACAAACCAAGTATGATAATCCTGGAAACCATTTGGTTGATTCATGTAAATTTCATCAACTATGTCAATATTGTAAAATCTTGAATTTACATCCATATTCCTTATTTATAGTTTATCATAGTCAAATAATCTATTTAGTTTCTGGATATAATCATGATTATCAACTGATAATGTTTAGGGGATGTAATTCCCCACCTGATACTAAAATACATTGACTACCATCCATTATTTATATTTCATTTCCACCATCTCTGTCCTTTAAATGGGACAAAAATTGTTTCTCTAGTGATTTCCTCACCAGTGAAAATTTATAAATCTTTTATGTTCTATTACAATCAAATGATTATACTTAATATTTCTAAGTAAATTTAAAAAATTTATATTCATTGATAATGGTCACTTATTACATTGTATTGTGCTCTCCACCATCCATTAGAAAGGCAAATTTATTTCACCCTGAACCATTAAAAATTCCATAAAACATTATAAGATATAGACAATTTATCTTATTTTCCATCAATTTAGTGTATAAAAATTTCTAATTCTATATATTATTGATCTATCATTTCTTGAGTTCTCACCTATGCTTTACCAGTCCTTATGAATTTATGTACATAATCTTCCAGTACAATTTATATAATTTCAATGCTCCCTCTTTAACTCTCAATAAATTATTTCATTATAGTGATAACATTTATATAAACTTGAAATAGGTTTTTTATCAACATTATTCTCTTCAACGTTCTAATCATTCAACAAGATATTCTCATTAAATAAAAAAATTTAAATTCTAATTGTTTTTTAATTATCATTATCCCAAAGTCAAAAAAAAATTCTCATCATTATAGCCCATAATGTAACATGAATTTTTCATAGATTTGAGTATATATATATCCTTTGAAACCACATGTACTTAAGTTAAACATTTGAAAACATTTAGTTGGTTATCCAACATTGGTTTACAAAATCAAATATGTTACATAATTCATTAATCCATTAAGTTGGATATAATTATATTAACTATGTACTCCACATTGTTTTCTAGTTTTCTCCAATGTTCCTTGTGAATCCTGGCGTGTAACCTCATTCTCCATGATTTATTTATTAATGTTAAATTCATTCATTCAAACACCCCATTCTACTATGTTATACAAGATGATTTTTATTACCCTGATTTATTTATTCTGATAAAATATCCAAAAGAACCTTCAACTATACTCACCACTATTTATTGTAACATCCCAGGTAAATAAAGAATAATACATTTTCATATTTATTAATATTTGCGAATTAAATACTATTTTTACTTTAAAGGGTTTTCTATGTACGATAGCATACTCGATACGCAACAAAGTGTTTCTTTGAAATCTTACGTTGCACACTAGTAATATAATAATATTATTTTAAATGGTAGTTAACACGTAGCCATTGTATTGGCGGGAATGAATATAAATAACCAAAATATTATTATATATGTTTGTTAAATGTTTTTATATTTATCCAATAAAAGATAAAGGCTTAAAATAAGAAAATAATTCAATTTTAGGCATAGATACTCTAATATTCACTAAAGGTCGATTTATCGCCTTTTGATGGAGAACCCTCTTTAAATATAGTTTTCATCACTCTTATAAATTCTATTGGACCAAATAAAATTCTTCTTTGGAATCGGGACATCGAAGTTTACTTTGTGTAAATTTTTGGTATTTTTCCAATAAAGTTCATTTTTTAATGAATAGTGAAAAATGTTGAATTTTAATTCAAAACCTCCTTTTAATCTAATTTATATATATGATTAGATTATCTTTGTAATTGGTTTTAAAGTGAAATTAGAATATATTTTTACCATTTAATCCAATGGTTATCATGGTAATTAATTTAATTTTGAAATTGGACTTAAACTAGTGTCAATCTTTTGATATATTTTGTTTCTTAAAAACACGCTATTTGTTTTGACAACGGGAATTAATTATTAAATTAATTAATGAAACCTATATGTTTTTAATTTTGTAAAATATACATCATTTTTTAATTTGGAATATAAAATATAGCTTAGGGTGAATTTTTGGTATTTTTCTGAAAAACATCAATTTTTGATGAATAGTGAAACCACTAAGTGGTAGTTAAAAAACTGTTTTTCATTTAAATGAAACTTTATAACTTCTGTGATTTGAATTTCCAAAATCCGAAAAACATGGTTTTCATTAGGAAGTAAAATTTTGTTCAATAGGATTAAAATAATTTTTGGTGAATAGTAACTTTTATGTTTTATTAATCGCGATTAAAGGTAATTAGTGTAATTTAAGATAAAAATAATGCTATAATAAAATTAAATTACCTTGACACATGTCCTACCCTTATTCGATGTGTCATGTCTGACCAAAACAATCCATGGGTCAACTTGGGGACCCCATGGAGCCACTTGGGTAAGAAAATGACATTAATAACTTTTTATTTAACCTTAAAATAAAAATGTCACAAACATGTATTGTTTTACAAAAACAATTTTTACATGGGGTTATAAAAGTCATATTTTTGACTATAAATATTCATTAGAAAGATAAAAATATTTCCTACATCATGATATTTGTTTTATAGTTTTTAGACATTAAATAAATTAAATTATTTATGACACCATGATGATGCAATGATTACCTCATTATTTAACGATTTAAATAAAATGAAAAGATAATGTAAAATATAAGACATACACTTGTCCAAAACCTATTGGATGGGTGAATTTCAAACTCTTATCACCTTATCCTCAAAATATATAATTGTGGGACCTTTAAAAACTGGAACTCATTTTATAATAAAGTAACATTTTATAACATTCCAAGAGTGGCCCTCCTCTCCTCTTATAAAAGGCCCCCACCTCTACCACCTCACCCACACCTCTAAATCCATTGGATCGGCCAAGATCTACTCATTTAATCTCTCCAAATCCCCCTCCTAATCCTAGAATCCTTACTTTAGGCAGAAAGCTCTTCACAAAACCCTTTTGGTTCAAACCAAAGGGAGTTACCCAATTTATAGATAATGTCTTAACTTGTGTTCTTTTGTTTTATTTTGCTTCTCCAACCCACTAAACTATTTTTATTCATTTATTTTGTAACAAAACCATTATCTTCAATATACTCAGATGTTTTTATGAAAATTATTTGAGCAAAACTTACACACACCTCCGTTTAATGGTTAAAGAACATAATGTTTTTGTGGTTGATGAATTTATGCCTCATGAAACGATGATTGTTCAATCATATTTTAACACCTTTCATGGTTGCCATTAAGATGTAACTATATTTATATATGATATATATTATGTTTATATTTTCCTTATGCTTCTGTATTTTTTATTTATGGAATACCTTTATGGTTTCCATTATGGGTAAACACGATAATTTGATTTTAGGAAGTGCGGACTACCACCCCCTCAAAGTGATTTGATTCATTAATGTCATATGTGGGATGTATAAAGGAAGGAGTTAATGATATTACATATGATATTATACTGTAATTCTAATATACCTCTATAGCATTATAATTTCATTCCATTAAATACGAAATATAAATGAAAGTAGCGTTCATGCGTATGTACGGCTTACAGTCTCCATGAAGGGTACATTTCATTTCTTACCTCTAAATGTTATGTACTATTATAAATACCTGTATATGCTGGATATATATGATATATATGATATCCAAATTATGAATATAATTCTGGATATAATTAACCTTTGACCACATGAACAACATGTAATTGTAAGAAGTCCATTTTTGACTTAAGTACCAAATATCGACAAAATGAACATTATTAACTTAAATGATTACATAATGTTTATAACATGGAAATAAGTTATATAAAAGGAATAATAAACTTGAAAAAGGTTCTTAAGAAATTATAAATTAACTTTAGTTTATTATTTAGGAGATTAAAGAGCGATCGAGTCAAGTCAGACACGAGGTAAGGGACTTCGTCTCAATCTCCTTTCATTGAGGCATATTTTGTTATAATACAAGACTTTCATTTATACGCTGTATTAACCCCTTTGACTTCTACTTTTATTAAAAAGGAATCTTTTATATATGAATCATTTTACTAAACAACAAAAGGTATGTTTCTTTTAACGTATGCGGTGACAACGAACTTTCCGTTGTCGCGAGTATTATTTGGTCTTTGGCTTCCTCAACAAGACGTAATGTTTTTTTAAAATGAAATAAATACCATATACTCTTTTATGTATTTCGTATTGAAAATGGTTTTTATAATGAGTTTGTTATTTCAATATATTTAAGTGATATATTGTGATTGAAATGTGGAAATGTTTTCTTTCCATTATATTTGTTTTAGGTGTTATGATTTTATAATGGTAGTTGGACATTTGACGGGTGGTTACATGATAAACCAAATGACGGGTGGTGCTGTGAATACCAGGACGGGTGGTTAGGTTATAACATCCAATGCACTGGGTATGGAAGTCGCCTGTATGACTATTACATTAAGTGATATGTGTGGAAGTCAACCGTATGGTTATTCCATTTAAGTATGTTTATGTCCCAAGTTACCCTTATATGTTATGTGTTATTTATAAAGGTTTTATGGTAATATTTTGGTTAAAAAGGGAAAGTAATGATCTTTTATTCATTGAAGAGTTTTTACTACTTTATAAAGGTGAAAATTATTACTTTGATAAAGTATTCATGGTTTACTTGTTGTTTTGAAAAACTAACAGTTTTCCTTCTTTGTGTATCCCTTACTGAGATTTTTATGCTCATCCCAAGTTTTTTTGAAATGTTTTTCATAGGACATAATGTGGAATATGGTCAAGGATGGGATCAAGGAAAAGTCATGCTGTCTTAAACACAGAACTAGACATGACTCTTTTTTTTAAGAGTTCATGTTTTGTAAAAAAAAGAAAACTTTGTATAAGTGTCTACTGTGTAATCTTTTGAGATGTAATAGTTATGATATCATTATCTAAAACTCTAAACCTGAAAAGATCTTCAATGTGAATTATTCATTTAATTCAATATTAAGTAATTTTTAAGGCTGGGACCTTATAGTTGGTATCAATGGTCGGTTTATACAACTTCAGAAGTTAGAAAATAGTTAAATTATAAATTAATTTATGGTATGATTGAAATGTTATAGCATTTAAAGATTACCATGTTGATTCGCCTAAGATATTTCTGTGTTCAGAATGGTTTTCTTCAGAGGAAACAAGGCAGCTATGCTGGGATGAAATCCGAAGGAAGACAACCTTCCAAATCAGCAACCTGAGATGGTCAGAATCGGAACTGAATAGTTTGTTGCAGTGATGGCACAGTTGACTCAGGCTATAAATGGTGGTGGTATCCATGCATGAGATCAGCCAGATCAACCGCAGAGGAACTTGTTAGTGGTGGAACATTTCATGAGGCAATATCCCTCATCATTCAGAGGATCATCTGACCCTGTGCTAGCTGAAGGGTGGATTAAAGCATTAGAGATGATTTTTAATGTCATGGGGTGTTCATAACATCAAAAGGTTAGTCTTTCTGTTTACCGTTTTGAAGGTGAAGCTGATCAGTGGTGGTTGATGGTGAAAAATATCAAGGATAGTGATGATATTGATGATCTTCACTGGGATGAATTCAAAGTTATGTTTCATGAGAAATATTTTCCTAAGGTGGTTCGTCTTCGGATAGAAAAACAATTCCTAGAATTGAGGCAGGAGGATGACTTAGTGGCTGCTTATGAAGAAAAGTTCACTCGACTGGCAAGGTATGCTCCAAATTTCATACGAGATCTTGATAGTAAAATCAACCATTTTTTCTCAAGGTTAAAGCCAAAGTATCGAAGGGCTTTATCATCTCATGAGTTCAAACATTATGAAAAACTTGTTCGATGTACGGAGAAGGTGGAAGTGGAGTTTGCCAATGATCAAGTGTTCTTTGACAAACAACAGAATAAGAGGTCTAGTTGGCAGGAAAAGGGGAAGAATTCATCAAAGAAGCAAGGAGGTAAGAAAACCAAATATCCATCCCGTGAGAAGTGTGGTAAAATTCATCCTGGAGAATGTTTATCCAAGTCTGGAAAGTGCTTTCGGTGTGGTAAGTCTGGTCATATTACTCGTAACTGTAAGGAAGATGATCAAGAAGGCAATGAAAAGCCAGCAGTAAGATGTTTTAAGTGTAATGAAATGGGTCATTATGAAAATGAATGTCTAATGAAGAACTCAACTGAGGGAAAGCAGCCAGACTACAAGCAGAAAGGGGTGGTGAAATCCTTTGCAACTACTTTAGCAGATATTGGGCCATCGAATGAAGTAGTATCAGGTACACTGTTTGTTTGTTCATATTATGCCAGTGTGTTGTTTGATTTAGGGTCTACACATTCTTTCATTTCTGAGATTTTTTCTAGTAAATTGGGAATTCCATCTCAAGATATGAATCCTGAACTTATGGTAAAAAAACCCAGAGGGAACGTTGAGGCAAAAAGAAATTATAAGAACCTTCCTATCCTTGTGTGTGGAAAGAATCTACCTGCAAACCTTATTGTTCTGCCTCTAGTAGAGTTTGATGTTATTTTGGGCATGGATTGGCTTTATTTTTATCATGCTAAGATTGAATGTAGAGCTAAAATGGTTTCTTTTCAGAAAGATTTTTAGTTTGTGTACAAGAATGAACCCTTTCTTTTGATAACATATTAAGAAGTTGAGAAACTAGTAAAAGATGGAAATGAATGTTACCTTGCACATATTGTTGAAAATAAAGGAATTGTTTAGATTAATGATGTGCCAGTGTTAAATGAGTATCTTTATGTTTTTCCTGATGAGTTTCCTGGTATTATTAATGATCAGGAAGTTGAATTTACTATTGACTTAGTTCCTGATTCTAAGCGAATTTTAAAACCCGCTTATCGAATGGCTCAAGTTGAACTTTTAGAGTTAAAGAAGCAATTACAGGTGTTATTAGATAAAGGTTTAATTCGACCTAGCACATCACCATGGGGTGATCCTATCTTGTTTGTTAAAAATAAAGATGGTTCAATAAGACTTTGTATTGATTATAGAGCCTTGGATAACATCACTGTTAAGAACAAGTATCCTTTGCCTCATATCGATGATTTGTTTGATCAGATCCAGGGAGCTCAGTATATTTCAAAGATTGACTTGAGGTCGGGGTACCATCAGTTTAAAGTAAAAGAAGAAAACATTCCGAAGACTGCGTTCCATACTAGATATGGCCATTATGAATTTTTTGTTATGCCTTTCGGGTTAACCAATGCACCTTCTGTATTCATGGACCTTATGAATATAATTTTCCATGAGTTCTTGGATAAGTTTGTGGTTGTTTTCATTGATTTTATTTTGGTGTTTTCTAAAAGTAAGGAGGAACATGAAAGTCATTTAAGGGTTATCTTGCAAAACTTAAATGAAAAGAAACTGTATGGAAAATTCAGAAAGTGTGAGTTTTGGTTACAACAAATTTATTTCCTTGGTCACATTGTTTCAAAAAATGGAATAACTATTGATCCTTCTAAAACAAAAGTTGTTGAAGAATGGCCAAGACCCACAAATATAACCGAGATTCGTATTTTTCTTGGTTTGGCAGGTTACTACCAAAGGTTTGTTGAAAAGTTTTCACAGTTATCTAGTCCAATGACTAAGCTAACTCGGAATGGTGTTAAGTTTATCTGGAAAAAATAATGTGATGATTGTTTTCAGGAGATGAGAAAAAGATTAGTGAATGGTCCAGTTTTGGCACTTCCTTGCAGGAATGGTGAGTTTGTTATCTACAGTGATGCTTCATTGAAGGGACTTGGTTTTGTCCTTATGTAGAATGATCTGGTAATTGCTTATGCTTCACGTTAGTTGAAAACTTTTTAGGTAAATTACCCTACACATGATTTGGAATTAGCTGCTGTTGTTTTTAATCTAAAAATTTGGAGGTATCATTTGTATGGAGTAAAGTGTGAAATATATACTAATCACAAAGTTTAAAGTATATATTCACTTAGAAATAATTGAACATGATACATAGGAGATGGCTAGAATTAATCAAGGATTATGATTATATAATTCATTACCATCCAGGAAAAGAAAATAAAGTGGCTGATGCTTTGAGTAGAAAAAGTAATGCTTTGTTAACCATGCTATAATTGGAAAAAAATCCTTTGTTTTTTTATATGATGAACTTTGGCATAGAAGTTGTTGTTATAGGAAGTTCTTCTGTTTTGTTTCAGGTGTTAGTGAGATCATCTCTATCAGGCAGAATTAAGCAAGCGCAGAAGAAAGACAGTGGGTTGCAGAAAAAGGTAGTGCTAGTTCAGAAGGGTAGGTTGCCTGAATTTAACATTGATAATGATTGTGTTTTGAGGTTTGGGAAGAGATTATGTGTGACTTGTGATTCACAGTTGAAGAATGAGTTGTTATGTGAGGCTCATAGTTCCCCGTTTTCAGTTCACCCTGGCAGTATTAAGATGTACAAAGATCTGCGGGAGTATTACTGGTGGGATGGATTGAAAAGAGATATTGCCGATTTTACTATGAAGTTTTTTACTTGTCAATAGGTTAAAGTAGAGCGTCTGTTACCGAGGGGGATGCTTTAGTCATTACCGGTGCCAGAGTGGAAATGGGAAAATATATCCATGGACTTTGTTGTGGGATTACCGAAGACATCTCGAGGTAATAATGGAATATGGGTTATAGTTGATCGATTGACTAAATCTTCTCACTTCCTATAACATCCCAAGTAAGTAATGAATAATAAATATTTTTATCTATGTCTATTAATGAATTAGATAGTGTTTTAGAGGCTTAAAATGAGAATAAATCCAATCTTAAGCATGGAATACACTAATATTTTTAAAAGATTGTTTTACTTCCTTTTGATGAAAAACCATTTTTATATCTATCTTTTGAAAATTTTATAAGATATATTTGTCAAAAATAAACTTATTATTTATGATTGGGACATTGAAATTTACTTTGGGTAAATTTTTGGTATTTTCCTGATAAAGTTCATTTTTTAATGAATAGTGAAAAATGTTGTATTTTAATTAAAAACATATTTTTAATATAATTTATTTATATTATTAGGTTATCTTTTGAATGGGTTTTAAAGTTCAATTAGAATATATTTTTACCATTTAATCCAATAGTGGTCGTTGTAATTAATTTCACTTTGAAATTGGACTAAAACTAGTGTCAATCTTTTGGTACTTATTGTTTCATAAAAACACGCTATTTGTTCTGACAGCGGGAATTAATTATTAAATTAATTAATGTAACTTATATGTTTTTAATTTTGTGAAAAATATATCATTTTTGAATTTGGAATATCAAATATAGCTTAGGCTGAAGTTTTGGTATTTTTCTGCAAAAACTTCAATTTTTGATGAATAGTGAAACCACTAAGTGGTAGTTAAAAAACTGATTTTTCATTTAAATTAAAATTTTACCACCTCTGTGTTTTGAATTTAAAAATTTTTACATACATGGTTGTCATTAAGAAGTAAAATATGGTTCAATGGGATTAAAATAATTTTTTTGTGAATAGTAACTTTTAAGTTTTTAATCGCGATTAGAGGTAATTAGTGTAATTTAAGGTAAAAATAATGTTTTAATAATATGAAATGACCTAGACACATGTCCTAACCTTATTGGATGCGTCATGGCTGACCAAGACAACCCATGGGTCTATTTTTGGGAGCCCATGGAGCCACTTGGGTAAGATAAAGACATTAATGCTTTTTATTTAATGTAAAAGTAAAAATGACACAAACATGAGTTTTTTTACTAAAACAATTGTTAAATGGGGTTATACAAGTAAATTTTTTGACTATAAATAGTAATTGGAAAGATAAAAATATTTCCTACATCAGAGTATTTTTTTTTATAATTTTTAGACATTAAATAAATTAAATTATTTATGACACCATAATGATGCAGCGATTACCACATTATTTAACGATTTAAAAAAATGAAAATATAATGTAAAATATAAGACCTACACTTGTCAAAACCTATTGGATGGGTGGATTTCGAACCCTTATCAACTTATCCTCGAAATTTATAATTGTGGGACCTTTTTTATCTGAAAATCATTTTATAACAATGTATCTTTTCTTTACATTCCAAGAGTGCCCCTCCTCTCCTCATATCAAAGGCCCCCATCACTACCACCTTACCCACACTTCCAAAGCCTTTGTCTCGGCCAACCCCTACCCATTTTGTCTCTCCACATCCCTCTATAACTCTTTGAATCCTCACTTTGGGTAGAAGTCTTCCCAAGGAATCCTTTGAGCTCAAATCAAAAAGAGTTACCCGATTTGAAGGTAGTGTCCTCTCTTGTGTTCTTATGTTTTATTTTGCTTCTCCAACCCCCTAAAATCTTTTTATTCATTTATTTTGTAACAAAAACAGTATCTTCCTTATACTAGGATGTTGTTATAAAAAGGATTCGTGCTACACTTACACACACCTACATCTAATAGTTAAAGAACATATTGTTTCTGTGGATGGCGAGTTTCTGCCTCACAAAATGATGATTGTTCAACACTCATATAAAACCTTCAAAGGTGGCCATTAAGATGTAACTATCTTTATATATTATATATAATATGTTTATGTTTTACTTAAGCTTCTGTATTTTTCATTTATGACGTACCTTTATGGTTACCATTATGGGTAAACGTGATATCTTTATTTTAGGAAGTGCGGACTACCACCCCCTCAAAGTGATTTGATTCGTTAATGACATATGTGGGACGTATAAAGGATTTAATTAATAATATTATATATGATATTATACTGGAATTATAATATACCTTTATATCATTTTGATTCCATTCCATAAAATACGAAATAGAAATGAAAGTAGCGTGCATGCGTACGTACGGGTTACCATCTCCATGAATGGTGCATTTCATTTATTACATCTAAACGTTATGTAATATTATAAATGCATGTATATACTGGATATATATGATATATACGATATATACATCATGGTTATAAATCTGGATATAATGGATACATGAACAACTTGTAATTATAAAGAGCATATTTTTGACTCAAGTACCAATGATCGTTAAAACGACCGTTATTAACTTAAATAATTTCATAGTGATCATGACATGGTAATAAGTGATATAAAAGGAATAATGAACTTGAAAAAGGTTCTTAAGCATGTTGAAATTAACTCACATTTATTATTCAGGAGGTTAAAGAACTATCGAGTCAAGTCGGACCCGAGGTATGGGACTTCGTCTCAATCTCCTTTCATTAAGGCTTATTTTGTTTTATACACAAACTTCTTTTATACGGTGTATAAGCCCCTTTGAATTTTACATTTATCCAAAAGTAATATTTTTCTAAACGAAGCATTTTATTAAATGAAAAAGGGAATGTTTTTGTCGTACGTATGCGGCGACACCGACTTTTCCGCCGCTGTGACCATTATTTACGTTTCGGCTTCCTCTACAAGCCATGCCTTTTTTTTAAAAAGAAAAATAAATACCATGTTTTACTTTTCTTTTATTTTGGTATTGAAAATGATTTTCATAATGTTTTTTTATCAATGTGTTGTATTGATATCTTGTGATTGAATAGTGGAAATGTTATGTTTCATTTATGCATGTTTTATGTGATACAATTATGTTATGGTTCTTGGGCATTATTATGAAGACGGGTGGTTCCGTGATAAACTAAGGGCGGGTGAGCCCGATATAGCTCTCCAATGCATTGGGTAATGCGAAGGAGTTAAACATTAAGGTTTCTCCGACGAGATTTAGGGAATATACTATGATGGGTATTCCAAACGTAACCAAGAGGGTTACTCCCTACGTAAGAATGTTACGAATGCCTCAAGTTACCTTTATGTATTATGATTTCTAAGATATATTCATGATTTTATGAGGTATGTTAAAGTGTTTATGTTTTATGAGTAGAGTATGATTTCATTGATTCTTGTGTATACATGTACTCATGTTTCCTTTCCATATTTTTATATCCCTTACTGAGCTTTTTATGCTCATCCCAAGTTTTTGAAATGTTTTTCACAGGGCAAGGGAAGGGTACATGATATGATGATAGTGTCAAGGAATTGTCAAGAAAGAATCCACGTTTTATTTTAAATATGTTTTCTTTGATGGGAAAAATGAATACTATGTTTTATGTAACCACTTTGTTTAAATGTGGAATGTAATGCATGTTTTATGATCTAATTCTCTATAACTCTAAACCTGAAAAGACCCTCAATGTGTAATCTTGTAATAACTCAAGATTAAGTAAGGTTTAAGGTTGGGGCCTTATAGTTGGTATCAGAGGACGGTTTAGATAACTTTAGGAGATAGAATTCTATTAAATGATTATCCAAAAATATTTTTTTTATGGTCAAATTGAAATGATATAGCATTTGAAGATTACCATGTTGCTTCATCTAATACTTGTTTGTTCAGAATGGTTTTCCGCAGAGGAAATAGGGAAGAAGTGCTAGGAAGGCATACAGAAGGAAATAACCTTCCGAATCAGTATCCTGAGATGGTCGGAATTGGAACTGAATAGTTTGTTGTAGTAATGGCACAGTTGACTCAAGCGATAAATGGTGGGGGTATCCATGCACGAGATTAGACAGATCAACTGCATAGGAACATGTCAGTGGTGGAACATTTCATGAGGCAACATCCCCCATCATTCAGAGGATCAACTGACCTTGTACTAGATGTAGGGTGGATTAAAGCACTAGAGAAGATTTTCGATGTCATGGGGTGTTCAGACAATCAAAAGGTTAGTCTTGCTATTTACTGTTTGGAGGGTGAAGTAGATCAGTGGTGGTCGATGGTTAAAAATATCAGGGACGCTGATGAGATTGATGCTCTCGACTAGGATGAATTCAAAGGTATGTTTCTTGAGAAGTATTTTCCTAAGGTTGTTCGACTTAGGATGGAAAAACAATTCATGGAATTGAGGCAAGAGGAGGACTCAGTGGCTGCCTATGAAGAAAGGTTCACTCGATTGGAAAGGTATGCTCCAAATTTTATCTGAGACCTTGATAGTAAAATCAATCGTTTTTACACAGGATTAAAGCCAAAATACCGAAGGGCATTGGCTTCTGGTGAGTTTAAAAGTTATGAAAAGCTTTTTCGATGTGCTGAGAAGGTGGAAATGGAGTTTTCCGATGATCAAGTGTTCTATAACAACCAGCAGAAGAAGAGACCGAGGTGGCAGGAGAAAGGAAAGAATTCTTCAAAGAGGTTTGACGGTAAGAAAACTAAGTTTCCAGTTTGTGATAAATGTGGTAAAAGGCATGCTGGGGAATGTATTTTGAATTCTGGAAAGTGATACCGATGCGGTAATATGGGACATAAGGCTCGTGATTGCACTGAAAAAGATCAAGGTGATGGTAAGTCCAAATTCGATTTACAGTTAGTGAAATGTTTTAAGTGCAATGAGATGGGCCACTATGAAAACGAGTGTCCGACAAAGAGCTCGAGTGATGGGAAACAGTTAGACTACAAGTAGAAAGGGGTGGTGAAATCCTTTGCAACTACTTCCGCAGATGTCGGGCCATCAAATGAAGTTGTATAAGGTACTTTGTTTGTTTTTTCAGATTATGCTAGTGTGTTGTTTGATTCAGGGTCTACACATTCTTTCATCTCTGAAAACATTTCTAGTAAAATGGGAATACCATCTTAATAAATGACTCTTGAACTTGTGGTGAAAACACATGGGGGAAATGTTGAGGCAAAAATAATTTATAAGAATCTTACTATCCTTATATGTAGAAAGAACCTACTTGCGAACCTTATTGTTTTACCTCTAGTAGAGTTTGATGTTATACTGGGTATGGATTGGCTCTCTATTTACCATGCTAAGATTGACTGTAGAGCTAAAGAAGTTTCTTTTCAGATAGACTTTCAGTTTGTGTACAAGAATGAACCCTTACTGTTGATAACTTATCAAGAGGCCGAGAAACTTGTAAAAGATGGAAATGAATGTTACCTTGCACACATTGTTGAAAACAAGGGAACTGTTCAGATTAATGATGTGCCAGTGGTAAATGAGTATCCTGATGTTTTTTCTGATGAGTTTCCTGGAATAATACCAGATCGGGAAGTAGAATTTACTCTTGACTTAGTTCCTGATGCTAATCCAATTTCAAAACCCCCTTATCGAATGGCTCAAATTGAACTTTTAGAGTTGAAGGAGCAATTACAAGATTTATTAGAGAAATGTTTCATTCGACCTAGCTCATCACCATGGGGTGATCTTTTTTTATTTGTCAAAAAGAAAGATGGTTCAATGAGACTTTGGATTGATTATAGAGCCTTGAATAACATCACTATTAAGAACAAATATCCTTTGCCTCATATCGATGATTTGTTTGATCTGCTCTAGGGAGATCAGTATTTTTCAAAGATTGACCTGAGATCGGGGTACCATATGCTGAAGGTAAAGGAAGCAGATGTTCCGAAGACTGTGTTTCGTACAAGATATGGCCATTATGAATTTGTAGTAATGAATTTTGGGGCTAACCAATGCACCTTCTGTATTCATGGACTTAATGAATAGAATTTTCCATGAGTTCTTGGATATGTTTGGGGTGGGTTTCATTGATGATAGTTCGGTGTTTTCTAAAAGTAAAGAGGAGCATGAAAGACATTTAAGGGTTATTTTAAAAACCTTGAAAGAAAATATATTGTATGGGAAATTCAGCAAGTGTGAGTTTTTGTTGCAACAAATTTATTTCCTTGGTCATATTGTTTCTAAAGATGGGATAAATGTCGATCCTACAAAAACAAAGGTTGTGGAAGAATGGCCAAGACCCCCAAATGTAACTGAGATTCGTAGCTTCCTTGGTTTGGTAGGCTATTACTGAAGGTTTGTTAGAAACTTTTCCCGGTTATCTAGTACAATGACTAAGCTAACTCGAAAGGGTTTTAAGTTTATTTGGAAAAAAGAATGTGATGATTGTTTTCAGGAGTTGAAAAGAATATTGGTGAATGCTCCAGTTTTGGCACTACCTTCCAGGAATGGTGAGTTTGTTATCTACAGTGACACTTCATTGAAAGGACTTGGTTGCATCCTAATTCAGAATGATCAGGTAATTGCTTATGCTTCACGTTAGTTTAAAACTCATGAGGTAATTATCCTACACATGATTTGGAATTAGCAGCTATTGTTTTCACTTTAAAAATTTGGAGGCATCATTTATATGGAGTAAAGTGTGAAATATATACCGATCACAAAAGTTTAAAGTATATATTCACTCAGAAGGAATTGAACATGAGACAAAGGAGATGGCTGGAATTAATCAAGGATCATGATTGTACAATTCATTACCATATGGGAAAAGAAAATAAAGTGGTTGATGCTTTGAGTCAAAAAAGTAATGCTTCATTTACAATGTTACATTTGGAACGTGATCCTTTGGTTAAGAATTTGATGAACTTTGGCATATAAGTTGTTGGTGTAGGATGTCCTTCTGTTTTGTTTTAGGTATCAGTAAAATATTCTCTATCAGACAGAATCAAGCAAGCACAGAAGAAAGACAGTGAGTTGCAGAAAAAGATAGAGCTGGTTCATAAAGGTAAGTTGCCTGAATTAAACATTGATAATGATTGTGTTTTGAGATTTGGGAAGAGATTGTGTGTGCCTTGTGATTCAAAGTTGAAGAGATATTTGTTATGCGAAGCTCATAGTTCTCAGTTTTTAGTTCATCCTGGCAGTACTAAGATGTACAGATATCTGCAGGAGTATTACTGGTGGGATGGAATGAAAAGAGATATTGCTGATTTTACTGTGAAGTGTTTGACATGTCAACAGGTTAAAGCAGAGCGGTAGTTACCGAAAGGGATGCTTCAGCCTTTACCAGTGCCAGAGTGAAAATGGGAAAATATATCCATGGACTTCGTTGTGGGATTGCCGAAGACACCTCAAGGTAATAATGCAATCTGGGTTATTGTTGATCTCTTGACTAAATCTACTCATTTCCTTGCTATATGAGATACTTTTTCCCTAGATCAACTTTCCTATTTGTATCTTAAAGAGATAATTAGGTTACATGGATTTCCTCTCTCCATTGTATCTGACCGTGATCCCAAGTTCACTTCTAACTTTTGGAAAGGCCTTCAGAAGTCGTTGGGTAATGAATTAAATTTTAGTACAACTTTTCATCCTCAGTCAGATGGGCAGTCAGAATGAACAATTCAGAAATTGGAGGATATGCTACGTACTTGTTCGATGGATTATCAGGGATGTTGGGACCAACATCTTTCCTTGGTTTAATTTTCATATAATAACAGTTTTCATTCCAGTATACAGATGGAACCATTTGAGGCGTTATATGGGAAGCGGTGTCAAACTCCAGCTTTCTGGGATGAAGTGGGTGAAAGGAAGTTAATGGGATTTGAATTGGTAGAATAGTTGGTAGAAAAAGTTCAGCTGATATAGAAACACATGAGAACAGCTCAGAGTAGGCAGAAGAGTTATGCGGACAATAGGAGGAAGGATCTCTCTTTTGAGGTAGGTGATCATGTTTTTCTCAAAGTCTCACCATGGAAAAGTGTGAAGCGATTTGGTAAGAAAGGAAAGCTGAGTCCAAGGTTCATTGGACCATATGAAATTCTATAGAGAGTTGGATCAGTTTCTTACCGAGTGTCTTTACCTCCATGTTTATCTCAGGTACACAATGTTTTTCATGTTTCAATGTTAAGGATGTACATGCCAGATCCATCTCATGTTTTGAGCCCAGAGGTAGTTCAGCTGGAAGAGAACCTATCTTATGAGGAACAACCGGTCCAGATTCTTGACCACAGGGAGCAAGTGTTACGGAATAAGGTGATTCATCTGGTAAAGTTTTTGTGGAAAAACCACATGATTGAAGAGGCAACATGGGAATCTGAAAATGCAGTGAGGGATAAATACCCCCACTTATTTGATAAGTAAATAAATTGCGGGGACACAATTTTCTAAAGGGGGGAAGGATGTAACACCCCAAGTAAGTAATGAATAATAGATATTTTTATCTATGTCTATTAATAAATTAGATAGTGTTTTAGAGGCTTAAAATGAGAATAAATCCAATATTAAGCATGGAATACACTAATATTTTTAATAGATTGTTTTACTGGCTTTTGATGGAAAACCATTTTTAAATCTATATTTTGACAATTTTATAATCAATATTTGTCAAAATAAACTTATTATTTATGATTGGGATATTGAAATTTACTTTGGGTAAATTTTTGGTATTTTTCCGATAAAGTAATTTTTTAATGAATAGTGAAAAATGTTGTATTTTAATTCAAAAACTATTTTTAATCTAATTTATTTATATGATTAGATTATCTTTTGAATTGGTTTTAAAGTTCAATTAGAATATATTTTTACCATTTAATCCAATAGTGGTCGTTGGAATTAATTTTACTTTGAAATTGGACTTAAACTTGTGTCAATCTTTTGGTACTTATTGTTTCATAAATACACGCTATTTGTTCTGACAGTGGGGATTAATTATTAAATTAATTAATTTAACTTATATGTTTTGAATTTTGTGAAATAGACGTCATTTTTGAATTCTGAATATCAAATATAGCTTAGGGTGATGTTTTGGTATTTTTTTGAAAAACTTCAATTTTTGATGAATAGTGAAACCACTAAGTGCTACTTAAAAAACGGATTTTTCATTTAAATGAAATTTTACCACCTCTGTGTTTTGAATTTCAAAAATCCGACATACATGGTTGTCTTTAAGAAGTAAAATGTGGATCAATGGGATTAATTTATTTTTGTGAATAGTAACTTTTATGTTTTTAATCACGATTAGAGATAATTAGTGTAATTTAAGGTAAAAATAATGTTTTAATAATATGAAATGACCTAGAAACATGTCCTACCCTTATTGGATGCATCATGGCCGACCAAGAAAACCCATGGGACGATTTTTGGGACCCCATGGAGCCACTTGGGTAAGATAAAGACATTAATACTTTTTATTTAATGTAAAAGTAAAAATGACACAAACGTGAGTTGTTTTAGTAAAACAATTTTTAAATGGGGTTATACAAGTCAGATTTTTTACTATAAATAGTCATTAGAAATATAAAAATATTTAATACATCATAGTATTTTTTTATAATTTTTAGAGATTAAATAAATTAAATTATTTATGACACAATGATTATTCAGCGATTACCACATTATTTAACGATTTAAATAAAATGAAAATATAATGTAAACTATAAGACCTAAACTTGTCAAAAACCTATTGGATGGGTGGATTTAGAACCCTTATCACCTTACCCTCTAAATTTATAATTTTGGGACCTTTTTTATCCGAAAATAATTTTATAACAAAGTATCTTTTTTTACTTTCCAAGAGTGACCCTCCTCTCCTCTTACAAAAGGCCCCCACCTCTACCACCTTACCCACACTTCCAAAGCCTTTGTATCGGCCAACCCCAGACCATTTTGTCTCTCCAAATCCCTCTCTAACTCTTATAAGCCTCACTTTGGGCAGAAGGCTTCCCAAGGAAGCCTTTGAACTCAAATCAAAAAGAGTTACCCAATTTGAAGGTAGTGTCCTCTCTTGTGTTCTTCTGTGTTATTTTGCTTCTCCAACCCCCTAAAATATTTTTATTAATTTCTTTTGTAATAACACCAGTATCTTCCTTATACTAGGATGTTGTTATAAGAATTATTTGAGCTACACTTACACACACCTACATCTAATGGTTAAAGAACATACTATTTCTGTGGATGGCGAATTTCTGCCTCACGAAATGATGATTGTTCAACACTCATATAACACCTTAAAAGGTGGCCATTAAGATGTCAATATCTTTATATATTATATATAATATGTTTATTTTTTACTTAAGCGTCTGTATTTTTCATTTATGGCATACCTTTATGGTTACCATTATGGGTAAACGCGATATCTTCATTTTAGGAAGTGCGGACTACCGCCCCCTCAAAGTGATTTGATTCGTTAATGCCATATGTGGGATGTATAAAAGATTTAATTAATGATATTACATATGATATTATACTATAATTATAATATACCTTTATATCATTATTATTCCATTCCATAAAATATGAAATAGAAATGAAAGTAGCGTTCATGCGTACGTACGGCTTACCGTCTCCATGAACAATGCATTTCATTTCTTACCTCTAAACGTTATGTAATATTATAAATGCATGTATATACTGGATATATATGATATATATGATATATACATCATGGTTATAAATCTGGATATAATGGATATATGAACAACTTGTAATTATAAAGAGCATATTTTTGACTCAAGTACCAATGATCGTTAAAACGACCGTTATTAACTTAAATAATTGCATAGTGTTCATGACATGGTAATAAGTGATATAAAAGGAATAATGAACTTGAAAAAGGTTCTTAAGCAAGTAGAAATTAACTCATGTTTATTATTCAGGAGGTTAAAGAACGATTGAGTCAAGTCGGACCCGAGGTATGGGACTTCATCTCAATCTCCTTTCATTAAGGCTTATTTTGTTTTATACACAACCTTCTTTTATAAGGTGTATAAGCCCCTTTGACTTTTAAGTTTATCCAAAAGGAATCTTTTTCTATATGAAGCGTTTTACTAAACAAAAAAAGGGAATGTTTTTGTCGTACATATGCAGTGACAACGACTTCTCCGCCGCTGTGACCATTATTTAAGTTTCGGCTTCCTCTACAAGCCATACCGTTTTTTTAAAAAGAAAAATAAATACCATGTTTTACTTTTCTTTTATTTTGGTATTGAAAATGGTTTTCAAATTGTTTTTATATCAATGTGTTGTATTGATATCATTTGATTTAATAGTGGAAATGTTATGTTTTCTTTATGCATGTTTTATGTGATATGATTATGTTAAGGTTCTTAGGGATTATTATGAAGACTGGTGGTTCTGTGATAAACTAAGGGCGGGTGAGCCTGATATAGCTCTCCAATGCATTGGGTAACGCGAAGGAGTTTAACGTTAAGGTTTCTATGAAGAGACCTAGGGAATATACTGTGATGGGTATTCCAAACGTAACCAAGAGGGTTACTCCCTACGTAAGAATGTTATGAATGCCTCAAGTTACCTTTATGTCTTATGATTTCTATGATTTATTCATGATTTGATGAGGTATGTTAAAGTGATTATGTTTTATGAGTAGAGTATGATTTAATTGATTCTTGTGTATACATGTACTCATGTTTCCTTTCCATATTTTTATATCCCTTACTGAGCTTTTTATGCTCATACCATGTTTATCAAATGTTTTTCACAGGTCAAGGGAAGGTTACATGATATGATGATATTGTCAAGGATGTGTCAAGAAAGAATCCATGTTTTATTTTAAATATGTTTCCATTGATGGGAAAAATGAATACTATCTTTTATGTAACCACTTTGTTTAAATGTGGAATGTAATGCAAGTTTTATGATCTAATTCTCTAAAACTCTAAACCTGAAAAGATCCTCAATGTGTAATCTTGTAATAACTCAAGATTAAGTAAAGTTTAAGGCTGGGGCCTTATACTTCCTTCCTATTCGGGATACTTTGTCTCTAGATCAACTTTCTCGATTGTATCTTAAAGAGATAGTCAGGTTACATGGAGTTCCCTTCTCCATTGTATCTGATCGTGATCCTAGGTTTAATTCTAACTTTTGGAAAGGCCTTCAAAAGTCGTTGGGTACTGAATTAAATTTTTGTACAGCTTTTCATCCTCAATCAGATGGGCAGTCATAATGAACAATTCAGACCTTGGAGGATATGCTACGTGCTTGCTCAATGGATTACCAGGGAAGTTGGGACCAGCATCTTTCTTTGGTTGAATTTTCATATAATACTAGTTTTCATTTCAGTATACAGATGGCTCTGTTTGAAGCATTATGTGGTAAACGATGTCGAACTCCATCTTTTTGGGATGAAGTAGGGGAAAGGAAGCTGATGGGACCAGAATTGGTAGAAGAGATGGCAGAAAAAGTTCAGTTGATTCAGAAACAGATGAGAACAGCTCCGAGCAGGCAGAAAATTTATGCGGATAACCGGAGGAAGGATATATCATTCGTGATAGGTGATCATGTTTTTCTCAAAGTTTCACCATGGAAAAGTGTGATGCGATTTGGTAAGAAAGGAAAGCTGAGTCCAAGGTTCATTAGACCATATGAAATTCTGGAGAGAATTGGATCAATTGCTTACTGAGTGGCTTTACCTTCGAGTTTATCTCAGGTACACAATGTTTTTCATGTTTCGATGTTGAGAAAGTATATGCCAGTTCCATCTCATGTTTTGAGCCCAGAGGTAGTTCAGTTGGAAGAGAATCTCTCTTATGAAGAACAACTAGTCGAGATTCTTGACTGTAGAGAGCAAGTGTTGCGGAATAAGGTAATTCACCAGGTAAAGGTTTTGTGGAAAAACCATATGGTTGAAGAGGCAATGTGGGAATTTGAAAATTCTATGAGGGATAAATACCCCCACTTATTTTGATAAGTGAATAAAATGGTGAGGACGCAATTCCCAAAAAGGGGGGAAGGATGTAACATCCCAGGTAAATAAAGAATAATACATTTTCATATTTATGAATATTTGAAAATTAAATATTAATTTTACTTTAAAGGGGTTTCTATGTTCGATAGCATACCCGATACGCAACAAAGAGTTTCTTTGAAATCTTACATTGCACACTAGTAATATAATAATATTATTTTAAATGGTAGTTAACATGTAGCCGTTGTATTGGCGGGAATGAATAGAAATAACTAAAATATGATTATATATGTTTGTTAAATGTTTTTACATTTATCTAATAAAATATAAAGGCTTAAAATAAGAAAAGAATTCAATTTTAGGCAGAGATATTCCAATATTCACTAAAGGTCGATTTATCGCCTTTTGATGGCGAACCCTATTTAAATATATTTTTGGTCACTCTTATACATTCTATTAGACCAAATAAAATTCTTCTCTAGAATCGGGACATCAAAATTTACTTTGTGTAAATTTTTGGTATTTTTCTGATAAAGTTCATTTTTTAATGAATAGTGAAAAATGTTGAATTTTAATTCAAAACCACTTTTTAATCTAATTTATTTGTATGATTAGATTATATTTGGAATTGGTTTTAAAGTGAAATTAGAATATATTTTTACCATTTAATCCAATGGTGTTCATTGGAATTAATTTCTCTTTGAAATTGGACTTAAACTAGTGTTAATCTTTTGATATATTTTGTTTCTTAAAAACACGCTATTTGTTTTGACAATGGAAATAAATTATTAAATTAATTAATGCAACTTATATGTTTTGAATTTTTTAAAATAGACATCATTTTTGAATTAAAAATATCAAATATATCTTAGGGTGAGTTTTTGGTATTATTATGAAAAACTTCAATTTTTGATGAATAGTGAAACCACTAAGTGGTAGTTAAAAAACTGATTTTTCATTTAAATGAAACTTTACCACTTCTGTGATTTGAATTTTCAAAATACAACATACATGGTTGTCATTAGGAAGTAAAATTTGGTTCAGTGGAATTAAAATAATTTTTGGTGAATAGTAACATTTAAGTTTTATTAATCACGATTAAAGGTAATTAGTGTAATTTAAGGTAAAAATAATGTTATAATAATATGAAATTACCTTGACACATGTAATAACCTTATTAAATGTGTCATGGCTGACCAAAACAATCCATGGGTCAATTTGGGGACCCCATGGAGCCACTTGAGTAAGAAAATGACATTAATAACTTTTTATTTAAAGTTAAAATAAAAATGTCACAAACATGTATTGTTTTACTAAAACAATTTTTACATGGGGTTATACAAGTCATATTTTTCACTATAAATATTAATTATAAATATAAAAGGATTTCCTACATCATGATATTTTTTTTATAATTTTTAGACATTAAATAAATTAAATTATTTATGACACCATGATGATGCAACGATTACCTCAATATTTAACGATTTAAATAAAATGAAAAGAAAATGAATCATATAAGACCTACACATGTCAAAAACCTATTGGATGGGTGGATATCGAACTCTTATCACCTTATCCTTGAAATATATAATTTTGGGACCTTTAAAAATCGAAACTCATTTTATAATAAAGTATCATTTTATAACTTTCCAACAGTGCCCCTCCTCTCCTCTTATAAAAGGCCCCCACCTCTACCACCTTACACACACCTCGCAAGCCATTCGCTCAGCCAATCTCTGCTCATTTTATCTCTCCACATCCCTTTACTATCCTAAAATCCTTACCTTAGGCATAAATCTCTTCAAGAAACCCTTTTGGTTCAAACCAAAGGGAGTTACCCGATTTAAAGGAAATGTCTTCACTTGTGTTATTTTGTTTCATTTTGCTTCTCCAACCCCCTAAACTCTTTTTATTTATTTATTTTGTAACCAAAACAGTATATTAAATATACTAGGATGTTTTTACGAGAAGGACTCAAGCTACACTTACATACACCTCCTTCTGATGGTTAAAGAACATACTGTTTCTGTGGTTGGTGAATTTCTGCCTCACGAAACAAAGATTGTTCAATCTTATTTTAACACCTTTAATGGTGGCCATTAAGATGTTACTATATTTATATATGATATATATTATGTTTATGTTTTCCTTATGATTCTTTATTTTTCATTTATGACATACCTTTATGGTTTCCATTATGGGTAAACACGATAATTTCATTTTAGGAAGTGTGGACTACCGCCCCCTCAAAGTGATTTGATTCGTTAATTCCATATGTGGGATGTATAAAGGATGGAGTTAATGATATTACATATAAAATTATACTGTAATTATAATATACCTCTATATTTTTATGATTTCATTCCATTTTATATGAAATAGAAATGAAAGTAGCGTTCATGCGTACGTACGGCTTACGTTCTCCATAAACGGTGCATTTCATTTCTTACCTCTAAATGTTATGTAGTATTATAAATACATGAATATGCTAGATATATATGATATATATGATATAAAAATCATGAATATAATTATGTATATAATGAAATTTTGACCACATGAACAATTTGTAATTGTAAGAAGTCCATTTTTGACTTAAGTACCAAATATCGACAAAACGAACATTATTAACTTAAATGATTACATAATATTTATAACATGGAAATAAGTTATATAAAATGAATAATAAACTTGAAAAAGGTTCTTAAGAAAGTTTAAATTAACATTATTTTATTATTTAGGATATTAAAGAGCGATCAAGTCAAGTCGGACACGAGGTAAGGGACTTCGTCTCAATCTCCTTTCATTGAGGCATATTTTGTTCTAATAGAAGAATTTATTTTATATGCTGTATAAAAACATTTGACTTATAATTTTATTCAAAAGAGATTTTTTATATATGAATCATTTTACTAAATAATAAAAGGTATGTTTCTTTTAACATACGCGGTGACAACGACCTTTCCACCGCTGTGAGTATTATTTGGTCTTTGGCTTCCTCAAGAAGTCGTAATGTTTTTTTTAAATTAAATAAATACCATATAATATTTTATGTATTTTTTAATTAAAAATGGTTTTTATAATGGGTTTGTTATGTCAATATATTTAAGTGATATATTGTGATCAAAATTCGGAAATTTTTTCTTTCCATTATATTTGTTTTATGTGTTATGATTTTATAATGGTACTTGGACATTTGACAGGTGGTTACGTGATAAACCAAATGACGGGTGGTACCGTGAATACCAGGATGGGTGGTTACGTTTTAACCTCCAATGCATTGGGTATGGAAGTCGGCCGTATGGCTATTCCATTAAGTGATATGTGTGGAAGTCGCCCGTATGGTTATTCCATTTAAGTATGTTTATGTCCCAAGTTACCTTTATATGTTATGTGTTCTTTATAAGGGTTTTATGGTAGTCTTTTGGTTCCAAAAGGTTAAGTAATGATCTTTTATTTAGTGAAGAGTTTTTACTACTTCATAAAGTTGAAAAGTATTACTTTGATAAAGTATTCATGATTTACTTGTTGTTTTGAAAAACTAACAGTTTTCCTTCTTTGTGTATCCCTTACTGAGCTTTTTATGCTCATCCCATGTTTTTTTGAAATGTTTTTCTCAGGACATAATATGGAATAGGGGCAAGGATTGGATCAAGGAAAAGTCATGCTATCTTAAGCACAGAACTAGAAATGACTCTTTTTTTAAGATTTCATGTTTTGTAAAAAAAGGAAACATTGTAGAAGTGTCTACTCTGTAATATTTTGAGATGTAATAGTTATGATCTAATTATCTAAAACTCTAAACCTAAAAAGATCCTCAATGTGAATTATTCATTTAATTCAATATTATGTAACCTTTAAGGTCGGGCCTTATATTTATGGAGCATAAGAATATTAACATCTAACAGTATTCATGTAACACCACATTACTTTTTTATAAAAACACTCTAGATATCATAAACATATGTTTTTGAATATTAAAAATTATATTTATTTTGTATCATAAACTATTTTCTTTGAGTAATGTTAACCTCTATAAGAGTATTCTAGTGTTTCCCCCTCTACAACTGAGTGAACAAGCTCTAACATATGGCATCAGGGTTTCATTCAATTTATGTTGAATGAAACCATATGCTAAATTCCATGTAAATACCTCTCACAACCTATAATGTCAGTCAAATAAATATTAAAACAACATTTATCATTATAATTTTCGTGTTCATCTCATTTATTTGTGCGAGAAAATAGTGACACAACACTGAACTATAAAAATTTTGAACTCTATATATTTTAATTATATATAATCTTTCGTTCAGATATAGCTTACCATACCATAAAATATTGGACACCACCAAAACTCCATGAGTTTTTTTTTCTAATCACTTTTTTGGATGATTGTTCTAAAATCACACACATCAGGTTGAACTATGGAAATTATTTTCATCTATAAACCCAAATTTGTTTGACTTATTTAAAAATAAAGAGGAATTTATTTAATATTTTGATATTGACATCACTCCAACCCAAAACATCAAGAGTCTCAATATTCCCAAAATGAATATTTACAAAAATTGTAAACCTATTGTTCATTATGAATCTTTTATCTATAATTGATAAAAAAATATTCACCATAATTTACCACCCATGGTTCTAGTAGAATATTGAAAATTAGTTACAAGTTGTTACATCATTCAATTAAATTAATAGAACATTAACTTCTATAATCATTCATTCATGAGTTCACTATATGATTCATGAAAGAAATCTTAAGATGTCATATCATCCAATAAGGATAATATATTGGGATATAACTAGTTGAATACCCTTGAAATAGACATCTTGATCTAAATTCCAATACTTATGAACCTTTCTAATATGATGAAAATACTATACCTAATGGGTTCATCTCATTTCTCATAGGTTCCCAAACAGACCTATGTATATTATATTATTTCAAAAAATCTATTAAATCCCCAAATACTTGTCCCACATAGCACAAAAAGTATATATGATAACTACCACCCAATTATAACATTAAAAAAAGAGATGATAATAAAAAATATTCACACAAATCATTAGTAAATGTGAATGTAATAGATTTTTGTTATCATTGAATCATATTAAATTTAATAACATGCTCTATTTTATGTATTATTTTTTATAACCACATGAAAAATAAAATACATATTGAGAACAAATTGTTAACATAAGTCATTTTTTCATACATGTCTAGCTAATCATGAATAAACTCTGTTGTTGTCATCACCTCCCAGATGTTAATGACACTAGTTTATTCAAATAAAATTTGAACAAACCAAATAAGTTTCTCATATAGTCCTCTGTATTTCTCTTTATCCATCATAATTAGTTTGAATATAGAAACAAAAAAATTTATGACATTTTGAAATAGATAATATTCCCTCTACATTATATAGAAGACAAAATCCATTTAATCTATATTTTATATTAGGGCATTGCATTCTTTTGAAACCATAACAAATTCTTCTTAGATTTTAATAGTATTCTGTGAACCTGTATATGATACAAATTTTGTAGGTAATTCTATATAGATCAATAGAAATATAATTTTTCCATAACTCCAAGGATTTTAAAGAAATCTCTAGAACTCCATTGAAAAGAAGATACCCTTTGAATTAAGTATACAAAAACATAAGAAGTTTAGTACACCATAGAAAATAAATTAATTATAACCTCATAAAAACATGGGAGAAATTGATAACCATGATTTGACGATAAATAATATAAAACTAAATAACACATGTTTTTTACATGGTCAGATATTAAGTCTTATGTCAAAGGGATAATCAATGTTCTATATTCATTTCTGTAAGAGGATGACAATGTTAAAATAATTTGGAATTCCCCACTATTAGTATCACTAACCATAGTTAATATAAGTATATATATTCTAGTGGTAACACCATAATTTTAAAGTTTTGCATAGAAGGTCGAACATATACACTGGGTTTTTACATTTTTTAATATACTTTCAATTATCCTAATAAACATTGATTTCATGTTGTATCCTAAAATAGAATATTAACATATGTTGACTAGTATATGTTAGTTTCACTCCATTAGATTAATCTTATATACAAATTTTCTTTTGGAGTTTTAAAACTAGGAAATACACTTAGATGTCATAATTAGTGATATAATACAATTTCATAATAATTAATCCCCAAAATTTTTAATAACTGACCACCTATAGTTTGTGTTTCTAAAAATCACTTACTTCTAGTCCATCATATCTATGATGAGGTTTCATGTTTCCCATCCTTCATAATGTAATGTAAAATAATAGAGATTCTAATTTAGGTTATCTTATCAAAACATGATCAAATTTACATTCTTAACACATACCATAGTTGTGGCCATATCACCAAAATCATTTTCATGTGCTAATTGTGTCCTAGTGGAAATTCTATATCCCAATAAGCCAGAATCCCATATTAGTCACAAATATGGAACTGGTGAGTACTTTAAAAGACCCCTCAAATTAGGGAGATCATTAAATAACCTTAAGTTCATTCTTATGGTATATTTCTGCATCTATAACCTAGAGTAATATTTTTCTATGAAATAAGGATAATTATTTCTAAAAAAAACAATATCCCAAAGGAAACCATATCCTCCTGGGCTTGGAAAATGTTAACCCTACTATCTTCTATAGTATCACCCATTGGGTAAAAAAATACACAAATTATAGATACATAACCAAAAGTATAATAATTTTTTCCCACCACAGTTATAATATAAGCAAATTCCAGTTATATTAAACCAATAAATTCTATAGGAACATGATACTATTAATGAAAATTACAAGGATAATGTATATATATTTAATTCCTCCCACACCGAGGTATATGGAAAGAATTATGTACAAATATAAAGGTAAATTACATTATTTGAGATCCATTTCCTATATTCTCATGCTGACCACTCATTAGGGTACTTAAAATAAAAAATAAAATGTTGAGGGCCCATTGACAACCCACCAAACAACATTGATTATTTAAATATCTATGTTTAATAATGAAATACATAATATGGGCACAGAATTTATATTATTAATTATCCCAATGAAAAATTTCTCTATGGAAACATATCTAATTAGTATGATTTTTCAGGATGATTTTTTTTCCTCAATCAGTTGACCCTCTTAAATGGGAGGAGATTGATCGAATTATAAATTTAGAATCGATCCACCATGTCAATTCAATTTCACATAAATTAGATTATTTGAGAACAAAATTGTTTGATTATCAATATTTACAAAAACATGGGTAACATCAACCATTTGTTGTGGAATGATATATACCACTATCTTATGTAGTGGGATCCTAGTAATCACTTGTTCTCCAACTACATGAAATAAATATAAGGATGGATGAGGTACACCATTATATCTAGATATTAATATATTTCATAAGTGGGAATATTTTAATCCTCCAGAACCCAACATTTGGAATCCTATTTTCTTGATCATTTGATGGAATGGGATATCCAGTGTAGTATCTCATCAATTTTTCTTCTTATTTCATCCCATTGTTGGTAACTGCAAAAATAAAAGAGTCTTAAAAAATAATATACATTATGTAGACGTTAATATGTCTCTATATTTTTGAATAATAACATTGTATCAAGGTATATTAAAATCTAGGAAGACCTATGTAATAATTCATATACCAATTCAAATATACATTAAGAATAACAACTATCATCTACCTATATGAAGTAATTATAAAATGATAGTGTCAATTATTTCATTGATATAAGGAAGAATTCGACATACTCCATGGAAATATAGATTCTATAGGATAAATTAATATAGATCTATATATATAACATATAGGATTAGTTTTAAAATATTCACATACCACAATAGTAAACATTTGGATTATAACATTTGGTGACTATATCACAATGTTTATAGGGTTATGTTTGATGAACTGAGGAAAAAATCTCATTGAGAATCATTGTTTTTGATAAAGAAGTCATGTAATGTGAACAAAATAATCTTAACTAATTTGGAGATAAGGTTGAGATTATATGGATTTAGTAATATGAGGATGAAAATTTATTTCTTCCATAATATGAAGGTTCTAATGTTCATTACCATTGTCTTTGAGAACATCTTTATCATGATTCAATAAATCAATAACGAAGATAAATCAGGTAAAAATAATAACTCATATTACACCCCTTACTATCATATATTCGGTCTCACAATCTTGGAATGTTTCTTCTATAAATATTTTCTACAAAGCATGGTCTATGATGGTAATTTACCATTCAATAGTACCAAGGATCATGTGTGATATGTATTATCCATCTCCCTAATGAATGAGAAGGATTGGAAAAGGTGTTGTTTGGGAATATTCATAATTCTGTTGACTAAATAGCACATAATATTTTGAACTATATGAATTTTATCATTATGGAAAAAATGAATCACCCATTCATGACCGTGATTCCTTCAATTGAAAATATTTTAGTATTATCCATTACTCATCCTACCATGATCAAATGCAATATTTTTGTGTGAGAAAAAAGAGATAGGTTTATTATTAAAGATTTTAAAACTAGTTTAAACTATTAGGGATTAAATGTACCATTATTAGGGGGAACAAAGATGTCCAACCAAATGAAATACAATAAATCATGGTAATATATTGTATTATTTAAACCTAATATCATGATATATCACATAACGTAGAATCTAAAAAGGATTTAATTATAAGGATATTTTGATATTTTATTTATAAATTTCAGAATCATTTTTTTAAAATAAATGTAATTTTGAAAATCCCCATAAATATATTTTCGTATTTATTGATTTAGGGATTGTCGCAAAATATTTTATTTTTATGTGAATAGTTTAAAATATAGATTTTACAAATACTATACCTTTTATGAACATATGGTTAACGTATTCCCAGCTATATGCATTTTCCATTACCTTATCCATTCTTAAATTCTGATTTACCCTTTCCATGAATATGTTTTTCAAGTGGATTCAAATACCATTGATGATATACAATAATGCCTCATTCCTATAATCAAATCATGATTATAACACACCAATTATGTGTCCTTTTATATATAGGTATGAATTATTTGAGATGAATCAAATTCTAGGATTAAAAATATGTATTTTTGTATCACAAATGAATCATGATGATATAATCCTCTTGGAGGTCCATAATACAATTGTTTAGGTTCTCTTCTTGGAAAATTCCCAATGGGTACATGGTCCATCTTGAATAACAAAAGATTACACGACACAATTTTTTTAAATAATAGCAACATAAAAAACATAATGTGGTCAATTATATATGAACTAATTTACTTATATTATTGACAAACATTTCAAAGAGTTCCACTTTTTTGGGTTTACCAATTATTGCATGTTATTCTATAATAGCACTACACTAGAAAAACACATTTTATTTATATCAGCGTATGATCCAAATCTAAACAGACACCCTTTATTAATGAAAAATATGTAGATCAATTTTAATTCTTATAAGATTATTAGTGGAATTCAGTCCACCTATATTGGTCCTAATCATATTAATGAAATGTTTTTTTATTAATTTACCTTTAAAAAAATTTATTGGCGAGATTGTTTCACCCCCAACACCAAACTAAAACCAAATATGAAAACTTTTAATGAAATAAGAAGGTTCAATTTATAGTAATCATTAATAAATTATAGAAATATAATAAAAAATATAATTTAAAAAATAAATAGTAATAAATATGAAAGTAAATAAAAATACCTTAAAGAGAAAATATTTATTATGCTTGGTTTTCATGAAGAACGTCACCTCGATTACAACAATGGATAGAATAAAAAACATTACAATGTTAGTAAATATTTGAAAATAGAATTGACTAGGATGAATGGTTTTAGAGATGTTTTTATGGATATATATAGTATTAAATGATGACCATTATATATATATGTGTGTGTGTGTGTGTTTTTTTTTCTATATAGCAATTAGAAATAACTGTTGTAAATACAGTTATTGGATATATGTTTGTTTGGATTTTATTTATCTACTATATATATTAATTATTTTCAATCACAATTGTAGTTTAATATAAATGGATTCAGAAATGAAAAGTAATTAAAAATATAAAATTTAATTAAAATATTTTATTATATATTTTTTGGTGTTACATTTAATTATAATATTAATATTTATTGACTAATAATTTTATGTTTTTATGAAATTAATTTTTTTTAATAAAATTGGATTGATATCATTAAAAGGTTATAATATCAATACATAAATTTTTTATAACGTTTTAAAAATTAATTAATATTAAATAAAAAGATATTACTCAATGAATTTTTTTTATAGAAACCATTTCTATGTTTCTAAATAAAATTTATCACTTTCAAATTATGAATGAAATATAATTCTTTAATTTTAACTAATTATTTAACAATTATTTAATTAATAAATTATATAAAATTGGGATAATAAACCCTAAATTTTAAAAAGTTATTTTTCAGTAATATATATATATATATATATATATATATTATGTTTTTATTTAATAATAAATTTCCTATATTTGTAAAAAAAATTAGATTAAAATAAAAATGAATTTATAATTATTACATCTAAATTTGGTGATATGTTTCATCCTACATGTTTTGGTAAAATATAGTTTTCATGGAAAATAATTAAATATGATAGAAATGGGAAATGATAAATTATATTAGATCAAATCGTATTTAATTAAACTTATATTTCTGCATTAATGAATTTTTTTGATTGGATTTGGATTCAAACATATATTTCTTTCAAATATTTATTTAACTAACTATGTTAACTACTATTTGATTCTATCTTTAACCTTCACCATGCATATGTTTTAATAAAATGTACACCATTCAAACCTATAATAGGAACTCCCATATACCCCTTCCCAAAAAAACATTTTTTCAAGTATATCTTGATTCACTCCCCATTTTCCAGCTACTAGTTCTGTCTTATATTTTTTTTAGACTATAGTTCTTATATTGAAGCCCATATCCTTCATTTCGAAGGAACCCACTTTGAGGGGGGAATTTATAAAAGTAATTACATAATTCTTCATAATATTAATTAATTTCATTCTCATATATACTCATTAACCTTTTATAATTTTTTTATGTTAACAAAACTATTACTTTTATAAAATGATATTAGTATTATATAATTTTATTCGTATACACATTCATTAATATAAGTTGTTCTAATTTGGTTGTGTTAAACCACCTACATGAACGATTATCTACCAACATCAACATTTCCATATTGAATAGGTATGATGGTATTAATATTGTACATGAATAATATGAGTGTATAATTTATTTCTTTAATATTATTTTCAAAATATGAAAAAATTAATGACGATTATAAAGTAATCAATTTTTATAGAAAAATTCTGTGAAACAAGTTCATCATGGGTTCTCTTATTTTGAACCACAACCATAACTTCAATAAAATGATTGTCGATATTAATAATCAATTGAAACATAATGGACAAATTATATTGAATAATGTTGGACTAATTAACATGGTATCATAGAATGAGAATCAATATCTCCATTGTTAAACTTGTATGAAACAATACAAATTTCTCAAATCCTATGGTGACAATAAAAAATAAGTAACTAATTTTTTTATTAGTGGTGTTGTTTTTTGACTGTAAAATGTATACTATAGGAATAAGGTTTGTAAATAAGTAATCAGTATTTTTATTTTTTATTATATGTGGCATAAATTACATTCCAGGATGTCTGATGTAGTGGTAATATTTTTTCTCATCCAATTTTTTATTTTAATGAGATATATTCCATATTCACCAAATCTATTCTATTTCATGGTATATATTCTACCCCATGGATATGATAGACATTAAAGTTCATGAATTTGAGCCTAATTACATGTCTCTCCATTGTATTATATTTTAGGGTGTGTCGATTCAACGGTTTCCAACACCATAAGTAATTCCTTTCAAATCTCATTTTGAAATCAAGATTATATAGGAATTTATTTATATTAATAGAAATTATATTTTATATCTCCCTAATAACCTTATATATTCATCTACTATGGTTTTTTATATATTACATGTTTTCTTACCATTTTATCTCTCTTTAGTTCACAACTCTTACAAAATAATGATTGTATGTGGAGCCAACCTTATGTATTTTTTAGGAATATTACTCTTATATATATTATATTTTTTATGGACATCCCTATCACTACTATAATTTCATAAATCCCTTTAAAGTGTAATTTACATTATTTACTAATGTAATATTTAAATAACATTTTTTGTATGGCCTTTTAATGGAAACATTGACCTTATTTACCAATGTTTGAATGCATATTTTTTTTGATTTTTTATGGATTAATATATTTTAATACTCTCTTCACCAGTTTTTTTAATAATCATACTATCTATGTTTTACTAGTTTTAATAATTATTTTCTTTTGAAATTCTTTTAAAAATTATTATTTTTAAAATTATAGTTTGTTAATGAGAAGGATAATTTTTCCTATTTTTTAATGAAATTTTCTAAATCTCTTAAAAATGTGTTTTTAAACTAAAAAACCAAACTTTAATATTTATTATTATTATCTAGATATATTATCTAATGATATGATCCACCTTATTTATGCCGATGGTATTGTTAATACAATATGAACAATTTCATGAAAATTACATTTTTCAATCTTGGTAAACTTTGATGGAATTGTGAATGTTTTTATGTTAATGTTGAATGAATAAGTCTGGCTTTTATTATATGATGGGTGGTTCCATAATTATAAATCTAACTAATTAATTTAGTAATGTTTTATATATCTTGAGTAAATGAATGTTCGCATTTATTAGCTCAATACAAAATGGGTACATCAGAAGTATCCCAAGCCCAAAGGGGTACACAAGCAGTAGACCAAGAATAAAAAGATACACGAGATAATAAATAAGGACTAGAAGGTTATGGGATAGTGGTAATATATATAATTCCCCAGCCTTAAACCTTACTTAATATTGAGTTATTACAAGATTACACATTGAGGATCTTTTTGGGTTTAGAGTTTTAGAGAATTAGATCATAAAACATGCATTACATTCGACATATAAACAAAGTGGTTACATAAAGATATTATTCTTCATTCCCATCAATGGAAACATATTTAAAATAAAACATGGATTTTTTATTGAAACTTCCTTGACACTATCATCATATCATGTACCTTTCCCTTGACCTGTTAAAAACATTTCAAAAAACTTGGGATGAGCATAAAAAGCTCAGTAAGGGATATAAAAATATGGAAAGGAAACATGGGTACATATATACATAAGAATGAAATCATACATTACCCATAAACCATAAGCACTTTAACATACCTAATCAAATAATGAATAAATCATAGAAATCATAAGACATAAAGGTAACTTGAGGCATTCATAACATTCTTACGTAGGGAGTAACCCTCTTGGTTACCTTTGGAATACCCATCACAGTATATTCCCTAAATCTCTTCGGAGAAGCCTTAACGTTTCACTCCTTCACGTTACCCAATGCATTGGAGAGCTATATCGGGCTCACCCGCCCTTAGTTTATCACGGAACCACCCGTCTTCATAATAATGCCCAAGAACGTCAACAAAATCATATCACATAAAACATGTATAAAGGAAACATAACATTTCCACATTTCAATCACAAGATATCAATACAAAACATTGATATAAAAACATTATGAAAACCATTTTCAATACCAAAATAAAATAAAATTAAAACATGGTATTTATTTTTCTTTTAAAAAGAAGGAATGGCTTGTAGAGGAAGCTGAAACTCAAATAATGGTCATGGCGGCGGAGAAGTCGTTGTCGCCGCATACATACGACAAAAACATTCCCTTTTGTCATTTTGTAAAACACTTTGTATAAAAAAGATTCCTTTTGGATAAACGTAAAAGTCAAAGGGGTCTATACACCGTATAAAAGAAGGTTGAGTATAAAACAAAATATGCCTCAATGAAAGGAGATTGAGACGAAGTCCCATACCTCAGGTCCGACTTGACTCGGTCGTTCTTTAATCTCCTGAATAATAAACTTGAGTTAATTTCTACTTGTTTAAGAACCTTTTTCAAGTTCATTATTACTTTTATATCACTTATTTCCATGTCATGAACACTATGTAATTATTTAAGTTAATAACGGTCGTTTTAATGATCATTGGTACTTGAGTAAAAAATAAGCCCTTTATAATTACAAGTTGTTCATGTATACATTATATCCAGAATGGTAATCATGATGTAGATATAATATATGTAATATATATCCAGTACATGTATGCATTTGTAATATTACATAATCATTTAGAGGTAAGAAATGAAATGCACCGTTCATGGAGACGGTAAGCCGTACGTACGCATGAACGCTACTTTCATTTCTATTTCGTATTTTATAGAATGGAATCATAATGATATAAAGGTATATTATAATTCCAGTGTAATATCATATATAATATCATAACTCCATCCTTTATACGTCCCACATATGGTATTTAACGAATCAAATCACTTTGAGGGGGCGGTAGTCCGCACTTCCTTAAATGAAGATATCGCGTTTACCCATAATGGAAACCATAAAGGTATGCCCAAAATGAAAAATACAGAATCTTAAGGAAAACATAAACATATTATATATCATATATAATTATAGTGACATCTTAATGGCCACCTTTGAAGGTGTTAAAAGAATGTTGAACAATCATCGTTTCAGGAGGCATAAATTCACCATCCATGGAAACAGTATGTTCTTTAACCATTAGATGTAGGTGTGTGTAAGTGTAGATCGAATCCTTTTTATAAAAACATCCTAGTATATTGAAGATACTGGAGTTTTTACAAAAGAAATTAATAAAAAGAGTTTAGGGGGTTGGAGAAGCAAAATAAAACAAAAGGACTCAAGTGAAGACATTACCTTAAAATCAGGTAACTCCCTTTGGTATGAGCTCAAAGGCTTCCTTGGGAAGACTTATTCCCAAATTGAGGCTTCAAGGAATAAGAGAGGGAAGTGGAGAGGCAAAATGGTCAGGGATTGGCCGAGCCAAAGGCTTTTGAAGTGTGGGGAAGGAGGTAGAGGTGGGGGCCTTTTATAAGAGGAGAGGAGGGGCACTCTTGGAAATTAAAGAAATGTTACTTTATTTTAAAATGAATTTCGGATATTAATGGTCCCACATTGATATATTTGTAGGATAAGGTGATAAGGGTTCGAAATACACACATCCAATAGGTTTTGGACATGTTTAGGTCATAGATTTTACATTATCATTTCATTTTATTTAAATCCTTTATTAATGAGGTAATCGCTGCATCATCATGATGTCATAAATAATTTCATTCATTTAAAGTCTAAAAATTATAAAAAAAGTATCACGATGTAGGAAATCTTTTTATCTTTCTAATGAATATTTATAGTCTAAATGATCATTTATGTAGACAAAATTAAAAATATTTTACTTAGGTGATACATTCTTTGTCACAGTTAACATTCTTTAAAAATAAAAAGATAAAAAGTCACTTTCTCAAAAAAGTGATTCCATGGGGCCCCCAAGTTTGGCACAAGGAATCCCATGGTCGTCCATGAGACAACCAATAGCCTTAGGACACATGTTGTTGTATTTTTGTATTATTAAGATATCATTTTATTATCCTTAACTACCCGATTACTCATTAATCAAGATAATTAAAGATAATTACCGTCGTTACTATTCATAATGTCCAAAAACAAAAGAGTCTTGATTACATAATATGGAATTTCTGATTCCAAATATGTAATCCATTTTACCAATTTCCAAACACAGAAATTGCAATAATTGATTTAAAAATAATTCCCGTTTTCAAAACAAATAGCGGGTTTTTTTGAAACAATATCTATGAAAAGTTTGGCATTAGTTTATGCCCAATTCCAAAGTGAAATTAATCATAATGACCACCATTGGATTATATGGTAAAAATATATTCTAATTTAACTTTAAAAACAATTCAAAAGATAATCTAATCTTATAAATAAAGTAGATTAAAAAGCAGTTTTGAAGTAAAATGCAGTATTTTTCACTATTCATTAAAAAATGAACATTGTCAGAAAAATACCAAAAATTCACACAAAGTAAATTTTAATGTCCCAATAATAAAGAATAAGTTTATTTTGACAAACATATCTTATAAAATTGTCAAAAGTTTGATTTAAAAAGGGTTTTCCATCAAAAGGCAGTAAAACAATCTTTTAAGAATATTAGTGTATTCCATGCTTAAGATTGTATTTATTTTCATTTTAAGCCTCTAAAACACTATCTTAATCATTAATAGACATAGATAAAAACATATATTATTCATTACTTACTTGTGATGTTACATCCTTCCCCCCTTTAGAAAATTGCATCCCCGCAATTTATTTACTTATCGAATAAATGGGGGTACTTATCCCTCATTGCATTTTCAGATTCCCATGTTGCCTCTTCCATCATGTGGTTTTTCCACAAAACCTTTACCTGATTAATCACCTTATTCCGTAACAATTGCTCCCTGTGGTCAAGAATCCGGACTGGTTGTTCCTCATAAGATATGTTCTCTTCCAGCTGAACCACCTCTGGACTCAAAACATGAGATGGATCTGGCATGTACTTTCTCAGCATCGAAACATGAAAAACATTGTGTACCTGAGATAAACTCGGAGGTAAAGCCACTCGGTAAGCAACTGATCCAACTCTCTCCAGAATTTCATATGGTCCAATGAACCTTGGACTTAACTTTCCTTTCTTACCAAATCGCATCACACTTTTCCATGGTGAGACTTTGAGAAAAACATGATCACCTACCTCAAAAGATAGTTCCTTCCTCCTGTTGTCCGCATAACTCTTCTGCCTGCTCTGAGCTGTTCTCATGTGTTTTTGAATCAGCTGAACTTTTTCTGCCAACTCTTCTACCAATTCTGGTCCCATCAACTTCCTTTCACCCACTTCATCCCAGAAATATGGTGTTCGACATCGCTTCCCATATAATTCCTGAAATGGTACCATATGTATACTGGAATGAAAACTGTTATTATATGAAAATTCAACCAAAGAAAGATGTTGGTCCCAACTTCCCCGATAATCCATCGAACATGCTCGTAGCATATCTTCCAAGGTCTGAATTGTTCGTTCTGACTGCCCATCTGATTGAGGATGAAAAGCTGTACTAAAATTTAATTCAGTACCCAACGACTTCTGAAGGCCTTTCCAAAAGTCAGAAGTGAACTTGGGATCACGGTCAAATACAATGGAGATGAGAACTCCATGTAACCTGACTATCTCTTTAAGATACAAACGGGAAAGTTGATCTAGGGAAAAAGTACCTCGTATAGCAAGGAAATGAGCAGACTTGGTCAAGCGATCAACAATAACCCAGATTGCATTATTACCTCGAGGGGTCTTCAGCAATCCCACAACAAAGTCCATGGATATATTCTCCCATTTCCACTCTGGCACTGGTAAAGGCTGAAGAATCCCTTTCGGTAACTGCCGCTCTGCTTTAACCTGTTGACAAGTCAAACACTTCACAGTAAAATCAGCAATATCTCTTTTCATTCCATCCCACCAGTAATACTCCCATAGATCTCTGTACATCTTAGTACTGTCAGGATGAACTGAAAACGGAGAACTATGAGCTTCACATAACAACTCTCTATTCAACTGTGAATCACCAGGGACACATAATCTCTTCCCAAATCTCAAAACACAGTCACTATCAATGTTGAATTCATGCAACTTACCTTTCTGAACCAGCTCTACCTTTTTCTGTAACTCACTGTCTTGCTTCTGTGCTTACTTTATTCTGTCTGATAGAGAAGATTTCACTGATACCTGAAACAAGACAGAAGAACATCCTGCGCCAAAAACTTCTATGCCAAAGTTCATCAAATCCTTAACCAAAGGATCACGTTCCAAATGCAACATTTCTAATGAAGCATTACTTTTTTGACTCAAAGCATCAGCCACTTTATTTGATTTTCTTGGATGGTAATGAATTGTACAATCATAATCCTTGATTAATTCCAGCCATCTCCTCTGTCTCATGTTTAACTCTTTCTGAGTGAATATATACTTTAAACTTTCGGGATCGGTATATATTTCTCCCTTTACTCCATACAAATTATGCCTCTAAATTTTTAAAGCAAAAACAACAACAGCTAATTCCAAATCATGTGTAGGGTAATTTACCTCATGATTTTTCAACTGTCGTGAAGCATAAGCAATTACTTGATCATTCTGCATTAGGACACAACCATGTCCTTTCAATGAAGCATCATTGTATATAACAATCTCACCATTCCTAGAAGGTAGTGCCAAAACTGGAGCATTCACCAATCTTCTTTTCAGTTCCTGAAAACAATTATCACATTCTTTTGTCCAGATAAACTTAACACCCTTTCGAGTTAGCTTAGTCATTGGACTAGATAACTGTGAAAAATTTCTAACAAACCTTCGGTAATAGCCTGAAAAACCAAGGAAACTACGAATATCTGTTACATTTGTGGGTCTTGGCCATTCTTCAACAACTTTTGTTTTTACAGGATCAACAGTTATCCTATCTTTAGAAACAATGTGACCAAGGAAAGAAATTTGTTGCAACCAAAACTCACACTTGCTGAATTTTCCATACAGTTTCTTTTCTTTAAAGGTTTGCAAAATGACCCTTAAATGTCTTTCATGCTCCTCTTTACTTTTAAAAAACACCAAAATATCATCAATGAAAACCACCACAAACTTATCCAAGAACTCATGGAAACTTCTATTCATTAAGTCCATGAATACAGAAGGTGCATTGGTTATCCCAAAAGGCATTAATACAAATTCATAATGGCCATATCTTGTACGGAACGCGGTCTTCAGAACATCTGCTTCCTTTACCTTCAGCTAATGGTACCCCGATCTCAAGTCAATCTTTGAAAAATACTGAACTCCCTGGAGCTGATCAAACAAATCATTGATATGAGGCAAAGGATATTGGTTCTTAACGGTGATGTTATTCAAGGCTCTATAATCAATGCAATGTCTCATAGAACCATCTTTCTTTTTAACAAATAAAACAGGAGCACCCCATGCTGACGTGCTAGGTCGAATGAAACCTTTCTTTAATAAATCTTGCAATTGCTCCTTCAACTCTAAAAGTTCAATTTGAGCCATTCGATAAGGGGGTTTTGAAATTGGATTAGCATCAGGAACTATGTCAATAGTAAACTCAACTTCCCAATCTGGTATTATTCCAGGAAACTCATCAGGAAAAACATCAGGATACTCATTTACCATTGGCACATCATTAATTTGAACAGTTCCTTTATTTTCAACGATGTGTGCAAGTTAACATTCATTTCCATATTTTACAAGTTTCTTGGCCTCTTGATAAGTTATCAATAGTAAGGGTTCATTCTTGTACACAAACTGAAAGTTTTTCTGAAAAGAAACTTCTTTAGCTCTACAGTCAATCTTAGCATGGTAAATAGAGAGCCAATCCATACCTAGGATAACATCAAACTCTACTAGAGGTAGAACAATAAGGTTTTCAAGTAGGTTCTTTCCAAATATAAGGATAGGAGGATTCTTATAAATTCTTTTTGCCTCAACATTTCCCCCAGGTGTTTTTACCACAAGTTCAGGAGTCATTTCTTGAGATTGTATTCCCATTTTACTAGAAAAGTTTTCCAAGATGAAAGAATTTGTAGACCCCGAATCAAACAACACACTGGCCTAATCTGAAAAAACAAAGTACCTGATACAACTTCATTTGACGGCCCGACATCTGCTGAAGTAGTTCCAAAGGATTTCACCACCCCTTTCTGCTTGTATTCTAACTACTTCACATCACTCGATCTCTTTGTCGGACACTCATTTGCATAGTGACCCATCTCATTTCACTTAAAACATTTCACTAACTGTAAATCAAATTTGGACATACCATCACCTTGATCTTTTTCAGTGAAATCACGAGCCTTATGTCCCATCTTACCACATCGGTATCACTTTCCAGAATTCATAATACATTCCCCAGTATACCTTTTTTCACATTTATCACAAACTGGAAACTTAGTTTTCTTACCATCAGACTTTTTTGAATAATTCTTACCTTTCTCCTGCCACCTCAGTCTCTTCTTCTACTGGTTGTTATAGAACACTTGATCATCGGAAAACTCCATTTCCACCTTCTCAACACATCGATAAACCTTTTCATAACTTTTAAACTCACGAGAAGCTAATGCCCTTCAATATTTTGGCTTTAATCCTGAGTAAAAACGATTTATTTTACTATCAAGGTCTCGGATAAAATTTGGAGCATACCTTGCCAATGGAGTGAACCTCTCTTCATAGGCAGCCACTGAGTCTTCCTCTTTCCTCAATTCCAAGAATTGTTTTTCCATCCTAAGTCGAACAGCCTTTGGAAAGTACTTCTCAAGAAACATACCTTTGAATTCATCCCAGTCAAGAGCATCAATCTCATCGACATCCCTGATATTTTTAACCATAGACCACCACTAATCTGCTTCACCCTCCAAACGGTAAATAGTAAAACTAACCTTTTGATTTTCTAAACACCCCATGACATCGAAAATCTTCTCCAGTACTTTAATCCACCCTTCAGCTAGCACAGGGTCAGATGATCCTCTGAATGATGGGGGATGTTTCCTCATGAAATGTTCCACCACTGAAATGTTCCTCTACGGTTGATATGGCTGATCTCGTGCATGGATACCACCACCATTTATCGCTTGAGTCAACTGCGCCATTACTACAACAAACTGTTCGGTTCCAATTCTGACCATCTCAGGATGCTGATTCGGAAGGTTATTTCCTTCTGTATGCCTTCCTAGCACTGCTTCCCTGTTTCCTCTGCGGAAAACCATTCTGAACAAACATGTCTTAGATGAAGCAACATGGTAACCTTCAAATGCTATATCATTTTAAAAAATATATATATATAAATATATATTTTTGGATAATCATTTAATAGAATTCTAACTCCTAAAGTTATCTAAACCGACCTCTGATACCAACTATAAGGCCCCAGCCTTAAACCTTACTTAATCTTGAGTTATTACAAGATTACAAATTGAGGATCTTTTTAGGTTTAGAGTTTTAGAGAATTAGATCATAAAACTTGCATTAAAATCCACATATAAACAAAGTGGTTACATAAAGATAGTATTCTTCTTTCCCATCAATGGAAACATATTTAAAATAAAACATGGATTCTTTCTTGACACTTCCTTGACACTATCATCATATCATGTACCTTTCCCTTGACCTGTGAAAAACACTTCAAAAAACATGGGATGAGCATAAAAAGCTCAGTAAGGGATATAAAAATATGGAAAGGAAACATGGGTACATATATACATAAGAATGAAATCATACTTTACCCATAAAACATAAGCACTTTAACATACCTCATCAAATCATGAGAAAATCATAAAAATCATAAGACATAAAGGTAACTTGAGGCATTCATAACATTTTTACATAGGGAGTAACCCTCTTGGTTACGTTTGGAATACCCATCACAGTATATTCCCTAAATCTCTTCGGAGAAACCTTAACGTTTCACTCCTTCGCGTTACCCAATGCTTTATAGAGCTATATCGGGCTCACCCACCCTTAGTTTATCATGGAACCACCCGTCTTCATAATAATGCCCAAGAACCTCAACATAATCATATCACATAAAACATGCATAAAGGAAACATAACATTTCCACCTTTCAATCACAAGATATCAATACAACACATTGATATAAAAACATTATGAAAACCATTTTCAATACCAAAATAAAAGAAAAGTAACAAATGGTATTTATTTTTCTTTTAAAAAGAAGGTATGGCATGTAGAGGAAGCCGGAACTCAAATAATGGTCATGGCGGAGGAGAAGTCGTTGTCGCCGCATACGTACGACAAAAACATTCCCTTTTGTCGTTTAGTAAAACGATTCGTATAAAAAAGATTCCTTTTGGATAAACATAAAATTCAAAGGGGTTTATACACCGTATAAAATAAGGTTGAGAATAAAATAAAATATGTCTCAATGAAAGGAGATTGAGACGAAGTCCCATACCTCAGGTCCGACTTGACTCAGTCGTTCTTTAATCTCCTGAATAATAAACTTGAGTTAATTTCTAATTGTTTAAGAAAATTTTTCAAGTTCATTATTCCTTTTATATCACTTATTGTCATGTCATGAACACTATGTAATTATTTAAGTTAATAACCGTCGTTTTAACGATCATTGGTACTTGAGTAAAAAATAAGCCCTCTATAATTACAAGTTGTTCATGTATCCATTATATCCATAATGGTATTCATGATTTAGATATCATATATGTCATATATATCAAGTACATGCATTCATTTATAATATTACATAATCATTTAGAGGTAAGAAATGAAATGCACCGTTCATGGAGACGGTAAGTCGTACGTACGCATGAACGCTACTTTCATTTCTATTTCGTATTTTATAGAATGGAATCATAATGATATAAAGGTATATTATAATTCCAGTGTAATATCATATATAATATCATAACTCCATCCTTTATAAGTCCCACATATGGTATTTAATGAATCAAATCACTTTGAGGGGGCGGTAGTCCGCACTTCCTTAAATGAAGATATCACGTTTACCCATAATGGAAACCATAATGGTATGCCCAAAATGAAAAATACAGAAGTTTAAGGAAAACATAAACATATTATATATCATATATAATTATAGTTACATCTTAATGGACACCTTTGAAGGTGTTAAAATAATGTTGAACAATCATCGTTTCGGGAGGCATAAATTCACCATCCACGGAAACAGGATGTTCTTTAACCATTAGATGTAGGTGTGTTTAAGTGTAGATCAAATCCATATTATAAAAACATTCTAGTATATTGAAGATACTTGAGTTGTTACAAAAGAAATGAATAAAATAAGTTTAGGGGGTTGGAGAAGGAAAATAAAACAAAAGGACTCAAGTGAAGACATTACCTTAAAATCGGGTAACTCCCTTTGGTTTGAGCTCAAAGGCTTCCTTGCGAAGACTTCTTCCCAAAGTGAGGCTTCAAGGAGTAAGAGAGGGAAGTGGAGAGACAAAATGGGCAGGGTTTGGCCGAGCCAAAGGCTTTGGAAGTGTGGGTAAGGAGGTAGAGGTGGGGGCCTTTTATAAGAGGAGAGGAGGGGCACTCTTGGAAAGTAAAGAAATGTTACTTTATTTTAAAATGAATTTCGGATATTAATGGTCCCACATTGATATAATTCTAGGATAAGGTGATAAGGGTTCGAAATACACACATCCAATAGGTTTTGGAAATGTTTAGGTCATAGATTTTACATTATCATTTCATTTTATTTAAATCCTTTATTAATGAGGTTATCACTGCATCATCATGATGTCATAAATAATATAATTCATTTAAAGTTTAAAAATTATAAAAAAAATATCATGATGTATGAAATATTTTTATCTTTATAATGATCATTTATAGTCCAAAAGATCATTTATGTAGACAAAATTAAAAATATTCTACTTAGGTGATACATTCTTTGTCACATTTAACATTTTTTAAAAATAAAAAGATAAAAAGTCACTTTCTCACAAAAGTGATTCCATGGGGCCACCATGTTTGGCACAAGGCATACCATGGTCGGCCATGAGACAACCAGTAGCCTTAGGACACATGTTATGGTCTTTTTGTATTATAATGATATCATTTTATTATCCTTAACTACCCAATTACTCATTAATCAAGATAATTAAAGATAATTACCGTCGTTACTATTCATAATGTCAAAAAACAAGAGTCTTGATTACATAATTTAGACCTTCTGATTCCAAATATTTAATCCATTTTACCAATTTACAAACACAAAAATTTCAATAATTGATTTAAAAATAATTCCCGTTGTCAAAACAAATAGCGGTTTTTTTTAAACAATATCTATGAAAAGTTTGGCATTAGTTTATGCCAAATTCCAAAGTGAAATTAATCCTAATGACCACCATTGGGTTAAATGGTAAAAATATATTCTAATTTAACTTTAAAATAAATTCAAAAGATAATATAATCATATAAATAAAGTAGATTAAAAAGCAGTTTTGATGTAAAATGCAGTATTTTTCACTATTCATTAAAAATGAACATTGTCAGAAAAATACCAAAAATTCACACAAAGTAAATTTTGATGTCCTAATCATAAAGAATAAGTTTATGTTGACAAACATAGCTTATAAAATTGTCAAAATTTTTATTTAAAAAGGGGTTGCCATCAAAAGGCAGTAAAACAATCTTTTAAGAATATTAGTGTATTCCATGCTTAAGATTGTATTTATTTTCATTTTAAGCCTCTAAAACACTATCTTAATCATTAATATACATAGATAAAAATATCTATTATTCATTACATACTTGGGATGTTACAATATAAATCCATAATGTGATGTATTTAATTGTTTTTAACCTTTATAAATGTTAATAGATATATTTTATTCACCATTTTTTATTTTATTATGTTATTTTCTCTAGGATCATGATTATTGAATCATGCTTTATATACTATGAATCATGTCCAATATTATACCAAAAGCATTTCTCCATGAATCCTGAATTATGATATCTATAATATTGGTTACAAATCACTTATATCAAGTCTATATAAATTAATTTCTTTCCTATAACAAAATTTTCATCTTATAATCCCTTATAATCATAATTTTTTATCTCTTATGTTAACCCTTTCTGAGCATATTGTCTTGTTCGTTCTTTTATGTTTCCATTTTCCTGGTTATAAAGAATATTTTTTATATTATTTTTATAAAAGTGTATCATGTGAGAATACTATTTGGGGGAAATTATTAAAAAAAATATAAAATTAATAAAATCATACTTCATGTTACTAAAGACTCTAAGCCTTTGGGTTCTAGGAGTTTTTGTGTTTTTGAGAAAAAGTGTTAAAATTATTAATATGATTTAAAATATATATATGAAAAAATTAGAATATCTCACTATGAATCTATGTGTATGTGTAATGTTTATATTTTTATCATATGATTTTTTTCTAGTCTAGGGAAGCATTGTTCTTATCTGAGTGTGGTTTACATATATTTGGGATTAGAATATGATAATTATAATGAAAGAAATGAGATAAAACTATTATAATCCAAAAAATAAATATGTTGAACCAAATGATTCTTAGGTTTAAATGAAGGTCACATAATTTAGGAAATATAAGAACATTTTTCAATGATTTCATACTATGATTATTTTCATGATACTCAAATTAATCTTTATTTTTTGAGTGAATGTTTATAACTTTGATGAATCATGTTATTAATAAGTTTTATTGAAAACACATTGATTATACCAATGAAAACCTAAATGGGTTTCCATAAGGAGAGGATCACTTCATGGAAATTTTATATATGGTTAAGATTAATAAATTATACCATGTTGAGATCCCAAAAACCCCAAACTAATATCATGAAGATATTTACACATTCATGCAACAATTTATACTTTCATTTAGTATATCCTATGACCCAATAATTGATGATAAATAAATCGACATAATAGAAAAGGTATTTATCATTATAATATGATGTGGAATGAAATTTTTTTGTTTAAAATATATCAATTATAAGATAAAGAAAATTAATAGCAGGATCCATTAAATATATAGATAAAGAGAAATAAAATGACACTATTTAATATAAGAATTTTAATAATGAATTTTCAATAAAAATTATCATTTAAATCATAACAATAAAATGTAGAGAGAAATACAATAGTTGAAAAAAATGTGGAAGAATCCATTTTTACCTAGTAAAAAAAACATCATATGATATTCCTAATTTTCTTATAGTTTTATCATTTACCCAAAAAGCTAGTTTGATCATTTATTTAGTGGCATAAAACCAACATTCTAAAATGTTTTACTTATAAAAGATGTTGGTTATTAAGAAAATATTTTTCCATGTTCTCTAATTTTGGAAATTAAAATTGGATACTCCCAACACTATCTTGGTTTTTTGGAAAATAAGAGAAAAATAATTTTTCATTGGTAGTAAAGTAAGAAAAAACCATTTTTAATAAGAATATAAATTTCTACATTTTGAAAATGTCTGAATAAAAATAGAGGTAAATATCACCAATGAATAGAAAAAATATTCAACTGTGTAATACATGATCTTTTATAACATGAATTATAGTGATATGGGAATATAACTTCTAATATAATGGATAGAGGAAAAGTATGAAATGAAACACTACATAAAATTCAATGCTTCAACAATATGCAGTACAAGAATTATTCCCAAAATTGCGCTAAACAAATTGTTCATGTAGAAAATACACATCAGTATCCTCCTAATATAAAGATAATGGGAAATACTATTCAATCATAATTGTTGAAGTGGGTCTTGAAACGTAAGTGGTGTAAGGTAAATTTATCATCCACTCTAAAATAAAAAATTTTAACTTTGATTATCATTCTACTGTCTATTTTATATCAAGGATGCTTTATAAGAATATCAAATCCAAATTGCATTATTTTGATATTGACTTATTGATTTGAAATTATTGTGGTAATATTATTATTTACAATATATAAATATATTCTCTGATTGATATTCTGAGGGAATTTGATTCTTCATAGTCATCTTACACTCCCTTTAATAAAATTTTATATGATTTTGGGAATGAATTTTCCCTAGTTTTAGAGAGAAAATATCAGTTTCTAGAATAATAAAAATATATTTTAAATAACAAATAAACCTTTGATCATTTAGTTTTTCAATTATTCCACCCAAAAATTGAATTGTATTTTTATAAAATTAATTTGGTTTCTATCTATATTTATACTAAAAAACACTTTAATCATATTCTATTCACAAATCTAAATTATATTGGGTTACATGAAAGACAGAGTTTCACTACCTTTTAATGGCGCCCCTATTTTAAAACTAAATGTTAGAAATATTATAAAATTTGTTTTCCAAAGTAAGATTTATTTTTAATTTTGAAATTAGAAATTATTTAGGGAAAATTTTTCTTTTTTTCCTAAGAATATTTAGTTTTAATTAAAATTGAAAAATACTACATTATAGATAAAAACTAGCTTTTAGTTTAAAAAATTGTTAATGTTGAATATTATTCTAAATTTTTTATTAAATTCACAACAGATAAATTATACAAAAATTAATAAAATGTATTAAATTATGAATCATTTTATATTAAAATTTTATATAAATACTTCTTGATATTTTTTAATGTTTCTACTTTAAAAACTCTCTTTCTCTCCATATCTACGAGATAAGCATTAAGCTTAATTTAACCACATATATGATTTTAATTTTGAAAAATGGAATTACATGGTTTTAATTAGTATAATAATTCTGGTCTAATAATATGAATATAATTTTTGACTAAATATATTTTTGAATTTGATTAGAATTAATTACAGTGTCTAGTGAAAAATTGTGCATAATATGTGACTAAACCATAATCATAATGGCCTAAATGACATAGAAACTTGTCCAAAATCCATTGGCTGAAAGTATATAGTCCATATACCATCATGGTTTAATTTTATAGTTTTTCGGGATAATATTTCATGAAATTTCAATGTATGATAAGTTATGTAAGGGAAAAGACAAAAAATGAACCTTTCTTGCCATTATCATTTATGGATATTTGAGAGATGCAAAAAAAATATCATATTTTCGATTTTACATATCCTTTTTTGAAAATAAATTGGTTATTTTTATCAGAATAATTTATCATTAATTTTTATAGGTTAATTAGTAACATAAAATTCATAAGAAATGCCAACACAATGATTCTTTAGTTAATAATCGGCTAAAATAATTGACACTATAATAATAAAAGTGGAGAAAATTGATTTAATAAATTAATTTAATTATTTTTTAGATAAATATATAATTTGAAATAAATTTTAACTTAATATAATTTAATTACAATCCTATTTTGATATTTTTAAATAAAAATTATATAAATAATATCAAAATTGACATTAATGTTATTTTATAATAAATTATATTTTATTAAATGATTTTAAACCAAAAAATAATATATTCATCCATGTTATTATTATGTGTTAATAAATATTAAATATGTTCTATTAATATTCTAATTCCAATTTTATAATTATCCTATTGAACCATAGTTTGTGAAATAATTTTTAACATGGTACGGGTTAAAGTAGTGTTTTTACACATCATATGCGCCTATTTAAAAACTAATTTTCAGAAAACAAGGAATTTTTTATTTTTAAATTTAAAAATAACATTTATAATTAAATGGATATATAATTTTTAATAAATATCACATTAATTTAGTCTTAATGGTTAAATTAAAAAGGTTTTAAAAGTGGAATCTTTAATAAAAATGAAAATGATAAAATTGGGAAAATATAGATGTTATGGAACCAAATTATAAAAATAAACATTTTTTTGTGTGGTGGAGGTTTTTATCGAGCATGATTTCACTTTAAACAATTTTATTTTCATTTGGAGCCACATTAAGTAATAGATACATACCATTACTCTATTCTTTTTCGTATTTACAAGAGTATCACACCACCACCACTATAAAATGGCCTCCTCTCCTCCCACTTCATCACACCTCTCAAGACACTTTGGATTGAACAATATCTACCCAAATATATCCTAAAAACCATACCCCCACCCTAGATTCTAAGCCATGGTTATAAATCCATCAATGGATTCACTTTATTTTAATCTAAAAGGAGTTAGATGATTAAGGGGTAACATCTTTACTTAAGCTCTTTAGTATTATTTAAATTATCCACCCCTAAAATCTACTTATTTAATGGTTATATAAAACAATCTCTAAAATATTCTAGGTTTTTTTATTATATTTTTTTACATAAAATTATACACATTCCCATCTAATGGGTAGCGAACATACTGTTTATGTGAATCGAGGGAAACCGCCTTAGGAAATGATGATTGTTCTTTCTTCCTTTACCGTCTCACATGGTGGTAGTTATGAGGGAAAAAATATTTATATATGATATATACAATATTTATAATGTATTTATTCATATTTAATTATTTTATGACACATATATCTATAATGTATATTTTGTGTAAATTTGATAACATTTTTTGTGGAAGTGTGGACTACCATGTCCTTAAACCAATGTGATTCCGTCAATCAATACATGAAACATATTAAGTATGGTATAAATATTCCTATGAAACATATATGACATATAAATGATACTGGAATTATAACATATATAGTTATCTTTAATATTTAATTCTTTTAATATGACACTGAAATGGAAGTAATATTCATGCGTACATACGACCTACTATCTCAATGTACGATGCAATTCATTTCTTATTTCCAAATATAATGGATTATTTTAAATATTTTTATACTATATATATATGATAATTTAATCTTGGTTTAAATTATATAGATAGTTAAATCATCATATATCTAATAGTAAAAACAAATATCAAGTAAAAACATACTTGAGAAAACTAATAAATTAAGACCCAAAATAGTGAAAATAATTAATGAAAGTAAAGAAATAGGTAATAAAATATTGTATGAAGTTAATATATGATATTTGAAACTGGACTATGGTTCTTGTATAATTTAGTTACATATTTTAATCCAATATTATGGAATATAAATTCTATACAACAAAAAGGATGGTAAAAGTAAGTGATTTCTTCTCAATTTAAATTCAATTGAGACTTACATGTTGTTTTTCAATAATTGAATTTTATGTGGTGAATGTACAACATAGTGACATGGAATATTATGAATTTAATTATTCAATTTATAATCTAAGTTTCTTTTAATGTTATTACTTTATAGGGATTGTGATTTAAATTTTTCAATGTGGTATGAGACTATAACACCATGAGATTTTGTGAAATATATTTTTTCCAAATAATTTATCATTTTGAAAATTTTTATTCAACATGATACTAGAAATAGTTCCTAATATATATATATATATATTAAAACACTAATTCAAAAGTTCCATTCACACAACACGTACATGGATTGTGATACCCAAATTAAAAAATTGGCTTCCGCTAGATTCAATACCGACTTGTCTTGCACTACTGCAACATCGAGATGGCGTATATTAGACACTACATAAATTCTTCTATGAAAAATCATTTTATTTTTATAATTATTTAATAAATATAATTAAAATAGTACCATTAAAAATTTTCAAATGAGTTGTGATATCTTATTTTAAAATAATTTTTATAATTGTTTTACAGAATTTGAAAATATTTGTAATGAAAGATATAATTTTGGGTAATGTCCTTATATGACTAAAAATATTATTTTCTCAAATAAACTACTATAATATATATTTTTATGAATAATAAAATAGATTTTAGAACCATTTTAAAATTAAATATGACAAATTAATCTTCATTTTTTAATCTAGAATGTCTAAATTATCCAAATATGATTTTTTGCATTTTTCTAAGAAACATCAATTTTTGATGAATAATGAAAACACTTCTTTTTAGTAAAAAAACTACCTTTTTAAAATTATTATTAATGTGAAAAGATATTATAAATTTTTATAAGGTCACATTAGATATATATAAAATATATTAATATAATTTATGTTAATATAAAAAATTTCACTTCAGAATTAAATATAAAAACTTACCAAACTTTTGAACTTCTTTCAACTCTAAAAACTTGTTATCTCTTCACGTCTATGGGAATGGTAGTAATCCTAATTTTTCTGCTTTTGTGAATTGGATTTTGATAATAATACATATAATATAGAATTCAATATAATATTTAAACCATAAAAAGTACATTATTATTTTATAAATCTTATTAGTAAAAGTGTTAAAAATTAATCACATCGATTAAGGCCAAATTAAGAATAATTAGGGACAAAACCGTAAAATTAAGGGCCCAAATGACATATCCACTTCTCAAAAACCATTTTTATTTCTATAGTTTGGCCATAAATCTTATATTATTGATATTTTATTGTCTGAAATTTCTTTTAATAGGAAATTACATGTGTACAACTAACTTGTATCTAGAAATTCCACCTGAGTCATTTTCCTTCCATATAAAAGGCCACCAAAAGTCCAACTTAATCACACCTTTAAATCCACTTATTTTCTTTAAATACATTCCCAATACAATTATAACCATACCTCTCTCCCACCCCTCAAATCCCCCTTTGGGTATAAGTCAATATAAGGAAGCCTTTTGGCTCAAACAAAAATGATTTACCTGATTAAGAGGTAACACCTTCTCTCAATCTTCTTTCCATTACATTATTTCTCTACCCCCTCTACGTTATTTTTTTATAGAGACTTTATAAAAACACCAGTATAATAAATATACTATAATTTTGTTATGATAATGGTTTTAATTAAATTTTCACACACCATCACTTAATGGCTAACAAACATAATTGTTCTTTGTAAGATGCACTTCTACCTCAAGAAATAATGATTGTTCATGTTTTCATTACCAACAATCATGGTTTTCAGTATTATATAAAATCAGTTTATATAAGATATATATTATATTTATAATATATTTATACTTATGTATTTGTTTTGGAACATATGTTTATGCTTTCTATCTTATGTAACTCTTATAATTTCATTTGAAGAAGTGTGGACTATCGCCCCCTCCAAGTGATATGATTTATTCATACACTACATGGATTACATTAAGGGAAGTTTTAGTGAATATTATATATATATATATATCATAAATATACTATAATAATGTGATATATATATATATATACATATACGTGTTTTACTTTCTTTCTCTCAACTATACAATTAAACGGAAATATCATTCATGTGTACGTATAACCTACTGTATCAACTAACGGTGTAGTCTGTTTCATACTTATATAATATATAGATTATGATAATATAAATATAACATATATAATTGATATTTATATCATGGTTTACATTATAATATTATAATATATGTAAAAGGACCAACAATATAAAAAATTAAGACAAATATGAAAAATAAAGTGAATATTATCAAAAGTGTTACCTTAACATAGGATGGTTAACAAGTCAAAAATATAAGGTCATAATAAAAACATATATGGTATTATATATAAGAATATGGTTCTTTAAAATATGTATAATACATTTATATTTATTATACAGGTGGTTTTAATGAGTATGATTAGGGTCCAAACACATGGTAGGGGGATTTCTTCTCACTTTATATTTTCATGAGATACACGATATGTTATCCACTCTTTACTTTTTTATGGTGTATGAACATCCAATGATTTTATTTTTTTTATCATGTACATATATTTATTTTTATTAACATATCCATTTTATTAACATTATTTCTTGGGATGTATGTTTCAAAAATTACCAATTCGGTAAAAAATGTTTTGTCTGAAATTACATTATTTGGGACACATGCATTGTCATTTACCAATTTTTTTATAGGTGTGTATAATTCCATGTTATGTCATTAATATCCTTATTTTAATTATATTTTCTTATTAATTTAATTTCCATTTTTTTATTAGGAGTGTATGATCCCAATTTACCAAGTTATATGGGTTTACTGAAACAATATGAATACGTTTTGAGTTTGTTTATGATTTCATTGATGAAATGTTTGGATAAATCTCTTAATTAAATTCCTAAATTTTTTATCCTTTATATATTCATAATATTATAATTTATAGATACCATATTTCTACTCTTTAGTACATAAGATATCTAAGAATGTTTTTCTAGTTAATCCCGTCTTTTCCCCTCTTCAGTCAGAAATCTGTGTTCTTTTAAAACCATGTTATCTAAAAAGGGACTCCAAGAGTGTTATTCTAATCTCATATGATCATTAAAAGATAGTTTTACAATTTATACTTTTACTAATTTTAAAATGAATCTTCTTGTTAGTTTTTGATCAAAGCATTTTTCTAAACTTTTTACCATGTAAAATAAATTTTCGTTTTACCTTTTACAACATGTAAAAATTTACACATCATCATTTATATGAAGTTTATTTTGCATGTTTATAAGGTAAATGTTTAAGAAAGTGTTTTTTAAGAATTTATTTTCAAGAAAAATGGTCCTCAAAACATTTTCATGTTTAATTTATAATTTTCCCAGAAAAAAATTTTTCAAAATGTTTTTTTAGATTTATTTATATGTTTCAATGTATTTTCAAATTAATATGTTTCAAAACGTTTTCAATATTTATTTATATGTTTTAAATGTATGTTCAAGAAATGGTTTGCAAAACGTTTTAATGCTTCTTTTATATGTTTCCAAGAAAAATAGTTTAAAAAAAATCATGCTTTATTTAAAAGTTCTCAATGTTATCTCAATGAAATGGTTTTCAAAACGTTTTTAAACATTTATTATAAGATTTCAATGTGTTTATAAAGAAAATTGTTTTTTAAAATTTTTTGGATCTTATTTTATATGGTTTCAATGAAAAAGGTTATGAAATTATTTAAATTACTATTTATAAATTCTAAAGTTATTTTTGATGAAAATGATTTTCAAATGGACTAAGATATTAAAATACTTATTCAAATAAGATAATATATTTTCCTCATGAAATGTTTTGAAGGATATTTCAAAATTATTTTCCATATAAGATGACATATGTTGATGTTACTCATGAACTTGTAGGAAATGATCTAAATGTTCCATTCATATTATTTTTATGAATTGGATACTCTTAATGTCATGTTATTTATGAAACATGTTTCTCTTTCATAGGTTATATGATTTTGAAACCCAATTCTTTTCCTGGGTTAGGTTTATGAAGAAATGATTATGAAACCTACCTTTTTCTGTAGGTTATGACAAGATTACATGTTTGTAATGTCAACTTCATTTAATTGGTTATGATATTATTGTTTCTAATATATTGGTATATGTATGTATGATTTAATTATGAGATGGGTTGGACCCATATCTCCCTCCAATGAATTTGGTAATGACCAATACCTCAGGAGATATAATATGATGGCGAAGAGAGTGTTCCATGTATACCAAGATGGTGTGAGGAGTGAACTCATTCTACTAAGATGTTCATGGGAGTGAAACATTACTATGAAGATGGTATTAGGAGTGAAGACATGATACTAATATGGAAATATGAGTGTATAATAACTATTATTATGGTGTAGGGAGTGAATCCCTTCTACTGAGATGGCCTTGTAATTGATTCCTTGATTATAATACCTGAACTTGATTACATGTTCACCATCTTATGCATGGACCTGGTTGCATGTCCATATGTTTATGCAAGGGATTGATCTCATGTCTATAACCTAATGAGTGGCCCCATTTCTACATATGCATTTTTACAATATTATATGATTACATGTCTTCCATATTTCCTTGTTTCATAAATAAGTTATGCTTTTATGAATTATGTTCTTTATTTTGTTATTATTCATGTCTAACGAAATTCCATGATTTATGCCATGATTCATGTATATGATATTTGATATGTAGGGAATGATATATTATTTTCATGAACACATTCTCATACCCTAATGCTCAATATTATGGTTACAAGTCTCCCTTGTTTACCCTTATTGAGAAATTGAAGTCACCCTTTTTGGTGTTTCCTTTCACCAGGTTACGAATAAATGTTTGGGTTCAAGTAATAATGGTGTAGATCTTTATGGGAGATTTTGAAGATCTTTTACCAGGATAAAAGATTTTATTTCCTTGTTTCAAAAGAAACTAACCAATTATAGTCTGCAGCTATGTATTTTTGTAATGTACTAAATATTCATCTAAAATGGTGTAATATCCATTTATGTCAAGACTGGGTCAATATAGATGGCATCAAATGAATATTTTTTTCATCCTTTGGAAACTAGGATGAGAAAAAACAACTAATATACCTATGTATATTTCCAAAGATATATCTAGGGATGTATCTAAGATTATGTATAAGGATGAACCAACATTTATGGAAATGTCCTGAAATTTTGGTAAATGGTGGAGTGATTTGTATCCTAGAAATATATCCTTGTTTTTAGACTATTAGTAGATGTGGATCTAATATTGATGTACCTAGGGGTAATAGATCCAACAAGATGATTCATCCTAGACTCGAGGTAATACGGTACATGAAAATGGGCTTTTCTACACACATAGTTTGACAGTATCTTGGGATACAGTTTAAAAATTTACAAACTATTCAAAAACCATTATGAATTATTTAAATATATGTCATCAATGAATAACCTAGGATTAACCTATTATGTTATAGATTAAGTAAGGTTTCATGATTTGGACATCCAATAAGTAATTCTTTTCCTGGCTGTGTGGTTTCCTGTTAAGATAAGTAACACTCAAACTATGCTCCTAGTTTTAGCCAATAGAGAGAAACATAAAGAACTAGATTAATGAATAATGTGATGGATGATTTGATGTTGACCAGTCAAGAGAGATGATCACTACAGTGAGAGATATTGTGATCATTCCTAATCAATTTTTACATAACATGATTAAAAATGTGTATCTTAACCGACTCTTGGACTCACCAAAGAAGAGAAAGAAGGAGTTATCTGAGTGTTTGGGTAATGGGGACCATGAATGAAAAAAGACTTGGAATCCTTTCTATCAATAATGTGGAAATAATCACCTATGTGAATGTCTTAGGGGAATAAGAAGATGTTTAGATAGTGGTAAATAAGGACATAAAAATGTGAATTGATGGAAAAAACAGAGAGTTCGGTTAATAAAATAGAAGAGAATATTGTCATCCCTAAGTCTTCATCGAACGTTATGTGTTTTATGTGTGGAATAAATAGTAATTATGCAACTCTATGTCCCAAGTGGAAATATCCTGAAGAAAATCTGTAAGGTGGTGTGAATAATGTTTACATTTCTATGTAGGATGATACTATAGATGAAATGTGAAATGAAATATGTATTGTATAATAGGATGAGGTAACACTTTTAATGGATTAAGGATGAAGAAATTTTTTTTATTTATGAATTTGGTTATAAAAAATTAGGAATGATGAAGTACACAATGATTGTTCTACTTATGTTTTCCCATTAGTATTTACATGTTTATATTGAATATTCATGATGGACTAGGGAATTTATTTAAATACAATTTGATATTTTTGTTAAGGGAATGTAACCCTTAATACATTCTTTATCTTAAGATAATTTTGTTCGGATAAATAGATGTGGGTTATTAATAAGTAAATTGGACTATACAGATTACCCTGGAGATGATTATTGCCAATGTGTTATATATCAACAAGGATGAAGTTTACAACATTTTGGGATTTGAGGAACATATCAAATAATCATTTTAATAAGTAATCATGAATGATTTCAAAAAGGACTTATGATAATTCAGGCCATTACCATGGTCAAATAGAATTTACCCCAATAGTATTCACCTATTTGTAATGTGACAATATTGAGCTATGTTTTGATATATGGGTGATAAATGTTAATATAGTTTTCTGGATTTCATTTAATGATTTTTTATTATCATTTTTAAGGGTTATAAGACTATCCATTCATGAAAAGTTTAAGTTAAACTTCAGACAAAGTATTTATGCACTTGTTTTTTTATAGAAAACCTTTGTAAAAGGGATAGTTAATGATTGACCATTTTATAAGGATGGCCATAATATTTTGGAAAGTATATTAAATTGCTTTTAGAATATGACATCATTTATGCTGGGTGAAATCCAATCAAGTTCGGCAAGGCCAAGGGTCTTGAACCCATGCCTAAGGATGATATGGGTTTCATGCCTACCACTGGCCTACGCGATGTCCTTGTTAATGTGTAATTATTTTTTATTAATTACTAGTTTTGATGAAACATTAGTGTTACTTTTATGTTTAGAGATTAACATATTAACAATATTTATTTTTCTAAAATATTTATAAATAGTTATACTTTTTTATTATTTAATGGGATTAATATCTTCTAAAAGTATATTTTAGCACTTCAGGCATCAAAGTTATTTTTGGATGTATGTTTCATAAAGTAATGGATGAATTAAAAATTGATTAAATAACAACTAATAAATGAAATTTTGTTTATATAAATATATCAATAAAGAATATTTCCTTATATTTATGGTCTATAAAATAATTACTCAATGTTAGAATAATGAAAAAATCAAAATATGTTGTCCTAATACCTTATGTTTTTGTGAACCTATGGCCTTATAAATAATCACATATTTATAACTTTGAGGCCCTCAACTTTTCATTGAACATTCACATGTTTTTGATTGATTAACTCATTCAATCACTATAAATATATATGTTATTTATCCACATCTAATATTCTCTCATAACCTACGTTCTCCTATATGGAATCCATGTTATATGTTACTTAGGGTGACTTTTATGGTTTAAACGTTCCCTTTATAAGGTATTTTTTGTATTCATTTTTATGATGCAGGTTTCTTTGAAGATAACACTCAAGTATAAAAACTCTAAAAACCCCAATGAATTTTAAGGGTGAAATTTATTTTATGGGGGGCATTATTTAACACCATGTGGTTTTGTGAAATATATATTTTTGAAATAATTTATATTTTCAATATTTTTAATTTCACATGACACTAGAAATTGTTATATATATGTATATATATATATATATTAAAACACTAAGTAAAATATTCATTTCACATAAAACCTAATTGGCTTATAGTACACACATTACCTAATTGGATTTTTCTACTTATATCATGGACTTCTCTTGCGCTACCACAACACCAACTTGGTGTACATTACATGACACACTAATGTTTATAAAAAACATCTTTTTAGTGTTATCATTATTCAATCGAGATATTTAAAACCTAGTCATTAAATGTACTAAAATAAAAAATTGTAAATACTTTTCAAATACTATTTATAATGGTATTATAGAAATAAATAATTATTGTAATGAAAGGTATAATTGTTGGTAATGTGATTATATGTTGGAAAATAATATTTCTTAAATGATAAAATTTTAGTGTTATTCTATAAAGAATAATAATATATATTTTAAAAAAATTTAGAAATAAATTTTATAAAAAATAATTTTTGATTTCTGAATGTAAAAATTATCTTAGACTGATTTTTTGGTATTTTTCTGATAAACATCAATTTTTGATGAATAGTGAATAATAATACTTTTTAGTTAACAACTACCATTATATATAATTAATTAATAATTATAAATGAAATTATAAATTTTCTATATGGTAATATTAAATAATTGTTAAAATAATTAACACAATTTAGGTCATTAGAATCAACTTCACTTTGAAATTGATTATTTAAATGTACTAATATTTTGAACTTCTTTCTACTTAAAAAACCCCATTATCTCGACCCATATATGAGATTAATAGTAATATTAATTTTTCTTCTTCCACTAATTGAATTTCAAAAACCCACATACATCATTGTATTCAATATAATATTTAGTGTCTAATAAGACCAACTTATTTTTCAACCAACTTATTAGTAAAATTGATTAATATTAATCACAACAATTATGCTTTAATTAAACATAATTAGGGACCAAACTATTAAATTAAGGCCCCAATTGACACATTCACTTATTTGAAAATCAATTTATATCCATTTTTCGGCAATACAAAGTCCATTACTAAGTTTGGTTAGATTTGTTTGACATTTTATAGATAATAACATATGTACACATAACTTGTTTCTAAATATTTCATGTGAGTCATTTTCCTTCCACATAAATAGCCACCAACACTCTAAAATCCCGACACCATTAAAAACTCTTATGTTCAAAAAATCCCAACCAAATACACTTACAAAAAACCCTATCTTCCTCATTGAATCTCACTTTTTGGAATAAGAAAGTACATGCTTTCCTTTCAGCACAAACCAAAGGGATTTACATGATTAAGAGGTAACGTCTTCTCTCAAGCTTATTACGTTAACATTATTTCCACACAACCTCAACATTATTTTTGCAAATATTTTATAAAAAAACCATTATAAAATTTAAAATATTATGTTTTTTGTTCTAATGTTTCTAATTACAGTTACATAAACCTCCTTTTAATGCTTAATGAACCTAATGTATCTGTCTACAAAGAACTACTACCTCACAAAATGAAGATTGTTAATTTATTCCACTACCATCTATCATATTGGAAATTTATAATAGAAACAATGTTTATATATGATTTATATTATATTTATAATGTCCTTAGAGTTATGTAATTTTTATTTGGAACAAACCTTTATGCTTTTCATAGTATGTAAATACCATAATTTCTTTTGAGGACATATAGACTAATACCCCCTCAAAGCGATATGATTCATTCAGACACTACATGTATTGTATTAAGGATAGTTTTAATGAATATATATGAATATATAATATCAACAAGCTACTGTAATAATGTATACATATTTTTTACATTATTTATCTAAACAAAATAATTAAATGAAAATAACATTAATGTGTATCTATAACATACCTTCTCCATGAATGGCGTACTCCATTTCATACTTATATATTACATAGATTATTATAATAGAAATTTAATGTATATAAATTATATTTATATACCTTTTTAAATTCTTTAATTATGATATATGAATAAGGACTAACAATATAATAAATTAACACACATATAAAAATCAATAAGAATATTACCCGAAGTGAAACATTAACATAGGATGTATAATGTGAAGTTAATATAAGGTCATAATAATACCATATATGGTATTATATATAATAATAATTTCCTGTAAAATATTTATAATATGCTTATATTTAATATACATGTGGTTTGAATCAGTATGACAAGATTGAAGACAAAAGGTAGGGGGTTTCTTCTCGCATATTATTTTCGTGTGATACGCACTGTGTTATCCACTCTTTCCTTTTGTGTGGAGTATGTAATTATCATGAATTTTTTTTATTTATCTTTTAAATAAAATTATGGGAATTAAAATAAAAATTTTAGGAATATTCATTCAGGGGTTTTATGTTTCAAAATTTACCAAATTGGTAAAAAAAATATTTTATCTTAAATTGGATTATTTTTGACTCATGTATTGTTATGAACCTAAAATAATTTTATAGGTGTATATATTTACATGTTATATCATGAAAATAATTATATTAATGGTATTTTAATCATAATTTAATTTTTTTATTTCTTACATAGAGTGTATGATCCCACATTTATATGTTATAAGAGTTTATTGAAACAATCTCAATACTTTTGAGATTTTTTATGATTTTTTATGAAATAGTATGATCAATATCTCATGAAAATTAATTAGTTTTATTATACACATTATATTAAAAATAAAATAATTTATTGTTACCATTTTTTTACTCATTGTTACATAAGATAATTTGGAAGGTTTTTTAGAAAATCCTAACTGTACCCTAGCTTCGGTAAAAAATATGTGTTCTTTTAAAACCAGGAATTTTAAAAAGGATTTCCAAGAATATTATTCTAATATAATATGATAAATAAATTACATTTTTACCAATTTATTCTTATTAAAAGTTTCAAATGAATAATTTTATCAATTTCTGATCAAGGAAATTTTTTAAACTTTTTTCTGGTGTAAAAATAATATCCATTTTACCTCATATGACATCTATGGATTTACACACTATCATTTTTGTGTTGATTCCATTCCATTTTAAAAGGTTAAAATTTTAATAATGTGTTTATCATAAAATGTATTTTCAGGAAAAATGGTTTTCAAAACGTATTATTTTTTATTTTTTTATGCTTTCATGGAAAATGATTTTCAAAACATTTTGAAGAATTATTTATAGGTTTGAAATGTATTTTAAATTATATGGGTTTCAAAAAGTTTTCAATATTTATTTATATGGTTTCAATGTATTTTAGAGAAAAATTATTTTCAATATGTTTTCATTAATATTTTATAACTTTTCAAGGGGAATTTTTTTCAAAGCGTTTTCATGATTTATTTATAAATTCTCAATGAATTCTCAATGAAATAGATTTCAAAAAATTATCAAGCTTTAATTAGAAGTTTTCAATGTTTTTTCAATGAAAAAGTTTTTAAAATTTTTTTAAAGATTATTTTATAATTTTTCAAGAAAAAAAGGTTTTTAAATGATATCATGTCTCCATTATATGTTTTAATGGTGTTTTCTATGAATATTTTTCAAATGGGTTTGTGTATTAAAAATCCTTTTTCAAAGAATAATCGATATTTTCTTGAAGACATTTTTTTGAAAGATATTTCAGATTATCTTCCATATAACATGAAATATGTTCATGTTACTCATGACCTTTTTTGGAAATGATATAATTTTACGATCCTTATTATTTAATTTAATTAGTTATGCTTAATGTTATGGACTTCATAAAACCCATTTCTCTTTCACAGATTATATGCTTTTGAATCCTACTTATCTTCATGGGTTATGTTTTTGATGAAATAATTAGTAAAAAAGTATTTCTTCCAAAGGATGTGATAATATTAAATTTTTATAATACCCATTTCATTTCATGTGTCATGATATTATTATTTATGATCTGTTATAACATGTATTTCAGATTTCATTATGATATGGGCGAGACATATATCTTCATCCAATGCATTGGATAATGATTTGTATCTCATTAGATAGACTATGATTTCCAGGGGAGTGAACCATGACTACCAAGATGGTTTGAGGAGTGAACTCAAGCTATAACGATGGCCATGGGAGTGAACCATTACTACCAAGATGGTATGATGACAGAACTCATGCCACTAAGATGGCCATGATAGTGAAACATGACTACCAAGATGGAATGGGTAGGGAACCCATACTACAAAGATGGATTTGTTATCAATGCCTTGAATACTAAAAATGAACTTTACTACATGTTCATAATTTTATTCATGGACCTGATTTCATGTCCATAATTTAATTCCAATGCCTGATATCATGTCTTTAACCTAATGAGTGTACCTATTTATACTTATACATGTTCAGAATATTATATTCATACGTTTCTTCCACAATTCAATTTTCCATTCATAAGTTAGGATTTCATATCTTATGTCCTTCATTTACTTATTATTCTTTTCTTACAAATTTTAATGATTAATTCCATGATTCATGTATATGATCAATTATATGCAGGGTATGATCTTCTCTTTTCATGAACATTTTCTCATGCCCTTATTCTCGTGATTATTGTTACATGTATCCCCTCTTTACCATTAAAATTTATTTGAGCTCACCCATTTTTTTGTTTACTTTTCTCAAATTATGTATAATGGTATTAGGTAGAAGTACTAAAGGTGTAGATCATTATGGTAGATGTTTAAGATCCTTCACTAGGATAAGAGATTTTTTTTCATTTTTTCCAATACCCTAAACTATTACGGTCCTCGGGCATGTGTTTTTTTACTGTATTAAATATTTATCCCAACTGAGGTAATATACATATATGACTTCCTAGGTCTCAATAGAGACACTTTGTAATGTTTAATGATTATTTTCCTTAATAATGTTTTTAATGATAATATTTCAAATATCACATACTTCTTTATGATTATTTACATTATCTTAAAACAATAAATTTATTGTAATCATTTTTCATTTATAAATTTACTTGAATATCTATATTCTAATTCAATGGAAATTATTATTTTTTAAACCATATATCATTTTGACATATGGTGTTTACTTTGATTGTTACATGATTAACTAGGGAAATAATTATAAAAACATATTCTTTATTCTATATGAATATTGGATAAGGAATATTAATTAATTACTTTTATTGATATGATGAATGATTGAAATGGAAATGACGGGTGGGGCTCAGAATTTATAAATCCCCTTGATTCATCGATAGGTTTTCATTATAGGAATAAGTTGGCCAAATTAAACAGGATTCTATCTGTAGTCATAAACCTTCTTGTGAATGGTCTTGATGATATAGGTTATCCTACGCCTTAGAAATAAAGTCCAATAATTTATCATTTCTTCATTGATATTTTAGTTATTCTTATTAGTATCCATAATATTTTAAATCCACATTACTATGTATGAATTATATTTGCAGTTTATTGATTAGGTGGAAGGTGATTTATTTTATTACCATGAAATATTTATTTTTCCCTGCATAATTATTGGAATAAAATGTTTTATTAATTTGTAAACATTACATGTTTTTTTACATTCCATTGATTCATTATAGATTCCACATTAAATTTCCTTAAAATGAATTTAAGATCAACTTTATTATGTTTTCTTTCTCCAGGTTTTGAAGAGAGGTCATTTGAATAATATTTTAAGAATGCTATTTATTTCCTTTTTATTATGTATCATGATTGTATTTCCTATTTCTCGAATTATTAGGGTTATCATGTATGTAATCTGGCATTCCAAGACTGTTAAACTGACAAGTTATTAATGACATTATTCATTGTAATCAAACCAATAAAAAAAATAATGCACATGCTTTATGATTCTGCGGTTGAGGTATTACAACTTCTATCAAATGATTATTAACAATAAACTATGAAACAATATTTTGAAAATTATATTAGGGAACATAACCATAATAAAGGTATTGGGGATAATTATAGAATAATATAAAATAACTTTGTAATCTTTTATATTATATAGTTATTCCAAGAAATATATCAACATCTATATACAACATGTGGATGTTGTTCTAGCACAGATATACCTAATAGTAACAACTATGATAATGTGTGTTATGGCTTACATGGTATATCCCAGAAAAAAATGACACTTACCAGACACCATGTTTTACATTTCTGGGGGATATATTTAGCATAATATCCATTTTCTTTACAAACCATTATGAGGGATTAAAAAAATATATCTCTAAAGAAACAATTTTTTAATGATTAAGATATTATCTATGTATAATTTTTTTTGTTTTTTAAGCTTTTCAATAGTTCTGGAATTGTACATTATGTTGTTTTTTATTATAGTATATTCTATTATTTAGAAATGGATCATCAAATAAGGAATGATAAATGCACTATTGAATGTGATAAAAAGAGTAAAAAAGGATCATATCATCTATAGTATTAAGCCAAAATTTTGAACCAAAATTGTACCTGAAGTATTCCCATCATATGAGGAAATAATATAATGTGATAAATATATTAGTAAAAAATTCACCATGCCCTACAGATTTTAAGGGATGGTAGAGTAGAATAGGATGTAAAATTAAAATATAGATAAATGTAAAAGGGAAATTAGTACATTCTAACATGCGATAATTTTTGAAAGAATCGCCCTTGTAATTTATTAAATGGAATGGGAGTTTGATACAAGTGTGTAAAGAAATAACACCATGCATGTGATTTAAATGGTGTGAAAAAGGGTTCCAATTTACATTTCATTAACTCCTAGGAGATGGGATAATATTAATATTAATGCCTCATGTGTCAGAAGAATATATCTCGAATGATGTTGTTAGATAATGGTAAAAAAGATAATTTCATAGATGAAGATGAATGATTAATATTCATATTCAATGGTTATCTCATTTGGAATATTTTATAAGTTATGTTCCCATTACAAGAATTATGGAATATGTGAGGATTATACTGAAGTACTTTTTCACTAGGTATTTGAGATCATATGCTTAATGGTACAAAATATTTTGTTCTGTAGCAGGTAAATATTTTTGTAAAACACAAGGTTGACAGAATGATATCCTTTAATATATTTCTACGGTTAGGATAATGATGTTTGGATAAAGAAATTAGTTTTTGGATAACATAAAATTGGATAAGTTCCCAAGAATGTGTAACATAGCAAAGATTTATCAATGTGGTTTATGCTATACATAAAGGAGTTTCCTCATATCTGGTTCTATGTAATATATCCTATAACATATTTCTTACTTATGAAATAAGGAATAATTCATTCTTCCAATAATAATTCATGTTAAATCTTGTTATTGTCATATCTCAAGAGAACACAAGATGGTGGTGTTAAAATGTTCAGAAGGCGATGATTAAAGATCAACTTCATGTGGATTTATGGCTAATGATAAGTCCATTTTGATCCTTATATAATGTTATATCACAATATTGTAGAAAATATAACCCTATATGAAATGGTTTGAGTTTATCATTGAAAGAGATATTATATGTTAATGTATTACTTCACTCTATGAAGAATCTTTTTCTATGAAATGATATATCAATTTTTCAAGGTTTAATCAAATGAAAGGATTAAAATTATTGGAACATATTTTTATATATATTCTTAGAATGTGAAATAACTACTCAACTCTTTGAAAAAACAGATTCAAACAAAAATTTTGTCTATTATTATAATTTTTATGATATCAATGACCTTTATTCACACCATTGGTTTAGGGATTTTTAGTGGAAAAAATTTAGTTGAACATGTTCTCTATCACTCTCAATCACAACTTGACTACCATATTTTTCTTCCATATCAATGATTCAATTTTTCACCTTTCTTCTCATACATGGGAACCTAGTTATTTAACCACTGTACATTCTTTTATCTCTTACAACTAATTTGTTATATTAACCATATTTTCGATGTGGGATTTTCAATAATAATGTTTTCAAATATCAAACTCTTGATTATAATGATCAAGACTAAATTTTGAGGATGTAATTTAATTATAGAGGGTATAATGTAACACCCCAATAATTACTATATTTTTTAAAAATTAATTTTTTCTACCTTTCCATATATTCAACACAATTTCAAGAGTATGTTACACACAAAAAAGAGTTAGCTTGTGTTACACGCAAGACAGTGTTTCCCTACCTTTTTATGGTGAACAAATTTTAAAAATAAATTTAGAAAATTTTGGAAATTTTATTTTTCAAAATAAAATTCATTTTTGAAATTAGTATGTCAAAAATATATTATGTAAAATTTTTTGTTTTTTTTTTGAGAAGTTTCAGTTTTTTTTGGAATAGAGAAACATACTATCTCAAATATAATTTTTTTAGTATGCCACTTTTGGTCATTGGAATCATTTTTTTATTGAAATTGGGTATAAATACTTATGGAACGTTTTGAATATTTTTACTTTAATAACCTTATTTCTCACAACATATACGAGATTAACTATAAACTTAATTTTAATAATTATGTAATTTAAATTGGGAAAAACTATCATAATTTATTTTATTAGTATAATATTTATGTTCTAAAAAGAAAAAAATAATTTTTGACCAAAAAAATAGTAAAAATGATTAAAATTAATTACAATGATTATGGTATAATGAAGCTCACCAAGGGGATAAATTATAAACATAATGTGAAAAATAACATAAAAACTTGTCCAAAATGCATCAAATAAAAATAGTAAGACCATGTATTCTTATGGTTTGAATATTATAGTTTATTGGGATAATATTTCATGAATGTTATCTATAAGATATGTTTTGTAAGGAAAAAATGCAATAAGGGAACCTTCCATTCATTTAATATTTATAAAACATAACGATATGTAAAAAAATCATATTTTAGTTAATAAAAATAATTTTTTAAGATAGATGGGTAATTATTATCATATTAATTTATAATTAATTATTAGAGGTGAATTAGTTGCTTAAAATTTTTTAAGAAACGTTAACAATGTGATTATTTAGTTAATTATCTACTAAAATAATTGATACTATAAATATTAAAAGTAAATAAAACTTATTAAATCACTATATTTAATTTTTTTAGAAGAATAAATATAATTTTAGATATTTTTTAACTAACATATTTTAATTCCACTCTGATTTTTAATATTTTTAAATTAAAATAAAAAAAATGAAGACATAATTGAAATCATTGTTATTATGTAATAAATTAAATTTTATAAAAATATTTAATATTAATAAAAATATTATATCATGCCAAGTTATATTTAAGAATTAATTTACACTAAATATTTTTTACTTAAGTACATGTTTATCTTTTATAATTAACCTAATGGCCCATTGTTTGTAAAAATATAGACAGTACAGTCTGAGATAACGTAGTGTTTTTGTGCGTTGCATGCACCTATTCTTAAAATAATTTCCACCACATGAGGAATTTTTGTATTTTTTAAATTACAAATAATATTTATAATTTATTGTATCTATAATTTATAATAAATATCACGTTAATTTATTCTTAATGGTTAAATTAAATAGGTTAGAAAACATGTTTCATTAATAAAAACCAAAAATAATAATATTGGGGAAACCTACATGTTATGGCACCAAATTCTAAAAATGCACATATTATTGTGTGGTGGAGGTTTTTATTGACCATTATTCCCCCTTAGATAATAATTTATTCATTTTTTGGTCAAAATTGATAACGTATACCTCCTATTAATTTATACATTTTTGAATTTGCAAAAGTGCCACCCCTTCTCAACTATTAAAAGGCGTCCTCTCCCCCCACTTCCTCACACCACTCAAGACAATTTAACTTAATCAAGATCTAAATAATAACTCATAAGAATCTCTCCCCTAAACCTATATGCCTCACCTTCATCATAAGTTCAACCAATTAATCCCTTTGGTTATAACCAAAAAGTGTTACGAATTTAAGGGGTAACATCTTTCCTTAAGTCCTTTAGTTTTATTTCAATTCTTCACCCCCTAAAATTTCATTATTCAGTTATTAAATAGAAAATATATTATCATAAATATAATGGGATATTTTAATGAAAATTTTTATACCTGTAATTACACACACACCCATATAATAGGTAACAAAAATATTCTTTATGTGAACATTGAACTAGAGCCTCATGAAATGATGATTGTTCATTCTTCCATTAACGCCTTTATAATGGTAATTATGTTGAAAAATATGTTTATATATGATATATTTTCTATCTATAATCTATTTATTCTTATTTAATTCTTATATAACACATACCTATAAACATTCCATTTTTTGTAAATATGATAACATCATTTTTGATGTGTGGACTACCACCTCCTTTAAGCGATGTGATTCATTCATGCAATACATGGAATATATTAAGGATGATACTAATAAAACCATTTATCAAATATGGAATAGATATTATAATGTAATTATAATATATATTTATATATATTTCAAGCTCTTTTCATTCTTTTAATATGACAAAGAAATGGAAGTAGGTTACATGCGTACATATGACCTACTGTATCAATAAATGGTGCACTTCATTTCATATCTCATAATATTATGGAATATTTTTAATAAATATCTATTTAATATATATGATAATTATATAATTTTTTAAATTAATTAGATAGTAAAATCTTAATATATATAATATTAACAAAAAAATACAAGTCAAATCGTACATGAGAAAACAATGCTATTAACACCTGAAATGTTAACCTCAATGTGAATTTTTAGAAAATTCTGAAAAATGGATTGGAGAAAAAAGAAAAATTACAAAAACACGAAATTGTTAAAATAATGAAATATTTTTATGAAGAATGTTAAAAAATATTATATGAATTTAATACATGATATTCTAAACGAGATTATGGTTATGGTATAAGTTATTAACATAGTTTATACCACCATAAGAGACTATAAATACCACAAAACAAAAATGAATGTTATGGTAACATATTTCATCTAAATATTCATTCCATTGAGACTTATTTGTTGTTATGAATCAATTCAATTTTAAGTGGTGTATAGACCACACTTTGACTAGTAATATCAAGAATATATATATATTCTCATGATATTATAATATTCATTTAATTCTATTCTTTCACGAGGATTATGATTTAAATGTTTCAAAGTGGTATGGGAAACATTTGATTATTGAAGGATTATTCCCTTCATAAAGGTTCTTAATAAATACCCTTGAAATATCACTTCCCTTTTTGATTGTTTAATTTATATTGAAACAATCACATTATTGTAATCATTTTTATTTTGAAATTTACTTGAATATCCATACTCTCATACAATGGATATTAGTTTTTCATAAACTGTATATCATTTTCAAAAATGTTGTTCACTATGAATGTTATTTTAATTATATAGGGAAATATTGATAAATGGGGTATTATTAATTCAATAAAAATATTCAATAAGGAACATTATCTATTCTTATTATTCAATATGATGAATTATTTGGATTGGATTGGCATGAGAGGCTTTTAATTTTTAGATCCCCTAAATGAATCGACATGTTATTATGATACTAATATGTTTTCATAATTAAATTGGTTTCTCTAAGTAGTTTTCAATCGTCGTGTGAATTGTTTTAACGGTATAGTTTTTCATGTGCATTAAACATGACATCCAATAACAAATAATTTACATCATATATATTTCACTTATTATTGTTATTATCAATGAGATTTTCTTTCAACATATCTATAGAGATGCCTTCTATTCATAGTTTATATCTCATGTGGTATGTGTTTTAGTTTCTTACCCTTCCATATAGATTTTTCTGTATATTTTTATTTAAATGGAATTCCATATCAGTTACATAACATTTAATGTTGGTTTAGTTTCCATTGATTCATTATTTATTCCACTTTACTTTCCCTTACTAATAATTTGATCTCACCCTTATTATGTTTCATTTCCCAAGGTTATGAAGAAGAATCAATTGAATAATATTTCCAGGATACTATTTGTTTCTTTTTATTTGTATAATTTTATTATTTCCTATTTCTAAATGTATTTTTTGTATCATGAATGTAATCTAGATTTCTTAGACTGATTAACTAATCGGTCCTATGAGATTTGACTCCTTTTAATCATAGCAATGTAATAAAATAATTCACTACCTCTAGGATTTTAGGGTTAGTGCCTTACAATGAAGATGAATATGGATAACATATGGGAATTAATTCCATTATATGGGTTTTAATACCAAATAATGAAGGTTATATAGCTTAAATAAATAGTCTTTAACTCAATATTGAGGATATTCCTAATTTCAAGGAAATTAGGATTTTCATAGTGTCAAATTAGATAGTATGTTTAATATCTCAATTGAAGTAATAAATTTTTTATTTTCTATGTTTTTTATACCATAAAATATTTTCATTATTGAGAGATAAATTAAAATTATGATGTTAAAATATTGTTTTTGTGTGTTGAATGAAATAATATAAAATGTTAATATGAATTTCCATATAAAAAATACTCTATTTAATATCACATTTCACATGAATAATTGAACTATGATTAACCAGAATACATTTTATTGTGATAAAATATTATAATTTAAGATAAAATTTATCATACTATTAGAATTAAACGATAAACATCATTAAGAAAATTATAATATTAATAAATCCAAAAGTAAAGTAAAATACCAAAAAAATCATTTCCCTGATGGTTTTAAATGTAGATAATCAACCTAATTAGAACTAAAAAAAGTTGGAAGAATTTTAATTATATAATAATTCTTTTAAATTGATGTAAAAGTTTTAAATTATGTTAGCTATGTCTGTAAGGTTATTTATAGGATTGATATAATAATTATATATATATATATGGTACTTAGAAATATATTTTTTTTGGAAATTTTGTCATTGGAAATGTGGTTATTGACAATATGGTATTAGGTATGAATATAAATAATAAGTATACTAAAAATGTGTAATACTTAGTAAAAATTTGAAAATTATATAATGTTTAAATGATAAATTATTTATAAATCAGATAAAACATAATTTGGATAATTTTATTATATATTTTTATGCATTATATATTACTATTATTAAATTGTGATTTCATTTATTTAAAAATTTAATGAATAATTCTAATACCAATGGATTTATAAAATTAAATGTTTAAAATATAAATTATTATATTTAATATCATTTTGTTTTAATTTTTTATATTTAGAAAATATGTTTCAAAAAAATTATTAAAAGTATTGTGTATTTTTATATTAATTAACTAAATGTATCACATTAAAATTATAAATATATGGAAATGATAGGATTTTTAATTAATACATTAACTCTTATTAAATTATAAATTGATATGAAATATGATTAATAACCCTAAATGTTTAGAAAGTCATTTTCAACAATAATATATATATATATATTATGTTTATTTAGTAGTAAAATTTATCATATTTATAAATTTAATTATATTAAATGGAATTTTTTTGAATCATCATAAAAAAAATTACGACGGTTCAAATTACAAATTATAGTAAAAAATTAATTACCATTGAAAATAAATAAACATTGAAAAAAGTAGTAAATTATCAAGACTCTATTTTTGTCCACTTAAATGATATATTATTTAATAGAAGAACTTTGTTATGTGTGGTATTCAAAATGAAATTTCTCATGAACATTTCTTTACATAAATATCCTAACACCATTGTGATAATATCTTTACCCTTCATCTAGCATAAATTTCTATTGAAATATCCATCATTTTCACCTATAAAAGGAGCTCACCTCCACCCCTTGCAACCGACACATACCTTAGAATATATATTGAATACCTACCAAATTCCCCTTATAAATCTATATTAGTCATTTTCATCCTCCTATTTTAATCGGAATACCTATATCCATCACTTCAAAGGAACATGTTTGGAGAATGAGAGAATTCATAGAAGCATGTACATAATACATCACCAATATTTTCAATTACCATTCAATATACACTATTAATAAATATTGTTCTCCAGTATAGTTATTTTATTGTAACATAATTATGATACTATAAAATTGAAATTAATTCTATATAACTATAAAATCTTACTCATACATTAGTATATCATGTTCATATTTGGGTTCGTTAAACCACTTCAACGAACAATGTTATACCAGCATCATCATTAGAATTATTAATAATTATATAGAAATATATAATTTATCAATATGATTTTATTGAGTATTTTTATCATGAATATGATTCTATAATAATGTTAGGAAAATGAATTATCATTATAATATAACCCATTATTTTCCATAAATTCCCCAAAACAAGATCATTATGGATTATGTTTTCATGAACCATCCCAAAATGTACCATAAAATTACTATGGGAATAAATAAATAATTGAATAAAAATTATTCTAGAACCTTTAATAATCTAGTTATCAGGTACACGACATTAATTAATCAGTACCAACATCTCTATTGTAAAACTTGTAAGAAACAATAAAAATTACTCACATTTGATTATAAAAATGACTAATAATTAAATAATATATGTGTGATTAATTAATATAATTAAGGATTAAAGAATTTAAAATACATGGGTTTGTTTATTAAATAATTTATTACGATTATAATTTTAATTAGACATTATGTTAAAGAACTATCATGTATTATTTTTCTTTTTCTCATCTCAATTATCCTTCCATTGAGATTTTTCCCTTTTTCACTGAATATATTATCATATTTTGAGTATATTATTTCCCTAGGATATTTTCTATCATATTATTCATTTAATTAAATGCTTTAATTTAATATCTTAGGTTTTGTCTACAAATATATATGTTTTCAATTGTTACAAAAATATATGGTTTTCTTTACTAATTCTACTTTGAAATCGAGAAAGTTTATGGGCAAATTGGAAATGGAAAAATTGTATGATCATTAAAATTAAGAAACCCTATATTATATTCCAATTGATTAATTTTAATTTTTTATGCATTATTATCATTTTGTCTCTCCAGGATTTTCAATTTTACCAAAACGGTCATTTTAAGTGGATTCGACAATATATCATATTTTTGGTGGGGATCCTTTCTACTACAAGTACATATTCTCTATATTTTTTGTGGATTCCCCTATCAATACTTATAGTATTTCTTACTAGATTTATCATTTTACATGACATTATGTACATAAATAATCTTCTTTTATTTTTTTGTTTGATTGTTTTCTACTAACATTGAATTTATTTTCAATGTTCTTAATGGAATATATTTTTAAAACATCATCCTTGTGAATAAATTTTCCCATTTTTGTAATTAGATTTATTTAAGAAAAACCCTCTACATGTTTTCATGTTTTTCAAAATCAATTAACCTTTGAATTGATTTATTATTTATTTTATTTGTGAATTAACATTTTCAATAGTAAAATATTTTACTTACTATTATTCAATGAAATTTTCTAATACTCTCATAGACATGTATTGAAATATTTTAATTTCCATTAATGATTCCTTTTAATAATTATTTGATATTTAAAAATTATACAATCCAACTTATTTCTATTATGGGTTTTTGATAATGTATTACATAATTTGTAATGACACCAAACTCTATACAATGGTTTAATTTATCAAAGGTGGAATTATGAATGTTTTTTTTTCATTTGATCTATATAGGCATTGATTTTTGTTTATGTGACAGGTGGGACAAAAATTATATATCCTTTAAATTTATTAGGTATGTTTTTATATCTATTTCGATCAAAATGGTACATAGAAAAAATACCAATCCCAAAATTGTACACAAGTAATATCATAAGATCCAATGGGTAAATGGGTTGTACATTATGTGTAAAAGGGTACATACGTAATTTACCAAGGCCAAAAGGGTACAAAAGATGGTAGCACAAGACTAATATAATATGGTAATGTCTATTTCCTTGTTAATTATGTGATAAATTCATTTTTTTAAATAATTAAACATATTATTATTTCTATTTCAGGTCATATTTATATGTTATTATGCCATTTTCTCATAGATCATGATTATTGACTTATTTTTTTCACTTTTATGATCCATGTATTATGTTTTTCCAAAATCAATATTCCATGATTAGGATTTATGATATATGTATTATTGGGTATGATTATCTTTCTTAAGGTCTAGAAACCCTAACTATAATATCATACTTATATGAAAATATTATGATTATTTATGATCTTAAATTATTATCTATTATATTTTCCATTTCTGAGAAACTGAGTTGAAGCCTATCTTATATTTCCATTCACCAAGTTTTTAATAAGAGTATTATATATTATGAGTCAAAAATGGTATCATTGGAGAATAATAGTTATTGGAAATTTGGAATAATAACAATAAAATATGATGATCCTGTAGCTAACATCCAAATATGGTAATACATTAGGTTATCGAATTGAGTGATTTTGTAGGTTAAAATGTTTAAAAGAGAGAAATTATATAAAATAAATTTGTTTATTTTCTTGGGTTTTATCACCTATTTTAAAATCATACGTTTAACTTTTGTTTCAGTCAATCATAGAGTGTGGATTTTTGTTACCTCTCTATCAACAATACCACATTTTCACATTATCCTATGTTTTGGGACCATTACATATTCACATTCAGTTTCATTATTCGCACTCTCACCAATGAATAAATACATTCCTTTTATTTTTTTCATCTATATAATTATGGTATATATATAAAATTGCTTCCAAGATTTACTTTTACCTTGATTATTAATCTCACTAGATAAATAGTGACATCCATCTCACTTATCCTGAATGCAATGAAAATCTTACCCTAAATCAAATTATCCTAGTGATTTGTATTCACATTAATGTCATGTTTTATAAAACATCAATATAATTTGATTCTATATAAAAATCATAGATCTAATGTCATTGGTAAAAACCTTAACTATCTTCTAGTTTTAATCCAATATCATAATGAAAATACCCTTTTCTAAAAGTACATGTGGTTTGATTCTTACAATCACCTGATATATATTCACATATTACTATTGTATCTCACTTAGAACACAAAATTTATCTTTTATTTTATTCCCACTAAAAATCTAGATTTTAGCCCCCTAAATTTTCATAATGTATTATATTATTTACACTTTACAATTATATTAAACTATATGTGTAAATTATTTCCCTTTTTAAAGTCAAAATACACGTGTTGAAATTTTCCTCATGGAAATCCAAAAATAATTAGATGATATTATAATAAAATATAAAGAAATTTCATGGTTCAATATCCACCCTTTGGTGAAATAAACACATTCATTTGAGATTTTCCTTATGGGGAAAAATTTCCTAGATTTGATATCCTCTTCTTGGTGAATGTCTTTTTGATAAGAAAAATCTAGAAACATAAATTATTTTCATATAATATTAAATTATTATATATAATATAATAGAATTAGATTTTATTCTTTCCTAATGATTTCAATTCTTGGACAGAATATTTCTTTACAGCCATGAATTGCGTATCATGTACTTTTTTGGAAATGAACATTATATGGGCCTCACTCAAATGGAATGAGTTGTTTTCAAAATTAAATTGAATCACACATGATGAATAAATCATAAATAAGTTCCTAGTGTTCGTTGTTATTACTCATATATTTAAGGATAAAGATCCTTAAAAAAAGTTTCCAAATCACATTATTTTGTGGAGAAACAATTATATTGGGCACAGGTTATGGATTTCATCCATTTTTGGAGAAAATAATTCCCAAAATTGAAATGTACAATTATGTTATTTTAGGAAATAATATTTCTTAATATAATTCCTTTAATGGTAAATCCAATTATAAAAAAGCTTTTTTACTTAAAGAATATTTAATTTCACATAATATCAACAAAAAATGGACTTATGGTTTCAATTTTTTGTTCATTGATTGCTTAAAGGAGCTATTTCAAATTATAGTCACCTTAAGCCTAGTATAACTCGACATGCATTAATTGTACTCCATATATTCCCCAATTATAACAATAGTCTCAAAACTAAAAGAAATCTATAAATTGTCCCTAATATTAGAAAGATCATCCATTCACTCATTTCATCATTAATAAAGACATTTAAAATCTTATATACACTCTTGAACACACTAAGATGATGTCATGAGAAGATTTTTCTCATTCATAGATACATACATAGGAACATGAATTGGTTTCAAGTTGTTAAATCACATTGATTGGAACTCAATCATGGTACTTCATATAAAAGGACCCCACAGACCTCCATTTTTAAGATTATGTGTAGAGGAAACCTGTATAGGGATTACTTTAGTTAAAAAATCTACTCTATACAATTATAGTTATTATTTAAAATCCTTAAGGTTAATTTTTAATCAAAACATGGGTATTGGGGATATAAAATTCCTTGCCCTGGTCATTTTAATTAGATTATCCCCTATATAACTGAGCACCATATCTCCACCCACATTGGCAGTAACCAACAATGAGTATGAAGACCCATGAATATAATATATTTTCTAAATTACTTAGGTTAGGAAACATAGATTTATAAAACTAAAGTGATTTAATGTCAAGGTGTCGATAATCTTGGAAATAGAGCATCCATGAACTGACCACCTTTGTAGTAACCCCCTAAGAATTGCAATGCATATTAATAAACCACATAACAATTTGAACACATAGGTATTGAAGAAATATGTTTCGTAGCACGTAAGACCAAAATATATAAATAGTGGTGAACCTAGGAACTGAATGAGCTGGTTTTGGCCATCGAAATAGGAAATCACCTGGTCATAAAATACATAATATATACATAACCATAGAACTAACCATATAACCACTGAAACACCTAGGAATTTTACACCAAAGAATTATATCACATATGTGTCTACCATATGTGTTCTTGAGCACATCAGAGATTAACACTAAGCCACTAAGCACCTAAGAGCCACAAACCTAAATTATCGGACCACCCGATCACAAATTTTATAGTCTAAAACCCCATTCACCTAGTCCCCACATTTAGAGTCACACACAATCATAGAGGGTATAGATTGGTGTCCATTTTAACATAATTCCAACCTAAGAACATAGTTTATTTGGTTTTCTACCTATGAACACAATGTTCTATACTATAGGAGATCCTCCCCTCTAAACTAGATTTTTATTAGTGATGAAAAGTGGTCTTGTAACTTCTATATAATATCCCAATTGAATTTTATTGTATGTTCATGAAAAATTAAGAATCAAAATAAAAACTATGCTTCATGAGTCATGGAGGATATTGTTCATGATACCTATATCCCCTAATAATGCCTAAATACTTCTCTTGGATTCTTAACTATCATTGAGTTGGGATACTCCTTGTTGTCTTATAATATTACTTCATTTGAGATAATACTCATAATTTTTTCATATATATTTATTATAAATACACCTATGGGTTTTCTTGTATTCCTTGGGCAATGATAATTATCGTGGTTTCCTCCTATACGTTCTTATTGAGATGAAACTATTAAATTCCAAAAATTTCTGGATTTGAGATACTCTTCTTGGTTTCCACAAATTCCATTATTTTTTATTGTCATCCCATTTTTATCATATTTATTATGTTAGGATACTCCCCTTGGTTTACTCACATTCCTTGAGTTGAGATACTTATAATGGGTTCCTCATATAACATGAGATGAGATAAACCATTTGGTTTCTTCAAATCAACAATCCCTTCCTTATTTTTGTCAAATAACATGAATTTAGGTACTCCTCTCATGTCATAACCTGACCCATCAGGGCCTTCTTGGATGGAGGAAGGACTAGTGTGACATCCCCATACCTAAACTAAAACTGGATAGGGGTTCTCATCAATCGCATAGAAGGAATATGTTAAATGGGAGGCCACATCCCAGGTAGTAGTGATCATTTTTTTTGATAAAGCTGATCCTGAGGCACTTGAATTAAATGTAGAAAAGTATCTAAAACAATATGAAAGTGGGAAACATAAATTTATCCTTTTGAAGAATTATCAAAATATCATGAGGAAGAATTTTTTAAGGGAGTGAAGCCTCTTCGTGCAATCCATTATTTTCATGTTTATCTTCAAGAGCATTAGCTTCCTGATAAACATTTGTGATGATGTAGCTCATTTAATACTATTGATCATTGCAATCAATCCATTTCTCTATCAGCATCCCGAAGATGAGTACATATCCAAATTTAAATACATGGACCAAGGATGTAGAGACACACACAGACCAAATATTATTCTCATTATTTTTTGTTTCATAATGAATGCATTAATTAGACAATTCATTTCTGCCTCCAATGCAATTATAGTACCATAAGAAACACATCGGTAAACAATCATATCTCCGTAAAAATCTCTATATAGAAACACATAACCTTCAAACCATGGGTTCTCTTTCAAGGCCACATCTATATTTAATTTGATCCTGCTAGCAGGGGGAGGGATCCAGATAATTTCAATCATGTGATGAGGGGGGAATCGTCCACCGAACTTCATATAACATAGAACAACAAATTTATTCACTGAATTGTTGTTGTATGGAAAGTGTATAATTTTATAATACTGAATATACATCATAATTTCAGACATGTAAGTGTTTATGTTGAATCAATATTGGCTATGAATCACAATTTTAGGTTCACCCCAGATGATATAAATTATCTTAGAAAAAGAGTATTCGAAGAGGATGCAAAGCTAGCCAGACATCAAAATTTTGAGCAGAGTAGGAATAAAATAACTAATCACATAAGACTAGATAGGATGAACCTCAAAGAGGTCAAAGATTATTTTCCATAGAGATGAATCAATATTACATAAATGGAATAGTTGATTTAAATCTTCATGGTGTTGGTGGAAAATGGTGAACCTACAGAAGAGGGAGAAACCGAATTTCTAAGATTAAACTCAATAAAGATTTTATTGAAGGATAACCTCCACATCATGGTGAATTTAGAAAGAATAATACTTTTTATTAAAATCTTCAATCCAATTGTTTGGGCCCCATGTGGGGTGTTTGTAGAAAGACAAAGATACAAGCTATCCATTTAAATCAGGATCCCATACTATCATGTCATCATGGGTAGAGAAGGTATAACATGTAATAGTTTGAAGTATGGTAGGTGGAAGATTCATCATGTTATTCATTTTATCTTAAATGGAGATTCTAGAGTTGATATTAGAATCTATGATTTCCAATTTGTTAATGAGGGGGCTTCCAATCCAATTGTTAGTCCAAAACATGAAAGAGGAGTTAGCATTGAACAACCCCTATGAATTTTCTAAAATCATGTAAAATACAGATTGATGTATATGACAAACTGAAGATATCATGTTGGGTGTATATAATGATTTTGGTTTCTTGAAAATCCTACATCTGAGAATGTTTATATCATTTGATGTATAATTGAGAAGATTCCATAGAAAATTTCGCTGATGATATTAATTAAATAGGGCAATGTTCTTTATCCCAAATTCCCTTCTAGCATAGGATAAGAAACACTAAGTCCATGGGATTGTAACTATATTTAAATCCATAATTCTTCCACTCAAAATGAAGTTTATCATCATTTAATTGATGGATTTGATGACAGTGGTAGTCCAGAAGTAATTCATAAATGAGTGAACTAGTTATGAAATATTGACATGCTTAAAAATTCATACTCTTCCAACCAAAGATATGGATTTTCCTTTCCTTGATGATAGATATATTCTAATCTGACTCATAATAATAATAAAGTAAAAATGAATGAATCCGACCCCAAAACGTAGTCACTAAAAGATAAATGAAAGGTAAATATCCATCCCTGATTAATAATTCATTGACCATGTCCATCATCATGGAGGTTGATATATTCTTTCCAATGAATATAAAAGACATGCCCTATATAATTTTATGTCAGGAGATTATTTCATAATTAGTGAGGTAATTCATGATGTTCATACTATTCAACATATCTCCCTATGTAAAAATGATGATATATTCAGTAAAAAAGAGATGTTATGGAACAGAAATACCCCATGCTTCATGGGTGGTTTTCATTTAACCATTGTGCACTATAAAAATAAAGATCTGACTAAGATAGTCTTTATCAATAGAAAAGTTGATTATTGAGAGGGGGTGTCCTTGTCTCACACCTCTTAAGCACCTAGATTAGTTTTCTATTGATCAATTAATGATAATAGGAATTCATTACAACCTGAGAAGAGCCTTGATCTAATTTTTGATGATATCATTAAAGAAAGAAATCATAAGAAAATTGAAAAATATCCACAATCAACGGTTTCAAAGGAATTCTTGATGTAATGTTTATGAAATTTTTTACCTCTACTCATTGCCTTCTAGAGATGGTTCATACAATCCGAAGTAGTAATCATATAGGCCTATATATTTCATCCATAAACAAAAACGAATTGATTACAATAAATAATATTTTTGGAGAATATTTTGAGTCTATTATCTAGGATCTTTGTGATAAAATTTTCAGTTGTATTAACAAACACAATAATCTTGAATTGGCTAATTTGACATGAATTTTGAACCTTCAGAATATAGGAAATAAATTTTTAATTTAATCCATTGGAGAATGAACCACACTTGAAACATTGTTTGACTATATTGTAGACATAATATGGGATCAACCCCATATTTTTTGAAGAAATAGTTGGTAAATCCATCCAGACCAGATAAACAATACCTGTCAAAACTAATCACAACTTATATAATTTCAATCTCATGGGGAGTAGAAACCAAGAATGAATTTTCAACTTCAGTGACAATCTTTATAATAGTACATTCATATAGTTTCCAACTTTTTTTGTACCACTGAAGAGATTATCATTAAATGAAACAATGTGAGGTGAAACAATATTCCTGCCATTCATGTCTGTTCCCTATCTTTTAGGAGATAAATTGGTTTATTGGCATTTCGTTCAATTTTTAGTGCATTGAAAAAATTCATATTCCTATACACATTATTGATACACTTAGCCTTAATAGTGTATCAAATGATATTTTCTTTGAGTCTTATGAGTTCTTGAAGCATGGAGACAATTCAAGTCTCTTGAGTGATACCAGTTGGAATGTTGTGATGTGTGATGTATTACTGAATGGAGTGAGGAGATATCCCCAATGCATCAATTTCAACATCAATATGAATAAAATTATTCCTTCTCCAATCCTTCAATTAGGCATTCAAATTTTTCACTTTTTAGATGCATGATGTGGGAATGTCATTCAATTTGGTACTTTCCCAAGACATGTGATCCAATTTATGACACTCTAGTATGTTAGCCCTTGTATTATTAAATTTTAATAGAATGGGTAGTTTTATATCATCGCCATGCAGGATCACCATTATGGGGTGGTGATCTGAGTTGTTCTTTTCAAGTGTGACATTGGATATTGATCTCTAATTACCCAGCAAGGCATCACTCAAAAATTCCATGTTAATAATGATGGACCCCATGCCATTATGATTTATTCAATACAAAGTGTATTTATCCCAAATGAGATTGACTTCTATGTGGTTTTATTCCTCAATGCATGTGTTGAACTACTTGATGGATGATGAGAAGAAGGAAGGACCCGAATTCTCATCAACACGTAGTATAGAGATGAAGTCTCCAAAAATAACCCATGGCTCCAAGATGGAACTAGGGAGGCTCTTTATCAAGGACAATTGATATCTCATATCAAGGTAGATATTAATAGAAAATGGAGAATTGTATAATTTGTTCATGTTATCCTTGTGGAAGAAGCTGGTGGTGGATTGATCATCTTTATAGACAATAAAAGGGTTATAAATTGAGTTGTGGACAAGCACCCAAAGTTGATCTTGAGTTGCAGAGGCCAATGATTTTAAAAAGAAATAATAGCCACTCCAAGGGTATAATTTAACCTGATTGAGAGGAAATATTTTCATATCAGAAAAACCTAGGTCATGAGGCATATGCTATACAATGAGTAGCCTTATGTAACATTCAGTGTTAAAGATGGTTATGCCTTGAAAGTTCCAAAACCTGATCCACATTTTGACCGTGTCTTGGGTGTTCATTCCCCCTTTTCATTGACCTCAAATTTCTTGGATTTGTCAGATTTTATGATATTGTTCTTTAAATTTTGGTCAGAAATTTTTTCATTGAACCTGGTGGAATATTCATAGAGTATGTTATCATGAGTCCTAAATGAATTCTCAGTTGTTTGTTTTTCATCTTTGAAATTGGAAATAAAACCCCCAACCCCAAGGATTCAGAACTCGAACTCGTGTGCTCCATGTATGGGACATGTTTCTACTTTATCGATCCTAATTCTGGCTTGGTGACTGAATTCGAGGATGCATCATTAGTAGCAGCATGCTCCTAGAATTCATCAATAATGGTAACTTACTATTTCTCATAAATAAAACCATATACATGAAAATTTTAATAGGAATAATAAAAGATAGCATCATCTTGAGTATAATCATGCATGTTGTAACCAATATGGAATGCAACCAAGTGCCATAATATATATACAACGTATAAAGGTGAAAAATAAATACCGAATTAGAAATGATGTTCTTACTTAACTATAAAAAAATGAAAAACTAATGAGATACCCGCTAATGATCATGATGTTCAACTGCCGAACATGGCCAATGCAGCTATGATACAGTTATGATCTACTATAGTCACTTCCAATCTAAATGTGGTATTCACAAGACACAAAAAATGTGGGAAAATACCATGTAAAGGTGGGTATATATATAATCAGTAGGATGACTCAGAAACCAAAAATGGGGGAATATAAAGATACAATAATAGTCAAATCAACCCATAACAATAGGGAAATAAAACCAAACATATATTATCATAATGAAACCCAGATGAGAGAGAAATGGGATCTTCATATCAACATCCCATCCAAGGATGATGAGTCTATATATAGCTCCAAATGATGATATATGATTACCAAAATCATGGAAAACTGAAAATAATAAGAGTGGAGATTCTCACTCCTCACAACGATGAACCATAGTCGAGGGATCACTCACTCACATGGAGGTCCTACTCACCCATGAAGGCTTGAAGGTGAGGGATTACCAATATATATATATATATGGGACCAACAACACAGTATAATATCATGGATTAATAACTATACTTATTTAAAGAGTATTTTGGACTAATTAATTTTTTTGATAGGGGAGTACTCACCCTAATATCCAACTCGTTTTCATGCTTTATCACTGCCATTATTCAAGCATCTACTGAAGAAGTTCCATGTTTGGAACACCACATATATTATGTTCTACACCACAAAAATGATTTCTTCATATTAAATGTAGAAAACTTTTTAGGATAGTCAACTCAAAGTCTAAAATATATTTTCTAGAGGAGCAGATACTGTTGGTGAAAATTCATGGGAGAATTATAGGGTGTGTATTTGGAGTCACACACCATGTAACCTCACCGCCTCACATGGACATGGTTTCCCTTAGAAATATATTGGGAAGAATTGTTATAATTCACTGAATTTACATGTGATAAAATGTATATCTCATCCAAATATGGTTAGGATGAGTCTTGCCATCGTGTGCCTATGTACACCTATCATGGACATGTACCCTAGTTGTGTTCGAGTACATTTTTAGTGCGATGTACGATGTCCATGCATATGTTCTTATACATTCACATGTATTTTTACTCATGTAGTACACTTATAGCCACCAACACCTGTTTAAATGGAAATTATTTTCCATAAAAAACACGTGATCGTTATATTAACACAAAACTCTAACTGTCGTAGCTGGGAAACTACATGGTGTTTCCACTAAAACTACATGTGGTGTAGAGGGGTTTTTCATAGGAGGTAAATAATATTCCTCGAATGATTTTTGTATCCACAATCTTTTCTAAAATTATATCCATTTGAAAACTAGAAATAAAATAGTCATCTCTAAACATTGATCATTATCATCTAGTTTCCCAAAATGATAAATTCGGTCACCCATGAAAAGTCGTAATGCCACCCATCACCTCCCTAGATCCCAAATTTTAATATACCTTACATGAAGCTAACATAGATCCTTGATAAATCCAAAAAAAATGTTCTATACTTGATTTGAACAACCACAATGAATCTGGGGGTTTGATCATGATCAAACCTACCCCTGCAATGTTGAATCGTTACCCCATAGGATAGGGACAATGAACATGATGAAAAATGGGGGACACGAACAATAACAAGGTAAATCCTTATCACATGCACCATCTCCTACCCAAAAAGATATGTCTCACCAATATCTCTCTAGAATATGGTGACCAAGAGTGTATCCCATACAAGGGATTAATAGGTTCTATGCCAAAATTATAGTGAGAACTATTTTTATAATTGAAATCCACCAATAGAAAGTGACCATCCTAGATCTGAAAAAATTATATCACACATGATTTTAGGATATACTCCAACTCGTGGATAAAATTATATGGAGAGACATATTTCATGTGGTGAAGCACTATACTGATCAGAAATCTGATCCCAATAGCCTCTTACTAAACCATCCACATCCATGATGTAAACCAACCATAATGTTTAGAAACAATCGTCAAGGATACCATGTGAAACCATATGATATATATTAATAGTAAATCCATAGACAATCCCAATAGATATACACTTGAATTGAAATAAAGTGCATCAGCTTGGTAGGTTGGTCAACAATCACCCGAATAGATTTTTGGCCTCTTTCTATCCATAAAAGGACTTTCACAATGTCAACAAATACGCCATCCCATTCCCACATTCATATCTTAAGAGGTTTTGTAACAAAATTTTGAACATGATACTCATCCCTCACCTATTTACATGTGAGACACTAAGAGATGAAATAATTGATACTCAACATCTTGTAATCCCAAAAAACCATCCACTGATGTTCCTTTTTTATAGTCTCCACACTTGGATGTAAAATCAAGTGGTATATTTGAAACTCCCCCATCACCTACACCCACATGACATAACAGAAACCACTGCCTTCTTTAGAAAATTATAAATTACTTTTCTCCATTAGAAAAGTCATCTTTTGAATCTTATAATGTAATATAGTCATGAATTACATAATAATAATTGTGTCTCTATTTTTCTTATCTCAATCACTAATTAAGTGAACGAGTCACCACTATCCACTATAGAAAAACTGCACCCCTCTCTACCACTAGGGTCAGCTACAATAAAGTCAACTGATTTGACTCTTCCTCCACCATGAGTGATTGATACATCCTATTAAGTTTATCTACCTCATTGTTCACCTTCCCCATAGTATATACAACGTATAAAGTCATTGTATTGATGGAACTCTATCCATTTCCTTTATCTTAGGATAATATATCTCTAAATTAAGATATACATGAGACTCTCGTGGTTTGAATATGCAAGAATGTACTCACCCAGAAGATAGTTTCTTTATATCATCTGTGAAAAGACTAAAAATTCTAACCCTAGGTAATGATTCACATAGTTCTACACATGGGGTTTTAACTACCTCTATAGCATCCTAACCTAATGGAAACATTGATCAGTTCCCCAAGCCATTTTTCCACTAGGTTTCAAGCATGCCTCCCCATACGCCAAAGGTCACAAGCTAGTATCGTGGGTCTAATGATTCTTTGGTGGAGGGAATATACCTTCAATATTAAAGTATAATAGTTGTATAATATTAAATACATAAACAGTCAATAGATGATGTATAAATAAATGGTAGAGCATTAGAGGATAAATATAATATTAAATAATATTACAAACACCCAATATGTATAAAAATGCATTTATGACTAAATGATGTTACAATGTACAATTAGTAATAATGAAACATTAGTGACAATATAAAAAATGTATAATAAAAGGTATAAAATCCAATGGTAACTCTCAATGAGCATTATGAGATGACATGTTACTTTTAATTACATGTCATATGTACACACTATTATATTTTACATTCATGGATGTCAAATCTTTATAAATTATAGGTGGGTGCCTACTAAGAATATATAACAACCAATATGGGCATCCATTGCACTATTTTTCCTAAAAATACATCATTTATATAGGACCATGTTAAATTTATTATGTATGTGATGTTGTTCTTGTATCAGGGAAATATGAGCACATGACTAATTTGGAGCTCATGATTCTCCTACAAATATCCCTTTAGATTTTTTTTTCTTCAGTTTTTCATAGAAGTACCCTATTTTCTGCATGATTCATGAATACTAATTTCATATTATAGAACCATATGGATATTCATGTGTGGTTATGCATATTGGGAATTTTCCATTTTATCTATTATTTTGTTAATCTGTCACTACTCATTCTATTATTTATAATATCTCTAGTATGTGATGATTAATTTATTGACACTGTTATGCTACTCTGATCAAGAGGGTGTGGTTCCACCACTATACCATTATTATAACCACACCACTAGTCTAAATCCTCTAGCATATCGGGAGGTGTTCTTGAGGCTCAATGAAAAACCTGCTCAAGGCACTAATCTAAGTGCATCACGAGTTGAGATGCAACAAGTGTATAAAAGGTGTTTTATTTCCATTTAGATTAATTTTTTTGGAAAACTAGACAGGATACTAAAAATGTTTTGGTTCTTGTTAAATAGTTGTGTCTGGGAGTGATCAATCCACACATAGGAAAAAAATTAAGTGTCATGTGATGGGATTGTTTTTTCATGATGTTCGTTGTCATTTTTTATTATGATTTAATCATATCTGAATTTTAAAATTTTAAATATTGTTGACTTATGATATTTATAGTATTTTACCCATACATTGGTAGTAAATTCAACTAGCATTACAAGCATCATTATTGGCATATAGAGATTCAAATTCTATGCATATTCCATGACATGTAGGCTATATTTTTAGACTGCCTGATGATTTATTGATGTTCCTTGTATGAATTATTATAATGCCTATTTTTTCAACATGATTTTTTAATATATTTTCATTCCAAGTTTCTATTATTTTTTCCATGATTCTTAATTTTATATATTGTTTTCTTCTTTCCATTATTATGTATCTCATTTCCAAGTTTCTTTGTATTAGTACTTGTGATTTCATGCCTAGTTGTAATATTGATATTCAAATGGGTATGAATGTGTTTGTATTAAGATAAATGTATTTTTACTGTATATATTGTTTGTGTAAATTTAATTAACTAGTCATGACATTTTTTTCCATGGACTATTCACTACTTGGGATAAAATATTCTAGTTGTGATTAAATTGGTGCCAATTTTCAATCTATAATGTTTATGGGTGATTTTTAAAATGAGAAATGGTGAGACATATAATACAACCATCATAAAAAAGTAGATACACCATGAGACGAATTTATTAATATAAAATAAATTAATTTTTAACCTTAAATGAATTTTTGGTTTATGGTCTATTTAAGTTACTTGACCCATGTAGGTCGATCATGACTTGTTTTGTTTATTGGATAAAGGTGACTCAACCCATTTAGGTTTTTAGTGGTATGAAATTCTAATTTTGTAATCCCAAAAATGGATGTTTCATAATTTTTATTGTTTAAAGAGTTTTTCTTTGAATTTATTTGAACCCAAAATGGCTTAACATGACCCTAGAAGGATTCCATATCTCTTATGACTTAGTGATTAACCCCATTGGGGTATATTTATGTTGTATTTATAAAGTTATTTAAAATGTATTCCATGGATTATATAGGTTCAAATATAGATATATTGTGTAATTTTAGTAGACCTATCCACTTTTTAATTTATAATGATCATGATATCTGATATTTATTTGTATTATATGAGGTGTTGGTTACTTAAAATACCAATTTAAACCTAAAGGGTTTTTTCAATTTAGATTGGAGTGGGATTTTTCATAATAGATCCAATTTTGAAATGTTAGGAATAACTAAAATTTGTTTAAATTTTATTTTATAATTTTAAAAAATTAATTTTGAAAGGATGTTAGTTAAATATTTATATTTAAAAGGGAATTTAATATAAAATTCAAATAATTCATTGTTGAATAAAATAAAAAATTACCAAAAAACTTCTCCTTAAGTTATTTATTTTATTTTTAAAAAATAAACATTAAATTTTTATTAAATATGATATGTAAAAAATATATCTGATCAAATAAAACCATCAGATTAAAAAATCAATCAAGGGTAGTTAATAAAATTCTCCTATAATGATTTGGAAAGGTAAAGTGATCATTTCCCTTAAAAATTTTCTCTTATAGCTTGATCCTAAATGATATGTGGTAGGGCATAGTTCAATATTATTTGTGTGACCTAGTGATAGGGATAATTCTTGTTGATTTTGTAAGGGGATGTACCAAGGTTGGTAGAACCATTAGAAGTTAATACTTTGGTGACTATTTTTATGAGCTGTTTTAGAAAAAATGTTTTTTTGGGTTATATTTTTATTAAAAGGATAGTTAGGTACTAAAATGACACCCAAGTTAGATAGGTGGTCATTTTGAATTTGAAATATCATTAAGGGAAGGAGAATCATGTAATTCTTGGCTTTAGTAGTTTAGACATTTTTAGGATATAGTTAGTTTCTTAGTGGGTTGTGTGGTCTTTCATCCTTTTCTGATGGATGTCTTGGGAGGTTTTCATCCTGGTTTAATGTCATATGGGATAATATGACTCTATTCTAAATCATTTGTATGGGAATCAGATTCTAGTATGCGTAGGGAATATAAGACTATTTGATTGTATCATGTGATGTTCCATTATGTTCATTGAATATAATGGTAATATGCATCGAAACACACAATACCTATCATGTTCGTAAAATTGTACATTCAACTGTATATCTTCTATGAAAATTACTTGATCCTTGAGCAACAACTCCTTGATTAGCGGTAATCTTTTTGGTAAAGTGGCCTAGTCATTAAAATATGTTTTATTCATCAAGATGTTAGGGATGAAGTTTTAATTTAGATAGGATGTTGTATAGATCAAAAAGGTTTGTTTGGATTTTAGACCTTTTGTTATGGAATGCATGGTTCTAACTTTGGGGGAGTTTCCCATTTACATGTAGAGAAAATCTGTTCTCATGTGATAGTGAGTGGATAATGATTCTCTCCTCTAAATAACTAAGACACACCTACGGTGTAGAGAATCATGTCTGTTTTTTTAATAATTTCATTTCATGTAGATGGAACCCAACTAATCTGGAAAAATTGAATGGACTTGCTTCTTTTTAATACCATAAGAGTTGGAGTGTTTTGCAATATGTCAATTCTTGTGAGGTAGCATGATTTTGAAATGGATGGGTGTGTATTCATCCTATGGGAAAGCTATTATTCAGGATTGTGCCTTTATGGTTATGATGTATTAATCATGGAATTATTTGATTGTGAGGGAATTGTGATCAGTTGAAGATGATCTGTCATCGTGATTAATTAATCTCTTTTAAAGTAAATTGACCAGTTGTGGTGTGAATTATTCCATCATGTAGTTGTATAAGGTTGGTAAAAAACCATGTCAAGACCATATTTTTGGATATGATGGGTGTGTCTTTAGTACTGTTATTGATTCTTAAATATATATACTTTACCCTTGGATTGGTGATAATGAAGTCCCCCATCTTGAAATTGTCCTTGTACACTAAGAGAATATCGATTATACGCCAAGATAATGATGGAAAAATAATTAATTGGGCTTGATAAATATGTTAAACAGGAGTTAGGTTTTATATCATGGTATGTTTAGAGGTATGGTTATTCCTCATTTATAATTGGGTTCCTGAGTAGGAATTCCTTTCTTAGACTCATGAACAGTAGTTTGATTTTTGACTTGTCTACCATTGAGCTTGACTAGTGTTATGATGCATGAATGTCTAAACTATATACTATAATATCACTAGTAAACAATAGTTAATAAATTAACATAGATTATCTCCTTGGACTTGAGTAGATGATTCTGTTGTTACCTCAGACAAGCAGTTGGTAATGGTATATTTTAATAAAAGGATGGAAATCAAAGGGCGTTGGATTGCATATACACCAATGTTTGTGTGGGAATGTAAACATAAGTGGTTGTTGTGGATTGAGATTTGAACGGATGATGGTTACAAGATTTAGTGAATATGTTCAAAGTTAATTTGATATGTATTTGGAGAATGTGCCATGTTAAGGGTTGAGTGACATCGGTCATATAAGTAGAACATTTTGTGAATATTCAGATGAAAAGGGATCAATTTAATTTACTAATGTTTTTGTAAATATAATCTATGAATAACCATTTTGAAATGTTTTTTTGGAATAGGCCGGTAAAATTCGTGTTGGAAAAGGATTTTTATAAAATCCAGGCCATTCAGGCTTTTTGAGGTCATTCTGTAGTCAGCCATTTGACCAGTCTATGAATTTTCCCATGAGCATTGTGGGGCCACTATAAGAAATCTTCAATAGGGAATTCTGATGGTTGAGTGTACTATATATAAAAATATTTTTTAAAATGTTAAAACCCTTGGTGTTGTCTTCCATGCAACTTTTTTTGAAAGTGTTTATGTTTGGTTCAAGTCTCAAGATTCTTTAGATTAGGGAAACATCATCTCAATTTTTTAGTATTGAATGCAAGTGTTCTCTTGAGTTTTACTGGAGTATGAAGTGATGCATGGAGGTGAATTTGGATTTTGGATATGAAACACAACCATTTTAATGAGGCTTTACGAATGGAGTAGTTGAATTTTTATTTTTATTTTTTCCACAAGGCTTCTTGGGGAATAGAGGATTTAATTTGGGGAGGTTGTAATGTCTTGACTTTTGAACCAAATAAAATTTTCCAATGTAATATGAATTATTTCATTTTTATTGATGGGATGTTCTTTAAATTTAAATCCAGTATGTAATTACATGTTTCAAAACACGTGAATATTTTTTTAACTATTTTAAATTACAAATATGTGCCTCATGGGTTCTGTTGAGTTTCTATAGTTTCATTCTTCAAAAAATAAATGAATAGATAAGATATGAGATGTGATTGATTTTTCCAAAACCATGAGTCACTCTAGGAGAAACTATTAGGACTTCCCTGATAGGATATATGTGATAAAAAACATTAACAAAAAATGAACTCCATGTCACAAAAGCATGGATCTATTCATTCCTCTTAACAAATGGTAATTGAATTGATTTAGTAACGTTTTTCAAACTGTGTGCATGAAGCATGTGATCCCCATGCATAGGAAGTAGGCCTTGCACATTTGGTGAACACATTGTCCATACATGCAACCAAACCCCTAAAATTATTAAAATAATAATTTTTTTTCTTTCTACCCCTATCTTATTTAAAGGTTTTACCCATTTGTTTTTTTCACAACCATGCGCAGCTGCAACCCCTCTGTGGGAGCTCCTCCTCTTCTATCATAAGAATTGAAATATCTCCCACATCTGATGTCAGAATCTCTTATCATTCATATTATTGTTTTCATAATGATAAGCTATTAATTACTATTTATCCTTTCATTGTAATCTATTTCTTCTTTAGTTTTATATTCATGTTAGATAATTCACTCAAATTTCAAGGTGTTTTTTTATTTCATTCATTCATCTCAAACTATCTGAAAAGAAATATTGATGTTGGATGTATATACCATTAAAATTATATTTTAGGTGGAATATATGTTTTCTATCATGTTTCATTGATATATAATTTATGTCATTTTGATGCACTAGTATTCTATGAAAGGACTCCAAATAATGTGAAATTTTTTCTGCAGATCCAAATCCCTAGGACTAGATAAGTGTTCCATTAGATTTTAATCACTATAGGTTGCTTGTATGAATGTATTCCAACCTAGAAGTTGTGTCATTAAAATGCCTTGTTGATTATGAAACTATTTTATAATAAAATCATAGGTTAAGGCGTGTTGTATTATAAATATAGAAGAGCGTAATTAAATTGATTTCTTGAGATATAGAATAGATATTATACTCCACCCTATCACACTCATGTGGCTAATATATCTATTAAGGGGTTATAGTATGGTTTATGTTTAAAATTAATAATTGTAATTAGATATAAAGTGATGGGTAAGACCTTTCCACACAACCTTTACATAATAGTGAATTATTCTATGGTCTAGTAAAGGAATTTGATAAATTGTTTATGGAATTCATAATTACATGTAATTTATTATTTTATAATTGAAATTATTAATGAGTGTTTCCCTCTTAATATATTCTTGGCTGGGGATGTAAAATGTATATAATCATTTATTTCATCATTGTTATAATTTAGATGATAGAATAATTTATGTATTCATATAACATTACATAGATTTCAAAGTTTTAATACTTTTGATGGGATCGTGGGTTGTTTGAGACTATAATACGTGTGAGTGATATTGTGTACACTAGTGGAGAAACATGTATGGGATTTGTGTGAAGATGGTTATGTTCTACCCATGAGATATTCTTGGATTCCTACCGGCACACACAAGACATGATTATTAAATTATTTCCGTATTTCACCCATTGAGTGATACTGGGTTCCTGAAATGGATTTCCCAGGATGGAATTATAAGGTTCCTGTTTTTTTACATTTGATTAACAATCAGGTCCTCTTGTAGGAATTCCTAAGATGGGATCATATTCAATTTGAGTGTATTCTCCCTACAGAAAATACATGGTCTCTTAGTGATTTACCCAGAACTTCCTCAGTGGGACTTATGCTAAAATGAGCCACAATCATTGCCCAATCCCTCATTAGGTTTACTAGGGATAAAATCAGTGTGTTAATCCTTTATCCCATAATGTGAGTGATATATGGGATTTAACATTATGAATCTCCTTGGATGGAATCTAATATTGATGGATAATTTATTTTTCCCCATGTTAATTAACTAGGATTCCACTTTATTGATCACCTTGGATAGGAAAAATATGCCTTTTGAATAAGAAACTTAATGTCACATATTTTAAAGATCAACTGAATTCTAGTTTATCAAAATTAAGTATGTGTCCAAAAAGATAAAAAACATGATTAGGTTCAGTTTATATTTGTATAAAACCATAATGATGGCCCAATTATACCCCCATGTGCATAAACATGGAATATATACATTTATATATATATATATATGTGTGTGTGTGTGTGTGTGTGTGTGTCCATTCATGTGCATTATATCTATATAGGTTTATTGTGGTGGGGGATAGTCTGGCTTAGGCCGAAATTGCTATGGTTGGATTGGTGTCCCTGAATAACGTGATCCAATTTGATACATTTATTTAAAAATTACATTACCTGTTATAAATTCAAACTGATGTATTTCATATTAAAGAACATGATATATTTTGAAACCAGTTTTTGTGGACAATCTTGAAAATCTCACAACTTGTTTGGGCAGCCATTACACTGGGGTACTGAATCAGAACTCACTGATATTGGACCATGTTCATTGGATTATTTATGTGATGTTTTTCTTACAATGAGTAGATAATAAAACATGAATTATATGGAACTGAGGATGATCATGGAGGTAGTTTTTTTATTTTTTTCATTTATTTATACATCAACCGTATTATAAATCAGATAGAAATTTTACTTCATGTACATTGTAGGATCATCTGGATCCACATGCACGGTTATAGATAGCAGGATTTGGAAATTTAATATGTTATTATATTTATCATCAACTACACTATCTTTTATTTACACAACTTCTAATACATGTTTATTGATTTATATTATACCATTGTGCTACACTGGTCATGAGGGTATAATATCTCTACCGTACCATCATAATATCTTCATTGCTAGTCAACATCCTCTAGGATATATAGAGATGCACTCGAGGACCATTGGAAAACGTGATTGGGATACCAATCTATGCAGATCCTGGGTTGGTATGGTAAAACATCAATCAACATGTTTTATCTTCCTAACTTTTAGTCAGCATTAAAATAATCCCAACTCCAAAGGAATTAGAAAACAATATATACTCAATGCCCCTCTAGATATTTTAATATAAGAGTACTAGTAAACATCATCCTAAATAAATTATTAGAACGTTTTAAACTACTCATTCTTGGTAAATATATGAATTTTCAACATAAAAACATTAAAATGTTCTAAAATCATAGCTTTTTAGACAAAAATTTTATAGTACCCCCTCATAGAAATAAAATTGAAGAACATACAGATGCTTTTGGGTGGTTATCATCACATAAAACATCAATGAGTTAGTAGATAAAATATGATTTGAAGAGAAATTCCATAAAGGTGAACCTAGAGGATAAAAAATAGGCACATTGATTGCTTACCCTGAAGATGGTTCTCATAGTGTAAATTTATTACTATCCTTATATTCTCTACATGCGCTTCCTATGATGTAGAGAAAATGAGTATTATTTCATTAAATACAATAATAAATTATTTCAGATATGGATGAAATATTTAGATCCCAAGATACATAAAAACTATATGTGAATTATTCATACCAAAATACATCACTAGGAAACCGTAGTGTTCATTGAGATGTTATAATTTTTTTTCATAATATCACCCTCACAAAACCATAACTAGTTGTAATTGAACCTGATATTGTTCATGGGGAACCTTATCACCCCTCGAAACCGGTTGAAGAGTTCATTAATCCTCAACTATAGATAATTTTTGTTTATCATTACATGGTTTTGGTGGATATAATAAATTAAAATCGTTATGACTCAATCCACATTGTTTATAAAAAACTAGTGCTACCTAGGGGGAAGACTAGGTATTATAAAATACTTTTCTTGAAGGTACAAAAATTATAACCTCACCTTCTAGAGCTCAATAAGGGCCGCCTGATTGTCCACGGTAGATATTAGTATGTTACCATGGATATATTAATGGAATAAGTATCTCTACCATCTCATAGTTATTCTCAGTTCATCCTCATGAAAAGAATCCATATAATACTTCACAACATGAGGAATCCAGATCACTGAGCAACCCACTACACTAATGAATAATCTGATGAACTGATGGGTGATAGGATACATAATCCTAAGTTTAATACCCCATCCCATAACCATTAGGTAAACCTCACCCAAACAATATAGTCCCATACCATCTATCTGAATAAATATAACTCTTATATGATGAAAATCAATTCAGGAATAAACTATGGACAAACAGTCTATACAAAAGATGATGTAATAGGGTTTCATTGTGATGAACAAGAATTACATTGAGAAATTCAATGCACTGAGTGTTGATCCTCACTATCTATAGGTTAGGGATATCAATGAATCAAACCAACATAGATATTTTATGAAAAGAAACTAGGATGTGGCCAAAATGGTGAGCTCTATCTATTTCACAAGGGATATAGAGATGAAGGAATGACACAATATTGTGTTTACAGGTACTAAAAAATGTGCAAAATGGAAATAGATCTTACCATAGATCATCTTGTGAGCTACATATTTATATTTATTCATAACTTGTTGCTTCCCATGACTTTGAACACTAGAAATTTGAGCAGGGAATGCGACACAAGGATTTGGTGGTGGAAGTAGTATGTAGCATATCCCTTCACTATCATATCCTCCTTACAAAGCCCCACCTACTCTTCTGTCAGCACTACCTCCCTGATGGACTCCCTGACTATGCATCAGTGATCCTTGATCATGGAACTGCTTCTATCATTGTGTTTTATCCTCTGTCTTCCAAACCAATCCAAAAAACGCATCAAGAAATCATCATCAATGTGACATCGATTTTTAAAAACATTTCATCGGCCCTATCATGGGAACTGCATCCTCTATAGGATCCATGGACTACAAATCCCGAGGTATGATTCTATCAATGAATATGCCTCCTGTACCGATATGAAAACATCAATCACCTTCTAGAATTGGTGGATGACTAAGACCCATGCTGGCCACTTCTGGACCCATCTTTTCAGCATCACCCTTCTAGGAATCTCAATTTAACCAGAACCCACTACTACACCTAAAATAGTTAGGAATTCATAATGAAACTCGGATTTCATGAATGTTTATGTGATGACCGAGATCAAAATTCCATTCCATGAAGAATCCATTTTTACAATTTTAAGGGAGTAATGTGTGATTTCATTCAACCTCCCAACTTACACAGGAACGATCATATCACCCTCCTGTAACTGATGATGAACTTGAATATTCATGGAGGGAAATAATGAAAGGAAATACTCATCATGAAATATATGATAAAAGTATAAAAAAGAGAAAATAATCTTATAAAGGGTTTACATATTCAAACTCAACTATTTTTGGGCATCCCAATAATGGAGGATAGTAGAAATCACAAACATCATGTTGGTATGGGTCAAAACATTCCTAAAAACTATGATCACCATTTTATGATAATCAACTTTTTTATTTGATCTATCTTGCATTGAATCATTAATGGTATTTGACTCTAGAACTCTCATTTCATGATAAGAATATGAACATAATCATCATACCATTCTAGTAATATATGCTATTTGAAAGGTGGTGGAACATATCCTCATCCACCTGGAGGAAAAACCTCATATGATGGCCCGAAAATAAGGCCGCATAACTAAACTAATCAACATCACAATCCTTTATCTGAACCCTAGATGGATTTATTCATTGAAGCATACTATAAATTATCAATTTATGACACGGTTAGGTGAGTATATATATGGAGATATGACTCAAGAAACACATTCATTGTAATGAATCCTTAATTATAAATGTACCATTTATTCCTTAAAACTGAGGTATCATTATTTGGACTTAACATGAATGTAGTCAGAGTCCTACTATGTGGATACTTTGTCCACCAAAAAATAATCACATTACAGGGCCTAAAGGATTTACATAATTCACCTTCATACCATTTCTATAATTCACCAATCAATCATAATTGTGGGTCGAACTCGAAACATAGACCCGAGGATGAAACAGACTTGATTCAAATCTATCACAGCCCAAACCATCGATGTACACATAACCAATGTCAATACAAGTGTGAAAACCCCACTACCACCTCTTATAGGCAAGGTGATGGTCATGAACACCATGTAAGAACAAATAAATTGTGAGGACTTATCCTATGTACCTGTACACACTCACCAAACCACCTATCTAAAAATGTATAGAGGACTAATAAAATATAGAAACATCTTCAATATAACCTTGATTGAAATAAAATCAAGGGAATAAATCAAAGTACAAAAATATAAAAAAAATTAAAGGTTAAAAATACACACCTAACCAAAAAATGTGGTGCATCATGTCAAAAACTACATAAAGGTTGAAATGAAGAGTGTCAGGCTCCCCATATTCATTTCTGACCACAAAACATGTTCAACTTAACCAAGGTATCACTATTGTAAACCAATATCAATACTTATATACCTATCATCTATATAATATAAGACACATGTGGAAACAACCCATGTAGTGGAGAGTATATACACACCAACTGGGATGCCTAAAAACCACAAAAGGAATAGTTGATATATGAAATTGTAGTCATCTAAACCCACAAGAAGTGGTAAATAAAAACCAAAATATACGATAATAATGAAACCAACATAAAATATAAATGGGGTCACCATATCAACATCACATCCAAATATGACGATTCTTCAAACAACTGAAATAGTCTATCACTAAATCCCATAATCACAGAAAAGAATCTCTCAAGAATATAAGTGGAGAGGAAAGCTCCTTATTACTATTATCTATAATTAATTGTGTAAGAAATTAGGTGGATGATACAGTCATTATCAGAGAATGAATACAGGGGTGTAGCACTCCATAGACAGAGGACCCATACCAAAATATTATATGAATGGGTACTGACTTTACGTATCTAAAGAGTATAGGGGATCCATACAAGGGTGTAACTAGGGACAGCTGACCCCAACATCTATCTGGTGATCAAGCACGATCACCTCCATTAGTAAGGAATTAATGGAAGTAATTAATTGAAAACATCCAACCATAAATCATATTCTATACTGTTTTACTTCAGCGGGTTCTTAATGAAAAACTACCTAGGATAGGCTAACCATGGGTCAATATATGAGTTTAGAGGATGAAGAAATGGAAGGGGGAACTTCCAGGGAGAGGTACATAATGGGTATATAGAGTCATATGACATGTGAAATTGACTCAAAAATTCATTATTTTTTCCCATGGACATATATATGGATTTCATTCCATAATTCATGGTTTATATAAGTGTCACATCGGTTTCTCACCCACTCGGGGCATGCCCCTATGCTCCCGGCCCATGCATGTGTGCACTAGTTGTGCCCGAGTACATGGTTGTGCCTGTGTACTCTAGTAATGCATGATTTCTTAGTTTTGACTATTCCTTTGTAATCTATATGTACAAGTAGATCCCCCATAATATGGTCACATTACTTTTATGTTCCATAGACAATTTTTGGTTATTATCTTATCCCAAAACCCTACCCACTATTGCTGGGGGACTAAACAAAGTCTGATCCACTAGGCTTCAAGACATGTAATAAATTTATTTATGGGAAGTAAATCATGCACTTCAAGTAAAATTCCAATATTTTATCCTCCAATGTCCTTAAGGCCTTCATTTTTTATTTATTTTGATAATCCACCTTTCAAGGGGTGAGGTGGAACCCTTAAAAGGCCCGTATGCGTAAGTATTACATGGACCATAGGCCTTAGATTAGTCATTGCCCGTAGTCTTCAAACATTAGATACAACCCATACTAACTACATGGAACTGCTCCTCCCCAGCATATTCCAATATTCTATCTTATTCCAAAAAATATCAATTTCAATTCAGAAAATTGAAGGGGTTGTTTACGAACATTGATCCCCACACACAGGGGCCATAAATTAAATGCTGATCAGCCATGTGAAGACATTGTGCCACTTGTCACAACTATATATCCCAAATTCATGTATCTATCACCAATTTCCCACATAAATACTAGATCTGTCCTCAAACCATTGATATGTACATTTATCTCCTGACCAACATAATCATTAGGGCTCGATTATGCCCAAACCCACCCTGACAATGTAAAACATTGAAAATGTGGGACAATGGAAAAGAAAATGAAAAATATTGAGTTAAAATAAAAAGTATGAGATAAATAAATCATTTGATCAATTGATCATGGAAAAAGACAATAATATGTTGATGGATGGGGTGATGACTGGCGCAAAGAAAAAAATTGAAAATCAGGATTCAATAAGATATAATTTAGTTCTTGTGATTCGTGGGATCAATGATAAATTAAGTAGACAATCAATAATTATTTCCCAATAATCAATAAGGTAGTAAACATTAAATAATGATTCCTACCTCCATTAATGAATGATTTTTCCCGAATAATTCTTTTTATAGCGATGAAGAGGTTGATCCATTGTGTTCTCCAACCATACCACGTTCCACCTTGTTCTCCTCATCAATCTGCATCCTTCGGATTGTGAGTGGTAATTTATAATGCTACTTATCTCAAATACACTGAGGGACATTTGGATAACCCTAATGATTCTAAAAAAGAAGGTATTTATATAGAAGAATTAGGTTTTGGGTTATATAATAAAAATAAATTATTTATTTATTTTGTTTATTAAATGCACATGCCAGGAGTCTCCTCCCACATGAATTATAAATCTGACCTATTTTAGGTCACGAATATGGTAAAACCTATGTTCTATTATCAATTATGGTCCCATATTTTCCATATAAGGTTTTTAATAATAGGATAATTTTATAAAAAATGATCATTGTGAATTCTAGAAAAATATATTAATATTTTTAATATAGTAATACATGGGATTAGAGGAACCCAAATATCATGATGACTATGAGGAGAACTTCTGATATGTTTATTGATGAATTTAATGGACTAATCCATAAAAATATAGAGTAATTAAGTCATCATTCAAAAAATTCATTCAATTTTCTAATAATTTTTGGTCAATCAAAAAATGTATTCCTCAATATATGTCCCATATAAATCCATTAATTTTTACCATAAACTCATTAGTCTACTATTTATGAATTTAACAAAAATATAAGAATTCATGTATGAATAACCTTAATAGGAATCACCGTGACCCTGTTTACATGAACATAAATGTTGTTATATGGATCATTATGCCGCACTGAACTATGTGGGTTTTGATTCCTCTTATAAAAAAATTTAAGAATATCGTATTATGGGATCAATTGAAACTCCACAACATTACCATACTACATTAATTGGATCAAAAAACCACCTATGATGGTGATAAATTCTTGTGTTTCTACCTATATTTACTTAAATAATATACTAACCAAATACATAGATCAAATGTGCAATGGTTTATTTCTGAATTATGATTTCATTTTAAATTCATAATATTAGTAAATCAGTTTCACAAAAGGGTAACAAATATTGTTAGAGGAATGGATTTCAGAATAATATATTAATTGTAAATTTTTTTATGGAATAAGCAGTGGTACCCCTTAATGGATGAGTTTACCTCTCATCCTCTAATATAAAAAAATATTCCATTATCATCACTCTAGAGGATTGAGAGGAATATAGAATTTAGAATGTGGAATGTCTGTGTGGTACCCAAAAAAACCAAAATAAGACCATATGAAAATAGAATATTCAAAACAACATATATCACATATTCTCTACATGTCTTAATTAAAATACAGAAATTATTATCTAAATATTTATTTCATTTTGATTATATCCTTCTATCCTCAAAAAACAACTAAAATTTAACAATATATTCAAGGAAAACATTGTTAATCAAATAAATAAACATAGAGGGTGTATTAGTAAATCCAAAAGGAATTACTATAACATCATAATGACCATAACACACATAAAAATTTATCATTGATCTATAATCCTTATTCAATATTATCTAATGAGAAACATAACTAAAATATGGATTTTAGATGTATTGAGCACCCGAAATTTCTTAAAGGAAGTCATCAATGCCTGATAGTAAATAATTATTCTTTATAGTATGGGAATTGATTTCACTACAATCAATACACAAGCACATAGACCAATCCATAATTTTGAATAATTGAATATGGTTTCCCAAGGTTAATACAATAAATAACATGAATCCCTTATCCCATAGCCCATGTAGAATTTTTATAAATTCTAGTTATTCCTTCAGTGGTATTATATAAGAAGTAATTTATATCTGTCTTTAATGAGTGATTAGTTCAATGAAAAATTTCTCATCAGGTTCAAGTATATGTCTAGGTAATTTCTATGAGAATACATCCAAAATTAATTCAAAAATGTTTCATCAAACATTTTTAGGGAATACCTCCAACTCATAGATTAATTTTTTCATATTCTCTTATAGTTTCAATTGCATTTTCTAATTGATGTGGATTTCTACAAGACTTAGGTAATGAATACTTTAATATTAAGAAATGTATTCTTTGACTTTGGAAAAAAATGAAAAATCTTCTATCATATGTAAATTAATACTGTATATGTTGAGATCCTATCAATCAAAATGGTTATAACAAAGATCAATATAGGTATACAAAACACTTTTTAATTAAGGGATATTAATTAATATTGATATAATCATCCTAATATATCATTAAATAAACAAAATTAACACAATGTGTATTTATTCTTGGGACATTGATTGTAATGGTTCCTCTTCTCCTTACACATAAAGTATTTAATATTGAATGATTTGGTATTACCTTTTAAATCAGAAAATTGTTATAACTTATCTATGAACCTTTAGAAAACACTCATTTCATCCACGAATGCCAGATAACATTTCTTTTTATAATAATTACAGGTTATAAATTCTTTCACACCACTTATTTCCTTAACTAAATTTCTCTATTCATGATTCCCAACAATCACTTTTTTATCTATAATTATTTTAAAAATATAAGTCTTTGATAAAAATTTATTTATCATGATAAAACTTATCAATGTCTTGTAAAAAGAGGAAAATGTTTGACAAAAGCGTTCATTCAATGGTTTGGATCTAGTCTAGTGGAGAAGTGATATATTTTCTCTATAGGTTGTGTATAATGTGTATAACATATTTTTACAACCTTATAAATATATATTTATAATAAATAATATATTCGCCATATTTTTTTTCTATATTCATAAATTTTTATACAATTTCATCCTTCTAATCATCATACATATTGTTTTAAAGGAATGTCACCTCAAAATTTTTATATTCAATGATTTAAATTTATTCCCCCATTTAAGTGTTTTGAATCAAGTACCTCTATTGATAAACATCTTCCCTGAGATGATATACTACATTGATAACCTTCTCCCTCTTACTGAATCAATTTTAAAATAATATTTTCTCTTTATACATGATCTATTGTTCAAATAATAAAAGATTGTTGGTTATATTGAAGGATAAATTGTATTTAATCATGAAAATTTCTAAATTGATACACTATATTGAAGGGAAATAGGTCATTACTTACAGATAAGGTTATTGTTCATAACTTGAATATACTCCCATAATATAATTATAGTATACACATAAGAGAAACCAACATAATTGATATTATACCAGAAAAAAATCAAACATTTGTTGTTGGTTTTGACAAAATTTCCATTAATATGATTAGACACCATTTATAAATAATGGTATTCAAATAATTAGCTCATAAATCTAGGAACAAAAAAATACTATACAATTATTATATAGGTAAATGTATTTAATATAATAAGGTTTTATCATAATTTTTTGGTTTTTGAACATTATTTTTCAAAATCTAGTTCCCAATGTTTATATTGAACATTTTTTTGATACCAAGAAAAATAACCCGAATACAATAACATAGATATTGTGTTTATTTTAATACACTTTTAAATAATAAAAAAGATCATGTGACACAATAATTAATCATTTGTTATATTTGGTGATTATTAATATATATGATCATTATATTACATTCAAAAACATAAAATAAAACAAAAAAATAAATCAATACTTTATCATTCATCTGAGATTATCCTTAGATCCTGAAAGCTACACTTTTAGGTTTCATAGTGAAAAGGAAAAAATGTTAATAATAGATTCTTATTACAGGGTAACATTAAATATAATATATCATTGAATAATCATGTAATAAATAGTATATTATATATATATATAATCAAATGGATGTTAGATGAAGAATCATTATCCAAAGAAAAACAAAAGGGAATAAAGAAGTTAAAAAATTAAATAATGGTTATTAAATGAATAATTTCATAAATCTTAATCATACATTGAAGTCCTTGACTCAGACATAATAACCATACCATCAATGTGTTGTTCAAAGAAATCATATAGAATATGATAGATTGAAACCAATTACCCCAAAATTATTATATCATGGGACCCACCAATTCATAGAGGGGATATATAAATCTAGGCCCCTCCCATTAGATATTAATAATTATAAATCCTCAACATAAAAGTATTGGCCTTACAATAATATCATAATATCCCAAAATGAACCATTCGAACATATACACAGTAATAGATAACACATTCTTTGTAGAAGTAAAGGGAAAATGGATTTTAAATGTTTCTAATGTCAATTGAATTACATGGATATATAAGTGAATATCCATTAATAATATAAGGATTATAGGGTATTCATAATATAAGGGAATGTATCCTATATAATGATGTAGTATAATGATGTAATTTCATCTTGTAGGGGTATTATCTAGAATTAGTGAAATGGTTAGAGACCAACGAAATGTTAGACAAATAATGTATTAAATATTAAGATATAGAAATAAATTTTTATTATAATAGTTTATAATGTTCATATAATAATAGGTACATGTAATTTAATGATAATATCAATGATTTATAATAATTATTCCTTAAGATTATCGCATTAGGAAATCTAATGCAATGAAATGAATTTTGAAAGCGGAATAATGGAAGTGGTATAAAACCCTTCACATTGTTATAAACCTTAATAAAATATTAAGAACAAACACCTTAGATCATATCGTTTGGATTTTTGAAAGTGACATATTTACAAGGGTTTGGGGAGCCCTTATGTCCCTAGAACTCCTGGGGAAAACCCTCATCATTGACTTCGAGAGAAAAATGGGGAGACAAATTAAATCCTTTTATATAATAGTATATTCTGAAATATTCATAGATGAAAAATGATAGTAAAATATTGCATATTTATTTAAATGTAGAGAGTAATGAATGGATTGGTGGGTATTTAAAGTGAAAATGAGATAATATGTATTTTTTATTTTTATAATATATGAATTGGACTTTAATGTGTGTAAAAAATAGAAACCATATCCTTACTGTGGGTTTAAACCATATTATTTAATATTTTGGTGCAATTTTTTAAATTTATCAGAAAAACCCATTAAATTTTATTATTTTGGGCATTTAGAAGATAAATATTCATAAATAAATATTTGAAACAAATATAATATAAATAATTTTTTTTATGATACATTTTAGATTGGAAAAAATAATTTTATTATTTTAATTACTAAAAATATTTTTGGGTGATTTTACCATTATATTATATATTGCATTAATTTTACACCTTTATCGGAATTTATTATGAGAAGGTACACCATTATTCTCCATTTTTTAAATCATAGGATACTCAAAATCTAACACTATATTGAATGTCTTTTCGTCAAATTACCAAATAGAGGGCCATAAGTTATACTACTATAGAAGATGAAAATAATTGGGGTAAGTGCACTAAAAACTATTTACATTATGAAATCAAACATTATTTATAACGTGAAGCATGATGCTCAGGATAAAAAATCACAAATGGATGAAATTGAGAATATAAATAGGATGATGTTGGATAGTTCTACAGAGTTAGTGTAACAACAACCATATGTATATACTATTGAGAATTCTTCCCACATGGTGCAAATGGTTGGATATAGAGAGGATCCCACAACTTCTATAGATCATTATTAATAGTGAAATTTTGATTTGGACAGTGCTTTGGGTACTGTAAAACACATATCATGGTCTGATTTTGTAGGAGAGGTGAATTCTCACTTGTAAAAACCTTATTTTTTTTAGATTTTTTTAAAATATCATTTTCATTGATATATTATATAATACATGACACTGATTTTTATGGAAATGTAATGTTCTTATTAGAATTATTTTTAAAAAAGTAAATCTATAACCTATCCATTACATTTGGGGATATGAATAGGAATAAACACATTTTTATAATTAATTATAATGGTTTTATATGAAAAAAATATGTTTATAAATAGATAACTAAATTTTCATAAAGTATTTATATACTTAAAAAATAAATTTTCTTCCAAAAAATTATTTCAATAATTAATTATAAAAAATCATAAAATTGATAGTTTAAAGATATAAAAAATTATTCGCAAAAATGAACTTCATTTTTTGAATTTTGATGACAGAATTACAATAGGATAATTTTTTTATAATTTTTGGAAGATAATAAGTTTTTGATGAAGAGTGAAATAAAATAGTTATTATTAAAACATTCCATTGTGTTTAAAATATTTAAAAAAATTTATATTTTTTTAAATTATTTATATGTAAATTAATTTCAGACGTACAATTATTAATCAAATTTGCATTATTGGAATTAATTTTTTTAGGTCCAAAAGAAGACTAGATTTCCTAATAGGGGGGTGAATCAAGGTATGAATATTAATTTTGAGATTCATCCTGACCTAAAAAATGTTAAACTATTTAATATAAGGGTCATTTTGTATTCTCTCTAGTGTTTATATTTATATTATCTTTTTAAACATTATATATGGGTGATGCATAGAATGTGATGCAGAAATAAATGCAAAAGGACACACATATTTTTACTTGGTTCACCTTTAGTAGTATTTGTCCAAGGAGTATGAAATGATAATCTACATATGTACCAAATTTAATAAGGTTCATTTCTAATTCATGGTTAGGGATAGATCACTTCTATTCATAGTCTTAGTTCCTTTACAATTTTTTGGGATAGATCACTACTTACCAAGGGTCACTCCCTCAATATTCCTTTTTTGGATTACTACTAGTGGAAAGGATCACTTTCATTCTCTTCATTTTCTCATTACTCTTGATAAGATTCACGCACAATTTGTGGATATTTAGGTCACTTAATTTAAAATAATTAATTCAACTTAAACATTAGGTAAATTATATGTTGAAGTCTCACTTTTATCTAGTTGATTAATTCAACATTACCATAGATTTACTGTGTAATGCCTTCTAAATAATTTTGGGATGCTCATTTCCTTCTAATAGAACACTCACCCAATAAAAAACACTACAACTTTTGTGAAGCTTACGTATTTAATAAAGATAAACCATCCTTAGAGAAGAAACCACCATTCTTGAAGATCAAATACTATATATAATCTCACTTATCCTTTCATGATATTCATATTTTTTTTCTTTTTATAGACTCCATGGACAGAAATACCTTATCAATGGTCACATCGTTCAATCATATTTAATATCCTATTAAAACATTCCTTCTTTAAAAACATTTTTGTGAGAACAACCTTTACAAATAAAAATTTTAAAAAAGAGCCTTAGAATCATTGTAATGTTTTGATCAACACATGTGGGGGGTATAGACCTATTTATGGGAATTTCCCCGAATTTCAAAATATTTCTATCAACATCATTACCTTTTCATGAATCCTTCCAATATCATTGATGATTTCCTTTATTTTCATGATTCCCTAGGAAAATTTACCTATTCGTGATGCTTCTCATAGTTGTGGTGACATACCATTTTTCATAGTGCATTTATGATACTCCACATATAATCATCTTAGAGATGTAACAGTTTACATCATGTTTTCACGATGCTCCTCAACTTTTCAAAACCTGACCACTGTGAGGAAAAATTACTTTGAAAATCTCTTTACCTTCACAAAACTCTTATCTTCACAAAAATCATTCCTTTTCCACACATTTATGAGGCATTCCTGGAAGTCCAACATTCATGATTATTGATCCAATCTCCAAATTTTGGACCCAAATTTTGGAAAATGCTAAGAAATTTATCTAGCATTTCAAAAAAAACATTATGTACAACCTCTATGGAATCCATTCATTTATAATTGATCATTTTCAGTTAACTAAGTTAACAATATATTTGGAAGTCCAAAAATTAAAATGGAAGCATGAATTGTACAAAATCAAAATAAATAAGAAAAAATGACAATTATACCATCATAAATTATTTCCCAACAAGTTTCATGTTGAATTTTGATATAAAAATGTTTTACAATTTTGAATGTTATTTCTTCAAAAAAATATTTCCATTATATCCTTTGTCCTAATTATAAAATACATACTACAAATTATCTGAATTAATTCTAAAAAAATGCATTCCATATTTTTAATGTTCTTATTGAATATTTTATAGTAATTATAACATTAATTTTTTACAAAAATGAATACTATACAGTATAAAAGTTAATTTTCTTTATTATGGATAAAATTGGTTTACAAGGCACTATACTAAAAATGATAAGGGTATAAATGATCTAAAGACATTCCCATATCCCATTTTATTTCCATATTTTGGCCTTATATCATTTCAGAATCAATATAAATCTATTTTGGAGCCTTTTTTCATGTGTGAAACATGGGACTGACTTTTTCTTTTTAAAAATTCCATGTTCGACCTCTCCCCATGTTATAATAGGGAAGAAACTATCATCTACTATGTACACATCAAATGAATTTTGGTTCATACATTATCTTCAAAAAATATTTTTATTAATTCGTTCCTAATGTTCTAGTGTACCTATTATAAATAGGAAACCTTCTTATGAATAAATTTTGTGCAAAATGAAGGAGGTTATCTGGAGAAGAGGTTTCATTATTAACCGAACTTTTTTATTTTATTTCTTACCTAACTCCTTCAAATATGTTTCAAATATACTTGTATAATAACATTAATATCTAAAATATAATTATTTTTTATTATGTTAATTTAAAAATATATATTCATCCCCTTATCCATCATATGAAAAACCAAACCATTAATCACTTGTACAATGGATAACATCCTTATGAACTAATGTAATTCATTTTCCATATCTTCATATCATTGATAGAAATTATAATGGATTTAAATATTAAAATATATAAATATATGACATAATTATACTCCTAGAAAAATAATTTCACATATACCTGTGTTCCTTATAGTACTTTTAAAAATGATAACAACGCCCATGCATATGTGTCTACTACCACCTCCACAATGTATTAGGATATGATATAAATTTTATTTTGGAATGGATGGTAATATAGATTCAATTAATGAATATATATGATATAAATGATATATATATTTTCATGAGATCATAATTAATATTAATATTTTATTTTTTATATGTCTTGAAAATGGAATCAATTTTCATGTATATGCACAACATACCATATCCATGAACAGTGTAATTAATTTCATTATCTCTAAAATTGATGAATGACTCTAAATATGTAAATGATAAATTTATATTATATTTATATCATGATTTATATTATAGATTTTGTAGAACCAGAATGAATATAAAAGGCAAAAAACTGAAAAACCAAAACATGTATGAAAAATGAAGTAGTTACCAGATGAAACTATGATTTTAATAAATAATTCATAATAAACTGGTTATAAAAGGTTATAATTAAGTCATTCATGGTATGATATATGTTTTTATTATTATGTAATACATTTATAATATTTTTATATTTTTTATACTAGAGGTTTGAATTTGTATGTAGGAAGTATAGACTTATTTTATGATATTTTAAACAAACATTTATTTTCTTTGAGCCACCTACCAGATTTACCACTAGTTCCTTATTTATGAAATATATTCTCCCCATGAATTTAATTTATGATTATAATACTGATATTTTTTTTTTGATTTCTATATCCATATAATATTCTTTATTTCATGGGTCTTATAATTTAAAAGATACTAAAGAGGTAAGGGTTTTCTGAAACCATCTCATTATTCACCTAGATTAATTTTGATTATATCTAAAATGATAAAATATCATGATATAACTCTAAAGGATCTCACTGTCCTACGGTAATTTCAATAAATTGCATGTTTTTATTACATTTTATTCTCTTTATATTATTAGGATTCCTAAAGGTTGTTTTTAAGGAAAAGTAATCTTATTTCACTCTTCGGTCGAAAATCCCCTCTCCTTCATATCAATGTTTTATATAAATATTTTCATGAATGTTTGCTATACTATAAAATTATGGTTTAATTTTAGTTGTACCTAAGATTTACCTTTTTAAATAATTATTTAAAAGGAATCATCTTTTCTATTTCTAAATGAGGTACTTTTGACTTTTTACTGAAATGTGAGAGGTATATTTATTTTACAGTTAATGAATGAAAAAAATATTACACCATCTAGAACACTGAATTATTTAAATATTCCATTTAAATTAATTATGTTTTTTTTAAAAAAAATTATTTTTTAGTTTTTGGAAAATTTATATATTTCGAATACATTATTTCAAAACAGAAAGGATATTTTCATCAATAATTATGTAATAATCCATTTATATAATTTCTATTCATCAATAAAAAAATCCTTTTGTAGTGATTATTTTTTACTAGGTATATTATCCAATAATATCATTCTTATTATTCCTTATATGTGTTATGAATATTATGGTGACATTCTTATGAAACCCATTTATTCTCATCGTTTTTTCTATGGTGAATTTAAAGGTTTTTAAAACCCATTTACCTTTAATAGGAAATGATGGGTGATATGAAAAATGTTCCATAATACCGTGGAACACATATTTAATGGTATCATTATTTGATTATTTGTTCCATTATATACTAAGGAGCATGGTTTGGTTATGACCATGGATTGGTGATTACGTTATAAAACAAGGATTGTGGTTATGTTAAAATCATGGATGGGTGGTTTTGTTATAAAAAGAGGAAGGGTGAGAACATTATAGATCTCCAATATGCGAGTTAATGATTATTGTTCTATGATCTTAAAGGGTACATGGGAGGTTATCAAGATCCTCAAAAAGTGGGTACATGAGAGGTTATCCCCTGCATGAAAAATACATCACACATGATGTAAAACCAAGCCCAAAATATGGTATATAGGAGGTTATCAAAAGGAAGAAGAATATAAATGGGTAGTCAGAACAATCCTAAAATGTTATGAATTTCTTGGTGGGTATCCATGAAAAAACAGTTTCTATTCTTTTGGGTATGCCAAAAATTTATAAATAATTATAATCTAATTCTTTCATCTATCGTATTATTTTATTTTGTTTTAGATTCATATGTTAGGTACTACTAAGATTTATGATATAGCCCTTGGTTATGATCTATGATATGAAAGGTGTGTTCATCAAATGTTATTATCATCTTCTCATAACATTTTCCTAATTTTTTGTTGGTATCTCCATTTTTACCCCTATTGAGAATTTGAGCTCACTCTATCTTATATTTTCATTCCCTAGGTTTTGAATAAATATATTATAGGTGATAGTTATTTTTAAATTAGTCAGAGTTAATTTACTTCATTTAGAGATCAATTTTTTATGTATTTAATATTTTTAATATGCAAACCCTTCATGATTCTCAAGCATGTTTTTGTATAATGTAGAGAATATAAATTTATTAAGTTAAAATAACTATGTATGAAATGCATGGTTTTCTATATAAATCTGTAATATATACTGTTTCTCATGGATTGGTGGGTGATAAATATCTTATTGTGAGGATAATAAAAAAGATTGTGAGTTTGAGGTATAAGAAATGGCTAACCAACTATTTTTTAGAATCATATGTTTTTTATTTTAAATAGAAAGGGGAAAGCAATGTTGGATTCATCCCATGCTCTATTTTCTTTGAGAAATGGAATGGGAAGTAATTTAAGCATTCTTATTGGTTGGAAATATATAATCAAGGGAAATTAAATTTTTGACCATATCCCCATATATTTTGGGTTAATTGGTGATGTGGTTGGACTCTTATCGGAAGTGGAGGATGATATTTTATCTAAAGGATAAAAATATATAAATGCATAGAACGTTCCAACCAAGAATTATTATTCAATAACCATCCATATATGAGAGCATATTTTAAATATAGTAATTTTAGGTAGGGTAGTGGTACTGAGAAGGTAATGGGATAAGACTATATAAGGGTAATGATGAACCTTCTAACAAATGGGATAGGAAAAATTGTGGATGATGATAGTTTAGAAATGGTTATTCGTAGGGAACATGTAACATTGACTAGTAAATCTGAATATTGATAAATTCATATGGTTGAAATTTAACAAAACAACCCAATCTAAAAATCCATAACATGGATATGGGGTCGATGTACATATGGAGGAGGGACTATTGAACTTATCAAAATATTAGTATGTGGACCCATTGTCACATAAGGTAACTGAAAATAATTGGTATAGATACATTCATATATAGGAATCTTATTTATTGGATCTTTGTAATTTTTACTATAATGATTTTTTGGATTTTATATAATAACTCTATATTGAAGGTAGATTTTATTTTTTTACCCCATCTTATCATTTTCTCTGTTGTTTTCAATAAAGATGGGGATTAACCTTATCCTATTATATATTAATATTCATCTATCAATATGAATTATAAATAATTATTAATAATATTATTAGAAAATGATTTTATGTATTTTTTTCTAACACTTATTTATATAGAGGTTACAATAAAATTTTCAGATCCATATAGATATGTTTCAATTATAACTAAATGATTCTAAATGGTCAGATTATCACAATCATCATAGCCTTCCAATGGTTAAGTCACCCATTATTTATATGATCCAATCAATAATTTAAAATCAATCACATCCTTCACTTAGTTCATACACTGTGTATATTCCCCTAGGTATTTTATCTTAAGAATATTTTTATTATTATTTATATGTTGTTATTTATAAAGTAATATCATTTGGATTTTATGGTTATGGTGGTTCCCTATTATATAATTTTTTATAGAACTATTTAGATCCATTATTATGAATTTAATTTTCTTACTTGGTGTTTTACTACTCTATGTGGAACTATTACAATGAAACGATATAATGGAAATTGTGAAATAGTTATTTTAACAAAGTGTTTTTCTTTTATTTTATAATCTCGAGTCTTATAATTACCTTTAAAATAAATTATACATATATTAAGTTGAATATAGGTAATAAGATATTAAAACAAGAATCATAATCTGTAAGATAATGTTCACAATGGAATGTTGTGTTTTATTGAAATATTTTATCCACATATCACTATAATAGTGAGATGTTATAATTTTACATAACAATATAATTTTAGTTAATTTAGTTTAGGATTTGTAATCATAAAATTTTTTGTTTGTAATTTATATTTATTCCTTTATATAAATTTTTTTTATTAAATTGTTCCTCCAAAATAAAAGGTCAAGTAATGTTGTTCTTTTAATGAGAGAAACAAAAGATTCAATATATATATTAAGATTAATACTCCCTTGTAAAAAATTATTTTCTCTATGAAAATAGTTAATAGCTCTGAAAGAGTTATGAAGGATGTAACAGGTGGAGTTGGGTCATATTGATTTGAACCACTATAAATTCTATATTAATTTTTTAAAATTATGAATTTTTTATTATTTAAAATTAAAAAAATTCCCACTAAATTGACTAGAATATATAGAAAATAATTATTATGAAATTAGTATCAATTCTTACCTTTTTTCAATATATTATTCATATTAATTGTAGTAATATTAACTATTTCTCTAACACCCAAAAAAATAGATGTGGGATATTAGCATATAAAATATAGGGAGGAACCCCCATACAAATACATCTAAAGATGGTTCTCAATATACATGCCATTACACATTCCATGAAATTAAAAATAAATACCATAATTAATAATTTAGTTTCATTGGGAACTATGTATATAATACATCATCAACATATTCAATACTATAAATATTTAATTAAATTATTCATTTTAAAGAACTTGTATATCATTCATGATCTCATTAACACCTATGTTTAGCAGGGGAAACATTAATGAGATGGATAAATAAAATGCAAAATAAGGGGATAAAAAAGGAAACATAAAGATTATAATCAATAGGAATTTTAGGTGATCATTGAATATAACATGAGAACTAAACTATAAAAAAATAAGAGTTATGAGATATTAATGTTTATATCACATAATAATGTATTATTTTTAGATCCATTTAAAATTACATATTAATTAGAACATGATAAAAATAATCACAATGAGATAAAAACATAGATATGGTCAACATAAACATTTATTGAGATACCACAGAGACATACTTCTATATATGGTACAACACTTACATAAATATCATACATCATTAGAAAAAAACCAATATATAAGATAAAATTTTATGTCATTAGGGACTTGGTACATATTCATCTTTTCTATAATACAATTTAAATTCATTCCACAATAAATTTTCCACAAATGAATGTCTCTTATAAATACAATTCAGAGAAAATACTTGGGAAATTAAAAAACATTCATTAATAGTGAGCTCCAATTTTGAGTAAGTAGTAAAAAATAATGAATAAGATAAATATTAGTTATCTATATTTAAAAAACAAGTGGTATATTTGATTCTGATAGAAATGGAATTATTAAAGGAATAAAATCGTAAAATCCTATGATTGAAAACAAGTAATTATAAAATAATTATATATCATGTTATAATGTTAAAAAAAGAATAATCCTAAGATTCAACAATAAAAACATAAAATATATAATTTTTAGGATTATAAACCCTCCCATAGAAGCAGATAATGAGGGAATATATGCCATTATTTGATGGTAATCATGTTAATCATAAGAATTATGCACAAAAAAATAATTATTAAAGTCAATGCTCACTTATAACACAACATAACATAAAGTGAACTGATCAATTAATGCACATTATATATGTTATACGATGAGATGAAAGAATTAACCAATTGATTTTGGGGATATATAATTCTAGGCCAACCCATTATAAAAAAATTTAGGATCACTACCCATATACCATACATAGTATCTCATGAGATGTAAGCATTAACCAATCTATTATGGATCTATATAATTATGATCCCACCTATCATTAAAACATATCCTTAGTATATTTCCACATAAATTAAATAATTAATATTATTAATAAAATTTCATTTAAATAATATGTGTCACATATAAAATTCAAATGGTATTTTATAAGAGGAAATTAGTAATTGGATCAGTTGATTTAAAAAATTCAATCACCCAAAAGAATTATATCATTATAGTATTTGAATTGTAATTCATGACACATGATTCCATTGTTTCTAGAACTATTGGATATTGATAGTAAAATGGAACCGACATCATAAATAATTTTTTCTTAAAGCTATTATAGCATGGTCATAAAATTTTTTATAAGTCTCTTTTAATATCTATTTCATAGGGTGAATGTTGAATTTGAAAACAATAATATGAAAAGAACACCCAAAAATTAATATTGGGAAATAATGAAAGTTAAAGAGAATAAACATGTAGTGGATTATAAAAAATATATATTTAAGTGGAAATTTGATTTATGCTTTTAAAAAATGATTTATGGAAGTCAATATATATAAAAGAAATTAAAATTCTATTTTAAATAGATGAAATGTTAAATATGAATTTTTAGGATAGTATAAATAGTTATCATTGAAAATAAAAATAAAACATTTTGTATAGGTGAGAACAAGGATAAGGAGGGTGAATATAATCAATAATGTGAAAGGTAATTATTCTTAATAACATGAATTTTTCGTAAAAAAAATCATTACTGGGAAAGAAGATGACATTGAATTGCAATTTCTTATGTGAGAAAGATAAAGTATCAATTTAGAAAGATAATGTTATAATATAACATTAAAAAAATAATTTAGATAAATAATAATGATTATGAATCAAAGAAGTGTATTTTTTTTTAAAAATGATGGGAAATGTTGTGTATAATATAAAAATCTATAATGGAAGAAAGAACGTCATAATGTAATAAAACATTAATATAATATTTTAATGTGTTCATATCATGATCTTTTAATTGAAACATATATGAGAATATATGAATTAAATGGATAATACACAAGAAGATTGGATACATGGAATGAAAATAATTAACTCAGGTTTCATTCACTATGTATGTAATATAACAATTTATATAATTAAATTTTATTAGTTACGTACTTTTTTAGAACATTTTATGAGTTTATTTCATTATTATCATTCCTTTTAATACTTTTTTACCAGTTTTCATTAACTTTCTTAATTGGTATTGTTCACATTGGTCATTTTTATGTCCTTTGGATTATAATCTATACAAATACTATGGTATAATTATAGTGGTCACATATAAATTTTCAATTGTGTCATAACATCCATAACATTAATGATATGGTTTATATATCATTATATAAATATGGTAGTTTATATGGAAATGAAATCATTATAATTCAGAGAACCTTCCAATATATTTTAGTTTCTGGTGGTTAAAAATGATTTTGAATTATATACTATGGATTTCATTATAATAATAGATAATTTTCCATTCAAAAATAAAATAATTGTAATTAATTAAATAATAATTTTGTATTAGCACATTAGTTCAAATTTTAAATATAAAAATTTTAGAAATACGTTCAATAAAACATCAACATTTTCATAGGTAGTGTGAATTCACCAAGATTCATGTTGTTTTTAAAATGAGTTCTAAATAAAGGAAGACCAAATAAATATTTATGTTTTATAAAAATATTTTTATTATACTTAAATGAATATTAAAGGGTTAATTTTTCATACTAATTGAATTATTTAATATAATATATAATAATTGAATCAAATGACATAATGTTATGGAAAACCTATATTTTGAAGATATAATGACTTATATAATTGGATTGATGAGTGGAACTTTGAAATACCTTCAAGAGAATATTTAGAAGGGATCATAATAACATGAAAATAAAATCAGGGAATAATATTTGAATTATCTTTAATGATGTGTCTACCATATGAATATCAAGTGGTAAATAAAAAATGATAAATTAGAATAATTTATTAGGATATAGTAAGAACTTATGAAAAAATGTTTGGTGATATGTAAATTTTGACTTATATTTATTGATGTATCATAAGAATAATACATTAATGGTAATTGAATCATGTAAGAAAAATGGGCGTGTAATATATTTAGAATTCAATGAATAATAAATAAGAAAGAATAAAGGTGATTGTAATTCTTTAATTTTGTGTAGCAATGACTTATGGAAATTTTCCTATGAGTGGAAATTTAGTATAATCTCATTAGTAGTAAATAAAAATATTGAAAAAAATGGATATATATGGATTGAATAATATTTAAGACATTTTTAGAGTGATGATAATGAAATAAATCTCTAAATAAAGGGGATGGCCAACAAATAGTAACCCCTAACTCTCTCATTAAATCAACTCCTTTGAATTGAGTTTAATGATTTTGAAGGATGCTATTTTGGTCACAACATGGTAGTTGAGTTATAACATGTGAATTTAAATTAGAAATTTAGGTAGATATTTGGTAATGGTTTTTTGGTTTTTATGATAGGATAATTTGGGAGGAAGGGTATTTTTATACTTAGGGTATATTTGAATAAAATATTTATTATTTTGTTATTTAGTCTAAAGACTATTTATTATATCAATTAATATGAAATTTAATTGTTTATGTTTAAACATAGTAGATTTTTATGACATTAAAATAAATTATAAATAGAATGGAATCATGGAAACACATATTTTAAGGTAATGAATCATAAATAATTGTTTATGGAATAAAATATAACTTAGGTCCCACAATTTTAAATATAGGACTATAATATTTATTTTTATTTTAAAATAAACTATTTTACCCCTTCAATAAAATGTTTGTCAATAAATTGTTTTCATAAATTTTTAATCATATTTATATAATTGTGTTTTGATAAAAGTTGTGGTATTTATAAAAACTATATTTCCTAATATTCCCTAAAAATCATATTTTTAAGAAATATAAAAAATTACATCCTAAGTTATTTTATAAATTATAAATCCCTAAAAACTATTTCATTAAATTAAAATTCTATAATTTATAATTTGATATTTTTACCAAAATCATAAAATAAATAAAAAATAATTTATTTAGAATGAAAACTATTTTATTTATTATGAGTGATTAAATTTATATATTTTTCATTTTAATTAATTTTTATATTATTGAATGTTACTTTTTCATAATTTTGTAACTTATATGTTTTGTTAAATTATTATTTGATTTAAGTATAATTTATCTTCAAAATATAAAATTGTGTGAAATGTTTTGGTGTGAAAAACATTTCACACTATGATTACAATGTTATGGAAATGAACTATTATCTTTTCTAAAAACCAAATTATCAAAAATTAATAAAAAAATATGTATTAATAAGACACTATTCTTATGAAGAATCTCATTTTATAATAAAAATAATAAATATTTTATTGTATTGTATTTAATTATGACCAATAAAACATTATGTTTAAAAAACTTATCAATGACATAAAATATGTGTGTAGAATATGTTATTGAGCATTTTGAAATTAAATGAACTACGATTTAAATAAATAATTCATGATAGAGTATTACATTTTTAAAAAAAATATAAAAGCATTCCACATAATTTTAACATACAATTTTTTCTAATATTACATTATGTGGTTATATGTTGCAAAATGTTTGACTAAGAAATCATGTATATTATCTATTAGATTAAAATGACTTAATAACCATATTGATATAAAGACATATCTAATAATAAATTTAATATAGTTATATAATAAATCTATATGTGTAAAAAATAATTTTGAATACTCTAAACCATAATTTGTAAACCATTTAATTTAATAAAACTCTTTTACACTTGAATTAATATTTTCTATAAAACATGAAATGGAAAAAATTATGTGATAAATATGAATATAGATTCTATTTTCAGATTTTTCAATATAAATAAAATAAATTAATATGGAATTTATATATTAAATTAATGAAATATAATTCTTAAAAATTAATCATATGAAACTAATGATGTTACATATATTATTGATCATATCTAAGAAATCTGATAATTGTGCGCTTGTATCATTACCAATATATGATAACATATTTGGTTGTTATCATTGCCCATGTACTATAAAATAGTGTTCTTAGATAAATATCCATGATCTATACATAAAATATCATAACATTTAATCATTACCCAGCACATTATTAATTATATACATCCCAAAAACATCAAAAAATATACATGTATATGTCTGACGCATACAATAAAAACATAAAAAAATTATCATGATCATAGTGGGTGAAATTTATGAATCATATACATCATAAAATAATCAATGGATAATCCATATAGGGTGTCAAAGAATATGGTAATGCATAAAGAATTAATATATAATAATAGGATAGATTTTTATACTAAAGGATCTTTGTAATGGAATATTTTATTGAACCATTTTGAATTATTACAAACGATAAAAAGTAATCATTTAAAATTTAATGATAGGTAACAAAATTAATTACCTATTAATAATAATAAAATTATTTTATACATTGATGTATTGAAATAAAATAAATATTTGACTGTCTAGATAGTTAATAGAAATCATAAATCAAAAGAGAAGAAAGTGGGAGAGATTATTTCCCTCATTAAAACTATAGGGTTAATCATTAATTAATTGGATACAAGAGATAATTCATATACTTATCTTGAATAAATGGAAATGTAAAAAACAATCCTCAGGTGATGATATTAGCAAGTCAAAAATGAAAGTAAACATGAAGAGAAAATCTAAACAACAAAAAGGTGATAATAAGGAATTTGAAAAGAATCCCCTTAAAATATTTTGTGATGCGTGAACACATTTTTCCAAAAATAAAGTTATATAATATCTTAAAAATAGGGAATGGATAAATTTTATATTTTATAAATATTTTTTTTAAAATCATGGATTGAAATAACCACCAGATAAGTATTGCATCAAAAGAAAGATGATGTGGAAATGTTTTACATTACATACTTTATATGGTTTTAATTAAAATAACTTGAATGCAGGATTTTTTGTATAAATTTATAAAAAAATAATGGAATATTTTATTAAAGTATATTTTAAAAATATGTAATTTAAAAATAATAAAATATATGAGCGAGAGTGTATAATCTGAAATGTATATAAAAAGAGAGAAAGTTAGATAATACATTTAAGACATCCCGACTTATGAACTATGGATGCATGAGAATGGTAAGGAGATAAATAATAACACAAAAATGAAGGGGAAAAGTAATTCATACATTTATAAAATTAGATATAAGAAATATATGAGAAGATAAAAAATATAGAAACAATATATCAAAAGTATAAATGTTTGGAAGAGATCCTTCTGTGATGTTTATATAGTTTTAATAAATAACTAGTACTCACCCATGCGTACGCAAGACAAATTGAATTAATGGATTTTATTTGAAAAGAGAATGTCATTTGTAAAAGGTACCAACCAATGTTAATTAAATGATATGAAAAATAAGAACATGCATCATAAATTATAATTGAAAAATAATAAAAAGAAATGAAATGAAAAAAATGATGTAAAAAGATTCAAAATTATCAGGATGTATCATAAATTATACATCGAAATGAATGACGTATTATTTTCACCAAAGAAAAATCAAAAAATGATGTATCATACATTTGTAATAAGAATTACTAAAAATTAATATTTAAACTCCCAAATTGAAATTGTGATAGTGAAATATTACAGATTGTTTTCATACTGAGGACACATAAGAACATCTCTATAGCGAATGATTTCATTAAAAAAATATGAGTGAAAACTTTAATAGTAGGTTCTGTTTTTAGAGTATGTGCTATTAAATATTGTTTTCCAATAATGGTATATTACAGCCCCTGATCAAAATTCCTTGGAACACACAGGTGATGCAGCCTCTTCTTCTCCTCCCCATTGAAGCTGTTGGGGGTGTCGCTTCTTCACCGTAGGTTCCCCGCCACCCTCCAACCTGAGTTTTTTCTGTTAAATCTTCATAGGTTCATAATACATTCATTGGATTATTGGTGTGTTTAAGATATGGAATAACAAAGTAAGGCCTTGTGCACCAAAAATGGGTGAGAATATTGGAATCATATGTATAAAGAAGAAACATAAAGAAACATACCTCAAATATTGGCACCTTCTCTTTTATTTCTATGAAAATTCACCAAGAGTTGTTTTAGGTATTATGCGATATGCTTCCCGGCTATCATGTTGTGTTGTTAATTTGCATAAAAATTAAGGAGGCCTAGAAGATATTCAAGTTCCTGAAAAGGATACAATGTTTATTGTTAGTAAAATAGAACTCTATGAGTTGTTTAAGAATATTAGTTGTGCAGTGATTGATGATGAGGGGATAAATTAGGAAGACTTTCAACTGGAACTATTTAATTTGAACAAAATGAAAAGCTTGTTTTTTGATCGACAATGTTTCATTGAGGCAGGTGGTAAAATGAATGGTTATTGCAACACTTTCTTAATATGGTATAAATATGTCTAATGATGTTAAAGAAATCATCATCGATAATACATTTTAGGAAGATAATACAAAACATGATGAAAAGGGTGATAATGAATGGAGAAGACCTGCCTTATGAAGGATCTTAATCTAGTATATTTTTAGTAATTTCATTCATTTTTACAACACATTACACCAAAATCATTTTTGATTATGTGGATCATAAAATAATTGACTATAAATATAAAAGGGTAATTTAATATGAAATGAAAAATATCTATGAAATAATTAATTTTACAAGAACATAAATAATAATTTGAGATTTCAGACTTGAAATGAAGCTATAAACATTGAGAAATAATAATAGATTTAAAGAAAACGAATACCTTTATGATCTGATAATAATTTTTTAAATTTTATTTCTCTATAAAAAACTCTATCTTTATGATACAAGTATCACCCTCTAGATATGTCACTGCACAAACAAATGATTTTGCAAATTATTAATTGACAGAAATGTAATAACTGATTCTGAATGTTTTTTTCTTTGTGATTATATGTAATAAATTGAAAATATTGATTGATAAAAAATAAATATAGATTTTGAAACTATGATAGATCATTAAAACCATAATTTTATAGTTCTTATTAAAACGTTTAAAAAATATACAGTAGTTATTTAATATATACATTTATATATAGGGGTAATGTATACAGTACTGTATACTGTTGAAGTTTATGGAACTTTATATATTTTGAAAATTTGTATAAATGTGTAATTAATTTTTAGACATTGTATGAAACCATACAATGTTCATGTATGTTTAAATAGCGGGAATTGTTAAATATAATGTATATAGGTGTGTAATCTCACCAGTGTTGCTGTCAAATATTTCTGCTACATTCTACTTACAGGTCCACGTTTCCCTTATAGGAATAATACATGTTGATCTTCATCTTTCTTACTTAGGGAGGTTTCCAGGAAGAAAATATGAATTCATTATAATTCATAAACAATGATATATAAGTTCATACTAATAATATATAGTTGAAAAATAGTGCATACATTATTTGAGAAGCAACATTGCCTAATGGATAAGGGCTTACCACTTCACCCTCCTTATTTTGGTTTCCTACTTCCATCTGTCCATGTATTTGAGAATAGATTTAGTTGACATAGTATAATGAAGAAATTTCCATATTATGTTCTAATAAAATAAAAGAATAATATATTGGAATATGTATGCAGTAAAATCATTGGAATAAAATAAGAGAATGAAACCACCTAAGTAATGTAATAAATTATACAAGACATTAATCTAAGAAGTGAAAGGATTCTGTAAGAATGTATGTTTTATGGAATCCCCAAGCATATGGTTTTCGGAATAAAATCGTGCAGAATTTGTTTATAACTGTATGCATATAGATTCAATGAAGAGGGGGGACAGAATAATCCACAACACATGGAATTAGGGTTTATGAAAATCTTAGAAACACACCAATGAACTGGCTGAGAAACTGATGCAAGGGAAAGAGGAAAGGTGTTTGTACTTTGGATTGGTCTGATGACAACCTAGATACCGGCCTCAACCATCTCGATATGGGCTTACTGGTTCACCTTCCCCATGCAGGTTTCATAATTTCAATAGTATCCATGTATTTGATAGAATTTATAGATAACACAGTTACATGTAGAAATACATATTTATCAGTAAATAAATTCAACCATTTACTAAACATTTTCACACATGTTTCAAAAAAGGGAGAACCTAAAAATATCTTTTCTAAAAATCATTTGTTGTTGCTTCAATTATTTATAGGAACCTACACATGAGTAAAATTAATTAATTTTAAAGATGAAATCATGATATCATTATCAATAAAAATTATCAATATAATTAAGGGAATATTAAAATATATAAGGTTTAATTAATATTGATTGAAAATTCATGAAAACATGTAAATTAATCACAAACTATTAATAAATTCTATATTGTTTTAATTTAATCATGCTTAATTACCTTAATAACATGCTCCACCATGATATCCCTGTTCATAAACCTGTTCCTAGAATGCAACCCATCAGAGTAACTCTAATAAAAATTATAAAGTAGGAGTATTCAATGAATTAAATAAGCCAGATACATGAATTAAATCATCCAAAACCTAAATTTTCCTAATCCTAATAAAATCATCAAAGCGCACCTCAATAACCAAGGACACCTCAAGAACGTGCATCTAAAACCATTCAAGTGGAAAAGAATGGAGAATTTAAAATAAGTAATTCCATTATTCTAATATCGGATAGCCATTGAAAATATTCTAGAACATAGACCAATGCTATATAATACCAATAAATATTTGTGGTTAATTTAGAAAAAACCTAAAGAGTCGTGATGCCAATCAACATCCCTTAAAAAAATTAATGAACAGTACAAATCTGTTAAATTGAAATCAAGCAGCACTGAACATTATAATTGGAACTGACCTATAGTGAAGAGTCTAATATTAATAGCACAGCGAAACAATCTTTCAGAAAGGACTTGATGGATGCCAGAAGAAGATAATTCCAACAGTTTCAATGAAAATATGAATGTGATGATACATGGGGAAGACAACTGATAATATTTCACGGGAAACCTATTTCACAAACAAATAAAGAATGTATCATAATTTAAAAAATATTATCAAGTTGGTAATAGCTTTAATGGAACATATCAGAGTACCTACAATGAAAATTAGATGGTAGGAATATGCAATGAATTAAATCATCTTGATGCCCTGGAAACCATCTAACTTAACCTTCAAAACCTGCACCAGAACACATTAAATTAAATAAACCAACTAAATGAATTAAATCAGTGATAAATTATATCTTTTGAACCCCAATTTAATAATTCAAGCACATATCAACAACCTGTATCTGAAATAATGAATTGTGCACAAAGAGTCTTTATTTTAAAAGAAATAATTCAATTATTCTAGACTAGGACAAATAGTGAAAATATTCCAACACATTCCAATTACCACCATACAAACATATTCACCTGAAAATAATGATGAATCCAGAGTTTTGATTACATAAAAATATAGCACAAAACAAATGTAAAATCACATAGTAATTCAGTAGTCATTGCATACCGGATAAAATCAGATTGATTCAAAACCCATAATATGATAAATTGAATCAAAATCAGAGTGTTGTGGGTTGAAATATTTGGCTAACAATAATAGGAATGTCACCTTTAAGGAGGGATGACCCAGCCTTAATATGTAGCTAAATATACTTGCAACGGATTGGAGGATACTTCTTGACTTCATTGGAATCCTAGTTCTCAAATGAAAATTAGACAGTAGAAATATGAAATGAATTAAATCCCCTTGATTCCATAGAAACCATCTAACTTAACCTTTATAACCTGTACCAATACACTTTGAATTAATTAAGCCAACTGCATGAATTAAATCAGTGATAACCTATATATTTTGAACCCTAATTAAATTAGCAAAGTGAAAATCCACAACCTGCATATGAAACCATGAATGTTTGCAAAGACTCAAGATTTAAAAAGAAATAATTCAATTATTCTAGCATAGTACAAATAGTGAAAATATTCCAGCATAGTACAAATAGTGAAAATATTCTAGAAAATACCAATATTTATCACCCTAAAAACACATTCACCTACAAATAAGGATGAAACCAAAGAATTGGTTAACTAAAAATATATCAAAAAACAAATGTAAATACTCAAACTAGGTCAGCAGTCATTGCATACTGGATTAAAATAGAGTGACTCAAAAACCCAAATGTGATAATCTGAATCGAAATTAGAGTGTTGTTGGTTGCAATATTTGGCTAAAAGTAATAGGAATGTAACTATTTAGAAAATATGACATCATGTTAATACGTATGTAAACAAACATGCAACATATTGGAGGATACTTCTTAATGTTGTAGCCCTGTATCACCATCGAAAATTAGATCTGTATTTTAGGGTTTCCAGATGTCGAACACGGATTTTTAGTAGTTAGGGTTACCGCAACCAGATTCTGAGTGATGACAACTGCGACCGGGTAGGTGGAAGTCTAAGATTGACTGTAAATGGTGGAGCAGTGGTAGGAAATCATCATCGGAAGATGGCGTTGTAGTCAAATTAAACCAATACCCATTTCCGTCGACGTACTGGTTAAGTATTAATATCGAAGAGGGATGATGAAGATGGAGATGCGGCTGGAGAGGGGAGTTGGGGAGGGAGGCGGCGTCCAGAGGGGAGTCAGTGATGGACGAAATCATGGAGGGAGAGGGAAATCGAGGTGGAGGAATGGTGGGAGAGGAGAGTCGGGGAGGGAGGGAGAAGAGAATGATTAGCATGAACCCTAATACGACCGAAGGAGAGCTGTAATTGGGGATGGGGTAACGCGGGGGTTGAGACCAAGAGAGAGGGGTATTTTGGGTGTGCGTGTGGACAGTGGAGGGGATAATGGTAAATGGACAGGGGAATTGGGTGACATGGTTTGTTGTGGTGCTGACACATCAGTAGGGGAACACCCATGTTTAGTAGATATAGTAGATAACGATCATGATACCATAACAAAAATAAATTGATCGGTGGTAGGCTTCGGTCCAATGTGATCTCCTATTAAAAGAAAGAATGAAACCTAAAATTTTACCAATAATTATTTAAAAATTAAGAAACCCAAAAAAATGTGTAAAAGGATCTTTCTTTCCCGGGTAGTCACACTTAAGCAAGTATTTCATTAAGATAGTTTTTCTAGTTGAATACTGACTGAGAAGCATAACCATAAGATTTGCATCGAAATCACTCATTGTATATAAGCATAAACAGAAATAACATTTAATTTGAAATCATGGCATAATATAGCCCACATAAAATTGACTAAATTTAGAAGGGGAGTGAAAGATATTCATAATGTGTTCAATCTTCTTACCAATAAGAGAGATATGAAATCATTAAAATAATAGGCAACTTCCAGTGGCTTAACCTTTTCATTGTACAGTCTTTTCAACCCATAAATTATTGATTAAACTGCATCTAACAGTATCTAAAGGGGAAACGAGACGGCGGAGGTCTCCCGATGAATCCCCTCTGTAGGTGACGACGGAGGCCTCTATGCCGATCCCTCCCCCTTCGATGGGGGAGGGAGAATCGTAGTATCTTAGGAGGGCGAGGGCCTTCCAACCTTTCTCTAACCCGGAGTTTCTCCCTTCCTTCCTGAATGTGGCTTTAAACCCTAAGGTCCCGGATCTGGTGGACGGGGTCCCGAATCTTCCTTTATCCTCGACAGAGTTTTCTGAGTCGACCAACCTATTGAATCTCACTCTTGTTTCCCGCTTCAAGGACAAGAGTCCATCGGTTGATGATTTTGATCGTTTCATTTTCGGTTCGTGGGATCTCCAAGAACGAGCGGTGGTGGGTTTACTCGACAATAGGCAGATAATGGTTCGCTTCGAGACGGAGGCTGATTTGATAAAAGCATGGTCAAGCGCGCCTTGTTTTTATAAGGGATCCTGTTTTCTGCTACTGCGGTGGTCTTTCGACCTGCACATGAAAAGGGACTCACCTTCAATCGCAGTTTGGGTAAGTTTTCCCAAGCTTCCCCTACCGTTCCAGAACCCTGCAATTATCCGAATGCTTGGAAATATGGTAGGTAGATTCCTTTGCGCGGATAGTCGAACTGAAGCGCTCTGTCATCCAGTGAATCCTCGCGTTTGTGTTGAGATAGACGCATCTAGATCTCGCTTTGAGTATGTTTTTTTCACGATCGGTGAAGAGTACCGCTGTAAACTGCGGGTGATTTATGAAGATTGGATTGATTTCTGTGGGTCTTGCAGGAGGTTAGGGCACTCGACCGAGGTCTTCCGTAGGGGACTTCCTCCTCGGTCGACCAAGGGAGATGGTAAAGGTAAATATATCCCGCCGAACTTGAAGGGGAATAACTGTTTACAGGTTGAGGAGGGTTCTCACTCGAGACCGATGGAGCCGGCTACCAGAGGAGAATGCTCTGGGGTGGCTTCGATGACACTGGATGGGGAATCAGTCAGGACTGGTAAGGTAATTATGGAGGGTGATTCGGGTACTGGTTCTTTGGATGGGAAGGGGCCAGGTAGTCATCCGAATTTGGATTGTTCGAAGGATTCCAGGGGATTGGATCCTGTGGCTCCCCCCTTTATACCTTTGAGTAATATATTCTCTATCATTGCCGAGGATGGTCGATCTGAATGCCTGGAAGAGAATGATTTTGCAGGTAAGGAGAATGGTGACAGGGCCTTAGAGGATCAGTTGGCTGGAGGTTTGGAGACTGAAGTTGGCTTGGTCAGAATGGAGGCTATGGAGGTTATGCAAGAGGGTGACAAGAGACTGGGGTTGGAGGGATCATCCTTGGCTGTTTGCACGGAAACCAGAAACTCCAATGTGGTGGGAGCTGATGAGGGCCAGGTTGAGCAGGGCCTGAAAGCAGTCCCTGCGGCAACAGTGGATGAAGGTGTTTCAGTGGGGGTGCTTCTGCCGGTGATGGAGAACCCTACTACGGGTCAGGATAATAAAGGAAGGGAGTTCCCTTTGGGAGGGACAGAGAAGGTGAGCGGAACAGGTGACCTCTTGTTCAGTGAGGTGGTACAGAGTGAGCAAACCTCTTTTCCAGTCGGAGGGCCTGGTTCACCCACAGTAAGAAGTCGGTCAAGGAAGGATTACTCCTGTCTCCCGCGGCCTATGCAGACTCGTTCAGCATCTAGGAAGAAAGGCAAGGTCGCTGTGTCTTTTGCGAACAACATTGTGACTAAGAGGATTTCACCAGACCCTGTTCTGGAACTTCTCAGGAATCGGGTTCAAAGTCCTCAGTATTGGAGGACACCAGGTTGGGAAACAGCCTCGGCCACTGGAGAAGATGAGTCTGGCAGGGGATGCGGAGAGGAGTACACATTTGATGATTTTTACTGATGTTTTTAGTGTGTTGATTGTTGTTTCTAGGTTTATGTTGTGGTTGTATGCTTGGGCACCGGAAGCCATTAAACCGACTATTGAAAATAAAAAAAAGGATTTCCAGCATCTAACAGTATCTACAAAAAACATACAAAAAAAGAAATTGTGATCTTTTCCATCCAATTGTAATTACAAGTTCCTTCATTACATGCTTTGGATATTTTGAAGTAAACCATTGTTTGGAAGGTAAATGGTTTAACCGTACAGTCCCTAAAAAGTAATTTTTTTATAGTCAACAAACTAAAGTAACCAATTTATTATTGAGTGATGAGAAAATGACCATTAACTTGAGATTCAGCATTTCTCATCAGAGTGTTTACCTTCACCGTGGCAAGGGAATCATCACCTTCCATTAGTGGAGGCTTCGAAGTCTCTATGCCACATGCCATGGGATGGGAAAAAATCCGCTCTCAAATCAACATTTAATATTCATTTGATGATTTGGTTCGGTTATTAAATAAGAGAATGTGATTCTTAGGCAACGTGAAGCAATGACTTGAATGATATATAAAATTAAGCAAATTCTTTAAGTGTCTAACTTGAATTTTTATAGAAAAAGATTATAACCCTAAATTCATCAATGATAAGACAACAATTCTTATTGAAGAAAAAAATTGAGAAAAAATAATTTTCTTTCCTACAAACCTGAGGAGATTTGGCATCAATTCATATACTCCTTGTTCCAAAGAAATCAGCTGGTTGAAACATATAAGATACAACCTAGGTATGCAGTAAACCATTAAATAAAATGAAAGAAGAAAAATGCATTTAAGGAACCATGAAGTCCATCTTGTATCGCTATAAAAAAGTCATTAAAACTGAGGAATCCTTGGCGTTTAGAATCTACAATGGCCCATACATTTTAAACATGAAATGCATAAAAAAATAGTTAAGAACAATGGAAATCTGTAATCGATATAAGAGTGAAAATGAGAATACAAATATGAGCTTCAAATCTTCAAGTTATTCAGAAAAGGAAAATTCAACTATAATCTACAAGTTATTTAGAAGAACATTGACATCGTACTCACATAATGGAAGTAGAGATTCTCTGTAGGCATGTTGTCTTTTATTTTTCTGTTTGATCCTGTAGCGATTTTTTTCTCGGCTACCGTTTCTAGAGGCACTGTCGACATAGAAGATGTTCGATATGAATAATTTGTGTTAATTTGTAATGTAGTTAGAAGTATATAACTTCAGTAAGGAAAATTAGACAGAACTAACCATTGATAAATAATGGTGGTAATGGGATGTGTGTGTCTCCATGTGTGATGCCATTTGTTGGCAGTGATCCACTTATTGAACTGTCCTATTAAAGTGAAAAGCTGCTGTAAGACTCCACGCACTGCAAATATATTAGAAGATATGCGGAATCTGAAATGAGATAGACAGTGATTAAGACAACATTATTTTGAAGATATATTTGAAATAGGTGAATTAAAAGTAGACTACCGCAATGCAGAAATTGATTTGTGTTGCAGTATCCTGGAATTAATAGCTGTGTGTGAAATTATAGATTAGTGTACATGATAGAGAAAAATGTGCTCCCTCATGATGTTTCACTTCTTGAACTGTTCTTGGAATATGGAGTCTAGAGAGATAGTTTAATATTGTTTGTTGCAAACTAATGATGAAAGTTACCCGGTTGATACATGTGCAGGAAGCTTCTCCAGTGGCAATTTGTACCTGAACACAGAGGAGTATTATGGGATGATTTTTATGGTGTATGTAAAGAAGGACCGTCGTGGGTTTATGTTGGAGTGTTTTAGGGTTTTTGGTAGCTGATTCTGGAACTATCAGATGTAGGGTTTCGGGTAGCTGATTTGGAGCGAGGTGAACATCGAATATGTTACAAGCATAAAGTCACGGTAAATGGAGGATCAATAGAAGATAATCGGAAGAGCCATAGGTGTAGTTTCTGATTTTTGATGATGTGGAGGTAGATTACGTGGAGTCAGAGCACGCGGAGGCGGAGCACGCGGGTGTGGAGCACCCAAATGGGGAGAAGACAGAGGACGCAGAGTTGGAAGAGGCAAAGATGGAGAATGCGAATGCGGAGGACGTGGAGTCGGAGCACACAGATGCGGAGCACGTGGAGGCTAAGCACGCGGAGGCGGAGCACGCGGAGGCAGAGCACATGGAGGCAGAGCACGTGGAGGCGGAGCATGTGGAGGGGGAGCACGCGGTGGTGGAGCAGTCGGCAGGAGACAAGAATCTGGAAGTGGAGAGGCATATGAGCATCGTGGAGTAATGCAGAAACCCTAACCCAACCAAAATCCCGATCAAGTTCTAGACGCCTCGGTGGAAGTCAATTATCGAAGGGCACGCCGGGTGTTTGGGTTGAAGGTAGTAGGTATAATGGTAATTTGGTATGAATTTCTATTGATGTGGCTTAATGGTGGGGTGAAACATAAGCTTGGGAACACCCAGGTTTAGTAGATATATTAGATTAATGTCACGACCTGACCCTACCCAGGCTCGAGCCGCAACTACCCCAAGCCCGCCTCCATAGGTCGGGGGCTGGCGACCAGCGCCAAAGGCATAATAACTCGGAGAGGCCATTGCCTAAGTACCTATACACACACACGCAACACACTCAATGCAAAAGTGCAGAGTAAAAGAGAAAAGAGAAGTAAAGTAAAGGGAGACTGCTATAAATAAACCACAAAGTGCATCAACCTAAAAACAATACAAAGCAAGTGCTGAAAGTAAAATGAAAAAGAAAAGGGGAAAACACGCGCCCAACCAGAAAAGGTGCCATAACCCGGCAACAGCTAAACAAAAGAAAAACAGCTGGAAGAGTCGCCCACCTGGAACCCAACTACGACCACCACACGCGGTCCAAGCTCCCAAACTCTTAAGCTCCACCGAAGTCACGACCAACCTGTCCGTCGTCTACAAGGGCACACCAAGTGCGGGAAAATCCCAAGCAGGGATGAGTATAAAAATACTCATTAGGATACCTTGAAGGCTCAAGGGAGAAACAAAGGAGGTAATGAAGGGTGAGAAGTGGAGAAAATAGGAAAAGTAAATGAGTACAACCGAGAGTGTAGTAAAGAGTACAATAGAGAGTCCAACTTAACCCAACAAGAGAAAGAAAGTAGACTCATCCAAACACAAGGAGCTGGAAATGATGAGAAGATGATCTTCTCATCGAGTCTTCACTACCTATAGTAGGAGAGTGGACTCGTCCGACCACAAGAAGCTAGACACGGAAAGCACATGTCATACCCCGTGCGTCCTCGCCTCTCCTGGAAGGAGAGTAAAAAAACCCCAAGAATTGGGTACTAGAACAAGGTATATACATATATATATGCTCTGTCAAGAAGCCCGAACAAGATTGTAAGGGTATCTCCATCCCGTAGCTCAACCCAAGAAAGTGAGTATCCAACAGTCCCAGAAGAAAACACCATCGATGCCCAGTATCCCACACGTCTAGCCCGAACTCTAAGTCAATGGGCTCAAATCACTGCACCTTGACATTATCCGCTTTGGGCGGCATTGAGTCTCCCACACAGTTTTATGTCGCGTCACAAGGACACCTCCCGTTGTGGAAAATTCCCCTCGTACTTGAGAGTTCTGGGGGAACGTCAAGCCACAGCTCGTCACTGCCCCACAGTCAAAGGTCTCCTCAATGTCAACAGGCGACCCTCTACCCAGCCCCACTAGAGGGTAATCCCTAGAAGTCAATGGGTTCCCACTGGAGGGAGACCTAGTAAGAGCCTATGGGTGCCACACTGCCCAGTTTTGTAACAGGGTAATCTACTGGAGGGATACCCAACTAAAGTCGGCGACGAGACCACTGCCCAGCCCAGCTAGAGGTAACACAGCATCGGGGACCACTGCCTAGCCCAGCTGGAGGTAAGCACGGCATCGGGGACCACGGCCCAACCCAGCTGGAGGTAAGTCCAGCATCAGGGACCACTGCCCAGCCTTGCTTGAGGTAAACCCGGAACTGCTCTAGACATCCCTGCTGGATGGTACTGCTTACTGAACACCACTGTACTGGCCATCCCTGCTGGATGGTAACCCACTGGCCATCCCTGCTGGATGGTACAACTGCCGATCCCTGCTCGAAACAACCTCAACCCTGCTGGTAAAAACCTACTGGGTAGAGGACGGGTGCCCGCGTAATGTGTTGGTCACACCAAAACCAAAATAACTCTACCAGGGAACATGGAGTGACGGGACAAACTCCCCGGGCCCCTCAGGGCGATCATGCTCCAATCTGCTATGTCACTGTCGAAGCGGACCGTGACAACTCATCCCAGAAAGTGGGGAAACACCCAAACTGTATGAACACCCGAAGTCGCAATTGGTGTCGCAGTCCGGTGAAAGGGGCATGGTACTGAAACCCCTTACAGCTGAAGAAAAAGAGGAACCAAACCATCTCTACTGGCCAAAACCATCGAGAATAGAACCAGGGGGAAAACACTCAACCCTAGTGGTCAAAACCATCAAGAAGAGGAACAGGGGAAAACTCAACCCTGCTGGTCAAAAAAATGAACACAGAGCCAGGGGAAAACTCAGCCCCACTGGTCAACAAACGAGAACAGAACTAGGGGAAGACTCAACCATGCTGGTCAAAAGTCGAGAACCGAGGAAACCTCTACATCGCGAGAGGTCAAAAGTACGTAAAGCAGAACCCGACACGCATATGGGGCCCACACGACGTGTGACCCCAAGTCAACCCCAACCATGTGCACAAAAATTCTCAGATACCAATATCCACATGCACCTCCCAGCGTTTCCGTATACTCCCAGAGTATACCACGTCTCCATCCAAAAAGGCTAACGTGCACACGACACCCATCGTCAACGCGAAGGCGTAAACATAACAACTCCAACTTTCCACCTCAATGGATGAGGTATGTCCAACCACATATCTTCAAAAATTTACTTCACTCACACGGGAGTGCACGCGATCTCACGCCAAGGGTTCGCACCCGAACACGGTAAGAAGAACCGTCACTAGAGCACCCTTCATATTTCTACATTTTATAAGATTGCGTAAGAGGCTCCCCTAGCCTGAACAGATTACACCGTTTTACTCTTCGCCGAAAAACATGCGAGATCGACTACTTACTCACCTCCAACGGATATCCGACAGAAAAGTCGCCAACACCGCTTTACGCCCAAACGACATCCCGTGATCACGAGCCTCGGCCCTGATAACAGTCGGGCGCAACACACCATTGAGATCCCCTTGGGAAAATACGTAAAAGGACTACTTACTTGAGTGCAACAGATATCCAGAGAAAAAGATGCATTCCGGCGCACCTCACACTAGCGGAGCTACGTGGGACTCGCACCTCGACCCCGAAGCACAACGAACGGATCACACCATTGCGATCTTCTCGAAAAAGTACACATGATGGACTATTCACTAGTCCAAAACAGACACCCGGTGATAAAGCTGGAAATCATTGCCAACTCCCAAAAACGACCCTCACGGGGCCCGCAACAGTGTGCGAAATTAAAGCCGGAAGACTGCGCCAATGCAATGCCCTTGGAAAAATACCCAAAAACAACTGCTTGCACGCCCCGAACGGACTACCGAAGAGAAAGTCGCTAAATGCTACTCACAGATGAACAGAAGGGTCGTGGGTCCCACGTCTCATTTCTATTTTCAATGCCCAAATACGCCGTGGAACACTCCGCCTCGATGCCAGGGTTGCAATGCCACTGACGGCGCTCAAAACGGACGTCGGACGCGTCTGCGCCGTCCAAAACAAAATCCCCTGAAAAAATGTCAATTCACTAAAAGACGCGTCGTGCCTCCGAGGCCCATCTTTTCGAGAATTAAAAATTCCTGAAACCTTCTAAAAAGGTCTTCCTCGACGTCTGGAGTACACGTCTATAGACGGCATGCAAAACGGACGCCCATAGCGGAAATTACGGGCGCCCGAGTCGAGGGGGCAATGCCCCTTGGGCGGGACCGGCCTGGGACGGCCGGTCCCGTCATTCTAGGCTGGGCTGCAGTTCAACCGCATGGCCCAGCCACTGACCTGCAGTCCACGCACTGACCGGCCTGTGTCCGGTCGCTTGGTCTGCACGAAGACCCACTGAAGGCGGGTCGCTGTTCCCCCGGGGGTCGTGCGCCGCTACCCCGGCCTTCTGCACTGCGGCCGTCGCCTGGAGCTCGTCGCACCACGCGGAGCCACCGCAGCTGAGGAGCCCGCCGCCATGCCAAAGAACTCCAGAGCCCAATGCTGAAGCCACCGCCTGGAGCTCCGCCGTGCCGCCGCCTGGACCTCGCCGGACCGCCGGAACCCGCCGGGAAACACCACCAAAACCCGCAAACTTCGCCAAACAACCGTGACCTCCTCCAAACTCGCATTTACAAACCGAAAATTATGATGGAAAGGCCAGAAATTATACTACACGACCATGGGATTTGATTGCAATATTCTATGGAAATTTGATGGTATAATTGAATTGAAAGAAAGGTTCAGAAATGAAAACGCAAACCAAAACCTCCTACCTCGTTGGGCTTCGCCCGACACTTCCCGCACGATCTGCCAAAGCCGATCCGCGATCACATTCTTAGATAGGTGGGGAGGAGGGGTTGAGGTTGAGAGCTCCTTGGTTGGGAGATCCTTCCGCCAGGAGGTGCAAAACATAGGAGAGAGGTGGGGTGAGGGTTTAAATAAGTAAAAATTACGTAAAATTTTAATTAAGTTAAACCCCCGATTTAACCCGCAACCGAAACGCTCGACGGGGTTGAGGTTAAGCATCCCCTAGGGTAAACACCACGTTCTGAGTGCAACTAAGGTCTTGGAATTTTAATCGGAGGGCCCTTTCAAAAGTTATTAAACTCAACGCCCGAGGCCGCCAAATTACGATAATGACCTCGGGGCCATTTTTCACTGACGACCCGCGCCCACGAAACTTACACCCCTCCTAGGGTAAACGACATGCTCCAAACTCAACAGTGCCCTCGGTTTTACAATCCAAGACACCGTTTATGAGATACATTAGTTAAGACGTTAAACTAATAAATTATTTATTTATTTTTATCCATTCCACACTCCGATAGTGAGCGAGGGGTCCAAACGTCCCACGCCGACATGTTTTATGTCATTCCTAAAGTAAACACCCCATTCCGGACCCATCCGTACAATCAGAATTCTGATTTGGATCACTGTTTAGGAGTTATCCCATTTATTTAGAATGCATGTGTGAACGCACTGAAAATTTAATTCCGGCCACACCGGGGCTCAGAATCGCACACCGTCTGAAGGCGCTGCTCTGGAATAACATCATGAAATATTCCAAAGTCTTTTGCAAAAAAAAACAGGGTTCTTACATAATTCCCTCCTTCAATATTTTTGTCCCTGAAAAGAAAAACCAGGGAACAACTCAGGGTACTAAGCCGACACCTGGCTCTCCCGTACCTAGAAGAACTCTAGCACAGTCTCGCGTCACTGCGCAAAGACCAAAGGATTTGATCTGTTCATGCGAGGTCTTCCCTTGCCGATGACGTGCATAGGAGTATGCACACATCTCCTCAGGTGAGTCACGCGGGATATTCTATTCACCCAAACCATCCATTGGGGTTAGGGAAAGGCGGTAGGGAACCTCGCCATCCCTTTGCACTGTCTCAAACGGCCCGAAGGCTCTTGGGGGATGCTCACCTCCCTGACTGAACCCTTACGTCGCATGCCACGACTGGAATCACTGCCCGCACTTGGAACAAGGCATGGTGATTCCCTCCTTCAGAATATCCATATGGTGGAACATCTGAGGATATCTGGTCGCGCAAGGTTTCACAGTAGATGTCTCTAAACCAAGACTCTCTTACTCGCTCGGAGAGTGATGGAGTCGACGCCATCGACTAAAGAGGAAGGTTACACACCATCTACTCTACCAACAAAGGGTTACACCCGACACCATGCGTCACCCTGATGTCAACTCAAAAAAGAAGCAGGGAGAAAATAGTTTCACACACAGATTCTAAAAATTATACTGCAAAAAGTCGAAGAGCTATAGAGTGTACCTCTTATCACCTCATGCTCTACAGGATCGTAGAAATCCAAAGCTTGCGGCTGTCTGTGGTCCCAACAGTCAGCTCCCGGAGCTTGACGTGGACCACCTAGTGGTGATGGGAATACCTCGTGTTGTCGTCCCACACTACCAGCTTCTCCTGCTCCTCTGCTAGCACCACCTCTTTGGGTAATACTCCAATCACGGCGCTCCCTCTGTCGTGGTGGTGCACCCGCTGCCTGCCCGGCATTCTCAGTGTGCCTGGTCGGGCAGTCCCCTGCCAAGTGACCTCGCTCATCGCAAGCATAACAACGACTCTTTCCGGGCCGATCTACTGCCCTCTGGTGCCACTGTGGTGTACAACCACGCCCCTAAGTCCGGTTGTCAAAAATCCACCTGCGTTGAGGTTCTGCTTTCCGATGCCTGCTAGCTGTGGCAAACGTCTCAGCACTAACGTGCATGCTGCCACCACCAACACTAGAACGTGACAGGAATCTCTCTATCGCCAAAGCCTGCTCTAGCACCCTGACATATGTGGAAATGCACAAGGTCACTATGACAACATGAATCTCTCTGCGGAGACCCTGCTCGAACTTCCGTGCTTGGAAGTTGTCGTCGTGGACCAAGTCCGGCTAAAAGCGTGCATGGTCTGCGAAACTAGCCGTGTACTCGGACACCATCATCCCTCCCTGCTGAAACTGTAGGAGCTCTTGAATCCAAATAGAGCACAAGAAGGAGAGGAAAAACTCCTCATGAAACAACAACTGAAAGTCGCACCAGGAAAGTGATGACTCGTAAAGAAACTGAGTAACCAGACTCCACCAACGCCAAGCTACTCCGCGGAAATGGTTGGCTGCCAAAGACACTCCCTGATCTGTCAGCGTTTGCACAAGCCTGAAAAGGAGAACCACTATCTCTATCCAAATCTCCACTGCCTGAGGGTTTGGCTCACCCCTGAAACTCCGCGGTCGCTGTCGCTGGAACTCACGGAGCGCGCTCAAGCTCAGTCTGCTCTGCTGAAGCTGTCAGCTGCTCAACAGGTGGGGGTGCTGCTACCGGACCACCCAGAGAAAGGGGCTCACATGATGGGTCATGGACTGTGGCCTCGTAGCTCACAGGGTCGTCATCATGAACCAAATCTGGTATACTGGCTGGCTATCTTCGTGGAGACATCCTGAATATTATCAAGGAGTGTCGTGGTCAGATGAGCATATTTGTATATAACAATAACAATAATGGGGAGCTGACTCAAGAAGGACTATAAAAGAATCAATACTATGTAATGCACAAACCAATTTTTCCTACAACGAGTGTCTCAGCATGCCGAGTTGACAAGCGGGTTATTAGGGTCCTGGTGAATGGATACGTCGGTCGCCACACCATCACTGGACACACTGGCCTAAGAGCCGCTCTCGAGACACGTTAACACTGTTTCCCTAAATCCCAACCAATTCTTTTTTAGGGATATCCGAACAACGTCCCAAGGAACAAACCAGATCTGATACCACTTTGTCACGACCCAACCCTACCCAGGCTCGAGCCGAAACTACCCCAATCCCGCATCCATAGGCCAGGGGCTGGCGACCAGTGCCGAATGAAAAATAACTTGGGGAGGCCTTTGCCTATGTACCTGGACACACTCACGCAGCACACTCAATGCAAAAGTGTATAGTAAAAGAGAAAAAACAAGTAATGTAAAGGGCGACTGCTATAAATAAACCACAAAGTGCATCGACCATTAAATAGAACAAAGCAAGTGCTGAAATTAAACTGAAAAAGAAAAGGGGAAAACACGCGCCCAACAAGAAAAGGTTCCATAACCTGACAACAAGTAAATAAAAGAAAAACAGCTGGAAGGGTCCCCCACCTAGAACCCGACTATGACCACCACACGTGATCCAAGCTCCCAAACTCCTAAGCTCCACTGAAGTCACGACCAAATTGTCTGTCGTCTGCAACGGAACACTAAGTGCGGGAAAATCCCAAGCAGGGGTGAATATGAAAATACTCAGTAGGATACACCAAAGGCTCGAGGGAACAACAAAGGAGTTACCGAAGGGTGAGCAATAGAGAGAACAGGAAAAGTAAAGGAGTACAACCGAGATTGCAGTAAAGAGTATAGTAGAGATCCCAACTCAACCCAACAAGAGAAAGAAAGAAGACTCGTCCAAACACAAGGAGCTGGAAATGGTGAGAAGATGATATTCTCGTCGAGTCTTCTCTACCTATAGCAGGAGAGTGGACTCTTCCAACCACAAGAAGCTAGGCACAGAAAGCACGTGGCATACCCTGCACGTCTTCGCCTCTCCGGGAAGGACAGTAGCCAAAACCCAAGAACTGGGTACTATAAAGAGGTATATACATATATATATGCTCTGTCAAGAAGTCTGAACAAGATCGTAAGGGGATCTCTATCCCGTATATCAGCCCGAGAAAGTGAGTATCCAATAGTCCCAGAAGAAAACACCATCGATGACCAGCATCCTGCACGTTTAGCCCGAACTGCAAGTCAAGAGGCTCAAATCACCGCACCTCGACACTATCCGCTTTGGGCAGCACTGAATCAGCCGCATGGTTTTAGGTCGCGTCACAAGGATGTGTCTCGGTGGGGAAAACACCCCTCGTACTTGAGTGTTCTATGGGAACGTCAAGCCACATCTCTTCACTACCCCGCAGTCGAGAGGTCTCCTCAAAGTTGACAGGCGACCCCCTATCCAAACCCGCTGGAGGGTAATCTCTGGAAGTCGACGGGTTCCCACTGGAGGGAGACCCGGCAAGAGTCGACTGGTGCCACACTGCCCAGTCCCGTAACAGGGTAATCCACTAGAGGGTGACCCAGCTAAAGTCAGCGACGAGACCACAAACCAGCCCACCTGGAGGTAACCCAGCATCGGGGACCACTTCCCAGCCCAGCTCGAGGTATGCCCGGCATCGGAGAACCACTATCCAGCCCAATTGGAGGTAAGCCTGGCATCAGGGACCACTACCAAGTCCCGCTAGAGGTAAACCCAGAACAACTCTGGCTATCCCTCCTGGATGGTACTTCTCGGTGAACACTGTTGTACTGTCCATCCCTACTGGATGGTAACCCATTGGCCATCCATGCTGGATTGTACAACTAGCGAGCCATGCTCGAAACAACCTCATCCCTGCTTGTAACAACCTCTTGGGTAGAGGATCGGTGCCCGCGTAATGTGTTGGTCACACCAAAACCACAAGAACTCAACCAGGGAACACTGAGTGGTAGGAGAAACTCTCTGGGCCCCTCAAGGCGATCACGCTCTAATCCGCTGAGTCACTGTCGAAGCGGACCAGGACAACTCACCCCAGAAATTGGGGAAACACCCACATTGTAAGAACACCCGAAGTCGCAAACGGTTTCGTAGTTCGGTGAAAGGGGCATAGTACTGAAACCCCATACAGCTGAAGAAAAAGAGGAACCAAACCATCTCTGCCAGCCAAAACCATCGAGAATAGAACCAGGGAAAAAACACTCAACCCTGCTAGTCAAAACCATCGAGAAGAGGACCAGGGGAAAACACAACCTTGCTAGTCAAACAAACGAGCACAGAGCCAGGGGAAAACTCAACCCTGCTGGTCAATAAATGAGTACAGAACCAGGGGAAGACTCAACCCTACTGGTCAAAAGTTGAGAACCGAGGAACCCTCTACGTCACGAGAGGTCAAAAGTACGTAAAGCAGAACATGACACGCACATGGGCCCCACAAGACATGTGACCCCAAGTCAACCCCAACAAAGTGCAAAAACCTTCTCAGGTACCAACATCCACATGTAACTCCCAGCATTCCCGTATACTCCCAGAGTATACCACGTCTCTAGCCAAAAAGGCTAACCTGCACACGTCGCCCATCGTCAACGCAAAGGCATAAATGTAACAACTCCAACTTTCCACCTCAACGGCTAAGGTACATCCAAACACATCTCTTCAATCATTTACTTCACTCACATGAGAGTGCACGCGATCTCACGCCAAGGGTTCGCTCCAGAACACAGTAAGAAGAACCGCCACCGAAGCACCCTTCATATTTCCACATTTAATAAGATCGCGTAAGAGGCTCCGATCACCTGAACAGATTAAACCATTTTACACATCGCAGAAAAACATGCGAGATCGACTGCTTACTCACCTCCAACGGATATCCGACGAAAAAGTCGCCAACACCGCTATACTCCTGAACGACGTCCCGTGATACCAAGCCTCAGCCCCGAAAACAGTCGAGCGCATCACACCATTGTGATTCCCACAGGAAAACACGTAAAAAGGACTGCTCATTTGAGTGCAACTGATATCCGGAGAAAAAGATGCATTCTGGTGCACCTCACAGGAGCGATGCTACGTGGGACCCACACCCCGGTCCCGGAGCACAATGAACGGATCACAACGTTGTGATCTTCTCAAAAAATTACACAAGATGGACTATTCAGTTGTCCAAAACGGACACCCGGTGATAAAGATGGAAACCACCGCCAACTCCCAAAACGGCCCTCACGGGGCACGCCCTGGCATGTGAAATTAAAGCGGTCAGACTACGCTAATTCAATGCCCTCGGAAAAAAACCCAAAAACGACTGCTCGCACGCCCCGAATGGACGATCGAAGAGGAAGTCACTAAACGCTGCTCACAACTCAATAGATGGGCCATGGGGCCCATGCCTAATTTCTAGTTTCAACGCCAGAATATGCCCTGTAAAACTCTGCCTCGATGCTAGGGTTGCAATTCCACTGACGGCGCTCAAAACAGACATCGTACGCGCCCGCGCTGTCCAAAACAAGATACCCCGAAAAAATGTCAATTCACTTAAAGACGCTTCACGCCTCTGAGGCCCCTCGTTTCGGGAATTAAAAATTCCCAAAATCTTCTCAAAACGTCTGCCTCGACGTCTGTAATATACTGTCGCAGACGGCATGCAAAATGGACGCCGGTAGCGGAAATTATGGGCATCTGAGTCGAGGGGGCAATGCCACTTCGGCGGGACCGGCATGGCCAGCCGGTCCGGCAGTTCTGAGCCGGGCTGCAGTTCAACCGCGCAGCCCAGTCGCTTACCTGCGGTCCACGCACCGACCGGCCTATGGTCGGTCGCTTGTTCCGCGCGAAGACCCGCCGAAGGCGGGTTGCTGTTCCCCCGTGGGGTCGCACATAGCGACCCCGCCCTTCTTCACTGCGGTCGTCTCCTGGAGCCCGCCGCACCGCGCAAAGCCTTCATGGCTGAGGAGCCCACTGCCACGCCGAAGACTGCCGGAGCCCGCTGCCGAATCCCCCGACTGGACCTCACCGGACCGCCAGAACTCGCCGAGAAACACCACCAAAACCCCAAAACTTCTCCGAACAACCACGGCCTCCTCCAAACTCGGATTTACAAACCAAAAATTGCGTTGGAAAGGAAATAATTTATACTACACGACCATGGGATTTGATTGCAAAATTCCATGGCAATTCGATGCTATAATTGAATTTAAATAAAGGTTTGGAGATGAAAACGCAAACCAAAACCTCCTACCTCGTTGGGATTCGCCCGACGCTTCCCGCACAATCCGCTGGAGCCGATCCGCGATCACCTTCTTGGAGAGATGCGGAGGAGGGATTGAGGTTGAGAGCTCCTTGGTTTGGAGGTCCTTCTTCCAGGAGGTGAAAAACAGAGGAGAAAGGTGGGGTGAGGGTTTAAATAAGTAAAAATTAAGTAAAATTTTAATTAAGTTAAACCCCCGATTTAACTCGCAACCAAAACCCTCAATGGGGTTGTGGTTAAGCCTTTCCTAAGGTAAACACCACGTTTTGAGTGCAACGGCGGTCTCGAAATTTTAATCTGAGGCCCCATTCAAATGTTATTAAACTCAACGCCCGAGGCCTCCAAATTACGATAACGCCCTCGGGGCCATTTTCCACTGAAGGCCCATACCCGCGAAACTTACACCCCTCCTAAGGTAAAAGGAACGCTCCAAACTCAACGGTGCCCTAGGTTTTCCAATTCAAGCTACCATTTAATAGATAATTGTGTTAAGTCGTTAAACGAATAAATTAATTATTTAATTTATCTATTCCACACTCTGATAGCGAGCGAGGGGTCCAAACGTCCCGCACCGACATGTTTTATGTCGTTCCTAGGGTAAAACCCCCATTCCGGACCCATCCGTACACTCAGACTTCTGATCTGGATCACCGTCTAGGAGTTATCCAATTTATTTGGCATGCACAGTGTGGACGCACTGAAAAATTTAATTTCGGCCACATTGGGTCTCGGAATCGCATGTCGTTTGAAGGCACTGCTCTGGAATAACATCATGAAATATTCCAAAGTCTTTCACTGAAAAAACTGGGTTCTTACATCAATCCCTCTTTCATGATTTTCGTCCCCGAAAAAAAAAACCAGGGAACAACTCAGGGTACTAAGCCCGCACCTAGCTCTCCCGTACCCAGAAGAACTCTTGAACAGTCTCGTGTTACCACACACAGACCAAAGTATTTGATCTGTTCATTTGAGGTATGCACTTGTTGATGACGTGGATAAGAGCACGCACACATCTCCTCAGGTGAGTCACGCGGGAGACACTATGCACCCAAACCAGCCTTTGGGGTTAGCGAAAGGCGGTAGGGAACCTCGCCATCCCTTTACACGGTCTCAAACGGCCCAAAGGCTCTCAAGGGTAGCTCACCTCCCCGACCGAACCCTTAGGTCGCATGCCGAGGCTGGAATCACTGCCCGCACCTAGAAAAATTCCCACTGATTCCCTCCTTTAGAATATCCATATGGTGGAACAACCGAGGATATCTGGTCCTGCAAGGTTTCACAGTCGATGTCTCTCTACCAAGACTCTCTTACATGCTCGGAGAGCGATGGAGTCGACCCCATCGACTAACGAGGAAGGTTACACACCTTCTACTCTACCAACACAGAGTTACACCCGACGCCCAGCGTCACCCTGGTGTCAACTCAAAAAAGGAGAAGGGAGAAAAGAATTTCACACACAGAGTCTAAAAATTCTACTGCAAAAATTAGAAGATCTGTAGAGCGTACCTCTTATCACCTCACGCTCTGCAGGATCGTAGACATCCAAAGCTTGCGTTTATCCGCGGTCCCAACTGTTAGCTCCTAGAGCCTGACGTGGACTGCCTAGTGGTGATAGGAAGACCTCGGGATGTCATCCCACACTACTATCTCCTCCTTCTCCTATGATAGAACCACCACTCTAGGTACTACTCCGATCACGGTGCTGCCTCTATCGTGGTGGTGCACCCGCTGCCTGCCCGACATTCTCAGCATGCCTGGTCGGGCAGTCCCATGCCAAGTGACCTCGCTCATCGCAAGAATAACACTGAATCTCTCCGGGATTCACTGGTGCCCTCCGGCGCCACTGTGGTGTACGACCATGCCCCTGAGTCTGGTTGTTAGAAAGCCACCTGCGTCGAGGTTCTGCTTGACGACACTCGCTAGCTGCATCAAACGTCTCGGCTCCAACGTGCCTGCTGCCACCACCAACTCTAGAACGTGACAGGAAGCTCTCTGTCGCCAATGCTTGCTCTAGAACCCCGACATACGTGGGAATGCACAAGGGCACTATAACAGCACAGATCTCTCTATGGAGACCCTGCTCGAACATCCACGCTCGGAAGTTGTCGTCGTGGACCAAGTCCAGGTAAAAGTGTGCACGTTCTGTGAAACTAGCCATGTACTCGGCCACCGTCATCCCTCCCTGCTGAAACTGCAGGAGCTCCTGAATCCAAACAGATCGCAAGCAGGAGGGGAAAAACTCTTCAAAAAACAACAACTAAAAGTCACCCCACGAAAGAGACAACTCGTCAAGAAACTGAGTCACCAGACTCCACCAACGCCAAGCTGCTCCGTGGAAAAGTTTGGCTTCCAAAGCCACTCCTTGATCTGTCGGCGTCTGCACAAGCCTGAAAAGGAGAACCACTATCTCTAGCCAAACCTCCACTGCCTGAGGGTCTAGCTCACCAATGAATCTCAGCGGTCGTTATCACTGGAACTCACGGAGCGCGCTCAACCTGTGATCAAGCTCAGTCTGCTCTGCTGAAGCTGTCTACTGCTCAACAGGTGGGGGTGCTGCTACCGGCCCACCTAGAGAAAGGGGCTCCCATGATGGGTCCTGGACTGTGGCCTTGTAGCTCATAGGGTCTTCGTCACGAACCAAAGCTGGTATACTGGCTGGCTATCTTCAAGGGTACATCCTAAATATTATCAAGGAGTGACGCAGTCAGATGAGCATATATGTATATAACAATAAAAACAATGGGGAGCTGACTCAATAAGGACAGTCAACGACTCAATCCTATGTGATGCACAAACCAATTTTCCCTGCAACGAGTGTCTCAACATGCCGAGTCGACAAGCGGGTTATCAGGGTCCTGGTGAATGGATATGTCGACCGTCGCACCATCACTGGACTCCCTGGCCTGAGAGCCGCTCTCGAGACACGTTAACACTGTTTCCCTAAATCCCAACCAATTATTTTTTAGGGATGTCGAAACAACGTCCCAAGGAACGAACCAGCTCTGATACCACTTTTTCATGACCCGACCCTACCCAGGCTCGAGCCGCAACTACCCCAAGCCCGCCTCCATAGGCCAGGGGCTGGCGACCAGTGCCAAAGACACAATAACTCGGGGAGGCCTTTGCCTAAGTACTTGTACACACTCACGTAGCAAACTCAATGCAAAAGTGCAGAGTAAAACAGAAAAGGAAAGTAAAGTAAAGTGAAGCTGCTATAAATAAACCACAAAGTGCATCGACCTCTAAACAGTACAAAGAAAGTGCTGAAAATAAACTGAAAAAGAAAAGGGGCAAACACGTGCCCAACCAGAAAAGGTTTCACAACCCAGAAACAGGTAAACAAAATAAAAAACAGCTGGAAGGGTCCCCCACCTGGAACCCGACTACGACCACCGCACATGGTCCAAGCTCACGAACTCCTAAGATCCACTGAAATGACGACCAACCTGTACGTCGTCAGCAATGGCACACCAAGTGCGGGCAAAGCCCAAGCAGGGGTGAGTATAAAAATACTCAGTAGGATACCCCAAAGGCTCGAGGGAGCAACAAAGGAGGTACCGAAGGGTGAGCAGTAGAGCGAACATGAAAAGAAAAGGAGTACAACCGAGAGTGTATTAAAGAGTACAGTAGAGAGTCCAGCTCAATCCAATAAGAGAAAGAAAGTAGACTCCTCCAAACACAAGGAGATGGAAATGGTGAGAAGATGATCTTCTCGTCGAGTCTTTGCTACCTATAATAGGAGAGTGGACTCGTCGAACCACGAGAAGCTAGACACGGAAAGCATGTGGCATACCTCGCGCGTCTTCGCCTCTCTTGGAAGGAGAGTAACCAAAACACAAGATGTGGGTACTAGAATGAGGTATATACATATATATATGATCTGTCAAGAAGCCCGAACAAGATCGTAAGGGGATCTCCATCCCGTAGCTCAGCCCAAGAAAGTGAGTAGCCAACAGTCCCAGAAGAAAACACCATTGATGCCCAGCATCCCGCACGTCTAGCCTAAATTTCAAGTCAAGGGGCTCAAATCACCGCACCTCGACACTATCCGCTTTGGGCGTCACTGACTCACCCACACGATTTTAGGTCGCGTCACAAGGATGCGTCTCTGTGGGAAAAACACAACTCATACTTGAGTGTTCTGGGGGAACGTCAAGCCACGCCTCATCACTGCCCCGCGGTCGAGAGGTCTCCTCAATGTCGACAGGCGATCCCCTGCACAACCTTGCTGGAGGGTAATCTTTCGAATTCATTGGGTTCCCATTAGAGGGAGACCCGACAAGAGTCGATGGGTGCCACACTGTCCAGTCCCGTAACAGGGTAAGCCACTGGGGGGGAGACCTGGCTAAAGTCGACAACGAGACCACTACCCAACCAAGTTGGAGGTAACCCAGCATCGGGGACCATTGCCCAGCCCAGCTAGAGGTAAGCCCGGCATCGGGGACCACTGTCCAGCCCAGCTGGAGGTAATCCCGACATCGGGGACCATTGCCCCGCCCTGTTAAATGTAAACCCGGAACTGCTCTGGCCATCCCTGCTGGAAGGTACTGCTCGGTGAACACCGTTGTACTGGCCATCCCTGCTCGCTGGTAACCCACTGGCCATCCCTACTGGATGGTACAACTGGTGAGCCCTGGTCGAAACAACCTTATCCCTGCTGGTAACAACCTCCTGGGTAGAGGATCAGTGCTCGCGTAATGTGTTGGTCACACCAAAACCACAAGAACTCTACCAGGGAACACGGAGTGACGGGAGAAACTCCCCGAGCCCCTCAGGGTGATCACGGTCCAATCCACTAAGTCACTGTTGAAGCGGACCGAGATAACTCATCCTAGAAATTGGGGAAACACCCACACTGTACGAACTCTCGAAGTCGAAAACGGTGTCGCAGTCCGGTGAAAGGGGCACGATACTGAAACCCCTTACAGCTGAAGAAAAAGAGGAACCAAACCATCTCTGCCAGCCAAAACCATCGAGAACAGAACCAGGGGTAAATCACTCAACCATGCTGGTCAAAACCATTGAGAAGAGGACCAGGGGAAAACTCAACCCTACTGGTCAAACAAACGAGCACAGAGCCAGGGGAAAACTCAACCCCACTAGTCAACAAACGAGAATAGAACCCGGGAAAGACTCAACCCTGCTGGTCAAAAGTCGAGAACCGAGGAACCCTCTACGTCGTGACAGGTCAAAAGTACGTAAAGCAGAACACGACACGCACATGGGTCCCACACAACGTGTGACCCCAAGTCAACCCCAACCATGTGCACAAACGTTCTCAGGTACCAACATCCACATGTACCTCCCACCGTTCCCATATACTCCTAGAGTATACCACGTCTCCAGCCAAAAAGGCTAACGTGCACATGAGACCCATCGTCAACACGAAGCCGTAAACGTAACAACTACAACTTTACACCTCAACGGATGAGGTACGGACAACCACATCTCTTCAAACATTTACTTCACTCACATGAGAGTGCACGCGATCTCACGCCAAGGGTTCACTCCCAAACACAGTAAGAAGAACCGCCACCAGAGCATCCTTCATATTTACACATTTAATAAGATCGCGTAAGAGGCTCTGCTTGACAGAACAGATTACACCATTTTACTCCTCATAGAAAAACATGCGAGATCGACTACTTACTCGCCTCTAATAGATATCCGATGGAAAATTCGCCAACACCGCTTTACGCCTGAAGGTCGTCCTATGATCCCGAGCCTCGGCCCCGAAAACAGTCGGGCACATCACACCATTGCGATTCCCTCAGGAAAACACGTAAAATGGAGTACTCACTTGAGTGCAATGGATATACGGAGAAAAATATGCATTCCAGCGCACGTCACATGAGCGTTGCTACGTGGGACCCAAACCCCGGCCCCGAAGCACAATGAACGGATCGCACCGTTGCGATCTTCTAAAAAAAGTACACAAGATGGACTATTCACTTGTCCAAAACGGACACTCGATGATAAAGCTGGAAATCACCGCCAACTCCTAAAACGGCCCTCATGGGGCCCACACCAACGTGCAGAATTAAAGCAGGCAGACTGCGCCAATGCAATGCCCTCAAAAAAACACCAAAAATGACTGCTCCTACGCCCCGAACGGACGACCGAAGAGGAAGTCGCTAAATGATGCTCACCGCTCAACAGACAGGTCGTGGGGTCCATTCCTCATTTCTAGTTTCAACACCCAAATACTCCCTGGAAAACTCTGCCTCGACGCCAGGGATGCAACGCCACTGACAACGCTCAAAACGGACGTCGGACGCGTCTGCGCCGTCCAAAACAAGATCCCCTGGAAAAACGTTAATTCACTTAAAGACGCGTCGCGCCTCCGAGGCCCCTCATTTCGGGAATTAAAAATTCCCAAAACCTTCTCAAAAAGTCCGCCTCGACGTCTGGAGTACACTACCGCATACAGCATGCAAAACGGACGCCCGTAGAGAAAATTACGGGCGTCCGAGTTGAGGGGGCAATGCCGCTTGGGCGGGACCGGCCTGGGCCGGCCGGTCTGGCCGTTTTGGGCTGGCCCGTGGTCCAACCGCGCGGCCCAACCGCTGATATGCGGTCCACACACCGACTGGCCCATTGTCGGTCGCTTGGTCTGCATGAAGACCCATCGAAGACGGGTCGCTGTTCCCCCGCGGGGTCGCGCGCCGCGACCCCGGCCTTCCACACCGCGGCCGTCGCATGGAGCTGGCCGCGCCGTGCGGAGCCGCCGTGGCTGAGGAGCCCGCCACCCCGCCGAAGGCCGCTGGAGCCCACTGCCGAAGCCGCCACCTGGAGCTCTGTCGTGCCGCCGCCTGGACCTCGCCGGACCGCCGGAACCTGCCGGGAAACACCACCAAAACCCGTAAACTTCACCGAACAACCGCGGCCTCCTCCGAACTCAGATTTACAAACTGAAAATTGTGTTGGAAAGGCCATAATTTATACTATACGACCATGATCATTGATTGAAAAATTCTACGACAATTCGACACTATAATTTAATTGAAATAAAGGTTCGAAAATGAAAACGCAAACCAAAACCTCCTACCTCGTTGGGCTCTGCCCGACGCTTCCCGCACGATCCGCCCGAGCCGATCCGCGATCACCTTCTTGGAGAGGTGGGGACGAGGTATTGAGGTTGAGATCTACTTGGTTGGGAGCTCCTTCCGCCAGGAGGTGCAAAACAGAGGATAGCGGTGGGGTGATAGTTTGAATAAGTAAAAATTAAGTAAAATTTTAATTAAGTTAAACTCCCGATTTAACCCGCAACTGAAACCCTCGATGGGGATGAGGTTAAGCCTCCCCTAGGGTAAACGCCAAGTTCTGAGCATAATAGATGTTTTGGAATTTTAATCTGAGGCCCCGTTCAAAAGTTATTAAACTCAATGGTCGAGGCCGCCAAATTACAATGACGCCCCCAGGGCCATTTTTCACTGACGGCCCATGCCCGCGAAACATACACCCCTCCTTGGGTAAACGACACGCTCCAAACTCAACGGTGCCCTCAGTTTTCCAATCTGAACCACTGTTTAAGAGGTACATGAGTTAAATCGTTAAAATAATAAATTATTTATTTAATTTATCAGTTCCACGCTCTCATAGCGAGCGAGGGGTCCAAACGTCCCGCACCGACATGTTTTATGTTGTTCCTAGGGTAAACACCCCATTATGGACCCATCCGTTCACTCAGAATTCTGATCCAGACCATCGTTTAGGAGTTATCCTATTTATTTTGCATGCATAGTGTGAACACAATAAAAATTTATTTCCGACCACACTGGGGCTCGGAATCTCACACCGTCTGAAGGAGCTGCTCTGGAATAACATCAAGAAATATTCCAAAGTCTTTCGTAGAATAAACCGGGTTCTTAAAATTAACATTTAAAATTAGAATTTGTTGGTATCAAATTTTAATAAAATTATAATGAATGAATTAATTCTAAATTCTAAGTAGAAAAAATTTAAGAATATTTTCAAAGAATATTATTCAAAGAGATGCAATCTCAATGAAATGATTGTGAGAAAGAACAACAAAAAAATCCATGGGTCACTTTAGTTATACATTTTCATCAAGAGTGGTAAATTAAAATACATTAATTGTATAATAAATAACATTATAAATATTTATTTCATATATCTATCTAATACATTTTTATTTTTTAAGAAGCTAATTTTTGGTAATGTGGAAACCATAAATATACTTCCACATATCACCAACACATAGCCTACATAGACCACTTAGATGATCAAAATACAGTATAAAAAATTCAAAATTCAATAAACACTCTCAAAAAACCATACCAAAACTTTTACCTTCAATAAATCCTTAATCTAGATATGTTTAGTGAAATTTGTTTAACATCATTCTGGAAAAAATTTTATTAGTTTAGTAGATAACGATGATTCATTGATTCTTTCTTATTATGTCTTCTTTTAATCTACTAATAGAAAATTATAATTAATCTTCAATATAATCTACATCATAATAATAATATTATTTTATAATATTTATGTTCAATTTTTTTAGTATTAATATTATACATAAACATGAAAACCATTTTTAAGACATTTAACGATATGTTTTAATGAAAAACATCATCACTCACATTGTTTCTAAAAACATACCATATTACGAGTGGCATTTTATAGATAGATGAAAAAGAAATAAAAAATAATAATTATATTAAAAATTTTATGTTTTAAGACTCACAACATCAATAGAGATAAGTGATACTATAATAATAAAAATGGAATGATCCAAAATTTTGAAGTTATAATTAATTTTTTATGTTTTCATAATTATGAATTTGATATAGATAACTGATAATATAAAATGGAAAATGGGATCATCAAAATATTAAAGGCGTACATTTCTCTTTGATACCCTTTTTGGTATTCAACATAAAAGGTATATGATTTTTATTTTAATGTGTCTAAGAATTAAAAATCATATAGGGGGTTTGGATAGGTATATTAGTAGATATTTTTATATGGTAAAAAACTTTATGTAAAGTAAAATGGTTGGGAAATGAGTATATTCATAGTTGATGGAAATGGGTTTTTTCAGTAAAATATTGACTAATTTATTAGTCATTCCTCAAGTATGTGAATTTTTGTCCTTCTTTTAAAAATTATTACTTTTTTGATATAATTTTTTTTCTTATTTACACACTCCAAAAAATGTAAATTTATAAATATTTAATCCAAAATAAATAATCCAAATTACTTCCATATTAGAATATAATATAATTTATTAACTAATAATTATTTATAGGATGAGAAATTGGGTTTTTTATTTTTTGATACATTATTTTATTCATTAAATACATTTAAGGAATTAATTTTTTGATAATTTAATTAATTATTTTTACAATATAATAATGCCATAATATTTTGATATATTTTTTTAATTCATTATAAAATTAAATTCCAATTAAATATACCATAAATTAAATTGAAGATAATTTGGGCATACTAATTACATACATTAGACCAAATTTATCAATTTAAAAAATTAAAAATTTAAATTATATTATTTAAATTTTAGTATAAAAAAATAATGTATTATTAACTAAGTTAAAATAAACCTTATCAAAAAAATTATCATAGACATAAATTAAGTTATATAATTTGATAACTAATTTTAAAATACTATAATATTATGATTTTATTATTATATTAATAGTAAATATTTTGTATTATATTTTTATGAAATTTCCAAACATTAGGTTAGTATTATAATTGGTTGTTATAATTTTAATAACTTATTGTTATTCCAATGATAAGTTATTATTACAATGGTCATATAATAATTATAATCTAAATAAATACCAATTAATTATTTCATTAATAATTCAATAAATGTATTTCCAATGCTTTCTATACATCATTTAAAAAATTCAAATCTTATTTTTAATGTTTTTTTTTCATTTAACAATGTTATATGAGGTAGTTTTATTTATTGGAGACCACATGGAAATCTAGTTATAATTTTGTTTAATGTTTTTTATTTTTTTAATTCCTAATTATTATTGTATTTATCATATGGAATGTATTTATAAATTTTTATTAATTCTATATTATGAAGAAATAAAATATTGTTTTTTTGTTTATGTGTTGTCCTCTAATAATGATTCTATACCATTATTCCTAAATTCATATTTTTTAAACATATATATTATCCAGTAACAGAAAATAAGTATTGGATAAAATTATGGGTTCATGGAATTAGGGAAAAAAGTGATAAAATGAATTTGAATATTTTCATTAAGGAAATAATTTATAAAAATATACTTTCATAATATAGGATGTTATAATTCATCATAGAGCATTTGATGGATGTGTTAGATGTGTAATAAAATTTTCACCACTATAACATGATGGTGTATGTTGTGTTGTGTAAAAAAAACATGGTAGGGTTTAATGTGAATGTGACGTGTGTGTTATTCCTTGTCCAAATCTCATGAATTCATTAATTAAAAACTACTAATTTTGTTCATTCATGACTCACAAACTATATCAATTGACATATCCAATTAATAAACACTATACCATGAATAATTCTCTTATTTATTATGATGAAAATTGGATTGTTTCAAATGAATAACACTATTCATTCAATGAAGAGTATAAGAGATAGATTTATATGGATGAGATTATTCTCGTGTTGGGGAAACAAAAGGATTAGTGATATAGTTTATAATAGATAAAATTTTAGTTCAATCTCTTTACTTTGAGAAACTAATTTATCACTTTGATAATTATCTAGCATGACTTCAGGCATTCATTATTCCTCATGATGTGTTCCTAGATCCATTTTCTAGTGCCCCCATTTGATGTAGAATGCATTTTATTTGTTTCTTTTCATGATTTTCATAAATCTTAATCCATCGAAGTGAAATGGTAGAATATTTTGATGTCCATGTGTTTTAGGAATCCAGGTTTATGCTATTATTTCCTATTTTGTTACACATTTCATTACTTGGAGATAAATATATCTATTATTGGGTTTTCCTCTTCTTAAAATGATCATTAGATGTTCCAAAGATTCCAATAAATGATTTTTTAAAACGGTTTCTCAAGTATTAAATGTTTTTTACCCATATATTCTAAAAATAATTAGTACCACCATGATATATAAATTCCTATATTTTTTATTGAGTGGTATTATCTAATCAACATGACAGCGACCAAGATGTAGGATTTTCTATAGCCCCTAAAAATGGTCATAGGATGAGGACCATGAAGTAGAGAAAGCTATGGTGGTCACATTATAACATTATGAAAAGGGATCATGTAAAGGTTATATGTCTCATATAATTACATGTTGGGTTTCGCGTAATGGTAAATTCATGTTAACTATACACAGTCTTGAACCACGTAAGGATTCTAGTCTCCAAACCATAGGCATAGTGTCGGGGTAAGGGTCATGTGGAGATTACCCTTATGTAGAGTTTTTTTGTTAAGGCAATGACAATATATCCTTATATAGAATATGGATTTTATGTATGGGTAAATAGGAAATGTTAAGAATTTTTTTAAATGTTATTAATTTAAATATATTATAAAATTTCAATAAATAAATATAAAAATGTATTTTTGGATATTTTAGTTTATAAACATGTTATAAATTAATTAATTATAATGAATTTTTTAATAAATTTAATGTTTCAAAAGAATTTTAAATATTCCTAAATAATATTTGTTAATATTTAAATTAGCTTTAAAAAATAAAATGGAATATCATATGTTTTAGAAGTAAAAGGTCATTTATATATAATAATAAATAACTAATAAAGGGTTCTAAATATGAATAGTTAAATAAAAAGGTGTTTATATTCTCATTATGAATTTTTCATAATCAATTAATTTTAACTTATTCAAATAGAAAGACAAGCCTTATTTAATGATATTATTTAGACAACATAAAAATTATTATAATGATTAATATGATAAAATGATTAAATAATTTTTGAAATTCCACATAATGATAATTTGAATGAGTTCATGTTTTTATTGAGTGTGATATTTTTATATTCATAATTATTTAAATTTTGTAATGTATATTTAATTTATAAAATACACATAGATTTCTTATATTTTCAAACTTTTCATAAATATATCGTGTTTTTAAAGATAAATATAATGTTTTTTAATTTTTTAATTTAATTTTATATTCATTTTTAGTTAAATTTAATCAAATTTAAAAAATTTCAATTTTTCCCTAATTAACCTGCTTCTAGGAGTCAACACCCTACATGACATTCTAGGTACATCCCCATAAAATTTAATTTTCATTTACCATGACCTCATTTTGTATTTTGAGATATTAGCTTGAGAATATTCAATCAAAATTTTTATGTATAATTTATTTATATATAATGAATTGAATTGTATCTTCACTTATGTCTATGTAGGTAGATGGACTTGGGGACAAAACACCTACTGAACATGATTCTATGCCTTGTATAAAATACTGATTGTGGTTGGATATTTATCACTTTGGATCAATCATGTAATAAGATTCAAACTCATATAACCCAAAAAATTTACATGAAGATTTCATATAACTTATTCATATGATGCATTCATATATGTTTGAATATGTTTATATTTATTTTGGGTGAATGGCACAAAATTTATATTTGTGTAAAGAGTTACAAATTAATGTGGGTCTAACACATTAATTTAGTGTTTGGAACAAAATTTCCAAAACTAAAACTATAAAATAATGCATATAAACATTATAAGATAAAGATTTCATATGATTTAATTGATATAGAGTTAATATGAATATGTTGTATATTATATTGGGGAGACAGTAAAACACCCTAAATTAAAATTATCAGATTCCATCAAAACATAATCTAGTTAAGACCACAATACTTCAACCAAGTGGGTTATTCCCATAGAGGGTTACTCTTAATTTACATGTGTGTAATGAAATTGGTAAATAACACTAAATAAATAATGGGTTGGTTTTGTAAAATGAAATTGTCTTTGGATTGTTTTTTTGGGAGTATTCTTTTTCATTTAGAGTGGTTAAAATTATCTAGGAAGCCCTTTGGATAGATTTCATAATAATATTTTTGAGTAAATACATATTATGGATTTGGATAAATATTTATCAAATCAAATATCAAAGAATCTCCACTATTGTGACTCGGATGATTCTCTACCTAATAATTATGTGATAAGAGTAATTACCTCTCAAAATCATTTCGTTGTGAAATATAAGTTCATGATCCACTAAATGTATATGGTGTATGGGGTCATAATTTTTAGTATGTAAATTTTTTTTATATTTCTTAATGAAATGATATAATATGTGATAGTCAACCACTAATTTATCTTTTCATTATATTATGACACACTTAATCACAATCAAACTGAGATCACTAATTGGTATGACCTCCAAAATAGTTAAAGAGTGTACTCTATGGTTGATAAGTATTCTCAAAGAGAAACATTTTGAGAATTTGAATGTGAATTATATAAATATTAAATAAACCATCTTTGAGTCATGGGTACCATATATCTGGAGAGAATTACCAATTTATGATGAAAAGCACTAGATCAACGATATGATTAAACTGGTGAATCGATAAGTAGATACTCTTGTATGTAACAGATAAATGTTTATTCCATTATCATTACAAACTTATGATCTATGTCAACATGGTGGATTATTCATAGAATTGAATAACTATTAATTTGTATCATCCCTAAATAGATTTTTTGTTTCTAATTTTTTTCAAAAAGATGGGGTTTCATTCAATATTAAGGATAATAGTTATCAATATTTAAGAATAAAATGTTATATAAAATTGGGAATATAATTGTTGGATTATATATTCAAGATATGGATAATCCTATTTGTATAATTCAAAATTATAAAGAAAGTATTGATTCAAATACCACCCACCTTCTGTATAATGTCATTGGAAATATAAATGAGAAACACATTAAAATAAACAACATCGATTTATTCATATACTCATTTGATTATGAATATTTTTATACATTGGAATATTTTTTATTAGAAATTTTTACCATATAATCGTTTGGGAGAAAAGTTAAAATGGTTACTGGAATGTTGGATCACAAACATAATGATGAATTTTAAACAATGGGAACTCAAGAATGTTTTGGTTTTAGGTACATCCCTACTTTTAAAAATGGATTTGGTCTGTATGGTTATGTGTTTATGATGGAACACAAGAATGAAAAATTGAAATGTTTAACAATTTTTAAAATTAAGTAAAGAATTACATTGAAAAGTGTATGGTGATTCTTGGTTAGACTGGGGTGGTTATTACTTAACCTCAGAATTCAAAGCATATATGAGTGATTTTTGAATTTTTCTAATGATTCAATTATCTTGTAACCCAACAATGGAATGGTGGGTCTAAGAGAAGGATTTTTACCATGTTAGACATTGTTCTGTCATTAATGAGTATATACGATCATCCTTTTAATTCAAAAAGTATAAAATGGAAACTGCAACATTCTGACGAAAAAATATTCAATATAAAGAAGTAATAAATATTTAAAATGATATATGTTATGGTAAATATTTTATTTTGTATTTTATTATGATATTGGGATGTGAAGCATTAATACAATCATTTTATTTAGATAGTGTTGACCCAAAATATTATAAGTGTATATTTTGTAGTTATACTACGGAAACAACTTGACAAGGATTATATAATTTCTTTGAGAAAAAAGTTTTTATGGAAGAAGTTTATACATTCCTTGAGAATGATCACATAAATCATGGTGTTTGTTGGATTAATGTTAACATAGATTCGTTAAAGACCCAAAATGAAGTTTTCCTAAGATAGAGGTTGATCTGATTATATAAGGTGTTTTGGAACAATAAGAGACTCAAGATATAAAATAAAATCAATGTTATGGTTTGATTTATCATGATCCTAAGAGATATATATTTTTCATGGCCCATTATGGAGAATTATGATTAAAAAAAGATGAACCTACTTGAAAACTAGAAGCTATTGAGAGTTCTTATTATGAGAAATGCCTAAAATCCATTGAATCTGATATAGAATCCATTTACAAAAACTATGATTAGAATATGGTGGATACTCCATATCACTACCCCTCCCTCCAAAGGTACCCATCCAAGGATTACAATATATAAACAGGGTTAAAGATGCATTAATCCAACCCCAATCATTCCATGGTTTGGAAACTAGCATTGTGGGTATACATGACTCATAGATGGGATGAACTAACCTTGTTAATTTAAGGTGTAAGATATTATAAGGTTAAATATAAATCTAAATCCATTAATAAACAAGGATAAATGCTAATAAGTATAATTTCTTACATAATAATAAGATAAAGGATGTATTTAATAAATTTAAAAGTAGGTAGTGATCAAAAAATCTGGCAACATCTGACAGCTACTAGGCATATCCACTAATCAGGTAAGATCTAGATGAATCCTAAAACTTATCCCATAGGCCTAAATTGAAATTTATATACATTGGGTGAGAATTAAATATATAATGTAACATCCTAGGTAAATAAAGAATAATAAATTTTCATATTTATTAATATTTATAAATTAAATATTAATTTTACCTTAAAGGGGTTGCTATGTTCGATAGCGTACCCGATACGCAACAAAGATTTTCTTTGAAATCTTACATTGCACACTAGTAATAAAATAATATTATTTTAAATGGTGGTTAACACATAGCCGTTGTATTGGCGGGAATGGATAGAAATAACTAAAATATGATTATATATGTTTTTTAAATGTTTTTACATTTATCTAATAAAAGATAAAGGCTTAAAATACGGAAAGAATTCAATTTTAGGCATTTATACCCTATTTTTCACTAAAGGATCACTTATCACCTTTTGATGGCGAACCGTCATTAAATATAGTTTTGTTCACTCTTATACATTATATTGGACCAAATAAAACTCTTCTTTAGAATCGAGACATCAAAATTTACTTTGCGTAAATTTTTGGTATTTTTCCGATAAAGTTCATTTTTTAATGAATAGTGTAAAATGTTGTATTTTAATTCAAAACCTCTTTTTAATCTAATTTATTTATATGATTAGATTATCTTTTGAATTGGTTTTAAATTGGAATTAGAATATATTTTTACCATTAAATTTAATAGTGGTCGTTGGAATTAATTTCACTTTGAAACCGGACTTAAACTAGTGTCAATCTTTTGATACTTATTGTTTCATAAAAACACGCTATTTGCTCTGACATCGGGAATTAATTATTAAATTAACTAATGCAACTTATATGTTTTGAATTTTGTAAAATGGACTTCATTTTTGAATTCGGAATATCAAATATAGCTTAGGGTGAAGTTTTGGTATGTTTCTGAAAAACTTCAATTTTTGATGAATAGTGAAACCACTAAGTGGTACTTATAAAAACTGATTTTTCGTTTAAATGAAATTTTACCACCTCTGTGTTTTGAATTTAAAAAATCTAACATACATGGTTGATATTATGAAGTAAAATGTGGTTCAATGGGATTAAAATAATTTTTTGGTGAATAGTAACTTTTAAGTTTTTAATCGCGATTAGAGGTAATTAGTGTGGTTTAAAGTAAAAATAAAGTTTTAATATTATGAAATGACCTAGACATATGTCCTACCCTAATTTTATGTGTCATGGCCGACCAATAAAATCCATGGGTGAACATGGGGACCCCATGGAGCCACTTTGGTTGGAAAATGACATTAATACATTTTTATTTAAAGTTAAAATTAAAATGTCACAAACATGAGTTATTTTACTAAAACAATTTTTACATTGGGTTATGAAAATCATATTTTTGACTATAAATATTCATTGGAAAGTTAAAAAAATTTCCTACATCATAGTATTTTTATTAATAATTTTTAGACATTAAATAAATTAAATTATTTATGATACCATGATGATGCAGCGATTACCTCATTATTTAACGATTTAAATAAAATGAAATGATAATGTAAAATCTATGACCTACACATGTAAAAAACCTATTGTATGGGTGGATTTAGAACCCTTATCACCTTATCCTTGAATTATATCAATGTGGGACCTTTTAAATCCGAAACGCATTTTAAAATAATGTAACATTTCCTTACTTTCCAAGAGTGCCCCTCCTCTACTCTTATAAAAGGCCCCCACCTCTACCTCCTTACCCACACTTCCAAAGCAATTGGATCGGCCAAACCCTGCCCATTTTTTCTCTCCACATCTCTCTATTACTCCTTGAAGCCTCACTTTGGGCAGAAGTCTTCCCAAGGAAGACTTTGAGCTCAAATCTAAGAGAGTTACCTGATTTTAAGGTGATGTCTTCACTTGTGTTCTTTTGTTTAATTTTGCTTCTCCAACCCCCTAAACTCTTTTTATTCATTTCTTTTGTAACAACTCCAGTATATTCAATATAATATGATGTTGTTATAATAATATTTCGAGCTACACTTACACACATCTACATCTAATGGTTAAAGAACATACTGTTTCTGTGGATGGCGAATTTCTGCCTCACGAAACGATGATTGTTCAACACTCATATAACACCTTAAAAGGTGTCCATTAAGATGTCACTATATATATATATATATGATATATAATATGTTTATGTTTTCCTTAAGCTTCTGTATTTTGTTATTTATGGAATACCTTTATGGCTTCCATTATGGGTATACACGATAATTTCATTTTAGGAAGTGCGGACTACCGCCCCCCCAAAGTGATGTGATTCATTAATGCCATATGTGGGACATATAAAGGATGGATTTAAAGTTATTATATATTATGTTATAATGGAATTATAATATACCTCTATATCATTATTATTTCTTTCCATTAATGTATGAGATACAAATGAAAGTAGCGTTCATGCGTACGTACGGCTTACCGTCTCCATGAACGGTGCATTTAATTTCTTATCCCCAAATATAATGTACTATTATAAGTACATATATATAATGGATATATATGATGTATGTTACATATAAATGATGAATATAATTATGGAATTAAAATATGAATATCTCTCATTTAGTTTTAATTCCATTAATATGACAAAGAAATGAAAGTAGCGTTCATGCGTACGTATGGCTTACCATCTCCATGAATGGTGCATTTCATTTATTACCTCTAAATGATTATGTAATATTATAAATACATGTATATGATGGATATATATGATATATATGATATCCAAATCATGAATATAATTAAGGATATAATGAACCTTTGACCACACGAACAACATGTAATTGTAAGAATTCCACTTTCGACTGAAGAACCAAGTATCGACAAAACAAACATTATTAACTTAAATGATTACATAATGTTTATAACATGATAACAAGTGATATAAAAGTAATAATGAACTTGAAGAAGGTTCTTAATCAAGTATAAATTAACTCAAGTTTATTATTCAGGACATTAAAGAATGATCGAGTCAAGTCGGACCTGAGGTAAGGGACTTCGTCTCAATCTCCTTTCATTGAGGCATATTTTATTTTATACACAACTTTCTTTTATACGGTGTATAAACCCCTTTGACTTTTACTTTTATACAAAAGGAATCTTTTTCTATGAATCTTTTTACAAAATGACAAAAAGGAATGTGTCTTTTAACGTACGCGGTGACAACGACCTTTTTCGCCACCGCGAGTATTATTTGGTCTTTGACTTCCTGAGCAAGCCATAATGTTTTTTTAAAATGAAATAAATACCATATACTCTTTTATGTATTTTGGTATTGAAAATGGTTTTTATAATGGATTTTTTATGTAAAAATATTGAAGTGATATATTGTGATCAAAGTGTGGAAATGTTTTCTTTCCATTATATTTGTTTTATGTCTTATGATTTTTATAATGGTACTTGGAAATTTGATGGGTGGTTATGTGATAAACCATATGACGGGTGGTTCCGTGAATACCAGGATGGGTGGTTACGTTATAACCTCTAATTCATTGGGTATAGAAGTCGGCCGTATGGCTATTCCATTAAGTATGTATAGAAGTTGTCCGTATGGTTATTCCATTAAGTGATATGTGTGGAAGTCGGACGTATGGTTATTCCACTTAAGTATGTTTATGTCCCAAGTTACCTTTATATGTTATGTGTTATTTATATGGGTTTTATGGTAATCCTTTGGTTACAAAAGGGTATGTAATGATATTTTATTTAGTGAAGAGTTTTTACTACTTCATGAAGGTGAAGGTATTACTTTGATAAAATATACATGGTTTACTTGATGGTTTGAAAAACTAATAGTTTCCATTATTTGTGTATCCCTTACTGTGCTTTTTATGCTCACCCCAAGTTTTTTTTTGAAATATTTTTCACAGGACTTAATGTGGAATAGGGTCAAGGATGGGATCAAGGGAAAGTCATGCTATATAAAACATGGAACTAGACATGTTTCTTTTTAAGAGTTTTTTTATTCTATGGAAGCTTAGAAGAAGTGTCTATTTTGTAATCTTTTGAGATGTGACAGTTATGTCCTAATTCTCTAAAACTCTAAACCTGAAAATATCCTCAATTTGAATTATTCATTTAATTCAATATTAAGTAATGTTTAAGGTCGGGGCCTTATAGTTGGTATCAGAGGACGGTTTAGACAACTGTAGGAGTTAGAAAAGTGTAAAATTATAAGTTAATTTATGGTACGATTGAAATGATCTAGCATTTAAAGATTAACATGTTGCTTCGTCTTAGATATTTCTATGTTAAGAATGATTTTTCATAGAGGAAACAAAGTAGCTATGTTGGGACGACATCAAGAGGAAGACAACCTTCCAAATCAGCAACCTGAGATGGTCGGAATTGGAACTGAATAGTTTGTTGCAGTTATGGCACCGTTGACTCAGGCTATAAATGGTGGTGGTATCCATGCACGAGATCAGCCAGATCAACTGCAGAGGAACATGTCAGTGGTGGAACATTTCATGAGGCAACATCCCCCATCATTCAGAGGATCATCTGACCCCATGCAAGCTGAAGGGTGGATTAAAGAACTGGAGAAGATTTTTGATGTCATGGGGTGTTCAGAACATCAAAAGGTTAGTCTTGTTGTTTACCATTTTGAAGGTGAAGCTGATCAGTGGTGGTCGATGGTGAAAATAGAATGGATAGTGATGAGATTGAGTATCTTCACTGGGATGAATTCAAAGGTATGTTTCTTGAGAAATATTTTCCTAAGGTGGTTCATCTTAGGATGGAAAAACAGTTCTTAGAATTGAGGCAAAAGGATGATTCAGTGGCTACTTATGAAGAAAAGTTCACTCGATTGGAAAGGTATGCTCAAAACTTTATACGAGATCTTTATAGTAAAATAAACCGTTTTTACTCAGGGTTAAATCCAAAGAATAGAAGGGCTTTAGCTTCTCGTGATTTCAAAAGTTATGAAAAATTTGTTCGATGTGCAGAGAAGGTGGAAATGGAGTTTGCCGATGATCATGTGTTCTATGACAAACAACAGAATATGAGGTCTAGTTGGTAGGAAAAGGGGAAGAATTCATCAAAGAAGCAAGGAGGTAAGAGAACCAAATATCCATCCTGTGAGAAGTGTGGTAAAATGCATCCTGGAGAATGTTTATCCAAGTCTGGTAAGTGCTTTCAGTGTGGTAAGTCTGGTCATATTGCTCGTAACTGTAAGGAAGATGATCAAGCAGGCAATGAAAAACCAGCTGTAAGATGTTTTAAGTGCAATGAAATGGGTCCTTATGCAAATGAGTGTCTAACGAAGAAGTCAACTAGGGGAAAGCAGCCAGACTACAAGAAGAAAGGGGTGGTGAAATCTTTTGCAACAACTTCAGCAGATGTTGGGCCATCGAATGAAGTAGTATCAGGTACACTATTTGTTTGTTCAGATCATGCCAATGTGTTGTTTGATTCAGGGTCTACACACTCTTTCATTTCTGAGAAGTTTTCCAGTAAATTGGAAATTCCATCTCAAGATATGAATCCCGAACTTATGGTAAAAACACCCATAGGGAACGTTGAGACAAAAAGGAATTATAAGAACCTTCCTATCCTTGTGTGTGGAAAGAATCTACCAGAAAACCTTATTTTTTTGCTTCTAGTAGAGTTTGATTTTATTTTGGCCATGGATTGGCTTTCTGTTTATCATGCTAAGATTGACTGTAGAGATAAAATGGTTTCTTTTCAGAAATATTTTCAGTTTGTGTACAAGAATGAACCCTTTCTTTTGATAACATATCAGGAAGTTGAGAAACTAGTAAAAGATGGAAATGAATGATACCTTGCACATATTATTGAAAACAAAGGAACCGTTCAGATTAATGATGTGCCAGTGTTAAATGAGTATCTTGATGTTTTTCCTGATGAGTTGCCTGGTATTATTCATGATCGGGATGTTGAATTTACTGTTGACTTAGTTTCTGATTCTTTGACAATTTCAAAACCCCCTTATCGAATGGATCAAGTTTAACTTTTAGAGTTAAAGAAACAATTGTAGGAGTTATTAGATAAAGGTTTAATTCGACCTAGCACATCACCATGGGGTGCTCCTATCTTGTTTATTAAAAAGAAAGATGGATCAATGAGACTTTGCATTGATTATAGAGCCTTAAATAATATTACTGTTAAGAACAAGTATCCTTTGCCTCATATCGATGATTTGTTTGATCAGCTCCAGGGAGCACAGTATTTTTCGAAGATTGACTTGAGGTCGGGGTACCATCAGTTGAAAGTAAAAGAAGCAGACGTTCCGAAGACTGCGTTCCATACTAGATATAGCCATTATGAATTTGTAGTAATGCCTTTTGGGTTAACCAATACACCTGCTGTATTCAGTGAACAATCAATGCTACCACCCCCAGGGGTTGTGCAGGGAGTTTATGCGCACCACTTTGACCTTCAACAGCTTCTGTAGCCTATCCCTGAAGCACTAATAGGATTAAATTTCTGATACGAATGAACTAAAAGATGCTTGAGTCCTCCCTTTAATGAATTATTATTAAGAGCCACCAGGGATGGTACCCACCCAGTCGCATCATTGTCACCATCCATCCCAAAAATATTGAGGAGTAGGTTGTCCATACCACCTCATAACCTTCTCGGCTAGCATAGTGTAAAATTTAAGTACAATGTCAATAAGACACATGTTAGGGGGAATCATCTTCAATGTCTTATGTGGCCCAATCCACCACTGGTGTTCACTATTGGCCCCCAGTTGTTGTTGCACAGTAGGATCACTTCCATTGTCATCCAGGAGAGAGGCAACATCCACCCCACAAGCAAGCTGAGTGGACTCCCCCGGTCACTGGTGCAAGTGACATCCATCATGAGCTGACCATAATGATTTCATTCAGTATGGAGGACCTACCCATACCATAATTAAACATATTAGAGGTCATCCTTACTTGGGAATCCAGTATGGAGGTCCTCCCCATGCCACTACCATAATCCTGAGATGAGGTCCTCCTCGTCTTGTCGACACTCAACATGATGGTCCTCCATGTGCCCCCGATCTCTACAGAGGACGTCCCCACTTCATTGAAGTTCATTAAGAGGGTATTTCTCATATCCAGTATGGTCAGTATGAAGGTCCTCCTCGTACCACATCTACCAAGGCCGGACGACGTGGAGGTCCTCCTTGCACTACTGACAATCACCAAAGAGGTCCTTCCCATGTGATTTCTAGCTCCAACGGAGGTCTTCCACACTCTAGCACCAACCCAAGTGGAGGTCCACCCCATGTAAAAAAACTACCAAACTCTAAAGAACTGTCTCAAGGTCGAAGGGAGGGTCTTCACCACTAGTGGAAGAATCCTGAGAATCCTCAACCCACCCTCAAACCAATCCACTTATCAGATTCTGAGGCGGAGTGCAATTATATGATGGAATGTTCACCCTAATACTATGTGTTAGGTTATGGGGCCAAAAAAGGAATATTACCCTCATCCATTATGAAATTTAGTTCCACAAGATCTCCAGATCCCTCAAAAAATAGATACATGGGAATGAAGATTTGGCCCCTTTCTTGGGCCTGGCCATGCAATCCTCCTTATCGTCAACCAGATCAGTCTTCTAACATCACATTACTATTTCAGGTATTCCTAAACACTTTTTATGTTAATTTTTTTATGTTAATTGGGAAAAAATGGCTTATCAGTAAAAAGTTTCATTTTTGTTAAAACATGTCGCAAAATGGTAAAACGCCTAATTAATGCTCCATATTTTTCAATTAAATATTTTATATGTTAAACACTATGTATGTATGAGTTTTTGATGTCCGCAAAGTCTTGAATAGGACAGAATAAAAATATTAAATTTATTATTTTAAGCATGAGAAATTTATTCTAAATAATTGAGTAACTTCAAAATGGTATGTCGTGTGAGAAATTTGAGGCCACATTTATGTCCAAAATATAGTGTTTACCCTAGGAAGAGTATAAAATTCAATGGCGCCAGACATGTAGATGTATCGCTCGTGAGTTAATGTTTTTAAATAATATTAAATATATTATTTTTAAAAAATTAAATATCTATCAAATGGTGCGTCATATGGAATATCTGATACCCCAGATGGGTCTGGAATGAGGGATTTACCCTAGACAAGGTATAACATTTGTTCACATCGGGTGTTTGGATGTCTCGCTCACAAGAATACCAATTTTTATATTAATTAATTAATTAATCCAGTTTTAAATTTAAAAATCGTCAATATCTCTCAAACTGATCATCATTTGAGAAATCTGAGACCACCATTGGATCAGGAACGAGGTGTTTACCCTAAAAGGGGTATCACTTTCATTATCAATGGGCTTTTGGTGTCATTGGATTTATACATTAATTAATCAATTCATTTAATTATTAAATTAATTCCAAAAAAATGGGTTATTGTTCATCTTCTACCTATTGACGCCGCACCTCCATTTTTAACTCCCAGATGAAACCAAAAGCTTTAAATCATTCATTTTTGACCGATTAAAAACTGGACATTCCTTAAATGTGTTAAATAAATAAATCTGCATTGATTCTCAGGTTGATTGACAGTTTAAAACCGATCATTAAATGGGTTTATGAATTCATGTGTTTATTTGATCTTTAAATACACGAATAATTTCGGACCCATATATGTTGTTTCTGCTGGGTTCGAGTAACCTCAGATCCACGTCCGCACCACGGTTGAACTAATTTCGGTTCATCCTCCTAATCGAGGTGACGGTGGCCCCTACCCCTTCCCCACGTGGTGCACATAAGCAGGTTCTTCTTTGTTAATTCTGTTTTTAATTTTTCTTTCTTTCATATTAAAATCATGAAACAATGGTGGAATTTAAAAAAAATAAAAAAACCTAGATTTATCAAAGTATTGTTACATAAATTATCGGCTATTAGTTAAACATTTATTAGATGATAATTATATCAAATTGTCAAGGGGTTATTCCATGGCTATCAAAATAATAATAATAATTCAAAAATTATTGAAGGTTAATTGCACCAAATTATAAAAGGACAATTTGTAGTAAAAAATTATCATATATAATTGTGAAATGATAACTTGCATGGAATAATTTTAGAATATAATTACACCATATAATCAAAGGATAATTTATAGAAGAAAATTATCATATGTCAATTGAGAAGCAATAATTATTTAATTTATCAAAAGACAATTATTAAGAATTATCGAATGATAAATTGAAACAAATTATTATAGATCAATTGCATGGAAATATCAAAGATAATCTCAACTTAAATTATCAAAAGATAATTAATATAATAATTGAATGATAATTGTGAGTTTATCAAAGATAATTACTCTGATGGTTAATCGCAAGCGCATGCATTGATATAACGATAAACTGAAGAAAAAAAATTTCATGAAAGATAAATATTATCGCATGCGATAATATATATATATATATATTGAATCTTATCCTGGTTAGATAACTTATCATCGCATGTGATAATTTAAAATGATAATCTAGAGATTGTATAGGATAGATAAAATGAAATTGCATTTAATATTTTATTCGATAATTTTGAGTATTATTCAAGAGAGAGAAACTATCTTCGCAAGTGATATTTTATTTACTTTTGAAATAAAATATCTTATTCTTTGTATTGGAAACCTTGATGAATTTAGACCATTGATGTATCGATGCTTATGACAATAAGGCCGTGAGGAGGTTTTTTGAACCACGTAGGGTGGTTTATCTTCACCGCTAACATTGAAGACCATGAGGTAGGTGGTTCTGTTCTGTTTAGCCAAATTGATTATCCTTGTATTTCTTGATTTATTTTAATTGATGATTTAAATTCAATTGCTCAAATTTTCTTTCAATTAAGTTGATAAAAACCTGATTCCAATGAATCAAGGTATTTGAAATGGTTTTGGCATGGAAATTTGAAAACACCCCAATTTCATTGAATTGGGTGTGTTTATGGAAATGGTCTAATTTAAATTGTTTAATTTAAATCGTGGATTTGATGGAAATGATTTTCATTAAATTGTTGAATTTAATTGTGTAAATAAATTGTGTAATGATGGAAATGGTTTTGAATGGATTTCAAACCGGTGAAAATGTATTAAAATGATTTGATAGAAACCCATTGGGTTTATCTTGTGAAAAGGCACGTTTTGAATAAAACCTGTTTTGGTTTTAAATGGAAAGAAATTGGAACTTTTTAAATGGAAGAATGGGATTGATCGTATTTTTAAGCAGTATTAAAATAGTTCACAATCATTTAAGAGTGCATGAAATCCATAGGTAGTTAGTGAGTTATTTGGATACACTCTGTGCTACAACAATGTTCAAAAACATACCTGCGGTGGGTCACATCCTCGACGGGTTGGTGACGAGTCTCCTTTGGCCAATTTTATAGGGATGTGTGTATACAAATTTTTAGGAGTTCACATAGTGAGTGACGAATCCTATAACTGGTTAATACTATGGTTCCTTTTGGTAGATGACCATGTTGCTCGCTTGTTTATCTATATTTGAGATATAAATGTATACCAATGCTTTTGAACTGCTTTACATGCCTGCTGAATTTATATAAAAATTTTTATATAGACGTTTTATTTAAGCCATTGTTTTAGAAATATTCCATCATTTGTAATATCATTTCTTTAAATATATATTTCCATAATTTGAAAATGTATATTAAGTTTTCTTTAAATAATATTTTGGATTTCCAAACCTGTTTACTTTAAAATTTAAAAAATTTATTTAGATAATCTATATTTGGAATCTATTATGGAATCTTTTGTGGTATTCTACTGGGCGTCGGCTCACACCCTACTTTTTCCTTCGGGTGTTTGTAGAATTTCTTCTTCCAGGTTTGAGAAAAGGGAAGGGATCTCTTGGAGGTGGATCCATCTATTGATCTTTGGTCCTGGTGAGTTGTTTCCTTAGGGACCTTGGGGTTGTTTTCCAATTTTTAGTACTTGGGTTGTGGTACTTTGGGATCTTTATGCCTCTTTGTATTCTAGTACATTATTCCCAGTGGAGTTTCTTTTTGATATGCATACTGTCTGGTTTCTTTTCTTCCGCATTTTTGGGGGGAAAATCATTCCCAATTACATGTTGTGTGATGCCATGTGATAGTCGCCGACCCGTGGGGATCGGGAATGCCCTTCGGGCTATGTAAGGGTCGGCTCGGTTATCGGGTTACGAGGGTACCCGAGCTGGTTCATGACAAAATGGTATCAGAGGGAGGTTAATCATCTTGCCTTGATGACAATATGCATTTGAGTATTCTTTTCGGGACTTTTGAGGTAGTTATGATTGAGTGCCTGGCCAGCTCTCACCGCAATGAACCTTAAGTCACCATAGTTGGTTTGGAAAATACGACATGTGGATTAGTTCTAGTATTTTCCCTTTTTTGATTTGGATAGAGTGTAATCCAAATCTTGTTATCCCATCTATCAAGAATAGTTTTCCTTATTACTCAGTTTGAGTGTTAGTCTAATGTATTTTTATTTTTTTGATGTTGTGTATCATAATGGCTCTGAGAAGAAGTGCGAATCGAATCCAAAACGAGGCTTCTGCTAAATCTTAGCAAGTGAGTCCTATTTGTGGATCCGATTCTAGTTGATGTGATTGTTCGAACTATCCAAGCTCTAGGACATGCACCACCTCCAGTTCCTGTTTTGCCTATAGCTATAGATCCTCATAGTGATATTCTCTGAAATCATTCACAAGAGTTCCTATTCTAGAAGCCACAAGTTTTCAAAGGCTCCACTGACCCTCAAAATTTTGAAGAATGGTTGAGTAAGATTTAACATATTTTTGGGTTCTTGGAGACACCTGATGCGATCAAGGTGAATTGTTCCACCTTCGTGTTGGAGAAACCAAGTAGGAGATGGTGGGGCACAATGGTGACGGCTGGGAAACATGAGGGTTTGGAGTGGAAAGACATTATGGTTCATTTCACTAACCAGTTCTACCCAGAATCAATGGTTTTCTCCAAGGCTATGGAGTTCTTCAAGCTTGAGAAGGCCCACAAAACCGTGACGGTGTTCTCAAATCGCTTTTTTGAGTTGGTACAGTTTGCTCTGGAGATTGTATCTAATGAGAAGATGAAGGATCGATGATTCAAGTTGGGACTTAGATCAGATATCCATTATCATGTTTTCTTACTGAAGCTACCCACTTATGAAGATGTGCTAGATAGGGCGATGATGGTTGAGATGGACATGGAAGAAAAGTCAGGGTTGAATGGAGTTCATTTTTATCCTAGTGGTAGTGTTGTTTCCTTTAAAGGAAAATAGAAGTGCGGCACTTTTCATGGTAGTTATAGACAATAGAGTCATTCGAGACCTCTGGTAGCACCAGGAGGGGCTTCACTAACTTTCTATCAGTGTGGAAATCCAGGATATTCTAAGAGGGTTTGCACTGAGGCACCCAAGAACTCTAGATCATGCAGACGTTTAAGGAACATACAGAGATTCTGCCATCACTTCTCTACTCCACATAGTGGAACAGTATCAGCAACACCTCCAAAAACTGTAGGGTAATCAAATGCTTCACTTACAAAAGGTTTCCAGCCACAGGAATCCGGAACAAAGCTTCTTCATGCAGTGGAAGAGTCGCCAGAGGTAGCTGATACATGTCCTGCAACTGCGAGAGGTACCATTACTATAACTTCATCATTAGTGACATCTCTTTTTGATACTGGTGCATCTCAGTCATATATTTCATCCCATATTTTTAATCTGCTTAATCTACATATGGAAATTTTATCTTGTGTGATGGATATTACTACACCCCTTTGTATAATGAGAGAGAAGGGTCTCCATAGTCCTGCTTGTGTCTTCTCTCTATCAGATGTTCATCTTTCTTGGAGTTTTTTGGTTCTCGACAGGAAATATTTTTTACGTCATATTTGGGATGGATTGGCTCATTTCTAATAAAGCCCAGATTGTTTTTTATCTTCGACGGGTCTACCTTACTACACCCAGTGGTGTGCCTCTTGTTTTTCAAGGAGAATAGGACCCATGGTCAAGCAGAGCCGGACCCTCTTATCCAGAGTTGGGGAATGTTGTATCAGTGTTTGATTTTGATCAAGAGCGAGATTCAATGTGTGGTGATCTTCCTTTAGTCATCGTTGTGTTTCCTGACGTGTTTCCATCTGAATTCTCTGGTTTGCCACCAGTAAGGGAGGTTAATTTTTCTAATGACTTAATGCCTAGTACTCAAATGGTTTCTATTCCATCTTACCAAATGGATCTAGCTGAACTAAAAGAACTAATGTCTCAGTTAGATAATCTTATTGAGAAAGGATTTATACGACCGAGTCTGTCACTTTGGGCAGCACCAGTTCTCCTCACCAAGAAGGCTGATGGTTCTCTTCGCTTATGTGTTGATTATCAAAATCTCAATCAAGTTATGATAAAGAACAGATATTAGTTACCATGAATTGATGATTTGTTTGATCAATTGAAAGGGGTGAAGTGGTTTTCAAAAATTCATCTTCGATATGGTTACCATAAGTTGAGTATTAAAGAATCTGACATTCATAAGACCACTTTTCGGAGTAGGTATGGCCATTATGAGTACCTTGTTATGCCCTTGTCCTAACAAATGCTCCTGTAGTTTTCATGGATTTGATGAACAAGGTTTTCCATGAGTATCTAGATACGTTTGTGGTAGTATTTGTGGATGACATTCTTGTCTACTCCAAGTCTGAGGAGGATCATGTGAATCATATGAGAACAGTTCTGAGTCTTCTAAGGAATCACTGACTTTATGCCAAGAATTCAAAGTGAGATTTATGGATTCAGGAAGTGAAATTCTTGGGACATGTCGTGTCAGAACAAGGAATATCTGTTTATCCTGATATGGTGAAGGATGTTAGGACTTGGGAACAACCACAAAATGTTTTCGAGATTCCGATCTTCTTGGGATTAGTAGGATATTATCACCAATTTGTTAAATATTTTAAAATTATATTATCCAATGACTTCTCTGACTCAAAAGGTAGTGATTTTTTCCTGGAATGATAAATTTCACAGTTCTTTTGTTGAGATAAAGCGTGTTTTGACTACGGTGCTGGTGTTAACTCTTCCTGAGGCTGGGATAGGTTACGTGGTCTTCTGTGATGAATCGGGTTCAGGTTTGGGATGTGTCTTTATGCAAGGTAATCATGTTATTGCCTATGGATCTCGTTAGCTTAATCCTCATGAGAAGAACTATCCTACCCATGACCTTGAAATTGTAGTTTTAATGCACGCACTTAAGTGTTGTAGACATTACCTATATGGAGAAAGGTTTACTGTGTATTCAGAGCACAAGAGCTTGAGTTATAACTTGTCTCAAAAATATTTGAATCTCTACCAAAGGCGTTGGGTGGATTAGCTGAAATATTTCGACTTTGACATTTCCTATACCCCAAGGAAATAAAATGTAGTTACAGATGCGTTAAGTAGGAAACTTCCATCACAGGCTATGAAAGAATCTTCAGAAGAGTGGAGTTTTATTTATCTTTTTGTTCAGTTGCATATTGGAGTTTAGTGGAAGGGGAATGAAGTTTCTTTAGCCAGTGTTTAGTTGACATCTACTCTTCTCAAGTTACTTTTTTAGGAACAAAAACTAGATGATAAATTCCATACCATTAGGAACTCTCCTTATGGTGTGGATACTGGCACCCAGTGGTTGTTCTCCAAAGAGGGTGTTCTGTGTTATCAAAAATGTTATGTTGTGCCGTTAGCGGAAAGGAAGGATGTGATGGGGGATTCCCATAACTCTCAGTGGGTTGTGCGCCCAGGAACTCCGAAGATGTTCTATGATATGCGATGATAGTCTTGGTGGCTGGGTATGAGGAAAGGCATTTCTAATTTTGTATCTTATTGCTATACATGCCAGTAGGTGAAAGACGAGCACCAAAAACCATTGGGTTTGCTTCAACCACTTCCAATCCCTACATGGAAGTGGGATGAAATCTCTATGGACTTTGTGGTTGGGTTACATCAAACCCAGAGGAAGAAAAACACGATATGGGTTGTGATTGGTAGGCTGACCAAGTCGGCTCACTTTATACCTATTCGAGATACAACCAAAGTTGAGGAGTTGGGAAATATCTATGTGAAAGAAATTGTTTGTTTGCACGAAGTTCCGTCTACGATTGTCTGTGATAGCGATCCTCAGTTTACTTCTCGCTTTGGTAGAGGCCTTTAGGAGGTACTGAGATCTCAGGTCCATTTGAGCATGACCTACTATCCACCGTCAGATGGCCAGATAGAGAGAGCTATTCAGATCCCTGAGGATATGCTCTGTGCATTTGTTTTGGACTTTGGTGGGTCTTGGGATGATCATCTGGGGCTAGTTGAGTTTTCTTATAACAAAAGTTATCATTCTGTGATCAAAATGGATCCTTTTGAGGCATTGTTTTACCATCCATGTAAATATCCTTTATGTTGGTCAGAGATTGGTGAAAGTTCCTTGGTAGGACCGAGTTTGGTCCAAGAGATGACAGCTAATATCCAGTTGATTCGTTAGAGAATGTTGATAGCATAGATTCAGTACAAGTCTTATGTTGATCATCACTGTAGACCTTTAGAGTTATCAGTTGGTGACAAGGTGTTCTTGAATGTTTCACCCCGATTAGGTCATCAACGGATTGGGAGGCAAGGGAAGATTTCCCTTCATTTTGTGGGACCTTTTGAGGTTGTTGGTCATGTAGGGAAAGTTTCTTACCATCTAGATCCACCACCACAGTTGACATCGATACATAATGTGTTCAATGTATCACAACTGAAAAATTATCTCTCTGATACATCTCATGTTTTGAGCTAGAATAATCTTGAGATTGAACCTGATTTATCTGTGACTGAACGACCAGTTGGGGTTATTGATTTTGATACCAAGGTAATTCGTGGGAGGATGATACCTCTGGTCTATGTACTATGGCATCATAGTTCTGATTTTCATGAGATGTGGGAAAGGGAGGAACTTATGAGAGAGTAGTGGCCTTATCTTTTTGAAGTAGAGGATTCTTCACAGGTTTTCTGGGGGAAGAAAGATCCTATGGTGGGGAGGTTGTAACATCACATTACTATTTCAGGTATTCCTAAACCCTTTTTATTTTAATTTTTTTATGTTAATTGGGAAAAAATGGCTTATGAGTAAAAAGTTGCATTTTTGTTAAAACACATCACAGAATGGTAAAACGCCCAATTAATGCTCTGAATTATTCAATTAAATATTTTCTAAGTTAAACACTATGTATGTATGAGTATTTGAGGTCTAAAAAGTCTCGAAGAGGATGAAATAATAATATTAAATTTATTATTTTAAGCATGAGAAATTTATTCAAAATAATTGAATAACATCAAAATGGTATGTCGTGTGAGAAATTTGAGGCAACGGTTATGTCCGAAATATAGTGTTTACCCTATGAAGGGTATACCATTCAAGGGCGTCAGACATGTATATGTCTCGCTCATGAGATAATTTTTTAAATAATATTTAATATATTATTTATTAAAAATTAAAAATCTCTTAAAAGGTGCGTCGTATGATAACTCTGAGACCACCGATGGGTCCGGAATGAGAGGTTTACCCTAGAAAAGGTATAACATTTTTTCACATTGGGTGTTTGGATGCCTCGATCACAAGAATACCAATTTTTATATTAATTAATTAATTATTCCAGGTTTTAATTAAAAAATCATTAATATCTCTCAAACCACTCATAGTTTGAGAAATATGAGACCCCCGTTGGGTCCGGAACAAGGTGTTTACCCTACATGGGGTATCACATTCATTTGTAATGGTATTTTGGTGTCATTTAATTTTTACATTAAATAATTAATTCATTTAATTATTAATTTAATTACAAAAAATGGGTTACTGTTCATCTCCTTCCTATTGACACCACACCTCCATTTTTAACTCCCGAATGAAACCAAAAGCTTTAAATCATCCGTTTTTAACCGATTAAAAAATGGAAATGCCTTAATTGTGATAAATAAACAAATCCGCATTGATTCTCAGGTTGATTGATAGTTTAAAACCGATCATTAAATGGGTTTTTGAATTCATGTGTTTCTCATATCATTAAATACCCGAACAATTTCGGACCCACGTATGTTGTTTCCGCTGGGTTCGAGTAACCTCAGATCCTCGTCTGCACCCCTTTTGAACTGAATTCAGTTCACCCTCTTGATCGAGGTGACGGTGGCCGCTACCCCTTCCAAGCGTGGTGTACATAAGCATGATCTTCCTTGTCAATTCCTTTTTTTAATTTTTTTTTTCTACGAACATAAAATCATTAAACAATGGTGTAATTTAAAATAAATAATAAAACATAGATTTATCAAAGTATTGTTACATATATTATCAATTATTAGTTAAAGAATTATTAGATGAGGAATATATAAAATTTTCAAGGGGTTATTCCATGGCTATCCAAATAATAATAATTATTCAAAAATTATTGAAAGTTAATTGCACCGAATTATAAAAGGATAATTTGTAGAAACAAATTGTCATATATAATTGTGAAATGATAACTTGCATGGAAAAATTTTATAATATATTTACATCAAATAATCAATGTATAATTTGTAGAAGAAAATTATCACATGTTAATTGAGAAGCAATAATTAATTAGTTTATCAAAAGATAATTATTAAGAATTATCGAATGATAAATTACAAAGAATTATTAAAGATCAATTGCATGGTAATATGAAAGATAATTTTAACTTAAATTATTCAAATATAATTAATATAATAATCGAATGATAATTGTGATTTTATCAAAGATAATTACTCTGATGGTTAATCGCAAGCGCGTGTGTTGATATAACGATAAACTGAAAAAAAATTCCATGAAAGCTAAATATTATCGCATGCGATACTATATATATATAAACACACACACACACACACACACATATATATATATATTGAAACTTATCCTGGTGAGATAAATTATCATCGCATGTGGTAATTTAAAATGGTAATCTAGAGATTATCTAGGAGAGAGAAAATAAAATTGCATGTAATATTTTATTCGATAATTTTGAGTATTATTCAAGAGAGAGAAACTATCACCACATGTGATATTTTATTTCCTTTTGAAATAAAATATCTAATTCTGGTTCTAGGAACCCTTGACGAACGTCGACCATTGGTGTATCAACGCTTATGATAATAAGGTCATGAGGAGGTGTTTTGAACCACATAGGGTGGTTTATCTTTACCTATAACATCGAAGACCTTGAGGTAGGTGGTTTTGTTCTGTTTAGCCAAATTGATCATCCTTGTATTGCTTGATTTATTTCATTTGATGATTTAAATTCAATTGCTCAAATTTTATTTCAATTAAGTTGATAAAAACCCGATTCCAATGAATCGAGGTATTTGAAATGGTTTTGGCATAAAAATTTGGAAAAACCCCAAATTCCATTGAATTGGGTGTGTTTATGGAAATTCTCTAATTTAAATTCTTTAATATAAATTTTGGATTTGATGGAAATGATTTTAATTAAAAATTTTAATTTAATTGTGGAAATAAATTATGTAATTATGGAATTGGTTTTGAATGGATTTAAAACTAGTGAAAATGGTTTAAAATGATTTGATAGAAACCCATTGGTTTTATCTTGTGAAAAGGCATGTTTTGAATAAAACCAGTTTTGGTTTTAAATGGAAAGATATTTGAACTTTTGAAATGGAAGAATGGGATTGATCATATTTTTAAGCAGTCTTAAAATAGTTTGACCATCATGTAAGAACGCATGCAAGACTTAGGTAGTTAGTGAGTTATTTGGATACACTCTACGCTATGACAGAGTTCTAAAACATTCTTGTGGCGGGTCACATCCTTGATGGGTTGGTGATGAGTCTCCTTTGGCCAGTGTCATAGAGACGTGTGTATACACATTTTGCTGAGTTCACATAGAGAGTGCAGAAACCTATAACTGGTTAATACTATCGTACCTTTTGGCAGAGAACCATGTTGCTCCCTTGTTTATCTATATTTGAAATATAAATGTATGCCAATGCTTTTGAACAACTTTACATGCCTGCTGAATCTATATAAATTGTTTTATATAAATAATTTATTTAAGCCATTGTTTTAGAAATATTCCATCATTTGTAATATCATTACTTAAAATATTTTTTTACATTATTTGAAAATGTATATCACGTTTCGGTTAAATATGATTTTGGATTGCCAAGCCTGTTTACTTTAAAATTGATTTTTTTGGATAATATATGCATCTATTAAGGAATCTTTGGGGGTATCCTATTGGGATTAGGCTCACACCCTACTTTTTCCTTCAGGTGTTTGTAGAATTTCTTCTTCTAGGTTCGAGCAAAGGAAAAAGATATCTCTTGGAGGTGGATCCAGCTATTGATCTTTGGTCTTGGTGAGTTGTGTCCTTATGGACCGTGGGGCTGTTTTCCCATTTTTATTACTTGGTTTATAGTACTTTGGGATTTTCATGCCTCTTTGTATTATGGTACATTATTCCCAGTGGAGTTTCTTTTTGATATTCATACTGTCTTGTTTCTTTTCTTCCACATTGTTGGTGGCAAAATCATTCCCACTTGCATGTTGTGTGATGCCAGGTGCTAGTCGCCGACCCATGGCGATTGGGAACACCCTTCGGGTTATGTTCGGGCCGGCTCGGTTATCGGGTTACCAGGGTAACCGTGCTGGTTCGTGACAAGTATCTTCCTTGACAAGATATCACAAAGAGTTTTTTGGGGGCACATAGAGGACAAGAAATACAATTACCCACTGCCAATAACTGAAACCCCCATCCCGGAAGAATTGTTCATTAGTTAATTTTATAGGGATGTGGTGGTCCATTAAATGCATTCTCAGGGATGTAGCCTAAGATTTAGTGATTTGTTGACTTGTGCACCATATTCTCTACCGGCCATCCTACAACTACAATAGTCCGTATCTGTTTCTTTACCAATCCCTCAACCTCCCCCAGTTGATGAATGGATAAATCAGGTGCTGAATCTTGAGTCCGAGTTGAGGAGATTTTGGGAAAATCTCAAAATGGATCATTTCCTATATTTTTTAGCTAATTGCAACTGAAAACTCAACATTATGAAATCTTTTACCCATGATGAGGTTTTGTGCCTATATAAAACCTTAGGAATGATGCATTTTAGTCTCCATCTATGATGGTTAGCTTACACTAAATGTCCCGAACAGCTAGACGACATTTCCCAATTGTTCCCCCTAATTTAGTATCTGCACTCCATGTTTCTTAGAACCATACGTTGCCTAGTTATAATCAAAATCTCCAATAACAATGAATTCAAAGCTTAACTATGCTCTGTAATGTTATCATGGAGGCTTCCCTACATGTTCAGATCCATGGTAGGGGTAGTATAATGCGCTAAATTTCAGTTATATCTTGTTATATCCATGTTAACATGTTTATATTGAGGATATACCTCTGGGAATCATCATAGTGAACATGGTCATTCCTGAGATATACCCAGAAGGAGGCACTGTCACAAGGCATGTAGAAGAGGTACATCATGTTGGGGTAGTACAACACCCAACATAACTTGAAGGTGTCCATACCATCAAAGAACTTTTCATGGCCTCCCTGCACCTTCCAGGTTATTACCTATTGGTCAAGACCCCATTAAAGGAATAGAGTAAATTGGGACATCTAATAACTCTGAATCGTCTGGCTTAGTGAAAGAGATAGAAGATGACCCTGAATGGGCTGCATTTCATAAACATCATGCTGAACAGAAAAATAGGGTTGTCGATCTCATCACTGAGAACACTGTAGAACGAAGACCCGATTACAGTAACCCTTGATCGGGGAACCTGGGGTAGGTTTAGCTTCATCCCTGTGAGTTTCCTCCTAGTGATCGTGAAAACCATTCTCAGAAAGAGAGGATGGAAGCTAGTGTTTATGGAAAAAGATCCTAGTATGCGTCACTAAATCAACTCAATATGAATGAAAAACCAGCTCAGGACCCAGCTCTAGTTCTATTGTCTACTCCATAGGTCCCACCGACCTCTCCATAGGTTATTCCCCTGGCTCTTCTGGTAATTCTTCTAGTAGACCCACAAGCCGTGGGGCCTGAATACCATATTGATGAACCTGCGAATGTATTGGTTGTCAAGGACCCTCTCTATGATCATAATACTTGTCCAAATGATCGGATGGAAGCACTTATTGCTCGCCTCAAGGATTTTTAAACTTGATTGGTTTTAATCCCGCCTAATGTAATGAAATATCTAACTTGAATGGATGATATATTAGAACCCATGTTTTTTATAATCCTACCTTCTACCGCTATAATGGGGTTGGTGATCTACTACAACATCTTACCCCCATTATTTCAATGTGTGGACCTAAGATGGGAACTCTAGAATAGCAAGATGCCACTAAGCTCCATTGTTTCACACAAAACCTAGAAGGGCACACAGTTTTCTGGTACAATTACACATTGGGTTTATTTCCAGTTCGTAGGATATTCATTGGATGTAACTCTATTAGTTAGTTCTCCAACATGGCTACAATGTATTGTAGACCTCATCATGAGAATCTAGCGGCCCTTTGAGTGCATCGTAGACTTTGTCATCGGGTGGAAGGGCCTCACATATTCACTCGATATGCCGATAACCTAGGAAAAACATCTAACGATGTGTATAGGGATTTTGAAGGATAAATTGGTTCATTATATAATCACATTGAACTTACTAGGTGGGATCTATGGATTATGTAAAAAAAATTCATCATTTAGAAGAATCCTTACAGAAAATCAAGAAGGAACGTCCACTTCCTCCTGTAGCTCCCTCTAGAAGATCTTCTAATGCTAATACCACTACGGTTGACCAAATATAGGCCCCCAGTTTGATGTAATTGCTATAGGAAGTGCCGCCTCAAATGATTCACTAAGGCCCACTACCTCAGGCACAGCCTCTGGCTCCGTAATGCTTGCCTCAAAATCATCAGGCATCCCCACATAATGCACCACCACCACCAAGGAGAGATAATTAGATTCCACCTCCTCATTAGGGACAGCCACCCAAATTTTTTTTCCTAGATCTGAGGAAGCGATTATAATCATTATATGAGGATTGGTTCTTGGTTATTTTCAAAGCGCCTTTGACCAGGGAATCCTATGGTTTCAAGAATGAAAGAGGCTCAAATAGGCGGATCTCACTAATCGCCCCAATTACAATCTCTATCACCTGTTCAATTGGAACACTCTAAAGAAGAGATATGTTGTTGGGAAAAAATACCTCAAGGTATAATTGAATAATTTTTGAGGTTATTGTGTTTGATGACAAAGTGGACATATGTGTTTTGATTGCTGACAACGCAAACCATGACATACATATTTGTTGACAGAACGAATTTCATGGTGGCATGTCGAGTTAAAGATCTTTGGTCAACGATCCATGTTTTATTTGAGAACATCGACAAAGTAATGGATGATCTAGAGGTGGTACAAAAAGAATAGATACAAGGTGGCACCGTTTTCCAGTGTTTGACAAATTTTTGGGCCTGAAAATCGACAAATGAAGAAAAGTGTTTTTGGCAAAGGGACTTGCGCGCCGAGGTCTTGGAGGATTGGAAACTTGTGTGCCATATGTTTTTCATGATAAGATCTTCAAAATATGGAAAAGGAAATGGAGTCACGCAAGTATTGGTTTGGTCGCGCAAGTGACCTGCACGCCATGAAGGGACATGCGTGTCAATTCCTAGGAAGCTTGGGAACTTTCGCACCTTTCATTCTTCAAGACCAGAACATGAAAAAATGGAAAAGGGGGAAGGGAACCCATGTTTGGAAGTGGGTCGCACAAGTGACTTGCAGAGGCAGATACTTGAGTGCCAAAAGTTTCTCACCCAGGGGATACTTGCACGCTGTCGCACAAGGTGTCCAAATGCCTATAAATACAGGACCAAACTTCCTCATTTTTCAGTGAGTTCAATACTTAGAAAAATCAGAGCTCCCATCATGCAGGTGTGGTTGTCGCGCAAGTGGTGTGTGGTCGCGCAAGTATAAGTTGCGCCCTGGTTGCAAGTTGTGCGCCGGTTGTTAGTTGCGCGCGAAAATCAGTTTGGGCATAAAAGGAGGTGTGTCGTGCAAGTTTGGAGTTGAAGAAGGTTGTGTCTCACAAGTGGTTGAGGTGGACTCGCACACTAGTTTTGACTTGCATGCCAAAGACTTGCACGCCGATCATGGAGAAGAGCGCAAGGTGTTGTTGGAGCACACCCGTCTTTCCAGGGCTACGTGAATGTTGGAAGATTGCTTGATACCTTCGGTGCAAAGAGAGATTCATTTATGGGTGAAAGTTGGACTTCAATATAGCATCTAAATACAATAGATGATGCATTCATTAGTGATAATGAAGAGACCTATAGGTCTATAAACTGTGAGTGGATCCTTTCCAAAGAAGTGAACAAAGGAAGAGGAAGACGGTGATCATCTCCACCGGCAGTGAGCCAGAGGGAGAGAAATATGCAGTGAAACATGAGAAAGCAGTGAGCTGACCCTAAATCTTGTAAGGATAGTGAGCATGGGAATAGAAATGATCTAGACCAAACCTTTTAAACAATAGTGCGCTTATAGTGGATTTGGTACATCGGCACATTTCCTGTGTATGATCCTTAGACGTAGCCCAGTGAGGGTGAACCAAGTAAAACTTGTTGTGTCCTGTGAATGCTTTAATTTCTGTTTATATTGTGCAACAGGAAATAGAGAGAAGAGTGTTTTTCTTAATAGCGAAACTAGAGAAGAACGAGCATTAATTTTAAATTATTCATACCCTGATTCACCCCCCCCCCCCCCTCTCAGGGTATTCATCCTTGTGGACCTAACATATGTGGTTATTGAATTTCTCCATGACTAGTTTGATAAAAACATATCCAAACAGGGTACAACCCCAGAATAGGTGGCATGTGTGTTTATTAACACTGACAGGGACAATGAGGGTGAAAGGCTACAAATTACTAACTACAGGTCTCATAAATATGATGTTCGTATGGATCATAAGGCAATTTATCATGCCCCTGGTATTATCATTTAATGTTTAAATTAGCCTAAACCATCAGAGTTTTCAATGCTACCATCAGCTACTACCTTTACATCCACATCTCTACCTCTATCATCTCGGAGGAGTAAGCAACGATGACGCAAGGGAAAAAATCCATCCACCTATTCCAAATTTGTCCCATACTCTTAGTGATTTCATTCCCCCATAGATGGATATTTCCCACATAATCTTCCCATCAATGGATGATTATTCATGTGATGAACTAGAGTACACATTTGTTAATACTATTGAACTAGTAAACCCTTTCATGGTTCCCGATGAAAAAGAGCACAAGACGGACCCTCAGAACCCCCCTTGTCGATGTCTGCATCGACGAAGACATGGGTATGTGAATCGTCATAATGCATTGGTCAGTGATTCCAATGAAAACATACATGAAAATGAGATGAGATAGTAGGCCCAATATAGATCTCAACATACACAATCTTCTCAATTCATTTCATCAAATTAACCTTGTCTACTATTTGTACATCTTGATCAGGTAGAGTCACCACAATCGTGATATGATTATCCAGGTTCCATTGTGTATAGACCTAATTCATCTAGCCATTAGCTGATATCTACTCTATGCTATTCATCAAGTGTGTAGCAGGGAATCCCCAACACCAATCAAAATCAACCAGATCAACCAGAAACACTCGTCATACCTCCCACTGCGGATAGACCCCCTGATACCAGAAGTGTACACATATAAAGGAAGTGTGATTTTCCCAACCACCTCACCAGAATTCCTACCTAATTACTATCCTAGATTATATATTCCAATTAAAATATATGTGTGACGCCATCACATAATATTTAAGAAGGCCCATACAAATTATAACAGAGGTCGTAGCCGCATAAGCCTTTCATGATATGGCAGTCAAACTGGAGGAGTGTCATGCATCATTTAATTCTCAATAGATTATGAATATTCTATTATATTGGATAACATCCCCCCAATACACATCATTTTTCAGTTCAATAGTGTGGAAGTCCACCACTGACTTTTTGACATAGGATCTACGATTAATCATATCCCAACATGGACAATCCACAATATGGGGCAGTCTAAAACAGACATGAGTCCCTCTGACATGAATATTCAAGATTATGATAGGATAGATCATACACCAGTTGGAATAGTACTCCTTAAAACTCAGTTCGATGGTCTATTTTCCAACACTGAGTTAATGGTTGTCTTAGAGGAAACAACTTATAATGAATTAATGGGTAGACCATTGCACCACCTACATGCAGCAGTCGCATCATCATATCACCAATGCCTTAAGTACAACCTTAATGGCCATGTAGGTATAATAGAAGGTGGTGCATCTCCCTTTGCCTCTTGTGAGGCATGATACATAGATATGGAATACTAAAAGACCATATATAAGAAGGTTTTGGACAATGAGTTCGAATGCACTACCGATGTGGAAGAACCACAGGCATACATGGATGTTGCCAATGTCCTATCGACTCAATCATTAGAGGCCACGACCCAAGAAAAGGGGAAATTCATTGTAGTCATTAAGATGAAGGTGAAACACATTCCATAGTCTAAGGAATGCTATAAGATCACTTCATATTCCTACACAAATTAGTCTCAGGTAATCCCAGATCTCCTTACCCATATAAGGTATCAGGATGTCTACCCCATGGAAACAACAATATGTCATACTTTTTATTTTTCTAGTCTTGGATAAACCGAGCCAAGACAATGTTCCACTATTGCATTGATATTATCAAACATGGCCCCTTGAGTCAATGGATTGATTGAATTGGGTTGAAAATTTTCATCGCTATGGTTTCAGTAGTGTAGGAGTCCCCCAATGAGGTTTCCACAACTACTCAGGCTAGCACCAGTGTCCCGTCAAGATCAACTAATTAAGAAGAGATTCCTCCTACCAATGATCCTCTCACCATGGATGATGAAGAGGATATTTTATATTCTCCTCCCACATTCAATGAGGGGGTCTCCACTACAGTTGATGAGCCGGTACATGTGAACCTCAACACTGAGATAGATCCGAATCCAACACTAATCAGTTAATCCATTTCTATAGAAGAGTAGCAAAAATATATAGATTTCATAAAATAGTATTGAGATTTATTTTCCTAGACCTTCTGTGAGATTGCAGGGCTGGATCCTCAGGTCACAATCCACCACCTTTTCCTCTCGATATACCATTGTGGGTTTATATAGACTCTCATAAAGATACACCCCTCTCATGGTTCCACGGTCAAGGCTGAGTTTGATAATCTCATAAAACCCATATTCTTCTAGGAGGTCATGTACCCTAGATTGATAGATAACATTTTTCACATTATAAAGAAGAACATATAGATCAGAGTCAGCATCGACTTACGAGATCTCAACCATCATTGTCAGAAAGATTATTTTCCCCTCCCTATGACAAAACTATTGATTGAAACCATAGATGGGTTTTAGGATCTCTCCTTCATGGATTTATATTTAGGATATAATCAAATCCAAATGGAACCTTGGTGTAACGCCCCGACCCCAGCTACCCAGAGCCGGTGCATTACTTCGTAACATTGGCATGATCCCAAAAGATCAAGTCTCGAAAGACCGATTAGTTTAGTAGCCTTGGAAACACTAGATACATTCATAAGTCTTTCATTACATCATAATTAAACAAACTACAATAACATGGTCTTCATAGTCCACACTCATATCTTCACTGACTATCCTTGCAAGTCAGTCATAATACACTTCTTCACATCCTGGAAAATATTTAAACATTGAAAGGGGTGAGCTCAGATGCTCAGTAAGGATAACAATATTGCGGAAGCTTTCATAAATAAACATAAACATTTAAGGCAATGTATAACTAAAACAAAAGCCTTTTTAAACATGAACTTCAACATAATATGGCAAAAGTAAAATGAGATAATGCCATTCACTTCTTCACATGGATATTCTACTGGTCGAATAATCACATGCAATAACAATAACCACTTTCATAATGAGGGAATGTATAATGCCGGACATTCTGAAACATTTTGTCAAGGCCTCGGCCAAGACATATAAAATGATTAAGGCCTCGGCCAAAACCATAAATCAAATTGGGAAAGGGCCTCGGCCAATTCCACGTCTAGTTGTCTCATGAGACCTGCCGATGCATCGAGGAGCTATAGCGGGCCCCACCCGTCACTTATTAAGTCCAATACATTCCTCATATGAATAGGTTTAAACATATCATAAACCATAACATAATCATATCACATAAAACATGCATAAAGGAAACATAACATTTCCACATTCCAATCACAAGATATCAATACAACACATTGATATAATAAAAACGCTTTCAAAACCATTTTCAATACCAAAATAAAAGTAAGTTAAAACTTTGTATTTATTTTTCATTAAAAAAAATGATGGCTTGTAGAGGAAGCCGAAACTCAAATAATGGTCACGGCGGCGGAGAAGTCGTTGTCGCCGCATAAGTACGGAAAGAAAAACATTCCCTTTTTGTCGATTAGTAAAACGCTTCGTGTAAAAAGATTCCTTTTGAATAAATGTAAAAGTCAAAGGGGTTTATACACCGTATAAAAGAAAGTTGTGTATAAAATAAAATATGCCTCAACGAAAGGAGATTGAGACGAAGTCCCATACAAAGATCATTTTTAAAATAAAATAGATATATTATGTGTATTCACTATAGGTACACATAAATAACATAAAAATACAAAATAGGACATAATAATATCATGACATAATTTGAAAGTAGGAGATTAACCCAAAGAATGGAAGTTGGGTTAAGAAGATCCCTTACCTCGTGTCTGACTTGACTCAACCGTTCTTTAACCTCCTGAATAATAAACTAGAGTTAATATATACCTTATTAAGAACCATTTTCAACTTCATTATCCTTATTATATCACTTATTACAATGATATGAACATTATGTAATTATTTAAGTTAATAATGTTCATTTTGTCGGTATTTGGTTCTTAAGTCAAAAATAGGCTTCTTACACTTACATGTTGTTAATTTGGTCAAAGGTTCATTATATCCAGAATGGTATTCATGATGTAGATATCATATATGTCATATATATCCAGTACATACATTCATTTATAATATTACATCACATTTAGAGGTAAGAAATGAAATGCACCGTTCATGGAGACGGTAAGCCGTACGTACGCATGAACGCTACTTCCATTTCTATTTCATATTTTCTGGAATGGAATCATAATGATATGAGAGTATATTATAATTCCAGTATAATAACATATATAATATCATTAACTTTATCCTTCACACATCCCACATATGGTATTAACGAATCAAATCACTTTCAGGGGGCGGTAGTCCGCGCTTCCTAAAATGAAGATATCGTGTTTTACCCATAATGGAAACCATAAAGGTATGCCCAAAATGAAAAAAAACAGAAGCTTAAGGAAAACATAAACATATTATATATCATATATAAAAATAGTGACATCATAATGGCCACCTTTGAAGGTGTTAAATGAGTGTTGAACAATCATCGTTTCGGGAGGCAGAATTTCGCCATCCACGGAAACCTTATGTTCTTTAACCATTTGATGTAGTTGTGTGGAAGTGTAGCTCAAATAAATCTTATAACAACATCCTAGTATATTTAAGATACTGGTGTTGTTACAAAAAAAGTAAATAAAAAGAGTTTAGGGGGTTGGAGAAGCAAAATAAAACAAAAGAACATGAGAGAATGAATTACCTTAAAAAGTGTAACTCCTTTTGAGTTGAGCCTAAAGGCTTCCTTTGAAAGGATTCTGCCCAAAGGGAATCCTCTAGGATGAGGAGAGGGATGTGGAGAGAGCAAATGGGCAGGGGTTGGCCGAGCCAATGGCTTGAAGAGTGTGTGAAATGAGGTAGAGGTGGGGGCCTTTTATAAGAGGAGAGGAGGGGCACTTTTGGAAAGTAAAGGAACATTACATTATTTGAAAATGTGTTTCGGTTTTAAAAGGTCCCACATTGATATAATTCGTGGATAAGGTGATAAGGCATAGAAATCCACTCATCCAATTGGTTTTGGCCATGTGTAGTTCATAGATTTTATATTACCTTTCCATTTTATTTAAATCGTCAAATAATGATGTCATCGCTGCATCATTATTATGTCATAAATAATTAAATTTATTTAATGTCTAAAAATTATAAAAAAAATACTATGATATAGGAAATCTTTTTATATTTCCAATGACTATTTATAATCAAAATTTGGACTTGTGTAACCCTACTTAAAAATTGTTTTAGTAAAACACTTTATGTTAGTGTCATTTTCACTTTAACATTAAATAAAAAGTAATTTATGTTATTTCCCAACAAAAGTGGATCCATGGGGTCCCCAAGTTAGGCCATGGCTTGTCTTGGTCGGCCATGACACAACCAATGAGGTTGGGACATGTGTCTAGGTCATTTAATATTATTAAAGTATTATTTATACCTTAAACTACCCTAATTACCACTAATCGCGATTAAGAACTTAATAAGTTACTATTCACCAAAAAATTATTTTTATCCCATTGAACCACATTTTACTTCTTTATGACAACCATGTATGTCGGATTTTTGAAAATCAAATCACAGAAGTGGTAATATTTCATTTAAACGAAAAATCAGTTATTTAACAACCACTTAGTGGTTTCACTATTCATCAAAAATTGAAGTTTTTCAGAATAAGGCCAAAATTTCACCCTAAGCTATAATTGATATTCCGAATTGAAAAATGATGTCTATTTTACAAAATTCCAAACATATTAGTTGCATTAATTAATTTTATAATTAATTCCCGCTGTCACAACAAATAGCGTGTTTTTAAGAAACAATTTATATCAAAAGATTGGCAATTGTTTATGTCCAATTTCAATGTTAAATTAATTCTAATGACCACCATTGGATAAAATGGTAAAAATATATTCTAATTATACTTTAAAACCATCAAATATTATAATTTATCACTATAAATTATTTTGATTAAAAAAGTTGTTTTAAGTATTTTTCACTATTTATAAAATTTTAGAAGTTCTCAGAAAAATACCAAAAATTCAACATAGGCTAATTTCGATATTACGAATACAAAAATGAAGTCCATTTTGACATATAAAATTTATAATATTTCAAAAAGAAGGTATTACTATTCATAACGGCTACTTTGATTAGTCGCGGTGTTTTAGAACTCGAAGTTGCGTACAATGCAAGCTATTGTATTACTGAATGAGAAGCGTATCGTGGAAGCTCGGGGTGTTACATTCTCCCCTCCTTCAATAAATTGCGTCCTCGCAATTTGAAATTTTTCTTGGAAAATACAAGGTTGAAAAGAGAAAATACCTTTGAGGAAAACCCACATCGAAAATAAGGTTAATAAATATATAACATTAAAAGAAAGCAGGATAAGTACAAAGGTCACCCGATATAGCCCATTATAGGATTCTATGAAAATATGGATATGGAGGAGAAACAAACCATCAAGGTCTGATGGGGAGTTATAGAAAACAGGATTAGGAGAAAGTTTAACCACAAGAAAATCACAAACTTGTGATTGGTTAAACGGTCATTGAATCCCTAGTTGGAAAAGTTAACCGACAACATTTTTGTTTTAAGTTACCTTTTATAATGTTGAGGATTTTATTTAGGAGATTTACTAAGAACGTAAGGGAATATACATACTTGTTATGTATACTTTCATTCATTAATGAATTTTTACCACAAACCCATCTTTTACTCCAAATGGTAACAGAACTCAAAAATATTCTATTTATCCTAATTGTATAAGGTACCAAAGGTTAACACATACCATTTAGATTAGTAAAATTATTTTGTAATAACCAGGGACTTCCTGTAGGCTAGTGGTAGGAAATAAAGGCCTGTCGCACTTTGATTGTGGGTTCGATTCCTACAGCTTTGTCTGACGCGACGGTTTATGCCCCACCCTGCAGGTTGTCCTTTTCCTAAAACTATAGTATTATAATACTCCAAAAATAATCTTCATAAATTTTTTAACCTTAAACCATACTATCCAAAAATCAACTTAATCCACTCCAACCTTTATAGTTATCCAAAATACCTCTGTCCAGACTTTCTCTAAAAGGTCTCTTAATTCCAAAATCAATTTATCAGATTCCCCAAACAAAGAAATGTTTCTCTTATTGTCACATACCAAAAATATGATTACCTTAATCATATTAAAACCTTACTGAAATCAAAAAGTAATGCAGTACAATCCATATATATATATTACATTATTCTTATAACCAGAATATAATCCTTGAGTCCAAAAGCACCAATACATTAGTTATTCTGCTTCAACTGTAGTAATAGCATAAGATTGTCCTTGATCCCTTGTCCTTTTCTGAGGTAAGTTTCCTTGACGCTTAGGACATTCATTTGCATAATGACCCATTTCTCTACAATTGTAGCATTCAACTTTGACAGCCTCTTTCTTTCCCTTGCAATCACGTGCCTGGTGACCTTTTTCTCCACATTTATAACAGACTCCCATTCCTTTTAGGCAAGTACCAGGGTGATTCTTCCCACAATTATCACATAATGGAAAATCCTTCTTTCCCTTTTTCCCTTTATCTGTCTCTTGTTCCACCGTTCTCTTCTTCTCTTGCTTTACTTTGTTGTCATAAGACTTAGAGAATTCCTTTTCTGTCTTGATAGCACATGAGACTATATCTTCGTATGTTGAGAAAGATTGTGACACTAGAGCTCGACGGAGAAATGGTTTTAACCCATCAAAGAAACGATCAATCTTACTTCTTGGGTTACGTATATAATCTGCAGCATGCCTCGCTAACCTTGTAAAGTTAGCCTCATACTTTGCGACATTCTCATCCTCCTTTTGTCTCAGACTCAAAAATTGCCTTTCCATATCCGCTCGATGGTCTCGAGGTAAGTATTTTTCTAAGAACAGTTCTTTGAACTCCTGCCATTCCATGTTTGTTAATTCATCATCTTCCTTTGTGTTTTGAATTAGTGACCACCATTGATCGGCATCTCCAGTGAGGCGGTAAACTGCCATGACAACCTTCTCCCTTTCACTACTCCCCAAGGCATGGAATATTTTCTCTAAGGAATTTATCCATTGCTCAGCTACTGTAGGATTTGTACTCCCATTGAAGGTTGGCGGTTGTTGCCTCATGAAACGGTCTAGCATTGATCCTCCACGTTGCGGATCAGGGTGCTCCATACGAGTAAGGTTGTTATTCATAACCTGCGTGAGTTGTCCCAGTATGGTAATAAGTTGATCATCACCAGTTGTATCTTCAGGTCCACAATAATTATCTTGAGCAGGAGGGCAATCCCTACACGGAGTTCGTGCATTGATACAGTTTCCATTCCTTCTACTAGGCGCCATTTCTAAACAATGGCATAAACTAGATTAGTTTATGAATCAAAATACATAATTCCATACTTGTAAAATACTTAACATAAATTGAACTATTTATGGATATAATCCATAATCATAAAAAGGTTTTATTTGAGGAAGTATATACTCATAACCGTTCATAGTGGTTTGTAAAGAAAATGAGAATTATCCTAAGCGTATCCCCCGGGAGTGTCGTAACCAAGAGTGCAGCAAGGCCCGTTGTCGTGCACCAGTTCCCGTTCGAGTCTAGCTCAAAGCGGTGTTTTCGGGTTTTACCCCTAGGTACATCTGTGCCAGAGCCGCCTCTACCTGCTCGTATCCAGACAGGGATGTATTGCTCGGAAAACTCATATCATCTCTATAATACCAAAATTCTAGGAAGTTCTTCTATACTAATCCTCGAAGCCTATCTTTGGGCTATGCGTTCTAATCAGAGTTTATCTACATCTAGCTTCCAAGGTTAGTACTAACCTCCCTCTGATACCAACTGTAACGCCCCGACCCCAGCTACCCAGAGCCGGTGCATTACTTCGTAACATTGGCATGATCCCAAAAGATCAAGTCTCGAAAGACCGATTAGTTTAGTAGCCTTGGAAACACTAGATACATTCATAAGTCTTTCATTACATCATAATTAAACAAACTACAATAACATGGTCTTCATAGTCCACACTCATATCTTCACTGACTATCCTTGCAAGTCAGTCATAATACACTTCTTCACATCCTGGAAAATATTTAAACATTGAAAGGGGTGAGCTCAGATGCTCAGTAAGGATAACAATATTGCGGAAGCTTTCATAAATAAACATAAACATTTAAGGCAATGTATAACTAAAACAAAAGCCTTTTTAAACATGAACTTCAACATAATATGGCAAAAGTAAAATGAGATAATGCCATTCACTTCTTCACATGGATATTCTACTGGTCGAATAATCACATGCAATAACAATAACCACTTTCATAATGAGGGAATGTATAATGCCGGACATTCTGAAACATTTTGTCAAGGCCTCGGCCAAGACATCTAAAATGATTAAGGCCTCGGCCAAAACCATAAATCAAATTGGGAAAGGGCCTCGGCCAATTCCACGTCTAGTTGTCTCATGAGACCTGCCGATGCATCGAGGAGCTATAGCGGGCCCCACCCGTCACTTATTAAGTCCAATACATTCCTCATATGAATAGGTTTAAACATATCATAAACCATAACATAATCATATCACATAAAACATGCATAAAGGAAACATAACATTTCCACATTCCAATCACAAGATATCAATACAACACATTGATATAATAAAAACGCTTTCAAAACCATTTTCAATACCAAAATAAAAGTAAGTTAAAACTTTGTATTTATTTTTCATTAAAAAAAATGATGGCTTGTAGAGGAAGCCGAAACTCAAATAATGGTCACGGCGGCGGAGAAGTCGTTGTCGCCGCATAAGTACGGAAAGAAAAACATTCCCTTTTTGTCGTTTAGTAAAACGCTTCGTGTAAAAAGATTCCTTTTGAATAAATGTAAAAGTCAAAGGGGTTTATACACCGTATAAAAGAAAGTTGTGTATAAAATAAAATATGCCTCAACGAAAGGAGATTGAGACGAAGTCCCATACAAAGATCATTTTTAAAATAAAATAGATATATTATGTGTATTCACTATAGGTACACATAAATAACATAAAAATACAAAATAGGACATAATAATATCATGACATAATTTGAAAGTAGGAGATTAACCCAAAGAATGGAAGTTGGGTTAAGAAGATCCCTTACCTCGTGTCTGACTTGACTCAACCGTTCTTTAACCTCCTGAATAATAAACTAGAGTTAATATATACCTTATTAAGAACCATTTTCAACTTCATTATCCTTATTATATCACTTATTACAATGATATGAACATTATGTAATTATTTAAGTTAATAATGTTCATTTTGTCGGTATTTGGTTCTTAAGTCAAAAATAGGCTTCTTACACTTACATGTTGTTAATTTGGTCAAAGGTTCATTATATCCAGAATGGTATTCATGATGTAGATATCATATATGTCATATATATCCAGTACATACATTCATTTATAATATTACATCACATTTAGAGGTAAGAAATGAAATGCACCGTTCATGGAGACGGTAAGCCGTACGTACGCATGAACGCTACTTCCATTTCTATTTCATATTTTCTGGAATGGAATCATAATGATATGAGAGTATATTATAATTCCAGTATAATAACATATATAATATCATTAACTTTATCCTTCACACATCCCACATATGGTATTAACGAATCAAATCACTTTCAGGGGGCGGTAGTCCGCGCTTCCTAAAATGAAGATATCGTGTTTTACCCATAATGGAAACCATAAAGGTATGCCCAAAATGAAAAAAAACAGAAGCTTAAGGAAAACATAAACATATTATATATCATATATAAAAATAGTGACATCATAATGGCCACCTTTGAAGGTGTTAAATGAGTGTTGAACAATCATCGTTTCGGGAGGCAGAATTTCGCCATCCACGGAAACCTTATGTTCTTTAACCATTTGATGTAGTTGTGTGGAAGTGTAGCTCAAATAAATCTTATAACAACATCCTAGTATATTTAAGATACTGGTGTTGTTACAAAAGAAGTAAATAAAAAGAGTTTAGGGGGTTGGAGAAGCAAAATAAAACAAAAGAACATGAGAGAATGAATTACCTTAAAAAGTGTAACTCCTTTTGAGTTGAGCCTAAAGGCTTCCTTTGAAAGGATTCTGCCCAAAGGGAATCCTCTAGGATGAGGAGAGGGATGTGGAGAGAGCAAATGGGCAGGTGTTGGCCGAGCCAATGGCTTGAAGAGTGTGTGAAATGAGGTAGAGGTGGGGGCCTTTTATAAGAGGAGAGGAGGGGCACTTTTGGAAAGTAAAGGAACATTACATTATTTGAAAATGTGTTTCGGTTTTAAAAGGTCCCACATTGATAGAATTCGTGGATAAGGTGATAAGGCATCGAAATCCACTCATCCAATTGGTTTTGGCCATGTGTAGTTCATAGATTTTATATTACCTTTCCATTTTATTTAAATCGTCAAATAATGATGTCATCGCTGCATCATTATTATGTCATAAATAATTAAATTTATTTAATGTCTAAAAATTATAAAAAAAATACTATGATATAGGAAATCTTTTTATATTTCCAATGACTATTTATAATCAAAATTTGGACTTGTGTAACCCTACTTAAAAATTGTTTTAGTAAAACACTTTATGTTAGTGTCATTTTCACTTTAACATTAAATAAAAAGTAATTTATGTTATTTCCCAACAAAAGTGGATCCATGGGGTCCCCAAGTTAGGACATGGCTTGTCTTGGTCGGCCATGACACAACCAATGAGGTTGGGACATGTGTCTAGGTCATTTAATATTATTAAAGTATTATTTATACCTTAAACTACCCTAATTACCACTAATCGCGATTAAGAACTTAATAAGTTACTATTCACCAAAAAATTATTTTTATCCCATTGAACCACATTTTACTTCTTTATGACAACCATGTATGTCGGATTTTTGAAAATCAAATCACAGAAGTGGTAATATTTCATTTAAACGAAAAATCAGTTATTTAACAACCACTTAGTGGTTTCACTATTCATCAAAAATTGAAGTTTTTCAGAATAAGGCCAAAATTTCACCCTAAGCTATAATTGATATTCCGAATTGAAAAATGATGTCTATTTTACAAAATTCCAAACATATTAGTTGCATTAATTAATTTTATAATTAATTCCCGCTGTCACAACAAATAGCGTGTTTTTAAGAAACAATTTATATCAAAAGATTGGCAATTGTTTATGTCCAATTTCAATGTTAAATTAATTCTAATGACCACCATTGGATAAAATGGTAAAAATATATTCTAATTATACTTTAAAACCATCAAATATTATAATTTATCACTATAAATTATTTTGATTAAAAAAGTTGTTTTAAGTATTTTTCACTATTTATAAAATTTTAGAAGTTCTCAGAAAAATACCAAAAATTCAACATAGGCTAATTTCGATATTACGAATACAAAAATGAAGTCCATTTTGACATATAAAATTTATAATATTTCAAAAAGAAGGTATTACTATTCATAACGGCTACTTTGATTAGTCGCGGTGTTTTAGAACTCGAAGTTGCGTACAATGCAAGCTATTGTATTACTGAATGAGAAGCGTATCGTGGAAGCTCGGGGTGTTACACTTGGTATGAAGATTATACCACCTTCAGGCACCATAAGGTACATTTTTCTACTAGGTAATGCCTTCCGGTCTAAATAACGTAGGTTTCATGTATTAGCGTGCCATTCACTAAATATTGAATCCAATCCTTGAGATATTGGTGGCATGTTACATGGAATATTTGGTGGTTAATTCATTCCAGCATCAGGACCATGTCAGGGATCATGAGAATGTGTTTGACTTTCTCCATGCCCACCATTTGAAGGTGAAACCATTAAATTTTACCTTCACGGTCACCTCCAGAATTATTCCTGCATTTGTTTTCTAATACAGAGGCATTGTTATCGATCTAGAAAGTTCAAGGCCATCAGTTAGATGCCTCCTCTAATCAATATTCAGCATCCTTAAGTCTTTTAAGGCCACCCAGCCTATATACATTGATTCTTCGCAAATCTAGAAGGAATGTGTAATATCTTTTCCCGACTCATGACGATATGTGAAGAGTATCAGTGGGATGAGGACTGTAAGATTTATTTTGAGGAAATCAATCAGTAACTATTATAGCCTCCAGTTATGAGGAAGGTTCTTTCTAGAAATCCGTTGGTCCTCTATGTGATCGTTGTGCAATGGTCCCTCAGGGACATTTTCACCTATAAGAACAATTAGATAACAGATAATAGTTTATAATATCTCAACAGTATTCTCCTCAACAGAGACACCAGGAATTTCTATATCGGGAAGAGATTACTTGGACTTGTATTCACATTGAAGAAATTGTGACATTAGTGGCATAACCATGAGATACAACTGGTGTCTTGAGTGGATCCACTGATGTAAATTCTGAACCGCCACATATTGACAGGCCATCAAGATTAGTGTGCAGTGATCCCTCAATAGTACTACATCATGTTTCTCCCCCCAATGGCTATCAAGGGAAAGGAATTGGCATAATTTCCTACTACCCATCCATCCCCTGAAGTGTAGTATATGGATCTTGAATTTCTAGATAAGGTGATCCTCTAGATGGATCAAGTCGTTTTGTGTTTGAAGATTCAATTCGACGGTTCTTCACAAATCCATATAGGTAGAAGACTCAATGATCATAGAGTCAACATGGTGGGCCTAAGTGTTGTCTTCATCATACTTGTATAGATTGCCTTTCCCTATTAGTTCTTGTTGTTAAAAGGATGCACCAAAAAGGAAGTAGAGTATCATTCCCTCATCACTGGTCTTGAACTGGAACATGAGATTGATGTTCCCCATCTTCATGGGAAAAGGGACTCTGAATATGTCATCACGAAGATCAACAATTACTACATCGTTAGGAAGTCAGAGCATGTACACTTGCTAGAGAACACTCACCAGTTAATGGACCATTTACATTCTCTGCCAGATGTTACTCATATCCCTCGTTCATAAAACAGTTGGGTTGAATCCTTGGACAACCTAAGCACATCTCTTGTAGCGCCTGACCAGGATGATTTGGTTATCCATGTGGTGTATGGAAGAGTCATTTCTCCCACCACCCCAGATTAAAATGATAACCATCATGTAAGACACCATACCACCGATGCCACCACATCAAGACCTTGAGATACCCATGCCTCATTGGAAGAAACCCCTGGCTAGGTGACTCTCATTATAGAGTATCCCCAGCATGATAATATCCTGACAAACAAAGCTGAAAGTGAGAATGTCCATTGGCACATAGTGCATTTCACTATCCAGAGCGGTCCAAGTATTTAGAATATCCTCTAATGATGTGGGGTTTCTGGGATTCTCCTCTGTTGAATTTATGGAGATGATATTTTTTAGGTTATGTAAGAATTTTATATTGTTTCTAGTAGGGCTCCTGATGTTGGTCCAAAACACTCTAATCAAATATGATGATTTAGATATTTTTGTCCCACACTGATTTGTGACTATATATAGTTTTCCAAGAGGTTACATACATGAAGGATACATTCTAATTTTGTGCATCATCCTTTAGATACTCTTCATACTACCATGTAATCATGGCCCTTTACGGTTCGGGGACTCGATGTAGTTGGACCACACCACCAGCAACATCTCACCAATGTAGTTTTATCCATACTTCTACATATTTATTTTCTATTTGTGGAGATGAAATTCTTCTCAAGGATTTCAAGGATAATTCTATCATAAATTTTTTGTTCTCTAGTATCATCCACTGATTTTTGGTCCCTAATGTTGTCCTCACTGTTAGCGGCACCAACTTCTAGGTAGTTGAGCTGAAGAAATTGTATGCCTAGTACAATATCCATTCAAATCATACCAGTCACTATCATGATTATAAAAATTGGAGGATCACGGGGTTTAAAAAAACCCCCCTCTAAATTTTTTCAAAAGATAGTTTGTCAAAACAATAATAGTTGGCCAAAAAAACTCCCCAACACTCTCTATGCTTGGTAGATGATGACATGTAATTCCACCCAGGTGACCCCATATTCCTTGGTGTATGGAATCAAGGTTGTATTACCCACATATATTAAGTTACCATCTCTTTTCCCAACCTTTTATGATCATAATATATCAAGAATGATATCATAAGTCTATCTGTCAGAATTATAATCCCTTGATGAGAATAGGCTATGTGCCTTGAACAGTCTGGAGATGCATCATAACATGATATCCGTAGATTTCAATAATAAATTTCATCTCCATTCTTTCCTTCATGGTGTCATGGAATTGTCCCTAAGAATTCCAAAAGATACCTATTATGAATCCACCAATGTTGGATCCCAAATGGGAGGGACCATACATCATTCACAAGGTATACCCAAATTGTGCATACTCTTTGGTCACTATAGATGGTGAGCACACCACTCCTCCAAAAAAACCAAATTCAACAAGAAGTAATTAAATTGTGTAGAACATTTTCATCCCATAAGACATTAAACTGTGTATAGTCCATGCTCTATGAATATAAACTAATATACCTCCATCATACATGATGATGAACTGCAAGTGGTAAACATACCTTATGTTCCGAGCCTTATGAACGTAAACTATGATCTCCCTCATTCTTACTACAAGACATAAAAATTCATAGGTAGCACCATGCTACACATGTCCCATTATTTAGTTCTTCATCTCCTTTCACATCTGAGAGGACCACCTTAGTGTCCTGGTCTCACACCACCTTGGTTCATCAGCCATTTTGGGTGAATGTCCTCAAGGATCTCCAACGACAGTTTGACACCAGTCAGGGGTTGCGAATATGGTTAGAGGTCTATAATCTATTATTTTTCCCATTCCAATCCAGATAGGATAGATATTTTTCTGTGAATATGTTCAATAGCTATCCTCAATCATTAGCACTGTCTTCATTGTCTCCCAAATATCGGGCAAAGTGATTCACATTTTTTTCCCTTTTATCCTGCACGTATGACATTAAACAGAGAATCTATGGTCCATTCTTTATGAATTTAAACAAATATCTCTAGTGTCCTTAACAAATGAAATTAAATTATATGGGTTTGATGAATTACATGTGGGTTTATTTCCATCCTTATGGGATACGTAGGAACTCCCAAACATTTCATCTTGGGATCCAGTCCCTATTTTTAGAAACCTTGTCTTTCTCTTAGCCTCTTTGCCTAAATTCTCTTGGAGTATGTTGTGTGGGGTGGAAATATGTCCTCATTAACATTAGGTTTTCAATAAACATTCCAACTACATCTCTTGAGAGCTCTGAATTCCTTTTCCTTACCACATGAGGTTAAATTGCACAGAATTTTTAGAGATATGCATGGATGGATTCCCCTCATTATGGGAAACATAGGAATGCCTGAACATTTCCTCATTAGGTTTATCCCCATGTATCCCAGATTCTGACATCCTTTTTTCATCTCATCCTATTTATCACAAAAGCATGTGGTGCAGTGTTGCCTTTTGTCCTCATTCATGTCAGGTTTGCAAAAACCGTACCACATGCCCCTCCTTCTAGAGAATCTCATTTTCTCTGTCTCCTTACGACATGATGGTAAACTAAAATTATTTTAAGAACTATGTTTGACTTGATTATCATCTTTATGAGAAATGTAGTAATTCCCAAACATTTTTTATTCGTGTCTATCCCTAGTTCTATTGATATTTTTCCCCCTTGGCCTGAGATCCCACCTGGGATTTTGAGCGGTGTGGTGTGGACTATTGTCCTCATTCACGTCGGGTATGCTTTATCACTCCATAAACATTTCCTTTAGGACCTCAGTATTACACATTCATCAAAACCATATGATGTTATACTATGATGAAAGGTCAAACATGAATTTAAACTATTAAATCATTACCACATGATATTTATTTTCATGGGATGGTCCTGTCACACGACCTTAAAAAATAAAACTATCGTATGGTGGGAATGAAAGAAAATAGAACCACATTGTGGTGTTCTCTCTTCGGAGGGAATCATGTTTGGAATTAATCAACTAACATGATATTTGTCAAGGACTACATAGAGCTTGACTTATATGATGAGGACATTATTCTCCGTCTGAGGTTTGTTTCCCAAAAAAACACCCAAACTAAAGAACAAACAAGATCCATCAAATTCCACTCATTTCTGTTCATGGAAAATACCTACACAATAATATGTGATCAGAACTACGAGTTTATTAATTCAAATCCTTACAGGACATGTTGGAATGCTCGGAAATTTCATCTTTATGTCCATCCCTAGGTTTTTTGATCTTTTTTGGCCCCCTAGCGTGAACTCTCTTGGAAGAACGTATTATGGGATAGACTTCCTTGTTACTCATTCACATCAAGATTATAATATCGATAAAATTTACTTCCCTTCACGGATATCCTTTCCATTCTTTCCTTCATCCTTACCGCATGATGTTAAACTGCATGGATTCCAGGATCTACATAAGGCTTGATTCTACATTTTTATGGGATACATAGGAACACATAGACATGTTGTTCTCAGTTCCAGCCTTAGGTTCTTCTATTCCTTATCCTAGGCCCCTGGCATGACTTGTCTCCTAAGACTGTGAATAGTGTGTTATTTGGACTTCTTTTATCCTTATTCAGGTTGGGTTATTCTGCCCTCCCATAATCAATTCTCTCTTAAGAAACCACTACCCCTTGCATCTTACCACATGGCGTCAAACTAAATGGCTTGTCTAGAACAACATATGTATTGATTACCATCCTTATGGGATATGTAGGAATGCCTTAACATATCATCATTGAGTCCATCCCTAGGTTCATCAAACCATTTTCCCCATTTTCCTCCACTCATGTCCTTGAGTCGTCTTCCATTAATAGGACCAGTTGACCCTTTTTATGCATCACCAATGTGCTCAAATGCACTTTGGTTTAGTACATTGAGGGTTGGATTCTTCAAGGACATACTTTTATCCATTTCCATGATTCGTTCCTCCCTTTAGTTGGGTTTCCATCATGTTTCAAATATAAAAGGATCCCCATAAGGTATGGATTATTGGCCTTATAGATCACCTACCACTTGGGATATTATCCTAGAGGATTTAGAATGAAATTATGAGATAGGTCCCATGTAGGGAATTTGGTCAGCAGTTGACCCTCTTTTATTGTTCCCATTTCTAGTCACCTGATATGGACACTGTGTTTTAAAAATAGTGAATTGTTATCATCCATTGTTTTGCTATCTCCATTACTCCATAAATATTGTCCATGTGATTCAAATCTCTTTCCACTCCATCATGTTCATGTGTTATTTCTACACCCTTGGTGTTATCCCTCAGTGTACCGTTTTGTATTTAGTGGTTGATTTAACATTGTAGGTTCATCTTTGACTCCACACCATCTCCCCCAACTATGTATTCCATGTGTTGTAAATAACTTTTCCACCCTTGATTCCTACACTGAGCATAGCTCCCTTGGGCTTAGGGAAGTGGGTAAGGTTGGTGCCTTCAGGGAAGAACAACATTTCATATGGTCTGATCTCTATGACAATAAAAAAATATATCTTATGTATTTGTTGTACGAAGTTAAACTACATATTCTTCATCTAGTTTTTTTGTTGATAACTACCCATCCATATGATGTATTCATTCTAGAAGACATTGTCCCTCTAGAATTTTTCTTTTTCCATAAAATGTTTTATAACTAGTGTGGAAATATTACAATACCTATGGGGTATGTAGTGACACACAAGATTTATATATGTTATCTAGTCCCAACTACTTTCTCCTCACATTCACCTTTTGGCCTTGGTTCTCCCATATTTACATGGCATGGTAATGTCTTCTTCACTCCTCGTTCATGTCAGGATTATAATAACCACAGTTGTACATACTTCGAGATTACCACTCATTGTGCTCATCTGAAATGATAGTTAAACTACATGGGAATGTTCAAAACTCAGAAACTCATTAATTTTGGTTTTAATTATCTTTCACATCGAAAGGGACCCCCTAATGACATGGATTCTAGGCTTCAGTTCTCCCCTACATTCATGGACCAACATCCCAGAGGATTTTGAACGACATTATAAGAGAGGTTCCATGTAACGAATTTGGTCAGTGGTCGACTCTAATTTGTTTTTCCCTTATTGGATATAAAAAAATTAATGTTTCATTCCAAACATGGTCAACAATGATCCTTTATCATCACTCAACTACCATAATCTCCCAAATATCAAAAGATTTTAATCGCATTTTTAAATACACATTCTGTTTTACATATCCTCGACACCCCTGGTGTTGTAACTCCACACATTCTCACAAATCGAGTAGGGATGTTGGTTCTTATAGTATTTTCCCAAACCGAACATTCCATTCCACAATTTCACACCCTCATTTTATAGGGAAGGCCAATCAATTCTCCTTATTTGATGTACTGAGCGTGGATCACATAGGAATAGGGTAGTTGTAGGGTAACATCCTTATATGAGACTATGTGACCCACTGGTCTTACCATGCAACATTAAACTATGACACTATCATCCTCACAACATGAATTTAAACTTTTCATACTACAAATAACTATGTAAGGATTGATTCCTACCCATGCAGGGTATATAGAGACATTCAAGAATCTCATCCTTATGGGCTACATAATGATGCCTGAGCAATTCGACTCGGGCCCAGCCCTATGTCAAAAACTTTTCCTAGTTATTTTCTCCTAATCATGGTTTGAACTCTATAAACAAAAAATATGGGTTCCCAATCCGTGTAACATGACTTCAAACAACTGGGTATGGTCCAGACAATACAAACATTAACTATGGGAAACATAAGGATCAAAAGATGTTAAACTATTCCATGAATCTTCCTCATTGTATGATTCTAAAATTCATTTTTATCATCTCTATTTACAAAATGTAAAACTGTAGACCATCCTAGGTCCTCTCTAAAGAGGTCCTTCCTAGAAGTAATGTTTATGTCGATTCATACCAACACATGCACTCGACGATTCTATTTTCATAATGGCATAATTCTATGAGGGTCAGACTCCATTCAAATAGCCCATCACTACACCCCACTCTTTTAGTGCCCCTTATCTGGATCCTCATCCACTTTCACTCATAATGGGACCCACAAACAACATATATGCTCATCCTTTTAGAAAGCCTACCATTTAGGGCCAATGTTCTGAAATATGTTGAATGAAGTTTTGAGTTAGCCCCTGTGTATTCAAATATGGTTAGCGGACGACCCTTGATTATTTTCCCCCATTATAGGTTAATGAGAAATGGATATTGTGTTTAAAAAAATACCATCATTTTTCATCAATAATCATTCCTCCTCTCCCAATTTCCTTAATATCGAGTAACTTGATTAACACTTCTCATTCCCCTTTGTTCGGATTGATTATAACACCCATGATGTTATTCCACTGATGTACTAGAGCATGATAGGAAGGGTAATTTGGCTTCTTCGAGAACTATATTCTTTAGATTCACCCCCTCTCTCAGCCTCAAATATACCATCAAATAGTCTGATCCCTGAGTGCCTAAAAATTTTCTCGCCTTCTAATACTCAAGGTGAATGATTATGTAGTCATATGTTGTTTCTCACAACAGCTATGGACCATGTGATCTTAGGGATTGATCACTTGTTATTTCATGTATACGATTGAGATGCAGTAATGTACATAACTACAACAAGAAGACAACCATGGAAGTATGTTTGTGAGTTAGTGTGAATTACAACCCCCATGGATCGGCCACTCAGATTGATTGGTTAACCACTTCAATGGATCATCCAAGGTACACCACCATCTAGATTGTGAACTCTAGGACTTTCTTTCACCTTATTATCTTCCTCTATTCGTCACTGACTATGGGTCAGAGTTCATTATCCCTAATTCATGAAAAATCCTCCTCATCTTGAATGATAACCATTTTGTCTGATTCTTCCCACATCTGGTCCTCAACATCTACCAATAGTTACATAAATTGTGATATGAGTTCTGATTGTGCATCAAGAAAAGGAGAATGTTAATTCTCCCACAAAATCAGGTGTTTGATATATTACTTAGCCTCCTATAATCCTTTGGTGTTGACAAAATTTCTCTACTTCTAGCAGACACTGAGTCCACATTCATATTCCCATATTTTCTCTACCATGTTATCTCGAATGAGAATATGAGGACATCATACATTCACTCCTCTAGTGTATAGTTCACGTTGTCAGGAAAGAAGTCTCCCCATCTGGGTTAACCACTCTGCTTGTGGGGTATCCTTGATAATGCTTTTGATCTGTTTCGATGATCATAGATAGACAACATTGATATCCTCTTCATCAGATGTAGCATTATCCCAATCCTCTCGGTCAGCAGGTTTGTATGATTGGTACACCTCCAAAGGTTTTGTAGTAAGATATTTCTCTGGTGTCATGTTTGGTAGACTAGGATCCACATCAAGCAGCTCTTCTTCATCACTGGATTCCACCATGACAATGTTTGGTTCAGTCTCACCAATAACCAAAACTGCGATCATAGCTGTTGTGATTTGTTCCATGAAAATCTATGTTCCCTCTTGGGAAAGGAGTGCCGGGATCCCCATCCATCCTCGTTAGTATGGCCCACTCAATTTGAAGAACTAATAAAAAATATACCTAATTTTAGTGGACTATGGCCAATAGAAAATTATTATTAATTATATGAAGGAGGGCACATACAGAGGGAAGGAAAATGGGTCTCTCTTTTGAGAAGTTGTTGTCATAATCCCTAGACACGACCCCCATATATGGTCGATAACTTTTAATAAACTGGGAAAACCACCCAAGTTGTCAAAACCATGATAGATTCTGTAATCACTATTGTCCTAGGAACAGGCCTCGAAGCTACATCTGGTATCTTGAAGGAATGGGTTTTATATAGAAGGCTCTCCTGCATAGGGAAAATATCAGTTTAGAATGTCTAGATGACCTGAATCGGGACAAAAACTGAATAGTTTAGAATTTACCTCAAGAGTTGCAACATGATCTTCCAGCTCCGAGACCACAACCTCACTTTCCACTAAAGGGATCCCCCTACCAGCCTCTTCTCTCTAAGGGGACCCTTGGATTCTTAAGGTTAAGAGAATCACTCCCTCATCTCGGAGGAAGACGGTTGGGGTGGGACTGTTTGACTGAGTAGTACATTCACCCAGTCCATCAATGGACATAGAGTACCCCAAGAATGCCCGAAGTTCTACAGCTCGGAGAGGTATTGTTCCCTTTCCATCTGAGACACCAAAAATATAGGCTTAAAATAGACAATCTCTAGCAGATCATTTGTATGCTGATTGATGTGATCCCATATCTATTAAGAGATACTAATTTTTTTGTGACTTCCCATTTGTCCCATTCTTTTGGAAAGACAAAACCCAGAGGATTATCTCTGTGTCGCAACTGTTTTGTAGGATCTTCGGTGGATATCCTAGGGATTCCTCTGGCTGGCCTTTTTCTATTCAGGCCCTTCTCTGCTGGGGTTGTTGTGTTTATTACCGCCGTATACCATCCACTCAGTGTAGGAATTGGGATACTAGGCTCTTCCACATTCCCACCATTGAGAAGTGCATCATCTCAACCACCACAGTGTTTTCTTGGCACATTTGAACCCCAACCATAGGTTTGAGGGTGAACCTCATCATTGGATTGTACATATCATCATATTATCATCTTCCCAATGTAGGTTGTTTCTCATCTATTTTCATATTCCACGAAAAAACCGTAGGCTATAGTGAGGTAAGGTAATTCATTATTAATTTTTTCATCCTCTCACATGAACATGATCCACATTTTCCTCATCATGCATGGATGATCATTGTGGTGTACTCTAAGGTATACATGTGGGGTCAAACGCTACATGCACCAGAGTTTCCTCGTAATGTGATGTGGGGTTTATGGATCACATATAGGCTCATGGTCTACCCATTCCACTAGAACTCCACACAGGAAGGCCTGGAGATAAGATAGATGCTCCACAGTTCCCTTTTCTTCGTCAGGGAATACACCTATTGGCAGTGGAAATATGTGGAAGTTGAATTCGTTGACCATCCAGATTCTATTCAGCAAGAGTGTTGGGGCCAGCTTGTATAGAAATATCCCCACTACATCTAGGATGGATAGTCATAGTTCTAATCTCAGAGGAAAAGTAGGGTTTGGATATTCATGAATTATCATGAGCGCTACTATCCATCCATACAAGAAATAGAGCAGTCTACATACCCACTATGGATTCTTCCCTTTACTGATGTGCCTCAACACCCTGTATAGCATGGACAACATGATATCCCCAAGACAAAACTCATCACCATCACAAGCATGGATTTCATAATGAATGTTCTCGGTCACACAAGCTTTTTTGTTTTATTTACCGGCAGCATCCAGTTGCAGATAAGTGAAGAGATATACCCATCCATCCTAACCATCGGTTTTGTCTTGGTGTTTAAACTATACCCCCATTAATTTTATTGGATTTTATCCAGGATTTACTAGTAGAAATTATCTTTACTGTGCCTGACTCCATTTAGACAGGTGGTAGGCCTGTCTGGTAGCTTCATGGGTTCCTCTTACCCTTCAGTTTTATTCTTTGGCTAGATGTTTAAAAAATGACCAAACCAAAAAATAAAAAGGATGTCCCTTATTGAAAGCTTTTCCTCACTCTAAACGACATTATTAAATGCCTTTTACAATCATGACATCTACTCTGAATCCCACCTTGTGTTCTCCATAGGGAGGAACGCATCGTATATCACTAACAGAATTGGAATATTCTATATCTTATGAAGGCCCCAGCGGCTGATGCCTACCTCCCCATGATGAATATGTGAGGTATTGGTCCTTGATGACCATATTCTCAACAACTCTGGTATCATGTTTTTTGTCTGTTAATGTGAAATTGGGAGGCCCATGTAGCTTCATATAGTCCCACTCACTTTACCACTGCCCCAAATTCCTCATAGGATACACTACCCCACTATTCCAAGGCCCAGTCATCCTCGAAGTTACCACCATGGAGCATGTCCCAATAGTCGGTCTACCCATTCTCTATATTCCCTAAGGCTACCTTGAGGATGGTATGGTAATGTGGGGTAGATTCATCTGACTGCAGTGCTTTCCCACCAATGTTGTTGATGCAATTTTAGAAACATTCAACATTAATATGAATGTGATCCTCTCATGTATGATTTTCAGTAGCCTTAAACCACTAGCACTAACATGGCATACTCCGAATACTGAAATCTAGTTCATCCCTACATAAATTAGGGATTATAATGTCATCAATTAGACCAAAGCAGTATAGTGGAAATCTCTTATATAGAGGATAGTTTTTCAGGTTTTGTGATAGGAGCTCTACTATGGATTCGTGATCTGAATGGATTCGCACATATTCCACAATGACCATATATTCTCCATCTCTTCCCATTGTGAAGTATCTGTGAGGACCCCATGAAAGTTCATGGTTGTAAATATTTTCCCAAGACTTAGTATTTTTGTTCTGGTTCACAGAGCTTGGTAGCAATGTTCGATCACAGAGCTCGATCGCAAAGATCGGTCGTAGAGTTCTACCGCAGATCTCGCAGACAAACCTCATGGAGTGCATGATCACAGATTCTAAAGACTCTATGTGCAGTGAAGAGTAAAAAGATCTCGATTTTCGATGTACATTCATGGGGTGTGGGGATCCTTTCGATTAGATTTCTCAATCACAGGAGCATGGAAGAAGGTGTGAACAAAAGAGGGGTCTTATCCATCTATTTATAGGTGACAAACACCCTGAAAATTTTCAGTGTGCATAGATGCAGTGAGGATCATGATGCTTTTTCATGTGGAAAGATCTTCGATGCTCTCAACCCATTCTTTTTGTGTTCTCATTGAAATCCAGATTCATGATCCGCTAATTTTTTTCGATATCCCATGACAATATTATCCTCATTTTTTCCTTATATCGTATTAGGAGGGGGGGAATTTTTTAGTGCCAAAATCTTGGCCATGGAAATATATGAAAGGGAAACTAAAATGTAGAAAAAATGGGATTACATTTTGATGAAACTTCACAAAACCAACAAGCACTGCGACTGACGTAGTGATCCAGGTTATCTATGAGAACTACATAGGGAAAAAGGGATGGTCCCCTAGGGGCGCCCATGGAAATTTATGGATTGATCTATACCGTTTAGGGAAGTAAAGTTTCTTTCATGAGTTCTACGAACTTGAAGGTAGCCTATATGACCACATTTGAGGGAACAAATAAAGCCTTTGTACCATGGAGGGGATAATGATCAACTTTGCGACTTCGAGAAACATTACGAAATATTCCTCAAAGGTAAAAGGGAAAAAAAATTCATGGTGTTCCCCCAGAGCCTAACACCCCCCACTTCCTATAAATATGTGGCTTCCCCCCACTCCAAATGATCGGGAGTCTAGACATTCAACTTTTGAATACTCAAATCGTGAAGCGCCATTTGCTCTGTGAACCATCAGAGTAAATGAATCATATGGGGTACTTGATTGATTGAAAAAACCCTTTTCATTTGCTCAGGTTTACCCTCTATTTGAAGAGGGATGGCCTTCCTAAATCTCATGGTCCATCATAAAATAAGGATACCTCGTTGGGTACTTGGGACTTCACAAAGCGCCCATAATTCATGAAGCACCCTCCAAGAAAACGTGAACTCCATTCCTTTTATAGGTCACTATGATTCACAAATCCATGTGCTCTGGGAATCCCAATACTATAGGAAGCTATGTTCCCTATGAAGCCCTATGCTCTATGAAGCCTTATGCTCTATGAAGCCCTGTTCCCTATGAACATATATTCTAGGCAATCCCTATGATCTACAATGCCCTGTGCTCTGTGAGCCCGTATACTTTGCTATACCTTGATCTTTACAAATCTCCTCTCTATGAGGCCTCTTTCTTCATGATCCTCTCTTTTGTGCAACCCTCCAGGATTGAACAAAATTATTTCAATGTCCCACAAGCATTGCTCCATGTTGTGTAGATTTTCCTCATGCTTCTGCATATATCCACGCTAAGGGATATTAATTCTTTTCATATCCACGCTAATGTGGACCATTAAATGGATCACTCCACAAACCTACACCATGACTTTTCTGGTTCCTTCCATTCACAAAGGGTTTATAGTGCACCAATTATGTATATCATAGGGGTGAGAAGTGAATCCTATCCATCTGAGTTTCATGATGTTAAACTACCAAGCACCCACATCTGTAACAAAAGACAATAAATTTTGTTCAAAACATAAGTGAAAACTCATAAGGGGGTCGTGAGGGGGTTGTGCACTATCACATCCTCACTCCCCTCACCCTCTATGCAATGTTTCCTTACACACCACATGAAGTCTCTAATTAAGCCCAAAACCAACAAGTTAGGGTGATCTGTGTATGGTCGCCATATCTGTCACGTACATCTGGACCCATACTATAGCATCCCACCTTTTTATCACATTAACTTTCATTAAATTATACAAAACTGAGGATCTTTAAGGTTTAGTGTCTTGGAAACCATGAACTTAATACATGAAAACATAAAAACATTCTTATTAAACACTTGAAAGGATTATCCTTATGTTCATCCTAGGTTCATTACTGCATCTCATAACCTGAGAACATACAATGCAGTAAAGGGTGAGTAAAAGGCCCAGTAAGGGAAACAAGGAGAAACATTTAACATGTGAACTTGAGATACATCAATAAAGTCATGAAAAAGAACTTTAAGGCCTGAGAAAGAAATCATGAGGAATATCATAATAAAAATAAATTTTTTCATAACTTGAAGATGTGGCTACAAAATTTAACTTACACAATTATTTCTGTTTCACTAAGGTCCATCTCCAAGGTGTCATTAAAAAATTACCAAGGTTATTCACCAAGGTATCGTTAAAATGGTCATCTCTAGAGATTAAGTATTTACCCAATTCATTAGATCGCTATCAGGGAGAACCATTAATTTTCTTTATTATCATGTGAGAAACATATATCATCATCAATAATTTCATAAATAACCCATATATCATAAAATAAATGGGTTTCATTTCATAGTCATAACATTTTAAAAACTGCTTTAAAGACGTGATCTTTATGTCACTTTAAACCCACATAAAAGGAAAGCGAGTCTCATGTATGTAAATCCCAGAATTTAAAATAGAAAATTTTGATATATATGTGAATAACATTGTAGAATAAAGTGTCTTGAGTATTAAATTAATAAAATAAAAGAATTTTAGAAAAAGAGAGAGACATTTTGAGATGAATATTCGGCAACATAACGGTTATGTTGCAGGGTTTTAGAAAACATTGAAAAAGAGGGGACATGGGTCACACACTCATAAATGATCCATAAAATAGTAGAGGGACAAAATATAAGGGTTATAAGAACATTGTAATGAATATTTAAGGACATAACATATGAAATGAAAAACTCAAAAAGAAGACAAAAATGAGATTTCTATTATAAAAAATTCGGCAGCCTAACAGCGTCACTTTAAACGTCAAAAAAATGAATTGATGAGATTAAATAGGGTATCTCATAATGTTAAAATAAAAGGACAGTATGAAGAACATAGAGAACATACCCCAACATGGAAAAAAGGATCTTTAAAGACTGGACATGAAAGTAGAACTTTGAAAATGGGAAGAGTGAACGAATCCCTTACGAAAATTCGGTAGCCTAACGACGCCACTTAAAAATTCAGAAAATGAAATTATAAGAGTAAAAGGGAGTATCTCATTATGTGAACATAAAAATTACAGTAAGGTGAATATAAAATAACATCCTCTTACATAATAACATGGATCATAAATGAAATGACATAAAAGAGAGTACTTGAAAAGAAAGATTGAGGTCGGATCCCTTACCTTAAAACGTAACTCTTAAAACTCAAAGGTCGGGACTTTGAGGGATTGGAGGCACCTTGGGAGGAAACCTTGGGAGGTAATGAGACCAGAACATTGTTTATGTGTATTTTTAAATGAAAATAATTAGGGAATGGCTTGGTATTTACAGGAGAAGTGAGGAGACAAAGCATTAATTTCCAAGGGACACCTCCTCTGTGGTATTGGAAAAACCATTGGCTTTCCCATGGTATATGACCATGGTATTGGCCAATTGGGACACATCATACTTTATATTACTATTCATAAGTCGACCAGAATTATTTCATAATAATTACATCCTTAATGATGTCATTAAACACCTGAAACTCAAAAACTGTATTTTCACTATTCACCGAAAATTCAACTTTCTCAGAAAAATCCCAAAAATTAACCTTAACCAAATATCAATGCTCTGATTTCAAAAATGAACTCCATTTTATGAAAATATTTTTATAAATATTTTTAATTTAATTTTTAAATAAAAGACACTATTCAACCGAAAAAACTAATACTTTACAAATAATTTCTGAAATAGTTATTTATCTATTTTATTGAATCACATTACATAATCATGGTGCCTAGGTTATATTAAGACATTCTTAAGTGAAGTTACTTAATCCATTTGATCACATTACTAATCATAAGCATAAAATAACTATTCATAATTTACTACTCATCAAAAATTAATTTGATCTTATTAGACACTAATTTTCTTACTAAACATAACTGTAGAAGGCCATTTTTTGAAAATCACTACACATTATTAATTATTTAAGGTTTACATAAATATTTTTAAAATATCCTTTTTCTAAAATTCAACAATAATATGCACACTATATTTATCCAGACAATTGAAAATTCTCAAACTTCACCATAAGAAGAAATCACAATTTTTTATTTAATTCAATGGATTACACAAGGCAGTTATGGTCTCGTTACATAGCTCATTATAACACCAGCATAGGACATAAGAGTAAGGTGTGCTAGGGTGATAGAATCTTTGGGCGGATCAGACAACATTCCTCGAGTAGTGATTTCTATTATCTTGAACTTCTCATGAAGGTGATTCTGTTCCAGCTTCACACGATGAAGTTCGGCTTGGGTTTGGTCCAGATCAAAGCCCAAAGGTGCTACCTCCTTCTCGAGTTCTGTCAGATGGGATTCGATCGACCCGAGACTACTGGATGGGGCCATCAAATCTTCTTTCTATATTAATTAATCAAGATCAATTTTATTTATAGAAAATAATGGTAACATTTAGTTTCCAATGGTCATATTGACCAACGGTCATATAACAGTTGAAACCCAATGATTTCATTTTAATTATACTCATTTTATTAAATGAAAAATAAAATAACCCACCAAAAAAATAGGGAACAAAATTTAATCAAAAATTTTGCGTAGTTTCAATCTTCCCCCCTTAAGAAATTCCATCCTCACAATTTTAAAATTGGTCTTGGAAATGTCGTTGAAAGTCCCACGTCAGAAAAAGAGTCAGTAAAACTATTACTTTAAAAGAAAGAAAGGGAAGTACAAAGGTCACCCGAGTTAACCCATACTAGGATTCCATATAGGAAAACATGGATATGGAAGAGAAAACAAAAGGTCATGTTCTGATGGAGACTAATAGAAAACATGATTAGGAAGAAAAATAACCACAAGAAGATCACAAACTTAAGATGTGTTAAATGGTCTTTGATTACCCAGTAGGAAACGTAAACCAACAACATTTTTGTTTTACGTCCATTTTCATAATTTTGACAAATTCATTTACTATAGAGAATAAAAACATAAGGAAATATACTTAACTTCAGGTAGAGTTTCATACATTAATAAGTTTCTACCAAGACTAATCTTTTCTCTAAACAATGATCATTCAAAAAAACTTGGTCTCATCAAAATCACAAGAATCATCTTCTAGAGAATCACATAATCCACAGAAGAAGAACTATATATTCCCCTTATCTTTAGTCATCAACTAAAACTAAAATTATTAATACAAGATCATATAATCCCAAAAAAGGATAATCCTTTATAAAAAGAAAAAAAGACTATTAATCTCCAAAATTCAACAAAAAGTACCCAAAGCTCCATAAAGACCGTTCAATACAAAATCATCCTTAAAATTCTTCAGAAAAAACCAGACTAAGATTGGAACCCAAAACTCAGAAGTATTTAATCACATAGTCTTCCACAATAAATCATAACATTTATCTCCAAATAACATCGGCTACTAATAAAGTCTCATACTAAAGTGTAATTAACTTATTCAAATATTTTCTATGCTAGGTTCATCATTTTTACAAAAATAACTCAAATCACCATATGTCCACAATAAATACATGAAAAAATCAACCATTCCTCCTCAATTTAAATCCTGTAGTATTTTATTTCTCTTAGGCATATATTACTCCAAGAAAGAAAACATCATCCAAAATAACCTTTATCATTTAATCACCAAACAATTTTTCTATACAAAGAATATCCATTTGATAAACATAATTTTCCAAAATCAACTAATTCTTGATCCAAAAAAAATCAGGTGCATTAGTCAGTCTGAAGGGAATAACAACAAACTCATAATGCCCATATCTTGATTGGAAGGTAGTTTTTGGAAACTCAACATTCTTCACCCCCAATTGATGATAACCAGAATGAAGATCAATCTTAGAGAATAATTGAGCCCCATGATGTTGGTCAAATAAGTCATAAATTCATGGAAGAGAGTATTTGTTCTTCACTGTGATCCCATTCAGTTCTCTATAATCAATTCATAGCTGCATTAATCCATCCTTCTCCTTCACAAAAAGAACTGGTGCTCCCCAAGTAGAGACACTTGGTCAGATAAACCCATTCTCCAAAAGATCTCGTAGTTGTTTCATTAATCCCTCTAGCTTCACATTTTTCATCCTATAAGGGGTCTTTGACATCGGATGAGATCCATGCACGAGTTCAATGGAGAACTCTACCTCTCTTTCTGGGGGAGGTCCAGGTAACTCCTCAGGTAATACGTCAACGTATTCCTAGATTATTGGGACAGTTTATAAAATAATAAATCCTTTTTGGGAAACTTATCAAATTTATGAATCTTTTAACTAAAAAGGATTTTATGTCTTAAAACATCATGCTTAAACAATTACATTCTTCTATAATTCCTTCATAATGATTCATAAAAAGTTTGTGATTAACCAAACATATCCCCTGAGAGTATCGTAAACAAGAGTGCAGCAAGGCCCGTTGTTGTGTACCAGTTCCTATTTGATTCTAGCTCAAAGTAGTGTTTTCAGGTTTTACTCGTATGTACATCTGTGCCAGATCCACCTCTACCTGCTCGTATCCAGATAGGGATGTATTTTCTTGATAAACCACTTACTCAATACTCCCCAAAATATGAGGAAGATTTCCTATATTTAAACTTTTCTATAGGGTTATTCCTAATGTTTTCATATCCTAATTTCCATAAATAACTAAACCATCCTTTGATACTATCTATAGCATCCCACCTTTTTATCACATTAACTTTCATTACATTATACAAAACTGAGGATCTTTAAGGTTTAATGTCTTGGAAACCAGGAACCTAATACATGAAAACATAAAAAAATTATTCTTAAACATTTGAGAGGCTTCTCCTTATGTTCATCCTATGTTCATTACTGCATCTCATAATCTGGGTACATACATCAAATGAATGGGTGAACAGAATGCTCAGTAAGGGAAACAAGGGGAAACATTTAACACGTGAACTTGAGATACATCAATAAAGTCATGAAAAAGAACGTTAAAACATGATAAAGAAATAATGAGGCATATCATAATAAAAATAACATGCTTCATAAATTGAATACTTGGTTATAACATTTGACTTAGACAATCATTTCCATTTCAATAAGGTTCATCCCCAAGGTTCCATTAAAAAAATTACCTAGGTTATTCATCAAGGAATCATTAAAATGGTCATCTCTATAGATTAAGTCTTTACCCAATACATTGGAGCGCTATCAGGGTGCTCCCTTAATTTGTATTTATTATCATGTGAGACACATATATTATCATCAATAATTTCATAAATAACCCATATAGCATAAAATAAATGGGTTTCATTTCATAGTCATAACATTTTAAAAACTGCTTTAAAGACGTGATCTTTATGTCACTTTAAACCCACAGAAAAGGAAAGGGGTCTCATGTATGTAAATACCAGAATTTAAAATAGAAAATTTTGATATATATTTGAATACCCTTTTATAATAAATAGTTTTGGGTATTCACTTAATAAAATAAAAGAATTTGAGAAAAAGAGAGAGACATTTTGAGATAAAAATTCGACAGCATAACGGCTATGTTGCAGGGTTTTAGAAAACATTGAAAAAAGAGGGGACATGGGTCAAACACTCATAAATGATACATAAAATAGTATAGGGACAGAATATCATGGATATAAGAACATGTTAATGAAATTTGAAGGACATACCATATGTAATGAAAAACATGAAAGGAAGAAAAAAATAAGATTTCTCTTATGAAAAATTTGGCAGCCTAACATCGTCACTTAAAACTTCAAAAAAATGAATTGATGAGATTAAATAGGGTCTATAATCATGATAACATAAAAGGAAATTATGATGAACATAGAAATAATACCCCAACATGAAAAAAATTAACTTTAAAGACTGGACATGAAAGTAGAACTTTGAAAATGGGAAGAGTGAAAGAATCCCTTATGAAAATTCGCCAGCCTAATAGCCTCACTTAAAAATTCAGAAAATGAAATGATGAGAATAAAAAGGAGTCTATAATTATGTGAACATAAAAATTAAATTATGGTAAATATAAAATAACATCCTCTAACATAATAATATGGAGCATAAAATAAATGACATAAAAGAGAGCACTTGAAAAGAAAGAGAGAGGTAAGATATCTTTCCTTAAAATGAAACTCTTAAAACTCGAAGGTTGGGACCATGAGGGCTTGGGGGCACCTTGGGAGGCCTAATTGGGAGGTAATGAGACCATAAATTCTTTGATATGGATTTGGAAATGAAAAGGATGAGGGAAAATCTTGGTATTTATATGAGAAGTGAGGGGACAAAGCATTAATTGCCAAGGGACACCTCATCAGTGGTATTGGAAAAACCATGGGCTTGCCCATGGTATTTGTCCATGGTATTGGCCAAATGGGAAACCTATTACCTTATCTTACTATTAATAATTCTACCAGAATTATTTCATAATTATTACTTCTTTAATGATGTCATTAAACACCCAAGACTCAAAAACTGTATTTTCACTATTCACTGAAAATTCAACTTTCTCAGAAAAATCCAAAAAATTCACTGTAACCAAATATCGATGCTCTGATTTCCAAAATGAACTCAATTTTATGAAAATAATTTTATAAATATTTTTAATTTAATTTTTAAGTAAAAGACACTATTTACCCCAAAAAAATAATACTTTACCAATAATTTCTGAAATAGTTATTTATCTATTTTATTGAATCACATTACTTAATCAAGGTGACTAGATTATATTAATACTTTATTAATTGAGTTTACTTAATCCATATGATCATATTACTAATCATAAGCGTAAAATCACTATTCATAATTTACTATTAATCAAAAATTAATTTCATCTTTTTAGACTCTAATTTTTCTACTGAACATAAATATAGAAGAACATTTCTTGAAAATCATTACATAGTAATAATTATTTAAGGTTTACATAAATATTTTTAAAATATAATTTTTCTAAAATTACATAATAATATGCATACTATATTTATCCAGACATTTGAAAATTCACAAACTTCACCCTAAGAAGAAATCACAATTTTTTATATAAATCAATGGATTACACAAGGCAGTTATGGTCTCATTACATAACCACTTATAACACAATAATAGGGCCTAAGAGTAAGGTGTGCTAGGGTGATAGAATCTTGCGGCAACTCGGCTAACATTTCTCGAGTAGTGATTTCTATTAGCTTGAACTTCTCGCGAAGGTGATTCCGTTCCAGCTTCACACGATGAAGTTCGGTTTGGGTTTGGTCTAGAGAAAAGCCCAAAGGTGCTACCTCCTTCCCGAGTTCCGTAAGATAGGCTTCGATCGGCCTGAGACTATTGGATGGGGCCATCGAATATTCTTTCTATATTAATTAATCAATATCACTTGTATTTATAGAAAATAATTGTAACATTTAGTTTACAATGGTCATATAATAGTTGAAACCCAATGGTCTCATTTTAATTATACTCATTTTATTAAATGGAAAATAAATTAATCCACCAAAAAAATAGGGAACAATATTTACTCAAAAAATTCAGGTCGTTAGACATACTCAGGGCCCCTCTTGGAGCAATCCCCCTTATTTACTAATCGGGATGCTTCCATGAGTAATCCCCATTCACCACCCATTTTAGTAATACCTTTGCACCACAATCATCAGGTTTTTTGTTGCCTCTTATTTTTCACACCGAGATTGACTCACATGATCTTAGAGTAAACAATGACCATGAAAATATTTTTGTGCCACCTTAGTTTGTAAACCTCATACCCATTTTTACTAAAATATGTGGACTTTGATCATTTAAATTTTCATGTGAGGTATGTAGGAAACCACTATACGGTTCAAGCCCATCAGCCATCTGTCTAGACCATCTTCATGTCGGTTTATTCTCATCTTGAATGATCTTAAACAGTATGCCCCTTTCCCCTGCTTGGCTTTAAACTTCTTTCTATATAACTACATGGTTTTTGATCCCTATATCTTAGACATGGTACATAGGAAGCCTCTCTATGGTTCAACCTTAAACACTAGTAAACATTGGTATCCCCTTTATTGGGGCTATATCCTTGGCCCACCCCTTAATGGCATCAGACATTTTCTTGGGCAGCATACCTTGCATAAGCCCCACACTAAATTCATCCACCTCCAACCAAGAGTGTCCCTCTTATGATGGGATGCTAACAATGCATATTCTCCTGCATATCGTCGGGATACTATTCATTGTGTACACCCCGGTTTTATGCCCCATCCTTATCTTCATGGACTTTGATTCCATACCATAGGGATACATAGGAAGCCTATTTGAGGTTTGAGACCATCACCCATGTCCAATTCAGGTCTCTCCCTACATCCTTTGTGTTTCAAGAAGATCATGCCTTAACCATTTTCTTCCATTTGTCTTAGTTCCTCAAACACCTGTCCATTATCATGAGCTTGCTCCCTAGGTCACTCATCTTCCCATCCTAGAATTTCATGGACTTTGATTCCATACCAAGGGGATACATCGATATCCTTCTTTACATTACGTAGGATGCTGGATCATGGTGAAATCATGGCATCCATTCAAGTATCTCACCATGTGTAAGCCCCATGCATCTAATTTCTCATTGTAGCACCCGAGTAGCTAATCAAGTGTAATCCCCAACATGCCTTAGGGTTGTTATCTATTTTGTACACCCCGATCCAATGATCTACCCTCTCGAACTACGTGGGGTTTTATCCCTTTATTATATACATGGTAAATAGGATGCCTCTACAAGGATCAATCCTAGACAAAGTTATACCATGATCTTCCCTTTTTTTGGACCCAATCACCCACTAATCCACACTTTGAGGTGTATAGATCAACCTTAATAGTGAGATATCTTCTTTCTATGGGACACACCACCTCAGATCCTTTACCATAGGGTGTTTCAGTCTATCAATCTAGAAAAACCTTCCATGTGCTCCCTCATATGGGAGTACCCATAAGATCCAATCTCGTTAGTGTTCAGACCATTCCAATCTGCCTCCGCTAGGCATTAAAGTCACGACATACCCTTTGTTAAAAATGGAAAGCTGGTGAAAACCATGGAGACATGAATCTATCATGTAATTCCCCATAGTCGATGTGGGATGCCTCGGGCTTCCATGCCACTCGAGAAGCCCTATCACATGGGTAAGAAATCTCGTTGTACCACTGTTTCAACATCCAGACATGCTGGTGATACCCAATGTGACTAATCCCCTAATCGAATGTTGCTGCCCTACATTGACCCCATGTAATTTCTTGACTATATAAGTGTAATTAACCAACATACACAATGATTTGGCATCAGGAACAGTTTCATGAACAACATCTTAATCTTTATGGGATTCTAAGGCTTTGCAACAAATTTCGAGTAGAAAAACCTGGAAGGAGAGGACGACATCCCATCGTCCCATTTCGATCAAGGATAAAACCTATATGAATAAGTGATGAATGGAAACCACCATAGGAATGTAGGAATGCAAGGAAAGCAATAGTTACATGTCCTCTTAGACAGACGAATGCGCGTACCTCTTTGAAAGCATCAGAAACAACTACAACATGTGATAACATCTTTATTATTTTATTTATTATATTTAATGTATCTAAGACAATTAATCTATGATAGTTTATTCATTTTAAAAATCAATTATCGAATTAATGAAAATGGAATTTGTCCATGGAATGTGATTTATTCTAATATGAAAATTAATCTGAAGAACAATCAATTCTTATTCAATTTATAATTTTCTATATTTTTAATTAACCATTTTAAATGAAATTAATGTTCTATAATATTATCTTATTATTTCCAATGAAAACCATTTATATAGAGAGAAAAATAATGATTAATCAACATTTCATATAATGAATACTGTAGTCATAGATCCCCAACCCTGATTAGAAGTTGAACGTTATTCAAGATAGATTGTTTAATTAAAGTATATAATCTTTCAAAGGAAGCTCTAAGAAATATAGAAATAAAAACCATTGGATTATATTCATGAAAACCATAGTTAAAATTATCATGAAACCAGAAAAATAGATGAATTGTCCAAAAATATATATTTATGTAGTTTAATAGGAGGGTAAATATGGAAAATGTGGATTGTGGGAAGATATCTTGATCTGATACCATGATTTACTGGTTTAATGGATTTGGACTACTAAATGCCTTGCATGATGGTGATGATAGGAATAATGGTTGAATAGTGTTTAAGAGGAAGAGAGGGAATAAAATCCAATATAGTTTGGGCAATACATTTATAGACGATGCCTAAAATATTTCCCCAAGACATTGTGAACTACCAAAATACCTATGGTGCCTCCATTCAATGAACGTTATGGTTTTTATAAAATTTATCCCAAATATTAGAGACGCATAAAAACTCTCATTGAACACCATTTACTGCCACCAAGACTTTTAATATGGTGTAACACGAAAACCCAAGCCATTTTACACCTACCACACACTGCACTATCAAGTGGTGAGATCTATGATAATGGTTTCTAATAATGGGATTCGCTGGCCTCCACACATATTTGAAGTTCAACAAAAAGGATTCAAATTATATTTACCCATTCCTATTTTCTATATGTGAATCCCAATGTCAAAATTCCTCATTAATTTCTAAGAAATATATTTCACTCACCATTATGCATGAAAATACCAAAAAAGCTAACACAACGACTTAATTCTAAACACCCATGTACAAAAATCCTTACCCATGATCAATCAACCATGATAGAGACATAATGGCTAAAAAGTTTCTTACCACCAAAATTTGGTGACCCTCAAAGTCAAAAATATCATTTATAACTTCCACCACTCCTTTGAACTCCATCCAAACACCTCTGAGTCCTAGTAAAATGAAAAGGGAAGAGAATTTGAAAACTAAGACCTTAAACACTTAAAGGTGTGAGATCCATATAGTGTAAGTGGATTTCCATAAAAATATATAAAATTTATGGAATTTTTTATTACACTAAAGTTATCCTCATGGAAAAATATTGCAAACAAATTCCTGGTTTTGACTATGTAGAATAAATTTCACCTTTTGTGATGATAATGTATATTTTCATTTTTTAACATTAAAAAGTCATTATGAATATAAGATATATAAAACTTATATAAAAACACATATAATAAAATTTAATTTTTATGATGACATGAATGTGATTAAATATGATGGTTTTTTGTTCTAAATGACCATACTTATGTTTTTAAGTTGCAGTGGTCCATTTATGGACTAAAGAAAGCTTTTAGAGTTGGAATATCTATTTTGATGATTAAATTGAAGATATTGGTTTCATAAAAAATGCTGATGTTTCCTTTGTATATACATAGGTTACTGGGATAATAAATTTATTTAGGATTCTGTTTATAGAAGACATACACCTTCTAAAAAACAATGTCCCAACACCGTACTCTACGATGATGTGGTTGGGTATATGTTTCCTAAAAAAATACATGGATGAATCTTTATATATACTTTTTATGAAGATCTAAAGAGATATATCAAGGAAGTTTCTTAGACGGATTCAGAACACATATACTAATGATGTGGAAAACCAGTTTATCTTGGAGAATTCCAAGAAGGGGCAGTTACCTGTTATTCATGAAATAAATCATTGGATGATTCATGATACTTCAAAAAAGTAAAATAATGTGGATAAGATTATTTATTCATATACCATGGGATATATAATGTATTCTATATTATTTAATTGACCTTATGACTCTTATTCTTTTATCGTAACAATTTTATATGAATCCAATCCTCATGATAGTTTCTGTATAACTACAGTAAGCATTAATTTTCACTAGAGAAGGACTGAGAATATGATCTTGGAATTTGGAATAAATTATGAACATTTTAAAGGGTTACACATATTCAATTTCTCAATTTACCCTAGATGAACTTTGATCAAAATATATATTTGTGTTTTTTTCTAAATTGGACACCTTTGAATTAGAAGAGTCCCATGAATGTCACTGTATTGGACTCGAAAATAGTGGTGAATTAGATCACTACAACTTATTCCAAGAAAAATTTAGTTTGGATCCAAAACATTGTTATAAAACATGGACTAGTTCCTAGAAATGAGGGAGTAATTGGGATATATTCTCACATAAATGGGGTTATTCCCCTAGAATAGGTTCTCCTGCCACAAAAAATGACCAAACACATCATTCATAAATACCAAATAATATAGGATAAAATTGACATGGGTAATGTAATGATCAGTTAGGCGGATATATAGGGGAATTTATAAAATCCAATGATGAAATGATTACTACATAATGAGGGGTCATGTATCATATCTGGTTGTATGAAAAAAAGGATATTTGATTTAATGGTTTGAGATTTTATTGTGTTTTTAAAATTGATAATCTTCAGATTCCATTCCCTCATGTGTGATATAATTTATTTTATTTCAATGATAAAAAGATAACATGTCACTAACTATCCTGGGTACCCTTGTTAACAGATAACCGAGCAAGCACTGACATAACAAAAGGGAATCACTGGTCCTCATTGTTTGGTAACTAGAACCTAACATCCTACAAAATTATAGTGGGAATGATTTATTCTATAAACATTATAAAGGAAGTAAAATAAATTTGTATGAATATAATGTAATACACCACAGTGATAAGTATAATAGAATTTAATCATTAAACCAACCAAAAAGTAATAGATCATGTACAAGAAAAATATGATAATTCTCCATGTACCTATGGACGAAACTCTCCAAGACCCAAAGATCAACACATATGACCACCAAGTGGTGAATTTCCCTAGATTGTAACTAGATGAAGATAATCTATAATATCTCAAAGTAACAAGTACGATGTGATATGAAAGCACAGTAGGGTCTCACCAAGGATTCCACAGTAAGATAGCAATATTTAATTAACCATTTAAAGAATTATATTTTATATAAAATGATATGAAAGTTCATATAATAATTAAAAAAATTCATGATTTTCATTTTAAATAATAGTAATGCATTAAACGTATGGATTCTCAAAAAAATTATATAAAAAATCACATAAATTCTTTATTCATGAAAACATGTTTACAAACATTGGCACACATTTATATATCATATACATAGAAATTCAAATTCGGTTATCTGAAAAAAAACGTATGATAGTTCAGGCCTACAGGACTACACACTCTTAAGGAGAAAAAATTATATGTGTATACACATGTCTCTCTAACACTGTTCAAAGTCTACTTCATCACTATCCCATCAGAGATGTGATGTGATGCATTAATATTTTCTAATCTTGTAAATCATAAAGTGATTTTAAAATAACTCACTAACATCATAGGATTTTAGGTGCTCTAGTACATCCAATTTAAGAGAATTTATATTGAAATTATTTAAAAATAAAATTAATGCCATTCCTCCATTCCAAATATTCCAATTTTACATTAAAAAACCAAAATAAGATTTTATTCAAAAAATGAATTTCTCTAAGATAAAACAAATGACATAATATTATAAATGATTTCATTCCATTTTATCAAATACCAATTTTAAATGAATATCAAATAATCAATTTAAAAATTTAAATTCAACAAATATAAATTTCATAAATTTCAATCATTTTCTCCAAAACACATAAATTCAATTTAGTTGGGGGGTTTCTTCCAAATTTCATTTAAAAAAATCCAATTTCACATTCAAATCCCACAATACAATGGAATATATCATTTGATATACCATTTTAATACCATTATTGTAATTAAAATTAAATAAAACAATAGAATTTAAATCATTGAATGCATGGATAATCAATTTTTTCCATCACAATGGAACAACCTACCTTTAAAAACCAAACACAAAGCCCACAATAGACCTCGCCAACAAGAAATATGGTGCATAGGATCTAGGATCTTAACATAGAAAAATACTTGGCACCACTGAATTTAGACCCATCAATCCATTGATGATCTATCAAGAACAATGATGAAAAGGAGTAGGAGATGAATATATAGGGAGAATACATTCCTTTAGAGTCACATAGTGACCATAACGATGATCAATCATTGATCATAACAACCTGAAATTGTTAGAAGGATCTAAAGTCAACTTGGGATGGCTCTTGGGTTAAGAGAAATGGAAACTGGAGTGGATGAGAAGAAAAATTATCAATGATTCCTATTAAAAAACATCCTTCAAGATATTACATGATGTGTGTCCAAATTAAACATCATGTAATTAAAAATCACCATATTTTCTAAAAAATCAGTCACCTTTTGACGATATCATATTTAATTTTATATTAGAACTGAGGCGTCATGTATCTATATCCCACAACATGTAAATTTCTAGATGACTGTAGAACAAGTCATTTTTCTAATAAGAATCCAACAAATCTCTTACTTCACTATTATAGGTATCCTCCAAATTCCTTCTTAGCCCTATATAGTCAATGAAAAATAAAAATCATGATATATTTAACATGTACAAAGTCAATAATTTAATTAGATATTACAATCTCTGCACCATATAAACATTCTTCCCCTAGAAATTCTATTATGAATCTTCCATATAAAAAGCTGAGGCCACTGCACTCTCATCAGTGCCTCGTTATCCCATGTTTTTTGAGGATCTGAACGGTGCTTCTATAGCCCTCAAACCAAAGGTATCTCCCTCCCATGATGTAGCATGGTTTTTGAATGAAATATCCAGACTGGTAACTCAGTCATGGATTGACCAGGTTCAATGTCATGATCACTCCATCACAAAACATGAGACCAATGAGATAAATACATTCGTAGTAGAGAGGCATGGGAAATGATTTGTATCGACATCACTATGGTGGAATTTCTAAACTGTAAGAAACATTCCCCATCTTCTTAAAAAACTCAAAGGTCCCACTAAATTACGAACAAGATTCCCTTTACTCGCAAGGCATAGATGACACAACCTAGGTTAAACATTCAAGAAAACCTCGACAATAACTAAGAAGTCGAAGTTATTGTGACGACAATCCACATATGAATTATATTGGATCTATGCTATCAATATCCTCTAATGAATCAACTAATTTTTTCATATCTTGAATGATGATTGGTACAACTAAGGTACTTACACCAATCATTGACAAACACAATAAGGAATTATAATTATGTCACTACAAGGCCTCAAAAGAATAAATTTTAATAGCTGATAGGTAATTATTGTTATAAGAAAACTCAACCATACCATAATGGTCATCCCATGCTCCATTTATATTGAGAACATTAGAAAAAATAAATCATTCATAAATATGTATGGACATTTTAATCTATTCATTCGACTGCATATGGTAGGCCATGCTTAAATAGACCTAAGATTCTAGTGCCTCCCAAAGTCCTATCAAAAAATGAGTATTGAACCAATTATCCCTATCTGAGACTACAATGGATGGATATCTCTCAAAATGAACAATATATTTCATAGAAATTTATCCCAACTCCTCATCATTGGTTATGTATCACATGTGTATTATATGAGATGATTTTGAAAGATGATTGGTCGCAAACCATATCATATTCTTATTCATCAATGTAAACAACAACACAACCAGAAAGTCTATATATATCTCATCACACATCCAAGTAGGGGCTGGAAGTGGTGGAAGAAAACTCGATTTATTATGGTGCTCATCCTTGAAAAATTGGAATATATAACAATGATAAGAAAATTCTAAAATAACTCGTCTCATGGATGGCCACCGGAATATGTTGCACATGTCATAGAACATTTTCATGGTTTCTGTGTGCACTAGACACTAGATTTTATGGAACCCTCCATCATAGAATGTTATACAAATCAAGGCATAAAAAATTTATTCTACTAGCATATAATTCCCTCATTATAAAATGACCATTCATCAATCGTCTTCTCACCATAAAGAGAATCTCTAATGCTAAAAAATTCATTATCAAGATACTGCTACTGGAGAACTAATTCGAGATGAGCATAGGTTAAATGTAAACTATCCAATGAAACCCCATACCATGATTCCTAGAATCCAATATGAATCTATGAAAATCGATCCATCAAGTTTAACTATTCTAAAGATTCTATCATGGCCTAGTTCATAGGCATCGTGCTTAACAAATCTTCAATAACATTTTCATTACCCAGGTTATATGTGATGTCAAAGTCGATAGATTGTAGTTATTCTACCCAACTCTTCTAGAGGATATTCAAATATTTTTGAGAGAAGATATAACTCAATCTCTTATGGACAGAATACACTGTAAAATATTCTACATAATAGTAATGCCACCAACTCTTAAGAACTCAAATCATAGCCTAAATGTCATGGTCATGGATGGATAATTCTTCCCTTGTGGCTTAATATGATGAGATCCATAAGCAATGACAAGATCAACTTTCATAAGAACACAAACCGAACCTAAACCTAACACATCATAGAAATACACATAGCTCCTCCAGAGCTCTAGAAGTTTCAACACTAGAGAAGTATTCAGAAGGAATTTCAGCTAAAAATTAATGATGACATATTCTATCCCAATAATTTTTTCTCTATTCTGAGTTAGTGTAGTCATTGAATAATCCACCATTGAGAAGTATTTAATGAACTGGTGATACAATCCATCTTGACCTAAGAAGGTATGAATATCAAAAACATTTTGTGGTTGCATCAATGCGATAAAATTCTTTACATTTTGTTGATAATCTAACATATAATATTCTAAATCCTTGTGTACTATAAATTTCACTTCCCTAATCAAGAAATCACATTATAAAATCTTAGTATAATGTCGGGGAGATCTAAAGAATTCTTGAAATACTCATAGATGACTCCCATGATCCTCCTTAGACATATAGTAAATAATGATTTCAACCAAAAAGACTACTATTAATGCATCTAGATAATCATTAGAAATATAATTAATTGTGGTTTTAAAATCTAATTTAGAATGGTCAGACTGATGGGTATAAAAGGGAACTCATAATGGCCATTCCATATCTGTTAGTTAGTTTTCAAACGTTAGATTCTTTTATCCTCAACTGATGGTAACCAGATCAAACATCAATCATTAAGAACCTATTTTCCCCATTCAACCAATCAAACAGATCATCAATTCATGGAAATAGATACTTGTTCTCAACTATAACTCTATTTATTTTTGGCAATCAACACATTGAAAAAGTTTACCATCAAACTTCCCAAAAATTGAGTTGGTGCTACCCAAGGTCACACACTTAGACATATAAAGTATTTATCAATATTATCATCTAACTAAGTCTCCCATTATTTTATATCAGTGGGATCCATGTGGTATGAATTAATAGAAACTAGTTGAGTACCCGGAAATAAGTCAATAGGAAAATTTACGACCCTTAACAATGAAAAAATAGAGATGTGAAAATGAATCATGTCAGGAAACACAACAACCACTAAGGGGATATCATCACTAATTAAATACCTCTCAAGAAAAAAATAGAACACTAACATTAACATCCCCAATTACAAATAAGAATGTGCGGTCGCCCCCGACCGTGGATCCCATTCTCCATGAATGATTCAGAAATCCACATCGTGTGATTTAAAGGGGACATGTTGGAGATAAAAATCAATCAAGTCATTATTGGAAATTATCCAACCCATCATGAATATGATCTCAAGAGGATTCATGTCATGGGCCATAAATCACTATGAAATATCAGAATCTGATAATGATAAAGCATAAGAGGGGCTACAATGACCATGCTCACTCTTTATTCAATGTGGTATAGTAATATCTGTCACATACGATAAAATATCTATAAGATGATTTATCAAATTAACAATAAAGGTTTAAATAAAATATTTAGGTGCACCAATATAAAATAAACTAGTCACTAATGAAGAAGCTATTGTGATGGAACCTTTCATGGTCACTGGATCTGTATTTTATTCCTATGAAGACTCTTCCAATTTTTTATGTATATTCATTCTAGATTCATGTGTATGGAATCCCTTTGTATGTGAGAAATATATTTGAGTCATGGTTTTGGTATGATCCAATTATCTCATGCAACTAAATTGAGTGGAAAATATTTGGAATAAATTCATCAAGTGACATGAGCATCCAAAAGAGCCACTGATATTGGGGGACATAGTGAAAAAACTTTTTATGTTTTTAGGATAGGCACAACAGTAAAAAATCAAAGGGCCTATTCCAGGAACTAATAAAAATTTAGAGAAACCTAAATGTCAAGATCCACTAGAAGAATAATCACACATCCTATCTTCTTTAGAGTAAAATACATTTCTACTGGGAGGAGAAAAAACTCTAGTCATCCTAGATATACAAGAAATGCCAATTTCAACTATTAATTCTTTATCAAACACCTCATTATATGATTTCATCTTCTGTAAAATATACTAGAACACCTATCATATTGAAGAACCAATTGAAACCATCGAGTCTTCATCTTCTCATTTGATATTAACTTAGGTGAAAACCACAGTAGCTTAACCAAATGTCTCACATACTCTAACATGGTTTTGTTATCCCTGTCAAGTTTTAAGAAATATAAATCATTATATAACTAAATAAAATCTAGATATAATTGATTGATTTAAAGATTTATTAACTCTTTCTACTCTATGACAGAATTTTTCTTAACTATCAGCGTTCTGTCCCACCATAACCTACTCTGTCCCTCCAGCATGACGATGGAACACTTCACCTTGATCTCCTCAGTTTTATCCATGAATTCAAATAAATACTTCATCATTATCAACCATTAAACAATCTATTATGAATCATTGGAGAAATTGAACACTTTTGGCTTTCGGAGATGGTAATCTTGAGAATGATTTTGGAAGACATACCATTGAGGTTCCACAACTAATGCATGAATGTTGACTGATAAAGGTTCATGTCTCATATCTTGGATAGCATGTACAATCACCTCAACCAATCATGGGACCAAAATATGATTTTATCATTGTGGTTTACCATAAACTTAGTCTAGGATCTGCTTCACACATCTTCTAATAAGCATGATGCCACACAAAATCAAAGGGAAACATTAAAAAAAATTATATTAACACTAAAATAGTGAGACATTGGAAATGAATCCCAAATGGTAAGAACACTATATTTTTATTTCAATCTATCTAGATCAAAATTAAAGAATAATGATATAATGGAACCTAAGGATGCCTTTCCCAAACCACCCCTAGAGGATTAAGGTTTATTGTGGTGAGAGATGGCCAGGAACTCAATCACAACTGCCTTATAAGTATTGAAAAGAATAAAAAAGGATACTAAAATCACGACTAAAATATAAACCCAGAGCACGAATACCAATTTATCATGAACAATCCTTGGTACCATGGTGAACTAATAACTGATACAAAACTAACTTGGCCTGATGGGCATTCCGAATCCCCATAGGTTATCGACTAGCGCCTAGCATCATATGAAAATATAGTGTGAATGATTTTTTTTCTTTATACAGAGTAGAATAAGTAAAAAAATATAGTATGTGTACAAAGGAAAAATCCACAGGGAGTAGTGTACTATAAGTAAAACTAGTAAACATCCCAAAAGTATTGCATCAGATACCATAGAACTAGGATAACATCCCATGTCCCAAAATAAGAAACTATTAAGGACTCAAAGATCAAAATCTATGACCAACCAGTGGAATCATACCCTTGATCAAAACTAGCAGAAGATAATCTATTAATACCCAAAGTCTTAGGTAAGGTGTGAGGTAAAATCTCAGTAGAGTCTCAACATGGAATGCATAATTTGATGCAAAAAAATTAATTAACCAGTTAATGATTTTACACTAATATAAATAGGTATGGTAGTTTATAGTATTATTAAATAAATTCAGTCATGTAATTTCAAATGACAGAAACACTTTAAAAATGTGGATTCTCAAAAACTCATATAAAACTATTTATATAAATTCATTAGGTATGAAATTTATTTTACAACCATTGGAACACATTTATATCTCACTTATATTAAATAGAGAAACATGTTATTCTTAAGAAAGGTACATTATATACACGATATATAAATCTACACAATCATGGTGACACAAGAATATGTGTATACAAATGTCCCTCTGACACTGGGCATATGTGACTTTGTCACAATCACATAAGGGATGTGACATGCTACATTTATGCTTCATAACATTTTAAATCCTACGGTGTTATCCAAATAAATCACTAACTTGATTTTCTTTAATGTGATATAGTATAAATGATGATATCAAATTTATTTTAAATTTGTTAAAAAATAAAATTCATCCCATTCCCTTATTCCAAAAGTATCAATTTTCCATTTAAAAAGCAAAATAGAAATTTAATGAAAACACGCCTTTTGCATGATAAATACACTAGGTTTATATCAAAACCCATTTCAATTCTTTTTCTCAAATAAAAAATTAAAATCAATTTCAAAAAATAAATTTCATAATTTAAATCCATCAATTTTAATTTAACAAATTTCCATAAGTTTCTCAAACTCACACCAAATCAGTTAAATTTGTGGTTTTCCAATTTTCATTCCAATTTTTTTTTCAGATGGAAATACATGAATTAAATAGAATTGAGATTTCAATAAACCAGTATAAATTAGTTCATATAATTTAATTTAAATCAAATAATTAAATTTAAATCATGTAATTCATGTATAATCAAATCTATCCATCACAATGGAACAACCTACCTTTCACATAGAATCAAAACGCCCCCAACCAATCCCTCCAATAGGAATGATGGTGAATATGATGTAGGAACAAAACCAAGAAATAATATTACACAACATAGTGTTTTGATCCATCAATACATGGATGATCTATCAAACCCTAGGTAAGAAAAATGGATGGAAACAAAGAGTCATGGGGAACACATATCTAGGAAGTCCCTCCATAACCACAATGACGATGAATCACCGATCTGAGTAAACCAAAAGTCTTTGAAGGCTACAAAATTGCAAGGGGATGGATCTTGTGTTAAGAGAAATGAAAATTGGAGAGGATGAGAAGAAAAATAAGCTGTACATCCTGGTAAAAAACAACAATTAAGACTCTACACAACATGTATCCCAATTACAAATCATGTAATTAATAATCTCTATAATCACCAAATACCAATCACCTATTTATAAAATTTGATTTAATTATATTTTAAAACATACACATCATTTAAATATATTAAATTCTATAAAAATTTATAATAGAATGTTGAATATGTTCATTTTATTATGTGAATCCATCAAATCTCTTACTTCAACAATATTTGTATTCTCCTAATACCTTCTCGACCCTACCCATCAAAAGAAAAAGGAAAATCAAGAATTTTTTTAAAACACACTTATATGATTTTAATAGGATGTTACATAATATACCCTTAAATTATAATTTTTACTTTCCCCTAACCATTGATCATTATAATGTACTATTGATTGTATTGATATGATAAGGTTTATATGAATATGATTTTATAATCATAACAATGTGTTGTATGCATGATACAAATAATATATTCATGTGTTAATAAGTAGATATTTTTTTATTGGGACAAAACTTCAAAAATGTATATAATGGAATATCATATAGTAATTGATATAATTAGTGGTGTATGATTATTATCAGTCATTATTACCTATGTTTTGGGTGATACCAGACATGATACGCTTTATACTTTTGTACCCTACTTATAAAATTTATAAAATAAGTTATCTAATACAATCATGGTTGGATTTGTTATTGATCGTGTCACTAGTCTAAGAACAACCCATAAGGTGGTTTTACACTTGTATGTGATGTGAATAAATCTATCCCTTAATTTAATTTGTACGAGGAAATGTTTGGTCCACTATAATTGATTAACATATGATGTTTAAATTTTATTATTAGATGCACATTATGTACTCATTTATTAGTTTAATGATATGTGATGTATTCATAGAGCAAGATTTTTGTTTCCAATGAATCATGATTTTTTTTTGGTATATACTACATTAACTTTTTCATGTATAATGGTCACTCAATTTCATCAAAAATAGATTATATATGTATATATATGATATATATGATAAAAATTATGTTGTAAATGTTAATATATGGAGATGATAATGTTTCTATAAAATCACACCATACTTTTTAAGAGCTTGAGTAGAACTGATTCTTTGAAAAAATAATATGTTTTCTTACATATATGGAATATGGATTTTATTTTCGTCTCCAAGGTTACTATGGCTTGTATGGTCACACAGTTGGACCCATGGATAAGGATTAAATCTTGCAAAATGTTTTTTCCAAAAATAACAATGATTGATAAAATTATATATATATATATATAAATTCACAAATAGTTGTAAAAATTTTCATAGTGTAAATTTTTAGACATTAATATAAGTGGGAGATTGTTGGATGTGAAGAAAAGTGGCCAACACAATGATGTTTTTATTCATGTGGTGACTTGGCTGATAACAATTCATGGATTTTAATATTTATTTTATGGATGTGGAGTTCCATGTCCCTCAGACATGATTTAATTTGTTAAAAGATAAGGGGTTGATTTGTTTATTGAAAGAACACCTTATTTGTTGAATAATTCAATGAATGAATAATCCAACATGTGCAACAAAAAAGTATCATGAAATTACACATGATCTATTTAATGTAGACAATGCTAATTTTTCAATGAAGAGTTCCATGGACACAAATATAAAGAATTTAACCTCATCCTATTAGAGGAAATGAAATAATTTGTGTGATTTTTTTGAATTTTTTATAATATAGTTGAAACTCTCTATATCTCGAAGATCATTCATCCCATAGAGACAATTATAAAAAACTTTTGAGAATTTTAGATTCCTCATGATGTGTTATTGGATCAGTTGTTTGTTGGTCCCCCCCTGTTAGGTATGATATATTCATCACCTTCTCCTCATGATCGTCTTCATTCCATCTCCATTGATTTTTAAAGATGAATGGATTAATCATCAATTATTTAAGGCATTATATTTTATACTCTATTTTAAAAATAAGTATACATAATTGATTCAATTTATAGAAATACATATGTATTTGGGTTCTCATTCACTTCATGTTTCCATTTATGATCTAATTATCTCCATCAGGGTTCATGCCTTCTAGACATCAATTTTTAAATGAGGTAATTATATATACAACTAATGGATGGATATCTTCTATAATTAAATATTTTTATGGAGGTGGTTATGAATACTAAAATACTCATGTATTAATAACAAAATAGGCAATAGAAAAAAAATATTAAAATGGATTAAATGACTTAAAAATCCTCAATATTATTATAGTATTCTTTCACAAAGAGATTCTTCAAAATAAGTGTTAAACTATAGAGTAATGAATTCCTTATTGTATTTCATTATAATAATAATTTCTTCATATTTATGAATTATCTTCTAGTAATGATATTAATATGATGTTAAAGGTAATACACCATGAAATAAATGAGTTACAAAACACCAAACATCTGATGAAAATAGAAAAATGTAAAATCACTAAGATGGAAAAAATGAAATTTCTATTGATGATTACCATAAGTTTATAAAAATTTAAATACCCCATATCGAATGAAATAAATTTTGAAAAAAATAAATAATAAATGTATACATTGATTAGTACAAACTAAATAGTACTCGATGAAGTTATTTATTTAAAAAACAAAAAATTTCCTATAACACATGATGGATGAGTTTATAAAATTTTGACATTAACTAGAATTAGGAGAAAATTACATGAATGAAGTGGATAATGATAAGAAAATTTATCTTTAATTGAATTATATTAATGTTTTATATAATTAAACATACAATAAAGATAATATACTAAAAAAATATGCTTATCAGGTATATATTAATAATAGAATGGATAATATATCCAAGAAGAGAAAATTATATATAAGGAAACCATAGAACAATTTCATGGGAAAATAAAAGGATGATAATACATTTTACAGTAAATTCAAAACCCTCGCTCTGCAAAAAAAATGGAGGATGATCAGTTTGCGGTGGAGGCAGATCCCGAGGTGTTACAACAACGAGCACAATTTTGTAAGTTTTCTGTAATGGGTCGCATATCGTATTGGAAAGGAGACAATCCATGGCTGGCCATGGAACTCAAGCCGTGGATCTCACATATCTGGGGTTTTTGTGATTGAAAGCTGGTTCCTATTGGGCGGGGATATTTTCATATCATTTTTAGCTCGTAGGACGAGGTCGTTCGAGTCTGGAAGCTTGGCAATGTCTAGCTAAAACTAAGGTTTCTCCGCCTCTTCGAATGGGATTTCACATTCAACCCGCACACCCATCGAAATACAACGGCGCAAATATTGGTACGTATCCATGCGTTGAAATTCTTCTTCTGGCACCCTAAAATCCTAAATGATATTGCCTCTTGCATCAGCACCCCGCTAAAGATCGATCATCGTACGCTGAATTCTGAGCTCGGGTTATATGTGCGGGTGCTGGTAGAGGTCAATTTGGAACACAAGATTCTAGATGTGGTGGCCTTCAACGCTAACGAATATAAAGTCGAGGTATGGTTTTAATATGAACGTAGGCCGCCTTTTTGTGAATTGTGCAAAATCATGGGACATTCTCTCATGAACTGCCACGTGATGAAGAACCAAGTGAAAATTTAGGAGGAGCCCCCTAGAGATGACGACTGGACTCATGTTCGAAGGAAGAAGAAATCTCTGGCTGCCTCCTCTGGTAAGACTGACGCTCCCTTAAAAACACTAAGAAATGGGTTAAGAAACTACCTCAATCAGGAGAAACCTCTGGTTTTAAGTGGTCGGATCTGGTGGAGGAGGAAGAATCAGAAGATACCGATATCCCTCTAAGGGATGAGATCGAGTCAATGATTCAGACCATTCTCGAGCAGTCGATTGATGAGCCTGATCACCCTGACTCATGCCACCAGGCCTCTTTGGGTGATGGGAATTAGGCTGGGGCTTGTATTGAAGCGGTTGTGCCTACTGATGCAGGTAGGAAGAACATGGATGCGATTGCAGGTATTTCTTCAACCTCTATTTGCCCTGTTGATTCGGTTGTTATTACTACAGTAGGTTCTCAGCCTGATGCCAAGGCTGTTGATATTGATTTTATTTGTGTAGTGTGTTCACATCCCACTGAAACGACTGTTGATAATGTCTCCATTAGTGCAGTGAGTACTCAGCCCACTGCCAAGGTTGTTGATAAAGAAATTTCTAGTGCAGTGGGTTATCAGCCCACTGCCGGGGCTGCTGATCCTTTAAATGTCCCTGACCATCCTGCTCAGCCTACGAATATCTCAAATGATACTTCTTTGAATTTGAACATGAGGCTTATTTCTAATAAAACCAATAATGACATTTCAGAGCAGGGGCAGACTACCAATGAATCGCTAAACACCCCCAAGGTGATAGGCTTAATTGACCAGACAGTGGAAGTGGGCTCAATAGACACTATGACTATCTCCTCAAGCACCCCTTATACTCTCACACCTAATTTGCCTCCAAAAGATTGTCCAGTGACCCCGCATAGGCCCAAAATCTCTTTGGAGAAAAATCAAGTTGATGATGATAAAACTGAATCTAATGTCTCTGCTGCTTCTGCTAAGAATAAATAGGGAATGCAATCCAGCCCAACAGCCTCTCATGAACCTAGAAGGTCAGCAAGGTATAAGGGCTCGGGTGGAGAAAAAAAAGGGAGTTCTAACTCCAAAAGAAGGTTCAAATGAATTTTTTATTTTGGAATTGTCAGGGTATATCCAACTCTGACACCTTTATTGTGCTTAAGAGATTTATTTTGACCCATAAAGCATAAATATTTTCTATTGCTGAGCCTAAAATTAATTTCTCTGTGAAATATTTACCCTTGTGCTCTTTTGGTTATAATTTCCTTGGTGCCTGCAAGGAAGAAACTTCTACTGAAACCCTTTGGATTTTTTATCACTCATCCTTGCAATCTTTTAATATTGTCCAAACTTTTGATCAAATGTTTACCTGTGATTTTTCCTCAGCTGGTGTTCATAATTTCTGCACTATGATCTATGCTAAGAATAGATATCAAGAGCGAAGATCCCTTTGGAGTGACCTCTTTTCCTTCTCTAGATCTGTGCAGGATCCTTGGCTTGTGCTTAGTGATTTTAATGCCATTCTTCTTCCAAGTGAAAATATTGGACCGTCACACTCTCCTATCTCAATTAGAGAATTTAATGTTTCCATTGAGGATTGTGACCTTATTGAAATCAATCTCACTAGTTCTAAGTATACTTCGTATATAAAGTGGCTCAATTGGGTAATGAATAGTAAACTTGACAGGGCCTTCACAAATTCTGTTGCCCTTGATAAATGGGAATCCATTTCTAGCATTACCCTACCCAAGATTAACTCTGATCATCACACCATTTTTGTCAGCCTCTCCTTCAAGGGCTTAAAATCTCCTATTCCTTTTAAATTTAACAATGCTTAGGCTGTGGACCTAGACTGTACCAACATGATAAATGTTTTCTGGGATGGCATGCGACATCAAAATGATGCTTTTTCTTGCATTGCTAAGCTAAAACTTCTAAAACAACATCTTAAGGGTTTTTTCTTTTCTAAAACAAAACAGATTGATACATACATCTCATCTTTGTAAAATGAACTCATTCACATTCAAAGCTCCAATACCTACTCTGATTTTTCTCTTGACCCCCAAGCAGAAATCACTACGTCTTTGAAGCTTAACTCTCTTCTGAAGCTCAAAGATAACATGCGAAAGCAAATTTTTAAAACCAAATGGATTTCAGATGGTGATAGAAATACTAAATTCTACAACTCTCTCCAAATAATCAAGAAAATCTGTAGGCCCCTTCCTTTTCTTAGAGTTGATGAAATTATTCCTGACACTGAGGATGCTATTGCTAATCATGTTGTTTATTACTTCTATAATTTGTTCAATGGTCCGGAGGTTAGTAAGGAGCTCCTTCCTGACATCATTCCTAATATGGTCACTGTTGAGGTCAATTATCACCTCTTAAGCATTTTTATGGATCATGAAATCAAGGACACTGTTTTCAGTCTGAACCCTGATAGTGCCCCGGGACCTGATGGTTTCAACAATGGTTTCTTTCAACATTACTGGGATCTCATCCATGTGGATGTTTGTAAACTGGTTAAATCCTTTTTCTCCAATGGTTTTCTTCCTCATGGGATATATGCTCAATTTCTTACTCTTATTTATAAAGTGGACAATGCCAATGAGATTCACCTCTTCCGGCCTATTGCTCTCATCAACACAATCTACAAAATCATTACCAAACTCCATGCTAATAGACTCACCTCTATTTATAATAAAATTGTTTGTTGGAATCAATTTGGCTTTCTCAAGGGTAGAACTATTCATGATTGTATCTTCCTTGCTTCAGAATGTACCAATATGTTGAATAAAGTCACTAGAGGAGGCAGTGTGGCCATTAAAATTGACATCAGGAAAGCTTTTGACACCATGGATTAGAGTTTTATTTTAAAGGTTCTCAAAAGTTTTGGGTTTAATGATTCTTTTATTGCAATGATTTGTACCTTATTAAATTCTGCCTCAATTTCAATGCTGGTCAATGGGTCCCCTAAAGGCTTCTTAAAATGCACCAAGGGGGTTATGCAAGGTGATCCGCTTTCTGTCATCCTTTTTTCCATTGATGAAGATTATTTAAGTAGACTTCTCATGACCCTGGTGACTGAAAACAAGATAAATCTCATTCAGGATTCTAGAAACATAAACGTTCCTTCCCATATTTTATATGCTGAGGATATTATTTTGTTCTTAAAATGTGATAAAAGGAACATTCAAATCCTCAAAAGTGCCCGGGCTCATTATGAAGATATTTCGGGCCAAGCGATCATTTAGAGAAAATCTTTTTTTTTCTTTGGGAAGAACTTTTCCCCCAACAGAAAAAGTCACATTATTAATTATTTAGGAATCAAAGAAGGATCATTCCCCTTCACAAACCTGGGTGTTCCCATCTTTTGGGGTAGACCAAAATCTAGCTATTTTCACAACATTGTGGATCAAATTACCAAGAAACTCTCATCTTGGAAGGGAAAATATCTTTCGATGGCTGGCAGGGTTTGTCTTGTTAAGTCTACTATTGTTTCCAAGATGGTTTATTTGATGATGGTTTACAACTGGCCTGCCAGTCTTCTCACGAAAATCAACATCTTCATAAAAAATTTTGTTTGGTCTGGTAGTACAGTTGAAAGGAAACTTGTCACCATACCTTGGGTCACTTGTTGTAAACCTCTGGAAAAGGGTGGCCTTGGTATTAAGAATCTTAAACTCTTCAACGAATCTCTTAAGGCTAAGCTGACTTGGAATCTGATTCATAACTTCTCTGTCTCTTTGGACTTTCTCAAGAAAAGATTTGTTACCCAGCTTCAAAATGGTAACTTGGGTTACATTAATTCTTCCATCTGGCCATCCATTAGACATTATTTCCTTAAATCATGAACAACTCTATATGGATGGTTAGTGCTTATTCCTCTTTGAACTTGTGGATGGACAACTGGACTGGTGCCCCCTTAATCTCTTTACAGACATCCACCACTACTCCTGTCAACACCAACTCCACTATTAGGGATGTTGTTAACTCCAATAACATCTCCCTCCAAAATCAAATTAGTCACATCGTTGACAATTACTCTTTTTCTAACATGGATGATTTCCTCATTTGGGAACCTTCCTTTAATGGAATCCTCGATTCCAAAAGCTTTTAGAAAAATAATTTCACCAACTCTGTCTCTAACTTTGCTTGGTTGAAGGCTTTTAACAAACCTTGGATTAAGCCCTTGAGATTTACTCATATTTGGCGTGTTGCCCATAATAGGGTCCCAATAGAAGTGTGCCTTCAACTATTTGGGATTCCTCTTTGATCGAGATGTCATCTGTGCAATCAACACCGCGAGCATGCTAATCATTTGTTCTTGTCTTGTGCTATAGCTGAATCTCTTAGGAACTACACTCTTGACATTTTTGGTTGTAGATGGTCTCCTCCTGATAATATCAGTTATCAATTGCAGTATTGTGTTAATTGGGACTCTTCTATGAAAGTCAAGAATATTTTTCTGACTGCGGTGGCAGAACTCCTGCATGTAATCTGGTATGATAGAAATAATTTTATTCATAATAATTGCTCATACAATCTCAATGCAGGTAAAATGTGTATTCTCATTGCCATCAAGGATGCTGATTCTCTTCAGAAAGATAATTTTGACAAATCTATTGGTGATTTTGAGATCATTACATGTCTCTGGATTAAAGGATCTTATAGGCAACCTTGATGCACCTTTGATGTCTTTTGGAAGGCTCCGCTTCAAGGATAGATCAAAGTGAATGTTGACGACGCCTCTAGAGGAAACCCGGGTCCGGAAGGGTGCAGTTCCATCTTTAGAGATTTTCTTGGCAGATGCCTTGGCTGCTTCTTCGGTAGATGTGGTACAACCTCGACCTTGGAAGAGGAAATGCTGGGAGTGATACATGCAGTTGATTTTTCCATGAAAAAGGGTTAGAACTAGTTGCGGATTGAATGTGATTCAACCACTCTTTTCCAAGCTATCTGGAAAGGAGTGGTGCACCTTGCATGGACACTTACCTCTCGATGAATGAAATGTCTTGCTTTTCTAATGGATCTCAACTACATTTCCACACATGTGTTCTGTGAAGCGAACATGGTTGCTGATAGTCTTTCCAACAAGAGGGTCAACTAGGATATTACCTGGATAGATGAGTTTCCTGACGAATCACTCCCTTTTTAGGATAAGGACTGTAATAAGGTTCCATCATTCAGAATTTGGTAACTCCTTTTCTTTTTGAGCAATAAATTGTGCCTTGGTCTTTAATTGAGGCACCACCTTTAAAAAAATTGACAATATATAGAAATATTTTATATTTTAACAATTTTAATGAATATATACCATTATGAAATGGTATATTAGGCCATTGTAAGATGAGGATATAAATAAAATTATTATAACACAAGAATGTGTTTCAATTAACTAATTTAAATGAAGTTAATTATTTTTTACGATTCAAGGAACATGTGGAAACTAGAAAAAGATTATTGTAAATACAAAAAAAATTTAAACAATTTTGAAACATATAATTTTTTTATCTCAATTTATTTGGTCCAAATGAAATATATATATTTTTAAAAAAGATATAACATTTGAAGTTTTTGATTATACTGGGTACAACTTGGCATATTTTCTATCAAATAACATTGTTACTATGTCAAAATTTTTCACTTAGAGAAATATTGTTCAATGTGATTATAGATATATATTCAAATATTATATAAATTAACCTAGATGAGAATTATAGAATCTTATATTTTAATTTTTATTAAATTAATCTAAATATTCTCAATTTTTTAATATGCCTAAGACATAATGGAATAATGGAGTGGTGGGGAGGGAAAAAAGAACCATTTGGGATATAGAATGATTTATAGTACCAAAAATATTATACACAAAAAATACAACTAGTTAGGCTGTATTAATGACATATAATATAAGATAAAATGAGTTTTTCTATGACCTATTATTACAAAAAGGATATATGTGTTATGGATGAAGAATTAACCAAACATGTGACATTTTATTCAATTTGGTGAATTTTCTTAAATTAAATACAATGTTAAAGTAAGATAAGTATGATAATAAATATAATTAATATATATAAAAAATATACAATACTATTAGTAAATCCTAATGACTTTTGAAAAAGGGAATTAGATAGTGATGAATTGATTTCAGTAAAAATTGATTCTTGAAATTCATTTGTAATGTCAAGAAATTATTTATAGTATCATTTATGATATGGAACAATTGAATTCAAATAATCGATTTTTTAAAAAAAAATATAAAATAGAATAGGAAGAAAATATTAGTGGATATCTTGAGTATTATCTCTATGGATACAAGATACTATAAAGTGTTAGTCTTGTTAATTTATAGATTTCATATGCTAATAAGAAAACTCAAAATATAAAATCCATTTAGATTCTATGGGGGAACACAAACATAATTTCTTTATTAGTAAACATGAATATTAATGACATTTTGGATTATCATTGTTAATATTGGACCTCCCTTTCATCAAGGATGGATAATTTAGTTAGATGTAAAATGACCAAAGAAATATTGAGTTAATGGATTTCACATTATTTCTCTGTTAGGGATATATATCCCCAGTCTTATTTGCGTTATCCTTTGAATTTCTAGGATACTTTTACCTGGTTCATTCATGCATTGAGGTTTTCTAGACCCAAATATTAAATGCATTGTGTAAAAATGGGTGATGCATCCATCCACTCGAGTGAAATATGTGGTTATGAACCTCAACTTTCAACCATATCTCTCTATATTAAGAAATAATCTCCGTGAATATTATTTTGGTGGGGTAGAAAATAAGGATGCATAGTTTGATGTAAGCGTCCCTCGTTCATGCACCCCATCCTTCTGTACTAATTTTTTTCCTTTTAATGTAAAAAATATGAATAATAATGTATATTAAGTGTAATTACATCATTGAATTATAATAATTCAAAATCCTTGAGGAAAGGAAACATCCCCATCATATCTTCCTGATTATGGTTAATTCCTATAATGAAGGACTGCAATAGCATGTAATTTTCCATTAGTATCTTAGAGGTATCTATTAGGGAACGACATTCCTAGCTTATCCGTTGATAATAATACTATTGTGCTATATTCCATGAAATGTGGGAGGTTCATACAGGTGTGACACATTCCCTAACCTACATAATCGGCGGTCACCTCACCATACACACCATACCAATGCAATGTTTCATATTGACTCAATACAATGGTTTTACTTCATCATTACCCTATACTTGGGTGTCAATTCACCCATGCCTCGTACCCAGGTGCTGACTCTTCTAAGATGAATACCAATGAACCAAATAACCAATACCTTATACAAGGGTTACAATTTACCCATGCCTCATTCATGGGTGCTAAATCACTATGTCATAATACATAGGTTCTAATCTAACTTGGGTTCATACCTAGTGTCCATTTTTCTTAGGACTTCACACATGGGAACCTATTCACCCTAGTTCCCTACCTGGCTTGCGTACTATTCTAGGACCCTTCTCTAACTATATAAGATACATGATAGAGATTTGTGAATTAACATGTACCTCATTGATCATATATTTATTTGGTGAATCAGTCCATTATTGTTTTATTCCCTAGATAATAGTGTCTTCATGGTGATTATAATAATGTATTACACTAATAACCATGGTCCTTATCATTTAGATACTTATGAAACATAGTATGGATCACGTTGCTCAACTTTGATCATATATAGAAAGAATTCTATTTACCTAACATCAAGTGTCCCTATTTTATCCACTCCATGATATATATGTCGAATAAGCATTTTACTAGGTTAAAACCAAATCCATATACAAATTTTTTTCCTCATCCCAGGTACAATAAATAATCCGAATCTATTCAAGGGTATCCAATATGATGTAAGCCTCTAGGACAACATTCTATAATTCCATCTATAAGTTTATCCACATATAGGTTAATAATTTATAATCCATAACTTTTCTTTAATGTGTCATATTCTATTTGAGCCATTTTTTCAGAAATAACCATATTCTCTAAAGGTATATCTTTAAAAATGTTCTATATTTCCAATTATATGATTCATCCAAAAGAATAAATATTCTCTATGAGTCCTTCATACTCTATGGACCATATTCCCTATGAGATAATTTTTATAAAATACGACATATTCCATAGGATTTCTTGTAATGAAATGGGTCATATTTCATATTAGTCACTCTTCACCAATGTACCCTTTTTCCTATGAGTCCCTCTACCCAAAAGGGCCATATTAATAGAGTGTACCTCGTTCTCAAAGGGTTGTGATCACTATGTGTCCCACAATACCCAATCATATTTTGTTACCCAAATATATAATGAACTAGAAAAGTGTAACCCATATTGGTTTACAACATTCATGACATAAAAGTTTATACAGCAAGATGTCAATCTCTATAGATTAGTCCTCGAATAGAAACTTAATCCTTTCCACTCCAACTAACTATTATTTGATTATTATTGATATTTATATGTAAGATCCCTCTATGTGGTTAAATACCACAACCCTTGGTTCTAAAATAGAAAACATTTATATTGAATTCACTTATTCCATAAAACATGACATTAAAAATCCTCATAGTTATTATTTTCAAAAAAAACCATGCATGTTTTGATGTGGTCGGGTAAACAAAATTAACATATAAGTGTTCTTAATACCCTCTTATATATATACAAGAATCCCTTTTCATTATAAAAATCCCAAATTTCAAATCATATTCTAACTCTTCGTATAGTGAAAAATTCAAGGCTTCATATTTTTGTTTCTTTAAACCATAGTTTAAGAAACTATTAAAATGCATTGATTTAATCGATCATTTTTATTGTGGAAACCAATAGTAATACTATTTCATGGAACGGTAAAATAATATATCTTAAATATTTAAGATAGTTATGTACTAAGAATCATAATTCAATAGGGTTTAGCCAAGATCACATCCACTTAACCAATGTGATTCAATTATTATAGAATAAATGTCTTATGATCCCCAACAATTTGAAAGAAGGTTTTCACTAGATAAAAACCCATTTAATTAACGGATATTGTGAAATAAAATAGTATTACTAATGTAAATTATTTACATATGACAGAGATTTATTGACAATGATTTTTCTCATGATTCCGCATTAATTGGTTTTCTAGTTTCTTGTTTCTTCTATTACAACTATAGGACCCCCTTCATTCTAATGATATAATCAATCAAAATATTCAATGCTAGAATCTTTTGAATAGTTATTAGTTTTCATATGGAACCTTATTCATCCTTACACTACCAATCGATACACTAGGAATATATTGTATCTAAAAAAATAATATAGGTCCATAGACTAATAGGTCATTATATATTACCATAAAACTCCAATGAATAGTTTTTTATTATATAGTGCTGGAAATCCAATTTAATAGATCCATCCTATCATTGGAGGTAGCTCATTAAATTCATTAGGAGATAAATCCCCGACATTAATCATTTTAAAGATGTTATTCATGGATGTAGATAGATTGTACTACATTGTATAATCTATTTGAGAGGATCTCCTCATAATGTGACTACATATACCACCCATATCAATTATAAGATGAAGTGAATGTTGATCACATACTCACTACATCTGGAGAGATACCTATAAGGGATCCTTCTAAACACCAAAATTTTATGTTTTTCATTCCCCAGTCCATCGAAATTTACATAGCAGACTTCTCAAGAGATCAAAACCATGGTCATTCATATCATATCATCTTGAAGGAGGTCTCACTGAATGTTACATTTTGAAACTAATACTAATAATAATGAGGATATTTCTGTAACTATTCATGAATCCTATTAGTATATCCTATCAAGGGTAAAACTTTTTTTCCTATATCCCAACTCTATCCCGCCAAAAAATAATAGTATATTCTACTTGAATCCAATTAGAAGAAAAATATACATGCTCACCTTAAAAAATCTCATATGAAAATACAATCATCATCTATGGAATATAGTCATATCCCTACTCAGACCTAGTTTACTGTGCGAAATATCTTAATGGAAGTATAGATGAAGTCTCATATCCATACTCCATTACTTAAGATGGAATGTCATGAGCATATCCCTAAGTACCCCTAACATAGGAACACTTCCCAACCTCCATTTAGGAGCCTCATTATCATATTATGATAGAAACTAGAGAGTATTCCTATATTAATCATTATTTTCATCATTATCATCAACATATTCTAACAAAAATTTTAAATATGAACAATATTCCTATCAAAATCCTTGAAGGCTACTGACATATTCCTATTGGATATGCATATGAATGATTATAACCCTCCTCCTATCAAAAAATCATATCGATATATTCCATTGATAGCTGAGGAGACACTAATGATAAATCTCACTCAATAAGTTCAGTGCCATTATAGAAAAATATTGTTAATTATTGAGGTTTTTGACTCTGAATACCAGATAAAGGAAGTAAGGAAGGACGTATTTATAAGGGAATCCTCTTGTCCCATGTAATTGTTTAATCCACTACCGTATTAATGCTGATACCCATGAGTCTATTCAGTATCTTTTAATAGTTTCCCAAGAATATATTATATACATATCAATTTTCCATTGATTTTATTGTCATGGAGGTCCTCCTTAGTGTACCAAAAAAAGTGGTCATCCCTTTTGTAACATAAAAATAAAAGATTGATTTTACCCCTCTATTGTATGTTGTGGAGGCCCCCTATAGTGTTGAGATCAACTAGTTAGATGGACCTCCCATTTCCATAACCTAAAAAACATATGAAAATGTAGACACTCCCACAATGAAAAAAACTAGTAACCCTTGAGGTCCTCAGTAGGGTATAGCATTTGTAGACTATCTATACGATTAGGAAATTAGTATAACTAGAGGTACCACCAATTACAATGTGCTTGTAATCTTCAACCATGGAGGTACTTAACATGGTGATCATTGTGAATTCCAGCCCAACATATATCAATATTCTAGAAATTAAGTCCCCCACATAGTTAGATCTATAATTATTTTTCCCTCAGAATGAGATGAATTTGAGAAATATAGGCTCACTGCACTAAAATAATTACCAATGACTAGAGAAATATCTCCCATGTCAAAGGATATTTCGATGAGATAGTAATAATTTATGCCTCATAATATTTCATACCCTTTATTGAAATATGGGATATTTTAGACTGACTTTCTTCAGTAAAAAATATTTAATAAGTTACTTTTAAGATCAGATTAGGATGAATAAACCCTTATAGAGGATGAGGGTATATCCATTGTAATATGTTAGGAATTGTCCAGTGATAGACTATTATTCAAGTGAAATCTCATAACCACTTATAGTATAATATTCCAGAGGAAATGAAATAGTTGTACATTCTCCAAATTTGTTAATTTATTGCTAGTATCTCCATTATGTTGTGCCCATATACGTCTGTTATTATGAGTATAGTAACCTTTTCAAAATGATTAATGGGATATTCCACTAGGAAGACCACTTTGACCTTTTAATGGCATAAAATCCTATAGTAGAGATGAATTATAAGTACCTATAATATTACAACAATAGAAAGATAAATTTAATTTTTCTAAGAGAAGATTATTTCCAAATAAATACGCATATAAAAGGGTGGAGGGACTATGAAACTCAATAATTTAATCCTCTCATTATAAAAATAGGTTCAATCAAGGAGAATTAATTTCAATATAATTACGTTAATATAAATATTACAACATGGTGCCACATTTTTTGGATAATATATCCAATGAAGCACTGCAATTCCTATTGAAAAAAGAAACATCCCCAATGGTAGAGATCCATTTAAATGTGTAACACCCTAAATTTTTTGAAATATTTTTTTAGAATTAATTTATTCTTTTTGATATTTGTTTTCATGCATCATTGAATATAACTTGTGTTATATTAATGAAAAAAGTCTTTATTATGTTTCACATAAAAGAATTTAAATCTTAAACTACAAAAACTCATAGATTAGATTCCATTACATATATGATATTCTATATGTTGTGTTATAATCAATTTCGAGTGCCTTGAATATCTTTCATTACATGTAAGGCTGATATTTACCGAACTAAAAAATACTATAAATAATATTATTAAAATATTATTATATATACCACCAAGCTATGGAAATGGATGTCATGAATATGATTAACTAAATTTTGAACCAATGGTTTACATAATTATATAAAATGAATCTTCTGGTTATCAATTGGTAGATGATAATGTATGAACTATTTGATAATAATGAAATTACTTTTCTTAGAAAACTATACTTTTATGTACCAATGAATTTTCATCTCAATTAGTTGAACAAACCACTTTTGATTAATGTTACCTTTATAATTTATATATTATATATTCAATCAATATTTTCATACTAATCTAATTGTTTTGAAACATTTCATATAAGATTAAATATAATTTTATGAAAAAATGTAATTATATAAAATGGATTTTTACCGCCTTATAATAGAGAAACAATTTTGACATTCATTTATTATACATTTATATTTTATATTTTTTAAAAATAATAAATTTTGGATGAGAAATATAAAAATGTAACATTTTTAATTTCTTTTATTTTTCTAAGTTTCATTTTTGAGGAATAGTAAAAAACACTAAATTTTAATGAAAAAAATATTCCTTCTTTAATTTATTTATATAGTTAAATAATATTTTATTTCAGTTTTAATGTTTAATTACATAAATTTTAATCATTTCAACCAATTTATTTAATTGGAAACAATTTCACATTGAAATTGGATTTAAAAACATTTCAATCTTTTCAACATATTCAGTTAAAATTGCTGTCATGACACATTTGTGGTGTAAATATTAAATTATTTTCTACAAATTCTATGATTTTAGTAAGGTTAAATGGGTAAAATATTTTTAATAAGAGAAAATTAGAACTTATAATATGTTCAACCAGGTTTTTGACCAAAATTACTAGTTAAATTGAATAAAATAAATTTTTATGGTTAAGGGAAAAATTAGCATATCAATAGACAACACCATAATCTAAAGGGCCAAAATGACCTAGAAACTCTCCAAAAAAAATAATGAATGAACTTATTTTTTCCCTTATACTCAATATTATACATTTTTTTAATATAATATTTTGGATCCAAATGAAATTTAAAAAACATGGGTCTAATTCCATTTTAAAAAATTTACCAGAACGTCACACATCCTCCACTATTAAAAGGAATTATTAACTCTAAGTTACTCAGACCTATCATGAAAATTTGATAACACATAATCCTTGAAAAAAATATCCCAAAATCCATATATTAATCATATGATACATCATTGTTAAATAAATTCATCCCATTATCCCTTTGGTGCAAACAATATGGAGTTATCCAAAGCGTATGTACCATCCTTCCTCAAGAAATTTTGTTTTATTTTTATTCTAAACCAGATAAAAACTGCATATTGCATAATTATATAATAAAATTAACTTCATCAGAATAATTATACATTATCTTTATAATATTTTTACCTCCAACTACATGCACTTCCATCAAATGGGTAACGAAATTATGATTCTTGTGTACGGTGAACTACCACCTCACAAAATTATGTAGTCTGTTTTTTACTTTACAACCTCTCATGGTACGGAATTATGAGGTAAACTCTATTTTAAGATGATATATGTGTTATATATATTCTCCATTTATTCTTATATAACTATAATATAAACACATACCTTTATGTTTTATATTTTCTCTAAATACGATAACTTTTTTTGTGGATGTTTGGGCTAAAGCCTCATTAAAGCGATGTGATTCATTCACAATATATATGGATTTTATTAAAGTTATTTTTTGTGAAATTACATGATATATTTTAAATAATAAATATATTTTAATTATAATATATATATATGCTATTTATTTATTTATTTCAATTCAATAATAAAACAGAAATATCATTCATGAGTATGTATGTTATACTGTCTCCATTAGTATTATATTTTATTTCTTACTTGTATCATTTGTAAGTTATTATATATATATATATATCTATAAATAATGAATATATATGATATTATTAACATTTATTACTTTCTGGAAATATTTTAATCATTATCTAAGTATGAGGATCAAGAGTAACATTACAAAACATATATGAAGAATAAGATCGATATTACTGGAAACGTAATATTAACATGTAATTGTTAATAAATGGTTAATAAAAAATCATAAAAACATTAAATATTGAATAATATATATGAATAGTTTTATGTGTTGTATTTATAATAAACCTATTTTTATTATAAAGGACTTTCTAACATGTTCAAAAAATGTCAAGATATATTGTAAGTGTTTTCTTATGTAACATTTTATATCTGTGAGATACATTCCTTATTCTGCACTCAATTCATTTGTGTGGTGAATACAATGATAATTAATTTATTCCATGACTTTTATACTAACATTTTTTTGATATACTAATCCATCTAATTAAATTTTCTTTATGGGGTTTATGGTTCAAAAGATTCATAATCGGTAATGTAATTTTTTCTCGCTTTTCTTTCATTGAGATACATTCTATGTTATGCTTCAATATTTATATTGGGGTGTAAATAATTAATTTTTTCAGGTTATATCAAGAATCTTATTATTTCATAATATTTTAAACTTCATTTAATGTTATTATTTCATGTTTATTATGAGTCAATGATACCAAATTGAAACTACATTATTAATATAATATCATCATTTATCATGCTTATTTATATTTATGATTCCATTGGTTAAATATTATGAACCATTTATCAATAAAATTCATGAAATTTTCCCACTTATAGTAATTCATTATATCTTAATTTATTGGTGTCATTTTTCTAGTCTTTGGTAATTAAAATAATTAATAATGTGTTTAATAAAATCTTTATATTATATATATATTCAGTCAAAATTTCTTGTTTATTCAATACCATATTTTATAAAAAGGGTTTAATTTTTTTATCATATAAATTGTGTAAAATGGTATTAAAACATTCCTTTACATGTTTAAAAAGATATTTTTAGTGAAAGATTTTTTTTTTAAAATGTAATAATGTTAATTTATATGTTTTCAATGTTGTTCTCAACGAAACTGGTTTTAAAATTTTTTATGTTTTAAAGAACATTTTTCATATAGAAAAAGATATTAACCTCAATAAATTATTAAAATTTATTTTCAATGATTTATTTATAAGAAAAGGGCTTTCGAAATGATTTTATGAAAGGTAGTTTCAAGTAAAATCTATTTTCTAAAACAAATGTTCCATTTCATCCATAAAAATCCATGTACATGAAAGATGATATACATTATTGTATTTTATTCTTTAATCGGGATATTATAAAATAATATTATTAATATTAATTCTTGAATGGTTTACGCTTTTGATTGAATTTTATTTAGAACACCCTGTCATCTTCTTCGAGTTTCATTCTGTTGAAACTCACTTCTTTTTATGGGTTACGCTTTGACAAAATGATTATGAGACTTATCTACATTCCATTGATCCTGATATGGTGAAGTGTTTGTGATACCCATTTTATTTCACAGGTAATTATGTGATGATTATTTATAATTATGTATCACACATGATAATGATTTTATTATGTGATGGGTGTGACCTAAACCACCTTATAATGAATTGGGTAACAATTTCCGACTCATGAGTATAAATATAAAGCATCGACCAAATTACATGTTCATATTCTTATGCACAAACCTGGTTACATTTCCATATGTTTATGAGTGAATCTAATTATTTGTTAACAATATTATTAGTGAATTTTATTACGTGTTAACATTTTTATGTGTGAGCCTGATTACATGTTCACAATGTTATGAATAGACTTGGTTGTTTTTTCATAAGTTAATGGATGAACCTGTTAAATGATCACATTATTTTCCATGAAACTGAATACATATTCATGATGTTATGCATGTACCTTGTTTCATGTCCATATGATTTTGTGGGGGCCTGATATCATGTCCTTAACATAATGATAAATCCTATCTCTTTGTACAAATGTTCACAATGTTATAAGTTGATGTGTATGCAAAAATTAGTTATATTATTCTTGTGTTATGATTTCATGGAATGTATTATTTATTACCTTATGATTAATCTCTTATGATATTCCAATATTTAGTTAATAATTAATTTTCATGATGTTTCGAATGAAGTGTATGATCTTCTAATGTTATACTCATGTCCTCATACCATTATATTCATGATATGAATACATATCTCCCTTGTTTACCATTACTAAAAATATGATATAACCCTTTTCTTCTGTTTTCTATTCCCTAGGATAAAATAATGTTTTCAGATAGGTGTGCTGTCATGACCCCCTCCCCACAAAGTGTACCCCTCCTTGGCCAGCAATGTGAGAAGGGAGATATGGACCCCCGAGTCCGGCCTCCAGTAAGCCTCGAGTTGGTGACTAGCACCGAGGGTATAGTAATACACAAATGGGAGGCATTACCCTCTAAGAGAACACATGAAGAATAGAGAGATATGATAGACACCAGTCAACTCCAACTCAAAACTGGAAATATAAAAGAAACCCATGTGCACAAATGGAATGTCATGCAAAATTATTACAACTGTAAGGGGAAAAACTGCAAGTACCCAAAATAATGTAAAAACAGCAGCAACAACAAGCCCAAACATCTCCTTCAACCCCAAGCTAGTAAAAACCAGCTAGATCTCCAACCTGCTCCAAGTGACCTGAAAAATAGTACATATATACATAGGGTGAGTATAACAATATACTCAGTAGGATCCTCCCCGAAGCCTCTCATGCAAAGGTAAAGAAATCATGCTAGAGAACAATGAACAAAAAGTGAAACTAACTCATCACCTAAATAGGTATACCAAGTTCCCAACCTCATCATGGATACTCTCACCAAGTAACGCATACAAGAATATATCATATAATAAACAATATCAAGGGTACCCCGCTACTACTTCCCCACTGGTTTTCCACTTTTCCCCAATGTCGCACGTCCTAAACATCTCTCTCAAAAAAGGATTGCCCGTATACACCTGGGTGAAGCACCACAATCTGCACCTCGTGCACCACAAAGTCTTGCCCGTAGACACCTAGGAGAATCACCACACCATCCTCACAACCAAAAGTAACCAGGTGGTTTCCGAGAGCCACCACATCTCGCATACGTGTATCATACGCTAGGTATTATACCTCAAGCCATTACAGCCCATACACCGAGTAAGGATCCTCAATCCATCACAGCCTATACATGTTACACCTATAGTAGTCCATAGAATACTATATCCAGAATATATGTGGGTGAATAACCACAATCCATTACAGACCTCTATACACGTATAGGTGTAAAACTAACCATTGTGCCTAACGACACAAGTATCTACCAAGAGAAGAGAGCGGGGCCAATGGGGGTAGTCATCCATTCGTCCTCCCACCGGAAGGTTGGGGAAAACACCCCCTAGGGCTCAAAATCCCTGGGCTGTCAGTTTCCCTTACTGACAGGGTGGAGTAGCATATAGAAACACAAAAATTACAAAATGTACTATATCTCACAACCACACCATGGGCATAACCTAGTCTTAGACACGACTTCAGCTAACGTCTCTCGGACTCCGGAATGCCACTTCTAAGACTGGGTATCCTATAAGAACACAACCATTTAAGGAACTTTATTAGATTACTTCATTTCCTTTTTATCAGTTTCACTTTATGTTAATTAATTCATTAAACATTAATCAACCATGAACAATTCCACATTAAATTTCATCATCATCACACCCAAAGTCAATTGTTCCTTCAAAATATTACAACCTCATCATTATGTTCCAGCAAGTTCATCCCCATGGGTTAACACCATTTATTCAAATATTCATTACAGAAACACTTTCCCATATATCCAGGCATTCTAGAAAAAAAAATTCTATGCTTATAACACAAGGGGCTCAACACGGTGAGTAGATGTACGACCCGTCGAGTCTTTTCCACCTATAGTAAGAGTGTAGACCCATCCTCCCTTGAAAAGCTAAACATGGAAAGCACGTGGAATACCCCTTGCGTATTTTCCTCTTTCGGAAGAAGGGTAAGAAAGACCAGTTGCCTTGAGAAGTGGGGAAAAGTAAATCATAAAATCAACCAAAAGAAAACAACAATCATACCACAATCACATCCATCCCATTCCATCATCCCTAGTGTCCTCCCTGACACCCACATGAATAAAACGATGCATCTCCCCACTCTAGGCATCATCCGCTACCACAACCAAAAGGCCTCTATGCCCCCACATACCACAACACCCCTACAGGGTCACATCTCAACACAAGTAGCATGAAAAACAACCATCACATCAATTGGGCTATGGTCCTTCAACAATCATGAGGGAAATTCAGAACCCTTCAAAGAATTATCAAACAATAAAATTCTTTAATCCATCTTAAATTAACAGATTTATAATCCGGTGGTTCCAACATCAGGAAACCTAACCAGTAAGCTATCACAAATGATTAAACATTCTTACTACGTCAATTTGATTAACATCAAATTACCATAAGAACCAGATTTGTTTTCATGCCTCTTTATCTTTAGCCAAACAATTATCAATTAATCCCGGTTTACGTTCTTTACTGATTTCCACCAAGAACAACAACTAAGGAAAGCAAGCATATATAACACACTATCTAGGAAAACAAGAGGCAATATCATACGGTCGATACAATTTCTTTATCCGGTTCAAAATATTTATTTTTTCAATTCCATTGTCATCCAGTGGAATTAAACATGCTAACAATACAGTTGCATGTAACATAAATAGAAGCAACGAATCCCCTACCTCTGTGGTTTTTGACGAAAACCACAACAGTCGAAGAACGCTCAAGAAACCCGGGTCGATTCACCAAAAACCTGCATTAGATCTCTTCTCCTAGAATGATCAAGACTAAATCTCATCACATTTGGCATCCACACACTTAGATCTACCCATAAAGGGCATATATCTAAGAAACTGAGAGAAGAGGAGGAGTTGATCTATGTAGATCTAAGAAACCAACCAATAATTATCACATACCTCAAGAAAACAGATTTGATTCACTAAGAGAAGACTTTTAATCACTTCGAAAATTATTGGGAGAGGTTCTACTACCTTCAAGGAAGGGTAATACTGAGTTATGGTCGCTTAAAAGCTTAAACAAGAATGTTAGAGGCGAAACGTTTGAGATCCACAATTTTAGGATCTAAACTCAAGTGCCCGCATGGTTAGTTCGCACGGTTTGACAAACCGCGTGCTAACTGTGTGTTAGCTACTGCCTCTTCAAACACTCCTCACACGGTTAGGCCACACAGTTAAACAAACTGTGCGCTAACTGTGCATTAGACACTGTCTCCAACATTAACTACGCACGGTATGGCCGCACTGTTTAGACAAACCGTGCACATCTTGTGTGAAAGCTACTACCCTTTAATTTTCCTAAAATTCCACCAAAATGCACCCAAGTCACCTTAACCTCCTAGAACACCTCTAAGACTACATTTTCGCAAAGTAATGGAATGGATATGTCTGGGCCATTACATCATATAACTCTCAAAACATTCTCGTCCTCGAGAATCCAAAACCCACCAAAAGTGAAAACGAAACAGGGTCCGAACAACAACCCATTGAGATACATCTAAAAAGAGACAATGCCAAAAAAACAACAAAGGGAGAATCTCATAAACATGAAATTTTCATAACCACAAATGATACAACGATACATGAAAAGAGTTTAACATAAAACAACTCTGGGTACTGAGCACGTATATGTGACTCACGTTCCCAGGTACTCTCCTCCAAGCCACCGTGTCGCCACAGGACACGAACTAAAGGAATAGAATGCCAGTGCAACACCTTCTCCTTGTGGTCTTGGATCTCCATAGGTCTCTCCTGAAAGGTTACATCATCATCAACATTTATATCTCCCCAATTGATGATGTGAGAGTCGTCATGAAGATAACGACGGAGCTGTGATACATGGAAAACATCATGTATCCGACTCATCTGAGGGGGAAGTTCTACTTGATACTCCATAGATCCAACACAAGCTAACACCTCTAAAGGCCCAACAAACTAGGGTGAAAGCTTACTTCCACGACCAAACATTCGCTACCCACGATGGGAAGTCACCTTTAGAAACACATGATCACCAACATTAAACTCTAAGGATCTCCTTCTTTGATCGACATATGATTTCTGACGATCTTGTGCGGTCTTCATCCTCTCACGAATCACCTGAACCATCTCTGTTTTATTCTTCACTAGTTTCGGTCTGAGAATTGCTGACTCTCTAACCCCAGTCCAGTACAACGGAGAACGGAAAGTCCAGCCATACAAGGCTTCAAACGGCGCCATACCGATGGTGGAGTGAAAACTATTATTGTAAGCGAACTCCACCAAGGGTAAGTGCCTCATCCCTGAACCTCTGAAATCAAGAACACAAGAGTGTAACATGTCTTATTGATTTTGGAAGGTTCGCTCTGTCTGACCATCTGTTTGAGGATGAGAAGCGGTGCTATGGTATAATTGAGAACCAAAAGCATTTTGTAGACCTCTCCACACCCTAGAGGTAAAACGAGGATCTTGATCAGAAATGATCGTCCTAGGGACTCCATGAAGTCTCACCACCTCCTCTAGATACTGCCTCGACAAAACATCCACTGAGCTTGACTCCTTGATTGCTATAAACTTTGACGATTTTGTTAAATGATCCACTACTACCCAAATAGCATCATGCCCTCTCAAATATCGAGGTAAACTAGTAACAAAATCCATTGAGATATCCTCCCACTTCCATTGAGGAATCTCTAATGGCCGGAGAAGACCACCAAGAACACGATGTTCAGCCTTCACCTTCTGGCAGACTAAACATTGAGACACAAACTCTGCAACCGCATGCTTCAGCCCAAGCCGCCAAAACTGACTCCTCAAGGATCGGTAAATCTTTGTCATGCTAGGATGTACTGCTAAAGGTGAACTATGGAACTCTCTGAGGACCGTCTCGCGCATCGTCAAGGGAACAAAAAGCCTTCCATGATACAACACTCGGTGTTGTTCGTCCCCAGACCAACCATCAGGGGCCTCACCACAAACAACTCGGTTTCTCCAGACTTCCACCTCTAGATCCCCCAACTGGGACTCTTCCACCTTTTGCATCAGGGATGACTGTACTGTCATCTGAAAAAGACAGCCTCTACCCCAAACTTCTCCCATATCAAGATGTATTGCTGACAGTTTTTCCATTACTCTCCAGGAGTCATCGGATTCCTGCACAACATCACTACATGACTTTCGACTCAGCGCATCAGCTACAACATTCCCCTTTCCAGGTGTATACGATATTTCGATGTCGTATTCTTGCAAGAACTCCATCCACCGACACTGTTGTAAGTTCAAGTCACACTGGCAGAAAACATACGTCAAACTCTTATGATCAGTGAAAACCACAAAGCGCTCACCAATGAGGTAATGTCTCCACAACTTCAGGGAAAAAACCACGGCTGCCAACTCAAGATCATGGGTGGCATAGTTGTGTTCATGGGGACGCAACTGCCGTGACCCATAAGAAACAACTGAATTCTGCTGCATGAGAACACAACCTAACCCCAGATGTAAAGCATCGTAGAAAACATCAAACTGGACTCCCTCAGCTATAAGACAATGGACTGGAGCACTTACTAACTTCTTCCTTAGATACTCGAATGCTGCTTGACACTGATCAGTCCAAAAGAATGTATGATCATTCCTGGTCAAAGATGTTAGAGGAGTTTCAAACCGTGAGAAATTGGCTACGGACCTCTTGTAGTAGCCTGTGAGACGAAGGAAACTTCACACCTCTGAAACTATCTTGGGGGCTGCCCAAGACACAACTACTTCTATCTTTGATGGATCCAGAGAAAATCCCTGCTGGGACAAAACTTGCCCCAAGAAAGAGACTTCTTGCGTCCAAAAATCTCACTCAAACAACTTCCCAAATAGCTGATGTCAACGAAGAACTCCCGAAATGTCTTGTAGATTCTACGCATGATCCTCTTAAGATTTAGAGTAAACAAGGATGCCGTTGATGAAAACTACCACGAACTTGTCTAGAAACTCACGAAACACATCATTCATCAATCACATGAATATAGTTGGAGCATTCGTCACGCCAAACAGAATTAAAATGAAATCATAACTCCCATGATGACAACGGAAATAAGTCTTCGGAATATCTTCATCCTTCACACGCATCTGAAGATATCCTGACCGAAAGTCAATCGTTGAGAACCAACTTGCACCCTTCAGTTGATCAAATAAATCATCAATCTGTGGAAGAGGATATCGATTATTTATTGTCACTTTGTTCAAGCGATGATAATCGACACACAACTGCAAACTGTCGTCGGACTTCTTCACGAACAAAACTGGTGCACCCCACAGTGACACACTTGACCGAAAAAAACCGCACTGTAACAGACCATAATTCTGTATACACAGCTCTCGCAACTCAGAAGGGTCCATCCTATATGGAGACATAGAAATAGGAGATGCTCCTGGTTGTTGCTCGATCCCAAACTCTATCTCTCATCGAGGGGGATATGCTACAACCTCTTCTGGGAAGACATCAGGGTACTCCTCTACGACCCTTGGAAACACTAACTACTAAACCTCTGAAGAACTCAGCATCATTTCAGCCATCGTGGACGATAAGGATGGAATGTGCCTATGACCCATCCGAGGATCTCGATCACCAACAAACACTACTTTTTCTCCATCCGCATCAAAGAAAACGACCTTCTTCCTAAAGCAATCCATGATATCCTGCACCTAATACAACCAATCCATGCCGAGGATGACATCATATGGTTGTATTCGTAAACATAGGAAATCTCCCCAAGAGCAGTGTTGCCCCAACACTATCTCACAGTCTCAAAATATTTCAAACAAGTTAGCTCAACCTCCAACTGGCGTAGTCAACACCAAGGGCACTGGAAGCCTCTCTACCTCAAGTCCCAAAGCATGGAAAAGGGTAGGTGATATGAAGGAGTGTGTTGATCCTAAATCAAACAAGGAATACACCAAGGTAGAAAACAAGGAAAGGGTACCTCGAACAACATCTGGCTCACCTGGTGCTGGCAACACTAGAGCATGAAGTTGACCGCGACATCCTCCACGACCTCTATAACCCTGATGGTGACCACCACCATGGCCGCGCTCAGCTCTCTCAGGATGGGGAGCCTCATGGGGCTATCCTCTACCTGCCCCATCTACCATATGCTGATCTAAAGCTGGTGCAACTGGCTGCTACTGCCTCTGCTAGAAATGCCTCAACGAAGGAACCTGGAGTATAGCGCCCGGTGCTCGATGACCACTCTGGAAGGTCAGGCACTCCCGATGCTGATGACCATGACCACCAAAAGAAAAACAAGCGCCTGATCCCTTGGCATAGGTCTGAGAGTTGTTGCCTCTGGAGAAACAAGATGTGAAGGCCTGGGATCTACCCCCGGCTGAATGGGAACTCTTCTACACTAAAAACTGGGAACCCCTGACCACAGACTTGCTTCGTGAGGAATCATGAAGATCGCCCTCTTATGATGATCCTTTCCTAGCCAAAGTCCTCTCGACAACCTCTTCCTTCCCCAGAACCTCAAGGTAGTCTTCAGCATTAATGGGGTGACCTGGCGCTGGATCTCTGGATGAAAAACCTCCTCGAAATGCCTCACCCTAGCCTACTCAACTAGTAACATGTCCGGAGCATATCTTAAAAGGTTCCTGAAATGGATTCCAAACTCATGAATAGTAGAGCTCCCCTATCGAAGGGTAAAAATCTCCTGGTGGCTGGACACCTTCACAGTCGAAGAAAGGAACTCGACTCTAAACTTTTCTCGGAACTCCTCCCATGAGATCACTGATTCCTCACGATCACTGATGAACAAGAACCACCACTGCCTCACTGCTCCACGTAGCATCGTCACAGCTAAGGACACCTAGTGCTCCATCAGATCATGGATTGAACTGAAGCCTATCTCAACCTCTTCTAACCAGTCTTCTGTGACTGCATCTGAAACATAGCCCTCGTAATTTTGTAGACTCTGGCGCTGAAACTCTCAAAGTTTCTTCCCCCATGTATCATCGTCGTAAAACTCTACCCTGCGGCGACTTGCTGGAACAGCCTGCTGGACGTTTTCTGCGAAAACCACATGAGGACGTTGACCTGGACCCATACTTGTAAAATAACAAACTGTTATAGCTCCTAAACCTGGAATATGGAAGACTCAACATTAATTAATTAAATTGTTTTCTTTTATTCATTTTAGATTATCCTATCCCAAGATCTACCCATTCAAACACAAGAACAAAGAAGAATGATTCATGATCCTTTCCTAGGTCTCTACCCTGCAACTAGTATCACCTTGTTTAGTAGCCATTGTAAACTTAAAGGTTTGTACATTAGATCATTTGGGGCCCTAAATTCCTATGTCTCAGCCGGTCCCCAGTGTTTACCTCACTTGCTAAATATGAATGACATTGTTGCCCTACCAACCCATGCAACCTCACATGTTCCTAACTCCAAGATCCATCTTATCCCTCAACCAGACCTTTGATACCACTATGTCACGACCCCCTCCCCACAAAGTGTACCCCTCCTAGGCCAGAAATGTGAGAAGGGAGATAATGACCCCCGAGTCTCACCTCCAGTACGCCCCTGGATGGCGACTAGCACCGAGGGTATAGTAACACACAAATGGGAGGCATTACCCTCTAAGAGAACACATGCGGAAGAGAGAGATATGATAGACACCAATCAACTCCAAATAGGAACTGGAAATATAAAAGAAACCCAAGTGCACAAATGGAATGTCAGGAAAAAGTACTAAAACTATAAGGGGAAAACTGCAAGTACCCAAAAGAAAGTAAATACAACAGAAACCACAAGCCTGAACAGCTCCTGCAACCCCAAGCTAGTAGAAACCATCTTGATCTCTAACCTGCTCCAAGTGACCTAAAAAATAGTTTATATATAAATAGGGTGAGTATAACAGTATACTCAGTAGGATCCTCCCCGAAGCCTCTCATGAAAAGGTAAAGAAAGCATGCTAAATCACAGTGAACAACAAGTGAAACTAACTCATCACCTAAATGGGTATACTAAGTTCCCTACCTCACCATGGCTACTCTCACAAAGTAATGCATACAAGAATATATCATATAATAATGAATATCAAGGGTACCCCACTACTACTTCCCCACTGGTTTTCCACTTTTCCCTAACATCACACGTCCTAAGAATCTCTCTCCAAAAAGGCTTGCCTGCAGACACCTGGGCGAAACACCACAATCTGCACCTTGTGCACTACAAAGGCTTTCCCGCAGACACCTGGGTGAAGCACCACACCATCCACAAAACCAAAAGTAACCAAGTAGTTTCTGGGATCCACCACTGCTCACATAACGTGTTTCATGTGTCGGGTATTATACCTCAATACATTACAGCCCATTCACCGAGTAAGGATCCTCAAGCCATCACAACCTATACACGTTACACCTATAGTAGTCAATATGATACTATATCCAGAATATATGTGTGTGAATAACCACAATACATTACATCCCTCTACACACATATATGTGGAAAACTAACCTCTGTTCTTAACGACACAAGTATATACCAAGAGAAGAGAGTAGGGCCAAAGGGGGTAGTCAGCCATTCATCCTCCCACCAGAATGTTGGGGAAAACACCCCCCAAGGCTCAGAATCCCCGAGGTGTTAGTTTCCCTTACTGACAGGGTGGAGTAGCGTATAGAAACACAAAAAGTAAAAAATATACTATATCTCAAAACCACACTATGGGAATAACCAAGTCTTAGCCACGACTGCAGCTAACTTCTCTCAGACTCTGGGCTGCAACTTCTAAGACTAGGTATCCTATAAGCACCCAACCATTTAAGGAACTTAATTAGATTACTTCATTCCCTTTTTATCAGTTTCACTTTACGTTAAATAATTCATTAAACATTAATCAACCATGAACAATTCCACATTAAATTTCATTAGCATCACACCGAAAGTCAATTGTTCCTTCAAAAGATTACAACCTCATCATTATGTTCCAGCAACTCCATCTTCATGGGTTAACACCATATATTCAAACATTCATTTTAGAAACACTTTCCCATATTCCCAGGCATTCTAGAAAAAAACATTCTATGCTTCTAACACATGAGGCTCAACACGGTGAGTAGATGTACTACCCGTCGAGTCTTTTCCGCCTATAGAATGAGAATAGACCCATCCTCCCTAGAGAACCTAAATACGGAAAGCACATGGCATACCCCGCGCGTCTTTTCCACTTTCAAAAGAAGGGTAAGCAAGACCAGCTGCCTTGATCAGTGAATAAAAGTGAAGCAGGCAATCAACAAAAACAAAACAGAAAGCATCCAACAATCACATTCATCCCATTCCATCATCCTTGGTGTCCTCCCCGATACCCACATGTATAAACTGATGCATCTTTCCACTCTAGGCGTCATCCGCTGCCACAACCAAAAGGCCTTTATGCCCCCACATACCACAACACCCCTCCAGGGTCACATCTCAACACAAGCAGTAGGAAAAACAACCATCAAATCAATTGGGATATGTCCCTTCCACAATAAATAGGGAAACTCATAACCCTTCAAGGAATTATCAAACATTCAAATTCTTTAATCCATCTTAAATTAACAGATTTATAATCCGTTGGTTCTAACATCGGAAAACCTAACCAGTAAGCTATCAAAAATGATTAAACATGATTACTATGCCAATTTGATTAACATAAAATTATCACAAGAACCATATTCGTTTTCATGCCTCTTTATCTTTATCCAAACAATTATCAATTAATCCCAGTTTATGTTCTTTACCGATTTCTATAAAGAACAACAGTTAAGCAAAGCAAGCATAGATAACACATTATCTAGCAAAAAAAGAGGAAATATCATACAATAGATACAATTTATTTATCATGTTCAAAATATTTATTATGTAAATTCCACTGTCATCTAGTGGAATTAAACATGCTAACAATACAGTTTCATGTAAAAGGAAGAGAAGCAACGAATCCCCTACCTCCATGGTTATTGACGAAAACCACGACGGTCGAAGAACGCTCAAGAAACCCGGGGCGATTCTCCAAAAACCCACCTTATATCTCCTCTTTTAGAAATATCAAGACCAAATCTCATCACATTTGGATTCCACACACTTAGATCTACCCATAACGGGCATAGATCTAAGAAACCGAGAGAATAAGAGGAGTAAATCTAAGTAGATCTAAGAAACCAACCATGAACGATCACATACCTCAAGAAACCAACTTCAATTCACCAAGATAAGCCTTTGGATCACTTAAAAAACACTTGGGGGTGGTTCTCCTACCTTCAAGGAAAGGTAATACGGAGTTATAGCTGCTTAAGAGCTTAAACGGGCATGTTATAGGCAAAACGGTTGAGATCCACAATTTTAGGATCTAAACTTAAGTGCCTGTACTATTAGTCCGCACGGTTTGACAAACCGTGCGTTAACCGTGCGTTAGCTACTGCCTTTTCAAACACTCCTCACACGGTTAGGACACATGGTTAGACAAACTGTGTGCAAACTGTGCGTTATCCACTATCTCCAACATTAACTATGCACGCTATGGCTGCACGGATTAGACAAACCGTGCGCAGCCCGTGCGAAAGCAACTGCCCTTTAGTTTTCTTTAAAGTTCACCCAAACACACCCCAAGTCACCTTAACCTCCAAAAAAACCTCTAACACCACATTTTCACAAAGTAATGGACTAAAGAGGTCTGATCCATTACATGTTCTAAAGGGTAATATCATTGTGGGAAACATCGGTGATCTTTCAACAAACTGAAATTTTATGTTCCATGATTCCGACTACACTTAACGAAAATGATCCTTATGCATTTATTTTTATAATTAGATGAATATTCATCTAAAATGATATAATATACATGTATTTTTATCTTCAATATCTATAACAATATTCTCTATAAATTAGTTAGTAAGGTCAGGAATCCATCCCATTTTAGTGAAACAAAATTTACAATTATTTATAATCTCATCATGTTGAGTAGTTCAAATCATGAAAATATTTTTCTTCCATCCTTTACTAAAATATAGTATTAAAGATATTTCCATGAAATTATATTTCTTAGTGACATTATAGGAACAACCTGTACCCTTGGGCATGGGGGTATTTTTACCACCATCAACACAACCGAGGCCTTTAAATTTGAAATAGATACAGGAATTGATTGTGGAATATAAATAAAAATGGAAAACAATAGTGATGAGGGAATTATTACCTCACATTACTATAAGGACATCATTATCATCCATTATGGGAGGTACATCACATGAATAAATCTCAATTCCATCCACTTTATGATATATCTTCTTCATTTGGAGAATACTCAATATAAGTATCAGCAGACTCAATCAATATCTGTAACATCCCAGGTAAATATATAATAAGAAATTTTCATATTTATTAATATTTTTGAATTAAATATTAATTTTAATTTAAATGTAATTTTATGTTCGATGGCGTACCTGATACCCAACAACGGGTTTCTTTGAAATCTTATGTTGCACAAAAGGATGAGTAATGCTGAAAAAACATTAATAATATTATATTGTTATTTTAAATAGTAGTTAACGCATAGTCGGTGTTATGGAGGGAATGAAAATAAATAACTATATTATCATCAAATATATTTTTAAATGTTTTTACATTTATCCAATAATATTTAGAGGCTTAAAATGATAATGAATCCAATTTTAATCATAAATACCTTAATATTTTTAAAAGGTAGTTTTGTTTCCATTAGATGGAAACCCATTTTTAAATATATTTTTTCTTCATATTTATATAATTCATTTGAAAAAATATAAATATTTTTAGAATAGGGCATCAAAATTTACATTGGTTATTTTTTTTTGTATTTTGCTGATAAAGTTGATTTTTTAATAAATAGTGAAAAAATACTGCATTTTAAGTCAAAACAGAATTTTAATCTAATTTGTTTATATTGTTAAATTATATTTTTTTATTTTTTAAAGAGTAATTAGATTATATTTGTATCATTTAATACAATTTTGGTCATTGGAAGTAATTTTACATTGAAATTAGAAATAAAAACTTGTCAATCGTTTGATAGTTATTACATCATTAAAACCCACTTTTTGGTTTTGAAAACAGGAATTAATTTTAAATTAATTTCATCTAATTCTCTATTTTGAATTTTAGAAAATGGATTCCATAATTTTAATCAGGAGTAAAAAATTGTGTGAATAGTTGCCTTTTATTTTTAGACAATATGATTAGTAAATTCAGTAATTATTTTATTTACCATGATAAAAGGTTAAATATAGTAAATAATGGTAACAAAATAAAAATATAATAATATTAAACTACCTTAAAATATGTACTAATCAAATTTTGTTAGATATTTCAGAACATGGGAATCATTGGGACTATTTTGGGACCCCATGGAGCCACATGGGAGTGATAATGACAAGTTACATTAATTAATTTAATTCAAAATGAAATATAACATTTACATGTATCTTTTATTAAAACAAATTTTATATGGGGTCATTTAAGTGATATCCCCATATATAAATATTAATTATAAATATAAAAATATTTACTATATCAAGATATTTTATTATTAACTTTTATACATCATATAAATAATTTTATTTATGACACTATGATGATGTATTGATTATATTATTATTGAATAATTTAAATAAATGAGATTATAAAAATTAAAATAAATTTATTTTGAAACATTTTATACCACCCAATAATTTTTGGTATGAGTATGTCTTGTTATATTTTAATTAATAATATTTTTTGAACAAATCTAGTTGTTATAGTTTATTAAAAATTCATGATATTAATAGTAAAAAAAATTGACTTAAATGAGTTTAAAAAAACTACCTTATTAAATGATATAACAGTACTAAAAATATAATATTGGACAAATTACATATATAATGTTTAAAATGTCATTATTTAATCACTTTATTTTATATTGGTATTTTATAGTAACTATATTAACCATATAATATGAATTTAAAAGAAGTCATTGTAAGTGTTAAATTAGTTAAATAAGTGATAAAGCTAAAAATAATGTTACATTTGGGACCAAAACCTGTCTAAAGCCTATTGGTTGAGCTAATTTAGAACAATAATAATTATATATTAGAATTAAATGAGTTTTGGACCTTTTGAAATCAAAATTCAGTTTATAATCAAATAATCATTCAAGACATTCCTAATGTACCCCTCCTCCCTCTTATAAAAGGCCACCATATCTAACCCCTTACTGACACCTATCCACCCCCTTGGATCGTCCAAAATCTACTCCAATATGCTCCCAAAATCCCTACCTTATTCATTGAATCCTTATCATGGGAATATGGCAATTCAATAAATCCATTTATCTTAAATCAAATGATGTTACCCGATTTTTGGTCATGTCTTCTCTCAAGCTTGTTTAATTTATTTTCCTTCTCCAACCCCCTAAACATTATTTATTCCTTTATTTTATAAAAAAAAAATTATTTAAAATATACTAGTATTTATTTATGATATGTATTATAACTACTATAACTTACAACTCTATCTAATGGATACAAACATACTGTTTCTCTGGGTGGCGAACTACTGCCTCATGAAATGAGGATTGTTCAATTTTCCCCTACCACCTCTCATGGTGTCCATAATGATGGAAATGATTTTTTATATGACATATATTATATTTATATTTTCTCTGTTATTCTGTAATTCTTATTTAAAATAAACTATTATGCCTTCCATAATGTGTAAAGATGATAATTCCATTTGAGGAAGTGTGGGCTACATCCCCCTCAATGTGATATGACACGTTAATAATATACATGGAATGTATAAAGGATGGAATTAATTAACTTTTTTAACATTTATAAATTGATATATTATAATTTAATTATCATACACCAATGTATCATTTTGTTTTTATTTCAATAATATGACAAATAAATGAAAGCAACGTTCATGCGTACGTACGACATACCGTCTCCATGAATAGTACATTTCATTTATTATCACCAAGTACTATATATTATTATAAATATATATATATATATATATATATGATATTCATGTGTTATTAAATTCATGAATATCATTCCAGAGATGATGTACTTTTGACTACATGCACAACTTACATCAAAACAGGTTTATTTTCTACTATAGTACCAAGTATCGACAAAACTCCCGATATGAACATAAATAAATTAGGTAATTTTTCTAACATGGTAATAAGTGATATAAAATTAAAAATAAAATTAAAAAGGTTCTGAGGAAATAAGAAACTAACTTAAGGTTTTAATTCAGGAAATTAAAGAACGAATGAATAAAGTCGGACATGAGGTAAGGGATTTTTCCTCAATATCCTTTTATTGTGGCATATTTTTATATTATACACATAATTATTTTATACGATTTATAATAAAACCCTTTTAGTTTTAATTTTATTCAATGGTGATATTTTTCTATGAGGAGTTTTAATAAATGAAAAAGGAATTATTTTACATATACGGTGACGATGACTTTTCTACCACCATGAGCATTATTTGACATTTGGATTTTTTAAGAGGCCATAATGTTTTTGAAAGGAAAATAAATTTCATATAACATTTTTAAGTATTTTGTTATTGAAAATTGTTTTTGAAATGGCTTGAGTATTTTAATTTTTTGAAATGATTTCTTGGGATTGTAAATGAAATGTTATCAGTGAAATATTGATATTTGAAATATTTTTTGTTCTATGATTATATGATGATACATGGACATTAGAAGGGTGGTTATGTGATAAACCAATGATGAGTAGTTACGTGATAAACCAAATTATGAGTGGTTCTATGATAAACGAAGGATGGGTGGTTACATTATAACCTCCAATGCATTGGGTATGGATGTCAGCCCTGTAACTATTCCATTTTGTGATATGTATTGAAGTCGAATGTATGGTTATTCCATTTAAGTATATTTATGTCCCAAGTTACCTTTATATGCGATATGTTAATTTTTATAGTATTTATGGAAATCTTTTGGATTCAAAAAGGCTAAAAAATGAGTTTATATTCAGTAAAGTGTTCTCACAACTTCATAGAGGTTATAAAATAATCTTTTGTGATAATGTATTCATGGTTTACATGTTGTTTTGAAAAACTAATAGTATTCCTTTATTATGTAACCATTACAAAGATTTTTATACTTATCCCATGTTTTGAAATTTTTTCACAAGACTTAAAGATGAATATGTCAGGGATGGAATCAAGGAAAAGTCATGTTGTTTAAAACATAGAACTAAATATGTTTCTTTTAATATAGTTTATATTTTATGAAAAATGGACAGTGAGTAGATGTTTCCACTTGTAATATTAAAGTTATTATGTTTATAATATTACCTAAATATCTAAATCTATAAACCTAAAAAGAACCTCAATGTGAATTATTAAATTAATTCATGATTATGTAATGTTTAAGGATTGGGCCTTAAAGTTGGTATCAGAGGCCAGTTTAGATAACTTTAAGAAATAGAAATTTTTAATAGAATATCCATATTTTTTTAGATTATGATCAAACAGGAATGATATTGCATTTGAATATTAATATATTGCTTAGTCAAATATATGTTTGTTCAGAATGGTTTTCTGTAGAGATAAATGGAAGCTACAGTGGGAAGGAATACAAGAAGAGTATAACCTTCTAAATTAGCATCATGATATGGTCAGAATCAGAACTGAATTGTTTGATGCAGTGATGGATCAATTGACTTAGGCAATAAATATTGATGTTGTCCACGTATGAGATCAACCAGATCAGCCACAAAGGAACATGTCTGTATTAGGTAATTTCATGTGGAAACATACCCCATCATTCAGAGGGTCATATGACCCTGTTCAATATGAAGTGTGGATCAAAGAACTGAAAAATATTTTTGATGTCATAGGGGGTATAGACAATAAAATGGTTCATCATTATTTCTATCATTTTGAAGGTGATTACAATCAAAATTGCTCGATGGTTAAAAATATCAGGGATAGTGAAGTGATTGATGCTCTTGGTTGGGATGAATTCAAAGGTATTTTTCTTCAGAAATATTTTCCATATGTGGTTTGAATTTGGATGGAAAAACAATTCGTTGAATTGAGGAAGGAGGATGACTCAGTGGCTACTTACGAACCATTGTTTACTCAAATTTCATGGTATGGTCTAAATTTTATCAGAGATCTTTATAGTATAATAAATCATTTTTACTTAGGATTTATGCCACAATATAAAAATGCATTAGCCTCTAAAGAATTGAAAATCTATGAGAAACATGTCAGATGTGCTGAGTAAGTATAAATGGAGTTTTCTGATGATCATGAGTTCTATGAGAGAAAGAAAAATAATAGGCATCGTTCGCAAGAAAAAGGAAAGTATTCATCAAAGATATCTGGAGGTAAGATAATTAAATTTTCCATCTTGTGAAATGTGTGGTAAAAGGCATCAGGGAGAATGTCTCTTAAAATCTATAAAGTGCTTTTGGTGTGGTAATACTGGACACATTTACCATAAATATAAGGAATATGATCATGTAGAAAATGAATATTTAGTAGTAAGATGTTTTAGTTGTAATGAGTTTGGGAACTATGCCAATATCTATACAAAGTTGATTACCTAGGGTGGAAACTAGATAGAACAAAAGTATAAGGGTGTTGAGAAATAATTTTATACTACTAAAATTGATGTGGGTCCATCAAATTAAGTGGTATCAGGTACACTGTTTTTTTATTATTTCAATGTGTTTTTGTTTAGGGATCTACATATTCATTCAGTTCTGAGAAATATTTGGTTAAATTTGGAATTACAACTCAAGAAATGAATCCAAAAAATATGGTAATAACACATGGGGTAAATGTAAATTCAAAAATAAATTATTAAAATATTCTTATCCTTATATCTAGAATGAAATTACCTAGAAACCGTGTTGTTATTTCATCTATTAGAGTCTAATGTTATTTTGTGAATGGATTGGATTTCTATTTACCATTATAAGATTGACTGTTGAGATAAAGGGGTTTCTTTTTAGAAATACTTTCAATTTGTTTACTATAATGAACCCTAAAATTTGATAACATATATGGAAGCTAAGAAAATAGTAAAATATTGAAATAAATGTTACCTTGCACATATTTCTAAAAACAAAAGAACAGTTTAGATTAATGATGCTCCAGTAGTAAATGAATATCGTGATGTTTTTTCGGATGAGCTGCCTAGTATTATAACTAATCAAGAAGTTGAATTTAAAATTGTCTTAGTTCATGATTCTAAGCCTATTTCAAAACCCCTTTATCATATGGCTCAAATTGAATATTTCATGTTAAAGAAAAAATTGCGAGAGTTGTTAGATAAAGGTTTCATTCGACCCTGCACATCATTGTGGGGGTGCTCTAGTCTTTTTTTTAAAAATAAAGATGGTTCTATAGTACATTGCATTGATTATAGTGCCGTGAATTATATCACTATTACGAATAAGTTTCATTGTCCTCATATTTATGATTTGTTTGATCATATCTAGAGAGCTTGGTATTTTTTGATGATTGACTTGAGGTTGGGGTACCATCAGTTGAATGTAAAGGAAGTAGAAATTCCAAAGACCATGTTTCGTACAGGATATAGCCATTTATGAATTTGTAGTTTTGCCTTTTGGGCTAACCAATGCACCTACTGTATTCATGGGTCGTATGAATAAAATTTTCTATGATTTGATGGATAAGTTTTTGGTTTTTTTATTGATGAATTTTTTTATATTCTAAAAGCTAAGAGTAACATGAATTTCATCTAACCATTGTCTTGAAAACCATAATGGAAAATACATTGTATGGGGAATTCAGCAAGTGTGAGTTTTTATTGAAACAAAATCATCCTTTGGTCATATTTTTTCTAATGATGTCATAAATTTTGACCCTTATAAAATAGATGTCGTTGAAGAGTGTCCAAGACGTACCAATATCATAGAGATCCATAGTTATCTTATTTTGGAAGGCTATTACCGAAGTGTTTTTGAAATTTTTTCACAATTATCAAACCCAATAACTAAGTTAACTCTAAATGGTTTAAATTTATATAGAAAAAAAGAATATGATGATTATTTTAAGGAATTTACAAGAAGATTGATGAATGATACAATATTGGTATTACCTTCTAGAAATGTTGAGTTTGTTATCTATAGTGATTCTTCATTGAAAGGACAAGGTTTTGACAAAATGCTAATTGATATGGTAATTTCTATTTTTTCACGTCAATTGAAAAATCATGGGATAAATTACCCTACACATGATTTGGAATTAGCTACATTAGTTTTTGATTTATAAATTTGGAGGCATTATCTATATGGAATAAATGTGAAATATATACTAACCAAAAAAGTTTGAAGTATATGTTCACTCAAAAGGAATCGAACCTGAGATAGAGGAGATGTCATGAATTAATCATGAATTATGATTGCACAATTAATTAACATCCTGGAAAAGAAAATATAGCAGCTGATGTTTTGAGTGGAAAAAGTAATGCGACATTAACCATGTTACATTTGGAACGAGATCCTTTGATTAATGATTTGATGAACTTTGGCATAGAAATTTTTCGTGTATGAGATCCCTATGGATTTTTTCAGTTTCCTGAGAAATCATCTCTTTCAGACATTATTAAGAAAGCATATATGGAAGACAGTGAGTTGGAGAAAAAGTTAGAATTGGTTCAAAAGGGTATGTTGCTAGAATTCAACGTTTATAACGATTTATTTTGAGATTTTAGAAGATATTATCTATGAATTATGATTAAAATTTGAAGAAAGAGCTGCTATTTGAAGCACATATTTCACCATTTTCAGTTCATCCTATTAGCACGAAGATTTAAAATGATCATAGAGAGTATTAGAGGTGAGATGTAATGAATAGAGACATTGCTAACTTTCTAGGGAAGTGTTTGAATTGTTAACAGGTTAAATCAGAGTGATAGTTACTCACATGGATGCTTCAGCCTTTATCAGTGCCAGAGTAGAAATGGGAAAATATATCCATTGAAATATTTTTAGGATTATTGAAGACATCTTAAGATAATAATTCAATCTATGATATTTTTGATCGATTAACTAAATATGCTCATTTCCTTCCTATTCGAGATACATTGTCTCTAGATCAACTTTCTCAGTTGTATATTAAATAGATTGTTAGGTTTCATGAAGTTCCCCTCTCCATTATATCTGATCATGGTCCCATGTTCACTTCTATCTTTTTAAAAGGCATTTAGTAGTCGTTGGGTACTATTTATAATATTAGTACAACTTTACATCCTAAATTAGATGGGCAGTGAGAACGGACAATTCTGATATTTGGAGAATATGCTATGTTCTTGTTCAATGGATTACTAGGGATGTTGGGACCAAAATATTTATTTGGTTGAGCTTTGTTATCATAGAAGTTTTCATTCCAGTATACAGATGGATCCATTTAAGACATTATATGGAAATAGATGTTGAACTCCAGCTTTTGTGGATGATGTCGGTGAAACAAAGTTGACGAGACAAGAATTGGTGGATGATATGGTAGAGAAAGTTCAATTAATTCAGAAACACATGAGAACGTCTCATAGAAGGTAGAAAAGTTATGTGGATAATCATTGAAAGGATCTTTCTTTCGAGGTAAGTGATCTTGTCTTTCTTAGAGATTGACTATGGAAAAGTGTGATGCGTTTTGGTAATGAAGGGAAATTGAGTCCATAGTTCATTGGACAATATGAAATTATAGAGAATGTTGGATCAGTTTGGTATCAAGTGGCTTTACCTCTTAGTTTATAAATGTTACACAATGTTTTTCATGCTTCAATGTTATGAATGTATATACCAGGTCCATCTCATGTTTTGAGTCCAGAATTAGTTCTGTTGGAAGATGATCTTTCTTATAGGAACGAACTGTCCAAATTATTGACCGCTGAGATCATGTGTCAGGGAATAATGTGATTCATCAAGTTAATTTTTTGTTAAAAAACCACATAGTTGAAGAGGAGTAATGTGAATTTGAAAATTCTATAAGGGATAAATACCCCTACTTATTTGATATGTAAATAAAATTGCGAAGAGTAAATTTACAAAAGGGGGAAGGATGTAACATCTCATGTAATTAAAGAATATTACATTTTCATATTTATTTGTATTTGTGAAATAGATATTAATTTTACTTCAATGTGGATGCTCTGCTCGATTGCATACCTGAAACATAACAATGAGTTACTCTGAAATCTTATGTTTCACACAAGATCGAGTCGTACTAAAAAAATAATTATAAATATTATTATTATTTTAAATGGAAGTTAACCTCTAGCCATTGTAGTAATGGGAATGAACCGAAAAACCATATTATGATTAAACATGTGTAGAGACCCGAAGCTTGACGTACATGGACATTACATTACTTTTGCGGAATACTTAGTACATAACAAAAACACACACACAAGGATCGTAATAGTTTAGTATCTTTGGAAACTCGGAATATAATCTTCTAATCGTGGTGAAAGATCTTCAACATCTCCCATAAAGATATTCCTTTTTTTTTACCTAAAACCTTTCTTTATATCCTGGGGAAAAGAAAGCATAAAAGGGTGAGCTGAAATGCTCAGTAAGGGTAAACAAAAGAAATATCAATCACATCATTTTCATAAGAACATAACATTTTGGAAATCTTAACGTGCAAAAGAGAGCATTATTTCATGACATGGGATAAATCATAGTAGTGAAATGAAATCCTAATAATCATAACTTAAAACATGAAACTTTGTGACATACACACATAATCATAGAGAATCATATCTTATTAGTCAAGACTCTTTCCCAAGACTATCTTAGTGGACAAAGTCCATTTCTGAACTGAGTCACCCTCGTTTCAGTCCTGTTTCACTGAACTGGTATAACCTACTGTTCCAGCCATGTCTATCTCATGAGATATAAAATCTTTACCAAATGCATTGGAGGGAGATATAGGTCCCACCCATCTCATAATGATACCATTCTTATGCGTGCCACAAAATCATAAACCATACATCATTGCATAACCCATGTAATAAAAATGAGAATCTTAAACATCATGACATCATAAAACAATTCATATACGATAAAGGAATTCATAAAAATAATTCCATCACAACATAATCAAATCAATGTAATAATAGGGATAAAAACAGAACCCTTTATTATCTTAGATGGAAAATAATTTTGATAAAACACTTGAACTTCATTCTTGAGGAAAATATCCTTTCTACATCAAAAACACTTTTCCTTTCTTAACATGTCATACAATTTTAAACTAAAAGAAGTTGATTAAAAATAAACTTGAAAACTTGTAAAGGAATATTTTTGGAAATAATGTTTTAAAAATCCATTCATGCCGTATAAGTTAAAAAAAAACATTCTTCGTACTTTTGTCGGAAAAGTCAAAAAGTACCTCGTACGAAAAACGACAAAGGATTCCTTTCATATACTTTACTAAAAACTCACCGAAGGGTAAAATTGGATTTAAACAATTGTAAAAGGATATAAATATTACATATTGAGGAAACATGGATGTGGATGATAAAATACACCCCAGTAAATTTCAAAGTATAAACAATCTCGGATAAAAATGAGATTGCGATATTTCCCTTACCTTAGGTCCGATTTGCTTCGTAAGTGTCCGAACTCCATGTATAATGATTTAAATAATATCATTGACTTATTACAGAATCATATTCATTGTTATGATATCATATATGGTTCACTTATGACTTTATATTACCCGTTCTTTTGTAAATTCCATGTTAAAGAGTGTTTTGGGTAAAATCGTTTCATTTGTCGTCCGTGTTTTGACTTGTAATTATTCATATGATTACTTAGATCATGATTACATAATTTCAGAATATAAAACATAATTTACATATAATATATATTCATAATATACATATATATAATAATTCAGTAAATGGAAAGAAATACACCGTTCATGGAGACGGTAGGCCGTACGTACGCATGAACGCTGTTTTCGTTTCCTTATTGAGTTGAATGGAATTAAGTAGATGACATACATATATATATACACATAAATACAGTTTCATTATTATGTCATATATTTCATTATTACTTATTATATATACTTTATAATCATTCATGAATGGTTAACGTGGAGAATGAATTTCATCGCGTCGTGGAGACGGTAGTCTGTACGTACGCACGAGCGATGATATCGTTCTCATGATCATGGAACTGTATTGGAGTGAATGTATACTATTTCAGAATCAATATCACTTTATAATAGTCATATATAGTCATTATTTACACCATTATACCCATCCAAGTATGGTGGTGGTGGAAAATAGATTACACCACGGCGTGGAGACGGTATTCCGTACGTACGCACGCGCGGTGATTTAGTTTTCCGTATGATGGATGGATGGTCAAATAGGGTTGTTTCATACTTATAATAACATATTAGTATGTTAGTGATACTGATGTTATTAGTTAATCATGAAACAACCTAAGAAGAAGAAGTGGAAGAAGAAATAAAGTTGAAAGAATCGGTAACGGAAATTACCTCTTCTTTGAAGCGCCTCTTTGAGATCTCCTTTGAGGGCACTAAAATTGGCCTTTGAGGAAGACAAGAACCTCTAGGATGTTTCTAGGGAAGTGGATAATATAATTTGGCAGGGTTTGGCCGAGCTTGAAGGCTCAAAGTTGTGTGAGGAAGAGAGGGAGGAGGTGCCCTTTTATAAGGGAGGAGAGGGGCTCCTTTGGAAAACTAAAAATATTATTTTATTATAAAGTCAAGTTCGGTCTTAAATAGCTCCAAATTGATTTATTTCGAGGCTAAGGTGGGGATTGGTCGAAATCCTCTCATCCAATAGAATTTAGACAAGTTTAGGTTCCTATTTTAACCTTATCATGTAGATTTAACATTAAGTTAAATAATTTTACTTTTACCGTGTCTTCTTGTCTTCTTATACTATAAGGTTAATAAACATACTATATCAAGCCAAAAGAACCCCAAGTTGTTTATTATTAATATATATAACCTTATCTAAGACATTTGGCCAAACCATATATTTTTAGGAATAAAATAACAATTAATAATATAATATTTGTTTTAAAAACTATTTTATGTCAATTTTGACACTATTTAGTAATTGATTTTTGTAAAACTCATAAAAGAATGATAAGTTCGAAAAAAGTTAATTAAATCAATACTAACATGTCATAGTAACCTAGAAAATTATTGTAATTCATAAAAAGTTTCAAATTATATTTATTTGGGCATTTATAACATCAATTATGTCAATATTTCATTAATAAGGTAATTACTGCATCATATTTCTGTCATAAATAAATTAACTTATTTATGTATAAAAATTAAAAATAAAATACCATTATGTAGGAAATATTTTTATCTTTCTAATGAATATTTATAGTCGAATTTATCTTATGTATAACTCCATATTAAAAATGATTTACTTATTAAACTTTGATTTTAACTATTTTAACCCTTCTTTAAATAAATTAATAATAAATGTCCTAATCTAATCCAAGTGGGCCTAAATGGTCATATTTTATTCCTAAGGTTGTTTTTGGTCGAATTATACTTATCCAATAGAATTAGGACATGTGTTAGGGTAATAATAATAATATTTCTACCCTTAATTACCCTATTTACTTTTAACCGTTGTAAAAAAAAGTAAAAAGTTACTATTCACCAAAAATTATTTTCATCACATTGAACCATATTTTACTTACTGACATCAACCGTGTCTCTCGGATTTTTGAAATTCCACCCACAGAAGCAGTAAAATTATGTTTTATGAAAAATTCCGTTTTTTAACTACCACTTAGTGATTTCACTATTCATAAAAAATTGAAAGTTTTCAGAAAAATAACAAAAAATAGGCCTAAGGTATATTTGATATTATGAACTCAAAAATGATGTCTATTTTACCAAATTCAAAACATATCAGTTGCATTAATTAATTTAAAATTTAATTCTCGTCGTCAAAACAAATAGCGTGTTCTTAAGAGATAATAACTATCAAAAGATTGACACTTGTTTATGTCTGGTTTAAATGTAGAATTACATATAATGACCAACATTGTATTAAATTGTAAAAATATATTCTAAATATACTTTAAAACCACTCAAATTAATAATTTATCACTATTAATTATTTCGATTAAAAAAGTTTTTTTTAATTAAAATTTAGTAATTTTCACTATTCATAAGAATATGAAAGTTATCCGAAAAGTACCAAAATGTCACCTTAGGCTAAATTCGATACTCCGAATCCAAAAATGAAGTCCATTTTGAGAGATAAAATTTCTAAAATTTTAAAAAGTGGTTATTACTATTTATAACGGCTAGTTTTAATAATATTTTAATAGCATATCGTTGTTTAGTGAAACTCGGTTTTGCGTACTACACACGCTATCGAGGATGGTCGTGATTGCGTGTAATGAAAGGAAAGTCAAGTATGCGTGTTGTGGAAGCTTCTTTTGGTGTAGCGTACAACACAAGACATTAATGAAATTAAAAATAATATTTTTCATAAAATCTCGGGGTGTTACATTCTACCCCCCTTAAAATGAATTTCGCTCTCGAAATTCGTCAGGGTTATAAATGGTTTACTATTTGAAAGTTTCTTTAATAGAATCCCACATCGTAAAAAGGAATACCAAAACCAATCATTAAAAACAAAAGTATGAAACATAACGGTTACCCAAATAAACTAATCACTGGGTTTCCACATAGGTGAAAATATGGATATGGAAGAGAAATCTAACCATCATGTTCTGATGGAGAGTGGTAGAGAACATGGCTATGGAAAATCCAGCAATCACAAAGCCATAAATTTGTGATGATCTAAGGTACCATCTGATTCATCAGATATAAGAGCACTAGGACAACATTTTTGGTTTTCAAGATCATTTCTTTAAAGTTGATGAAATTGGAATTAGAATAAATACTTTCGTGATTTCGGTATAGTCTCACCGTTGGTCGTTCATTGGATAATTTCCACTTCATCTCTTAAAGAAATGAAGTTGAATTTGTCGTTTGTGATGTGTTAGCAGATCATGTGATAGAATGATGGGTCATTCCATCTGTCTCAAACAAAAGGTTAGAAAAGTTATCAAAAAATACATAAGTCCATCTATAGTGAGATTAATGATATATGGTTCCTAAAATGGACTTATACTTCATATATCATACTGCTTAATATAATAAAACTAGTTTCTACTAAACAGGGACTTCCTGTAGGCCAGTGGTAGGCGATAAAGGCCAGTCGCACTTCGGTTGTGGGTTCGATTCCCACGGCCTTGTCCGATGTGATGGGCTGTCGCCCGTCCTGCAGGTTGTCCTTTTTCTAAAACTATATTACTATAACATCCCATCAATAATATCGAAAAAAACTTCTATCCTTAAACAATACTAACTTATGTCCAATATAATCCATTCCAATCTTTAGGCTTATCCATAATACTGCAGTCCACTCTCATAATATAGTGAAAATGATTACTAGAGATTTAATACCATCGTTGATCCCCATATATCATAAGATATGTCTTGTTGGTCACATTCCAAACATTCGAAGGCCTTAATCAGGTATTCTCTTGAAAAATGAATACCCATTGAACCATAGTGAAAACATGAATGCAGTTAAAAATTAACACTTTCCACATACCAAAATCCTCAAAATTATATATACTCAAACCATGATATCACTTAGTCCTTATATCAATCATGAGCTCAGGAATACTGTCAAACATTTCATTTTCTCCTTATCCCTTCATTATGCGCATATTATCTACTTTCCAAAATATTTGAATCACTTTTCATGGTTACCGGTACCTTAAAATTATTGAAAACCATAAAAGTACCTCACCAACATTATTCCTGAATACCAATACATAAACACTTCAGTCCATACACTTCAATGATTGTCCTGGAATAATTCCTTCCTTGATTTAGAAGTAACTTTTTAGTTCAAGGCATTGAGTTGGGTAATGCCCATGTTATCCACAAATAAGACATTGAACTCCATAACAGTCTGTCACTCTATGACCCTTTTCTCCACACAGATAACATCGGTCCCTCCATTTGAGGTATTCCTCAAGGTTCTTCTTCCCTTCTTTAGAAATCTCAATCTTCCTTTCTTTATGCTCCTCAACATGCGAACATGCATAATAGTTTATCTTCCTCTTCTTTGATGAATTAGGCATACCACTAAATTTCACCTTGTTAATCATATATCGCGATGACTGGTTTGGCATAATCACATGATCTTTCTCTCTAGGAATTACACAATTTTTTTGCTCATAGTCACCAATTTGTCCATTGGATTCAATGTTAACCGAATTCCTTTTGGTTCCCTCCATTAACTAAAACACAAAAAGAATCTTGTGAGAGGAAAAAATCATGCTTGGGAAAACAACATAGTAAAGGGGGAGTACCCTCAATATCTAACATCTTAGGTTAAATTCTAATATCGTTAGCGCAATTCTAGGACTATAACCTATACGTATACTTAACCTTAGAGACATCCCTAGACATACCTTAGAAATATCTCTAGGGATCTCACTAACGTTTTAGCATCCTAGTTTCCAAAGGTTGACTAAACCCTTCCTCTGATACCAACTGTAGAGACCCGAAGTTGACGTACATGGAAATTACATTACTTTTGCGGAATACTTAGTAAATAACAAAAACACACACACAAGGATCATAATAGTTTAGTGTCTTTGGAAACTCGGAATATAATCTTCTAATCGTGGTGAAAGATCTTCAACATCTCCCATAAAGATCTTCCTTTTTTATACCTAAAACATTTCTTTATATCCTAGGGAAAATAAACATAAAGGGTGAGATCAAATGCTTAGTAAGGGTAAACAAAAGAAATATCAATCACATCATTTTCATAAGAACATACCATTTTGGAAATCTTAACCTGCAAAAGAGAGCATTATTTCATAACATGGGATAAATCATAGTAGTGAAATGAAATCCCAATAATCATAACTTAAAACATGAAACTTTGTGGCATACACACATAATCATAGAGAATCATATCTTATTAGTCAAGACTCATAGCCAAGACTATCTTAGTGGACAAAGTCCATTTCTGAACCGAGTCACCCTCGTTTCAGTCCTGTTTCACTTAACCGGTATAACCTACCGTTCCAGCCATGTCTATCTCATGAGATATAAAATCTTTACCCAATGCATTGGAGGGAGATATAGGTCCCATCCATATCATAATGATACCATTTTTATGCGTGCCACAAAATCATAAACCATACATCATTGCATAACCCATGTAATAAAAATGGGAATCTTAAACATCATGACATCATAAAAAAATTCATATACGATAAAGGAATTCATAAAAATAATTCCTTCACAACATAATCAAATCAATGTAATAATAGGGATAAAAACAGAACCCTTTATTATCTTAGATGGAAAATAAATTTGATAAAACACTTGAACTTCATTCTTGAGGAAAATATCCTTTCTACTTCAAAAACACTTTTCCTTTCTTAACATGTCATACAATTTTAAACTAAAATAAGTTGATTAAAAATAAACTTGAAAACTTTTAAAGGAATCTTTTTGGAAATAATGTTTTAAAAATCCATTCATGCCGTATAAGTTAAAAAAACATTCTTCGTACTTTTGTCGGAAAAGTCAAAAAGTACCTCGTACGAAAAACGACAAAGGATTCCATTCATATACTTTACTAAAAACTCACCGAAGGGTAAAATTGGATTTAAACAATTTTAAATGGATATAAATATTACATATTGAGGAAACATGTATGTGGATGATAAAATACACCCCAGTAAATTTCAAAGTATAAACAGTCTCGGATAAAAATGAGATTGTGATATTTCCCTTACCTTAGGTCCGATTTGCTTGGTAAGTGTCCAAACCTCCTGTACAATGATTTAAATAATTTCATTGACTTATTACAGAATCATATTCATTGTTATGATATCATATATGGTTCACTTATGACTTTATATTACCCGTTCTTTTGTAAATTCCATGTTAAAGAGTGTTTTGGGTAAAATCGTTTCATTTGTCGTCCGTGTTTTGACTTGTAATTATTCATATGATTACTTAGATCATGATTAAATAATTTTAGAATATAAAACTTGATTTATATATAATATATATTCATAATATACATATATATAATAAATCAGTAAATTGAAATAAATACACCGTTCATGGAGACGGTAGGCCGTACGTACGCATGAATGCTGTTTTCGTTTCCTTATTGAGTTGAATGGAATTAAGTAGATGACATACATATATATATACACATAAATAAAGTATCATTATTATGTCATATATTTCATGATTACTTATTATATATACTTTATAATCATTCATGAATAGTTAACGTGGAGAATGAATCTCATCACGTCGTGGAGACGGTAGTCTGTACGTACGCACGAGCGATGATATCGTTCTAATGATCGTGGAACTGTATTGAAGTGCATGTATACTATTTCAGAATCAATATAACTTTATAATAGTCATATATAGTCATTATTTAAACCATTATACCCATCCAAGTAAGGTGGTGGTGGAAAATAGATTACACCACGACGTGGAGACGGTATTCCGTACGTACGCACGCGCGGTGATTTTGTTTTCCGTAGGATGGATAGATGGTCAAATAGGGTTGTTTCATACTTATAATAACATATCAGTATATGAGTGATAATTATGTTATTAGTTAATAATGAAACAACCTAAGAAGAATAAGTGGAAGAAGAAATAAAGTTGAAAGAATCGGTAACGGAAATTACCTCTTCTTTGAAGCGCCTCTTTGAGATCTCTTATTAGGGCACTAAAATTGGTCTTTGAGGAAGACCAGAACATCTAGGATGTTTCTAGGGAAGTGGAGAAGAGAATTTTTCAGGGGTTGTCCGAGCTTGAAGACTCAAAGTTGTGTGAGGAAGAGAGGGAGGAGGTGCCCTTTTATAAGGGAGGAGAGGGGCTCCTTTGGAAAACTAAAAATATTATTTTATTATAAAGTCAATATTGGTTTTAAATAGCTCCAAATTGATTTATTTCGAGGATAATGTGGGTATGGGTCGAAATAATCTCAGAAAATAGAATTTAGACAAGTTTATGTTCCTATTTTAACCTTATCATGTAGATTTAACATTAAGTTAAATAATTTTACTTTTACCGTGTCTTCTTGTGTTCTTATACTATAAGGTTAATAAACTTACTATATAAAGCCAAACGAACCCCAAGTTGTTTATTATTAATATATATAACCTTATCTAAGTCATTTGACCGAACCTTAGATTTTTAGGAATAAAATAACAATTAATAATATAATATTTGTTTTAAAAACTATTTTATGTCAATTTTGACACTATTTAGTAATTGATTTTTGTAAATATCATAACAGAATGATAAGTTCGCAAAAAGTTCATTAAATCAATACTAACATGTCATATTAACCTAGAAAATTAGTGGAATTCATAAAAAAGCTCAAATTATATTTATTTGGGCATTTATAACATCAATTATGTCAATATTTCATTAATAAGGTAATTACTGCATCATCGTTGTGTCATAAATAAATTAAATTATTTAATGTCTAAAAATTACAAATAAAATACCATTATGTATGAAATCCTTTTATCTTTCTAACGAATATTTATAGTCGAATTTATCTTTTGTATAACCCCATATTAAAAATGATTTACTTATAAAACTTTGATTTTAACTATTTTAACCCTTCCTTAAATAAATTAATAATAAATGTCCTAATATAATCCAAGTGGGCCTAAATGGTCATATTTTATTCCTAAGGTTGTTTTTGGTCGAATTATACTTATCCAATAGAATTAGGACATGTGTTAGGGTAATAATAATAATATTTTTACCCTTAATTTCCCTATTTACTTTTAACCGTGGTAAAAAAAGTAAAAAGTTACTATTCACCAAAAATTATTTTCATCTAATTGAACCAAATTTTACTTACTGACATCAACCGCGCCTCTCGTATTTTTGAAATTCCATCCACAGAAGCGGTAAAATTATGTTTTATGAAAAATTCAGTTTTTTAACTACCACTTAGTGATTTCACTATTCATCAAAAATTGAAAGTTTTCAGAAAAATACCAAAAATTAGGACTAAGCTATATTTGATATTATGAACTCAAAAATGATGTCTATTTTACGAAATTCAAAACATATCAGTTTCATTAATTAATTTAAAAATTAATTCTCGTCGTCAAAACAAATAGCGTGTTCTTAAGAGATAATAACTATCAAAAGATTGACACTTGTTTATGTCTGGTTTAAATGTAGAATTACATACAATGACCAAAATTGTATTAAATTGTAAAAATATATTCTAAATATACTTTAAAACCACTCAAATTAATAATTTATCACTATTAATTATTTCGATTAAAAAATTTGTTTTTAATTAAAATTTAGTAATTTTCACTATTCATCAGAATATGAAAGTTATCCGAAAAGTACCAAAATTTCACCTTAGGCTAAATTTGATACTCCAAATCCAAAAATGAAGTCCATTTTGAGAGATAAAATTTCTAAAATTTTAAAATGTGGTTATTACTATTTATAACGGCTAGTTTTAATAATATTTTAATAGCATATCATTGTTTAGTGAAACTCGGTATTGCGTACTACACACGCTATCGAGGAAGGTCGTGATTGCATGTAATTCAAGGCAAGTCAAGTATGCGTGTTGTGCAAGCTTCTTTTGGTGTAGCGTACAACACAAGACATTAATGAAATTAAAAAGAATATTTTTCATAAAATCTCGGGGTGTTACAACATGTTTGTTAAATGATTTTAAATTTATACAATAAAATTTAGAGGCTTAAAATAATAATGAATCCTATTGTAAGCATAAATAATCTAATATTTTTAAAAGGTTGTTTTACCGTATTTTAATGGATACCCCTTTTCTTAAATATGTTTTTGTCACTTTTATATACTCCATTTGAAAAAATAACTTTCTTCATTAGAATCAAGTCATCGAAATTTAATTTGGGAAAACTTATGGTATTTTTCTGATGAAGTTCATTTATTAATGAAAAGTAAAAAATATAGAATTTTAAGTCAAAATTTTCATTTCATTTAATTTATTTATATTGTTAGATTATCTGTTTTAATTTATTTTTAAGATTAAATGGGTTATCTTTTTATCAATTAATAAAATTTTGGTCATTTAAAGTAATTTCACTTTAAAATTGGAAATAAACGCATACCAATCTTATAATTTTTATTTTTTCTTAAACACATGCTTTTTTGTTTTGACCATGAGAATTAATTTTAAATTACATTTTGAAAATTTGGTGTTTTGAATTTGGAAAAAATGATTCCTTATTAGAAATCAGGAGGTCCAAATTTTTTGAATAGTTACACTTTATTTTTGGACATTATGAATAGTAACTTATGTAATTATTGTATTTACCATGGTAAAAAGGTGATCCTTGTAAATAAGGGTAAAAATTTAATATTATAATAATATTAAACTACCCTATCACAGGTCCTAATCCTATTTTATGAGATAGTTATGACCATCTGAATCCTTGGGTCGATTTAGGGACCCCATATAACCACTTGGGAGTGATAATGACATGTTATATTAATTAATTTAATGTAAAGATAAAAATAACATTAACATGTATCTTTTAATAAAAAAAATGATATGGGGTTATATAAGTGATATCACAGACTATAAGTAGTCATTATAAATATAAAAATATTTCATAAATCATGGTAGTTTATTTATAATTTTTAGAAATCAAATAAATAACTTTATATATGACACAATGATGATGTAGTGATCACATTATTAATGAATGATTTAAATAAATGATATTAAAAATATTAATAAAAATTTATTTTGAAACGTTTTATACCATACAAGAATTTTGGGGATGATTTTGACTTGATATATTTTAATTAATGATTTTTTTAGAAATAATAATGTGGTTATGGATTTTTAAAATGTCATGATATGAATAGTTAAAAAATTGACCTAAATAAGTTATCAAAACAAATACTATATTATTAAATGATATAATAGTCCTAAAAATAAATTATCTGTCTAAATGACATATATATTGTTGAAAATGTCCATAATGAACCTCATCAGGTTCTATTTACAGTTTATAGTAATTATATTAACCATATAGTATGAATATAGAAGAAGACAAGGTAAGAGTTAAATTAGTTAACAAAGTGTTAAAGAAAAAAAAATATAAGGTTCACTTTGGGACCAAAACTTTTCCAAAACCTATTTTATGAGATTATTAAGAGCCATAACCATCTTATCTTCTAATTAAATGAGTTTTGGAAGATTTGATATCTAAATTTAGTTTATAATAAAATAATATTTGAAGACATTTCTAGAGTACCCCTCCCTCTTATAAAAGGCCACCAACTCTAACCCCTTACTCAAAACTCTTAGTCAAATTGTCTCATCCAAACTCTATAAAAATAAGCTCCCAAAACCCATCCATTAATCATATATTCTTTACCTTGGGTATAAGGAAATTTAGAAATACCTTTTATCATAAATCAAAATGAGTTACCCAATTTGAAGTAATGTATTCTCTCAATATTGTTTCATTTATTTTCCTTCTCCAACCCCATAAAATATCCTTATTCAATTCATTTATAAAAACAACAGCATATTCAATATATTATGATGTTTTTATGAGAGGTATTCTAACTACACTTACACACAACTCCGTCTAATGGATATGAACATACTATTTCTATGTACGGTGAACTATTGTTTCACGAAACGACGATTGTTAAATTTTCTGAAAACACCTATCTTGGTGGCCATTGTGATGGAACTATATTTATATATGATATATATAAGGCCCCAGCCTTAAAACTTACTTAATCTTGAGTTATTACATGATTACACATTGAGGATCTTTTCGGGTTTAGAGTTTTAGAGAATTAGATCATAAAACTTGCATTACATTCCACATGTAAACAAAGTGGTTACATAAAGATAGTATTCTTATTTCTCATCAATGGAAACATATTTAAAATAAAACATGGATTCATTATTGACACTTCCTTGACACAATCATCATATCATGTACCTTTCCCTTGACTTGTGAAAAATATTTCAAAAAAACTTGGGATGAGCATAAAAAGCTCAGTAAGGGATATAAAAATATGGAAAGGAAACATGGGTACATATATACATAATAATGAAATCATACTTTACCCATAAAACATAAGCACTTTAACATACCTCATCAAATCATGAATAAATCATAGAAATCATAAGACATAAAGGTAACTTGAGGCATTCATAACATTCTTACGTAGGGAGTAACCCTCTTGGTTACGTTTGGAATACCCATCACAGTATATTCCCTAAATCTCTTAGGAGAATTCTTAACGTTTCACTCCTTCGCGTTACCCAATGCATTGGAGAGCTATATCGGGCTCACCCGCCCTTAGTTTATCACGAAACCACCCGTCTTCATAATAATGCCCAAGAACCTCAACATAATCGTATCACATAAAACACGCATAAAGGAAACATAACATTTCCACCTTTCAATCACAAGATATCAATACAACACATTGATATAAAAACATCATGAAAACCATTTTCAATACCAAAATAAAAGAAAAGTAAAACATGGTATTTATTTTTATTTTAAAAACAAGGTATGGCCTATAGAGGAAGCCGAAACCCAAATAATGGTCACGACGGCAGAGAAGTCGTTTTCGCCGCATACGTACGACAAAAACATTCCCTTTTTCCGTTTTGTAAAACGCTTCGTATAAAAAAGATTCCTTTTGGATAAACGTAAAAGTCAAAGGAGTTTATACACCGTATAAAAGAAGTTTGTGTATAAAACAAAATATGCCTCAATGAAAGGAGATTGAGACGAAGTCCCATACCTCGGGTCTGACTTGACTCGGTCGTTCTTTAATCTCCTGAATAATAAACTTGAGTTAATTTCTACTTGTTTAAGAACCTTTTTAAAATTCATTATTCCTTTTATATCACTTATTTCCATGTCATGAACACTATGTAATTATTTAAGTTAATAACGGTCATTTTAACGATCATTGGTACTCGAGTAAAAAATAAACCCTTTATAATTACAAGTTGTTCATGTATCCACTATATCCAGAATTATAATCATGATGTATATATCATATATATCATATATATCCTGTATATACATGCCTTTATAATATTACATAATCATTTAGAGGTAAGAAATGAAATGCACCGTTCATGGAGACGGTAAGCCGTACGTACGCATGAACGCTAATTTCATTTCTATTTTGTATTTTATAGAATGGAATCATAATGATATAAAGTTATATTATAATTCCAGTATAATATCATATATAATATCATAGTTCCATCCTTTATACGTCCCACATATGGTATTTAACGAATCAAATCACTTTGAGGGGCGGTAGTCCGCACTTCCTTAAATGAAGATATCGCGTTTACCCATAATGGAAACCATAAAGGTATGCCCAAAATAAAAAATACAGAAGCTTAAAGAAAACATAAACATATTATATATCATATATAAATATAGTGACATCTTAATGGCCACCTTTGAAGGTGTTAAAAGAATGTTGAACAATCATCATTTCGGGAGGCATAAATTCACCATCCATGGAAACAGTATGTCCTTTAACCATTAGATGTAGGTGTGTGTAAGTGTAGCTCTAATCCATATTATAAAAACATCCTAGTATATTGAGGATACTGGAGTTGTTACAAAAGAAAAGAATAAAAAGAGTTTAGGGGGTTGGAGAAGCAAAATAAAACAAAAGGACTCAAAAGAAGACATTACCTTAAAATCGGGTAACTCCCTTTGGTTTGAGCTCAAAGGCTTCCTTGGGAAGACTTATACCCAAATTGAGGCTTCAAGGGGTAATAAAGGGAAGTGGAGAGACAAAATGATCAGGGTTTGGCCGAGCCAAAGGCTTTGGAAGTGTGGGTAAGGAGGTAGAGGTAGGGGCCTTTTATAAGAGGAGAGGAGGGGCACTCTTGGAAAGTAATGATAAGTTACTTTATTTTAAAATGAGTTTCGGATTCAAAAGGTCCCACATTGATATAATTCTAGGATAAGGTGATAAGGGTTAGAAATCCACTCATCCAATTGGTTTTGTCCATGTGTAGGTTTTATATTTTACATTAACTTTCCATTTTATTTAAATCGTTAAATAATGAGGTCATCGCTTCATCATCATGATGTCATAAATAATTTAATTTATTTAATGTATAAAATTTATAAAAAAGACTATGATGTAGGAAATATTTTTATCTTTCCAATTACTATTTATAATCAAAAATTTGACTTGTATAACCCCATGTAAAAATTGTTTTAGTAAAACATCTCATGTTTGTGTCATTTTTACTTTAACATTAAATAAAAAGTTATTTATGTCATTTCCCAACCAAAGTGGCTCCATGGGGCCCCTAAGTTGACCCATGGATTGTATTGATCGGCCATGACATATCCAATGAGGTTAGGACATGTGTCAAGCTCATCTCATATTATTAAAACATTACTTTTACCTTAAACTACACTAATTACCACTAATCGCGATTAAGAACTTAAAAGTTACTATTCACCAAAAAATTATTTTAATCTCATTGAACTACATTTTACTTCTTAATAACAACCATTTATGTCAGATTTTTGAAATTCAAAACACAATTATGGAAAAATTTCATTTAAACGGAAAAATCAGTTTTTATAATTACCACTTAGTGGTTTCACTATTCATCAAAAATTGAAGTTTTTCAGAAAATTACCAAAAATTCACCCTAAGCTATATTTGATATTTAGAATTCAAAAATTATGTCTATTTTAAAAAATTCAAATCATATAAGTTACATTAATTAATTTAATAATTAATTCCCGCTGTCATGACAAATAGCGGGTTTTTTTGAAACAATATCTATGAAAAGTTTGGCATTAGTTTATGACCAATTCCAAAGTGAAATTAATCCTAATGACCACCATTGGATTAAATGGTAAAATTATATTCAGATTACACTTTAAGACCAATTAAATATATAATCTAACCATATAATTAAATTAAATGAAAAAGCAGTTTTGATGTAAAATACAGTATTTTTCACTATTCATTAAAAAATGAACATTGTCAGAAAAATACCAAAAATTTATCCAATGTAAAATTCAATGTCCCAATCATAATGAATATGTTTATTTTGACAAATATAGATTATAAAATTGTCAAAATATTTATTTAAAAAGGGTTTTCCATCAAAAGGCAGTAAAACAATCTTTTAAGAATATTTGTGTATTCCATGCTTAAGATTGGATTGATTTTCATTTTAAGCCTCTAAAACACTATATAATTCATTAATAGACATAGATAAAAATATATATTATTAATTACTTACTTGGGATGTTGCATCCTTCCCCCCTTTAGAAAATTTCATCCCCGCAATTTATTTACTTATCAAATAAATGGGGAAACTTATCCCTCATTGCATTTTCCGATTCCCATGTTGCCTCTTCCATCATGTGGTTTTTCCACAAAACCTTTACCTGCTTAATCACCTTATTCCGTAACCCTTGCTCCATGTGGTCACGAATCTGGACCGGTTGTTCCTCATAAGATAGGTTCTCTTCCAGCTGAACTACCTCTGGACTCAAAACATGAGATGGATCTGGCATATACTTTCTCAACATCGAAACGTGAAAAACATTGTGTACCTGAGATAAACTCAGAGGTAAAGCCACTCGGTATGCAACTGATCCAACTCTCTCCAGAATTTCATATGGTCCAATAAACATTGGATTCAGCTTTCCTTTCTTACCAAATCTCATCACACTTTTCCAAGGATAAACCTTGAGAAAAACATGATCACCTACCTCGAAAGATAGATCCTTCCTCCGGTTATCCGCATAACTCTTCTGCCTACTCTGAGCTGTTCTCATGTGCTTCTGAATCAGCTGAACTTTTTCTGCCATCTCTTCTACCAATTCTGGTCCCATCAACTTCCTTTCACCCACTTCATCCCAGAAAGCTGGAGTTCGACACCACTTCCCATATAATGCCTGAAATGGTGCCATCTGTATACTAGAATGAAAACTGTTATTATATGAAAATTCAACCAAAGAAAGATGTTGGTCCCAACTTCCCTGATAATCCATAGAGCAAGAATGTAGCATATCCTCCAATGTCAGAATTGTTCGTTCTGACTGCCCATATGACTGAGGATGAAAAGCTGTACTAAAATTTAATTCAGTACCCAACGACTTCTGAAGGCCTTTCCAAAAGTTAGAATTGAACCTGGGATCTCGATCAGATACAATGGAGAGAGGAACTCCATGTAACCTAACTATCTCTTTCAGATACAAACAGGAAAGTTGATCTAGGGAAAAAGTATCTCGTATAGCAAGAAAATGAGCAAATTTAGTCAAGCGATCAACAATAACCCAGATTTCTTTATTACCTCGAGATGTCTTTGGTAATCCCACAACAAAGTCCATGGATATATTCTCCCATTTCCACTCTGACACTGGTAAAGGATGAAGCATCCCTTTCGGTAACTGCCGCTCTGCTTTAACCTACTGATAAGTCAAACACTTCACAGTAAAATCAGTAATATCTCTTTTCATTCCATCCCACCAGTAATACTCCCGAAGATCTCTATACATCTTAGTACTGTCAGGATGAACTGAAAACGGAGAACTATGAGCTTCACATAACAACTCTCTCTTCAACTGTGAATCACAAGGCACACACAATCTCTTCCCAAATCTCAAAACGCAATCATTATCAATGTTGAATTCAGGCAACTTACCTTTCTGAACCAGCTCTACCTTTTTCTGCAACTCACTGTCTTGCTTCTGTGCTTGCTTGATTCTATCTGATAGAGATGATCTCACTGATACCTGAAACAAAACAGAAGAACTTCCTGCACCCACAACTTCTATGCCAAAGTTCATCAAATCCTTAACCAAAGGATCACGTTCCAAACACAACATTGCTAATGAAGCATTACTTTTTCGACTCAAAGCATCAACCACTTTATTTGCTTTTCCCGGATTGTAATGAATTGTACAATCATAATCCTTGATTAATTCAAGCCATCTCCTTTGTCTCATATTCAATTCTTTCTGAGTGAATATATACTTTAAAATTTTGTGATCGGTATATATTTCACACTTTACTCCATACAAATGATGCCTCCAAATTTTTAAAGCAAAAACAATAGCAGCTAATTCCAAATCATGTGTAGGGTAATTTACCTCATGAGTTTTCAACTGTCGTGAAGCATAAGAAATTACCTGATCATTCTGCATTAGGACGCAACCAAGTCCTTTCAATGAAGCATCACTGTATATAACAAACTCACCATTCCTGGAAGGTAGTGCCAAAACTGGAGCATTCACCAATCTTCTTTTCAATTCCTGAAAACAATCATCACATTCTTTTGTCCAGATAAAAATAACACCCTTCCGAGTTAGCTTAGTCGTTGGACTAGATAACCGTGAAAAATTTCTAACAAACCTTCGGTAATAGCCTGCCAAACCAAGGAAGCTACGAATCTCAGTTACATTTGTGGGACTTGGCCAGTCTTCCACAACTTTTGTTTTTGCAGGATCAATAGTTATCCAATATTTAGAAACAATGTGACCAAGGAAAGAAATTTGTTGCAACCAAAACTCACACTTGCTGAATTTCCCATACAATTTCTTTTCTTTTAAGGTTTGCAAGATAACCCTTAAATGTCTTTCATGCTCTTCTTTACTTTTTTAAAACACTAAAATATCATCAATAAAAACCACCACAAACTTATCCAAGAACTCATGAAAAATTCTATTCATTAAGTCCATGAATACAGAAGGTGCATTGGTTAGCCCAAAAGGCATTACTACAAATTCATAGTGGCCATATCTTGTACGGAACACGGTCTTCGGAACGTCTGCTTCCTTTACCTTCAGCTGATGGTACCCCGATCTCAAGTCAATCATTGAAAAATACTGAGCTCCCTGGAGCTGATAAAAAAAATCATCGATATGAGGCAAAGGATATTTTTTCTTAACAGTGATGTTATTCAAGGCTCTATAATCAATGAAAAGTCTCATTGAACCATCTTTATTTTTAACAAACAAGATAGGAGCACCCCATGGTGATGTTCTAGGTCGAATGAAACCTTTCTCTAATAAATCTTGCAATTTCTCCTTCAACTCTACAAGTTCAATTTGAGCCATTCGATAAGGGGGTTTTGAAATTGGCTTAGCATCAGGAACTAAGTCAATAGTAAATTCAACTTCCCGATCTGGTATTATTCCAGGCAACTCATCAGGAAAAACATCAGGATACTCATTTACCACTGGAACATCATTAATCTGAACAGTTCCTTTATTTTCAATGATGTGTGCAAGGTAACATTCATTTCCATATTTTACAAGTTTCTCGGCCTCTTGATAAGTTATCAACAGGTAGGGATCATTCTTGTACACAAACTGAAAGTCTTTCTGAAAAGAAACTTCTTTAGCTCTACATTCAATCTTAGCATGGTAAATAGAGAGCCAATCCATACCCAGGATAACATCAAACTCTACTAGAGGTAGAATAATAAGGTTTGCAAGTAGGTTCTTTCCACAGATAAGGATATGAAGATTCTTATAAATTCTTTTTGCCTCAACATTTCCCCTAGGTGTTTTTACCAAAAGTTCAGGAGTAATTTCTTGAGATGGTATTCCCATTTTACTAGAAAAGGTTTCAGAGATGAAAGAATGTGTAGACCCCGTATCAAACAACACACTGGCATAATCTGAAAAAACAAACAAAGTACCTGATACAACTTCAATTGATGGCCCGACATCTGCTGAAGTAGTTGCAAAGGATTTCACCACCCCTTTCTGCTTGTAGTCTAACTGCTTCCCATCACTCAAGCTCTTTGTCGGACACTCGTTTGCATAGTGACCCATCTCATTGCACTTAAAACATTTCACTAACTGTAAATCAAATTTGGCCTTACCTTCACCTTGATCTTTTTCAGTGCAATCACGAGCCTTATGTCCCATCTTACCACATGGGTAGCACTTTCCAGAATTCAGAAGACATTCCCCAGCATGCCTTTTTCCACATTTATCACAAACTGGAAACTTAGTTTTCTTACCATCAGACTTTTTTGAAGAATTATTACCTTTCTCCTGCCACCTCGGTCTCTTCTTCTGTTGGTTGTTATAGAACACTTGATCATCGGCAAAGTCCATTTCCACCTTCTCAGCACATCGAAAAAGCTTTCCATAACTTTTAAACTCACGAGAAGCTAATTCCCTTCGATATTTTGGCTTTAATCCTGAGTAAAAACGATTGATTTTACTATCAAGGTCTCGGATAAAATTTGGAGCATACCTTGCCAATCGAGTGAACCTTTCTTCATAGGTAGCCACTGAGTCTTCCTCTTGCCTCAATTCCAAGAATTGCTTTTCCATCCTAAGTCGAACAGCCTTAGGAAAATACTTCTCAAGAAACATACCTTTGAATTCATCCCAGTCGAGAGCATCAATCTCATCAGCGTCCCTGATATTTTTAACCATCGACCACCACTGATCTGCTTCACCCTCCAAACGATAAATAGCGAGACTAACCTTTTGATTTTCTGAACACCCCATGACATCAAAAATCTTCTCCAGTGCTTTAATCCATCCTTCAGCTAGCACAGAGTCAGATGATCCTCTAAATGATGGGGGATGTTGCCTCATGAAATGTTCCACCACTGACATGTTCCTCTGCGGTTGATCTGGCTGATCTCGTGTATGGATACCACCGCCATTTATCGCTTGAGTCAACTGCGCCATTACTGCAACAAACTGTTCAGTTCCAATTCCGACCATCTCAGGATGCTGATTCGGAAGGTTATTTCTTTCTGTATGCCTTTCTAGCACTGCTTCCCTGTTTCCTCTGCAGAAAACCATTCTGAACAAACATGTCTTAGATGAAGCAACATGGTAATCTTCAAATGCTATATCATTTCAATTTGACCATAAAAAAAATATTTTTGGATAATCATTTAATAGAATTCTAACTCCTAAAGTTATCTAAACCGACCTCTAATACCAACTATAAGGCCCCAACCTTAAACCTTACTTAATCTTGAGTTATTACAAGATTACACATTGAGGATCTTTTCGGGTTTAGAGTTTTAGAGAATTAGATCATAAAACTTGCATTACATTCCACATGTAAACAAAGTGGTTACATAAAGATAGTATTCTTATTTCCCATCAATGGAAACATATTTAAAATAAAACATGGATTATTTCTTGAAACTTCCTTGACACTATCATCATATCATGTACCTTTCCCTTGACCTGTTAAAAACATTTCAAAAGAACATGAGATGAGCATAAAAAGCTCAGTAAGGGATATAAAAATATGGAAAGGAAACATGGGTACATATATACATAAGAATGAAATCATACTTTACCCATAAAACATAAGCACTTTAACATACCTCATCAAATCATAAATAAATCATAGAAATCATAAGACATAAAGGTAACTTGAGGCATTCATAACATTCTTACGTAGGGAGTAACCCTCTTGGTTACCTTTGGAATACCCATCACAGTATATTCCCTAAATCTCTTCGGAGAAACCTTAACGTTTCACTCCTTCGCGTTACCCAATGCACTGGAGAGCTATATCGGGCTCACCCACCCTTAGTTTATCACGGAACCACCCGTCTTCATAATAATGCCCAAGAACCTCAACATAATCGTATCACATAAAACATGCATAAAGGAAACATAACATTTCCACCTTTCAATCACAAGATATCAATAAAACACATTGATATAAAAACATCACGAAAACCATTTTCAATACCAAAATAAAAGAAAATTAAAACATGGTATTTATTTTTCTTTTAAAAACAAGGTATGGCTTGTAGAGGAAGCCGAAACCCAAATAATGGTCACGACGGCGGAGAAGTCGTTGTCGTCGCATACGTACGACAAAAACATTCCCTTTTGTTGTTTTGTAAAACGCTTCATATAAAAAAGATTCTTTTTGGATAAACGTAAAAGTCAAAGGGGTTTATACACCGAATAAAAGAAGGTTGTGTATAAAACAAAATATGCCTCAATGAAAGGAGATTGAGACGAAGTCCCATACATCGGGTCCGACTTGACTCAGTCGTTCTTTAATCTCCTGAATAATAAACTTGAGTTAATTTCTACTTGTTTAAGAACCTTTTTCAAGTTCATTATTCCTTTTATATCACTTATTGCCATGTCATGAACACTATGTAATTATTTAAGTTAATAACAGTCGTTTTAACGATCATTGGTACTCGAGTCAAAAATAAACCCTTTATAATTCCAAGTTTTTCATGTATCCATTATATCCAGAATTATAATCATGGTGTATATATCATATATATCATATATATCCAGTATATAAATGCCTTTATAATATTACATAATCATTTAGAGGTAAGAAATGAAATGCACCGTCCATGGAGACGGCAAGCCGTACGTACACATGAACGCTACTTTCATTTCTATTTTGTATTTTATAGAATGGAATCATAATTATATAAAGGTATATTATAATTCCAGTATAATATCATATATAATATCGTAGATCCATCTTTTATACGTCCCACATATGGTATTTAACGAATCAAATCACTTTGAGGGGGCGGTAGTCCGCACTTCCTTAAATGAAGATATCGCGTTTACCCATAATGGAAAACATAAAGGTATGACCAAATTGAAAAATACAGAAGGTTAAAGAAAACATAAACATATTATATATCATATATAAATATAGTGACATCTTAATGTCCACCATTTAAGGTGTTAAAAAAATGTTGAACAATCATCGTTTCGGGAGGCATAAATTCACCATCCACGGAAACAGTATGTCCTTTAACCATTAGATGTAGGTGTGTGTAAGTGTAGCTCAAATCCATATTATAAAAACATCCTAGTATATTTAGGATACTGGAGTTGTTACAAATGAAAAGAATAAAAAGAGTTTAGGGGGTTGGAGAAGCAAAATAAAACAAAAGGACTCAAAAGAAGACATTACCTTAAAATCGGGTAACTCCCTTTGGTTTGAGCTCAAAGGCTTCCATGGGAAGACTTATGCCAAAATTGAGTCTTCAAAGAGTAAGAGAGGGAATTGGAGAGACAAAATTATCGGTGTTTGGCCCAGCCAAAGGCTTTGGAAGTGTGGGTAAGGAGGTAGAGGTGTGGGCCTTTTATAAGAGGAGAGGAGGGGCACTCTTGGAAAGTAAAGATAAGTTACTTTATTTTAAAATGAGTTTTGGATTCAAAAGGTCCCACATTGATATAATTCGAGGATAAGGCGATAAGGGTTTTAAATCTACTCATACAATTGGTTTTTTCCATGTGTAGGTTTTAGATTTTACATTAACTTTCCATTTTATTTAAATCGTTAAATAACGAGGTCATCGCTGTATCATCATGATGTCATAAATAATTTAATTTATTTAATGTCTAAAAATTATAAAAAAAACTATGATGTAGGAAATCTTTCTAGCTTTCCAATTCTCATTTATAATCAAAAATCTTACTTGTATAACCCCATGTAAAAATTGTTTTAGTAAAACATCTCATATTTGTGTCATTTTTACTTTAAAATTAAATAAAAAGTTATTTATGTCATTTCCCAACCAAAGTGTCTCCATGGGGTCCCCAAGTTGACCCATGGATTGTCTTGGTCGGAAATGACACATCCAATGAGGGCAGGACATGTGTCAAGCACATCTCATATTATTAAAACATTATTTTTACCTTAAACTACACTAATTACCACTAATTGCGATTAAGAACTTAAAAGTTACTATTCACCAAAAAATTATTTTAATCTCATTGAACCACATTTTACTTCTTAATGACAACCATGTATATCGGATTTTTTAAATTCAAAACACAATGATGGAAAAATTTCATTTAAACGGAAAAATCAGTTTCTATAAGTACCACTTAGTGGTTTCACTATTCATCAAAAATTGAAGTTTTTCAGAAAATTACCAAAAATTCACCCTAAGCTATATTTGATATTCCGAATTAAAAAATGATGTCTATTTTACAAAATTCAAATCACATAAGTTACATTAATTAATTTAATAATTAATTCCCACTGTCATGACAAATAGCGAGTTTTTTTGAAACAATATCTATGAAACGTTTGGCATTAGTTTATGACCAATTCCAAAGTGAAATTAATCCTAATGACCACCATTGGATTAAATGGTAAAATTATATTCATATTACACTTTAATACCAATTAAAAATATAATCTAACCATATAATTAAATTAAATGAAAAAGCAGTTTTGATGTAAAATGCAGTATTTTTCACTATTCATTAAAAAATGAACATTGTCAGAAAAATACCAAAAATTTATCCAATGTAAAATTCAATGTCCCAATCATAATGAATATGTTTATTTTGACAAATATAGATTATAAAATTGTCAAATGATTTATTTAAAAAGGGTTTGCCATCAAAAGGCAGTAAAACAATCTTTTAAGAATATTAGTGTATTCCATGCTTAAGATTGGATTGATTTTCATTTTAAGCCTCTAAAACACTATATAATTCATTAATAGACATAGATAAAAATATCTATTATTCATTACTTAATTGGGATGTTACAATATATATTATATTTATGTTTTATCTATGATTCTGTTATTTTTATTTACACCATACCTTTATGCTTTCCATAATGTGTAAATATGATAATTTAATTTGAGGGAGTGCAGACTACCACCCACTATAAGGGATATGACTCGTTAATTCTATACATGAAACATATAAAGGATGAATTTAATGAACTTATGTAACATATATAACCTATGATATTATATTATAATTATAATATTCCAATTTATCATTTAGTTTTAATTTTATTAATATGACAAATAAACGAGTGGGGCGTTCATGTGTGTGTACGACCTACCATCTCCATGAATGATACATTTAATTTATTTTCCATAAGTAATTTCAATTATTATAAATACATATATATAAAATATTAATATGTTATTAAAATCATGAATTTCATTCTGGAGATGATTTACTTTTGACTACATGTACATCTTCCATAATAAAAGATCATTTTCTACTAAAGTACTGAATATCAAAAAAATGTTCGATATGAACATAAATAATTATGTAATTTTTATAACAAGGAAATAGATGATATAAAAGGAATAATAAACATGGAAATGTTCTGAAGAAAGTGGAAATTAAATTACGTTTATTATTCAGGAAATTAAAGAATGAATGAGTCAAGTCAGACACGAGTTAAGGGACTTTGTCGCAATATCCTTTCATTGAGGCATATTTTGGTAATATTCAACTCTTTATTTTATATGGTGTATAATAAACCCCTTTTAATTTTAATTTTATTCTAAATGAATTTTTTCTAAGAATCATTTTAGAAAATGAAAAAAGAAAATTGTTTAACTTATGTAGTGACAACGAACTTTCCACCGTAGCGAAATTTTTTAGATATTTGGCTTCATTAACAAGACTTAATGTTTTCTAAATGTAAAATAAATACCATATAACCTTTTTACGTATTTTGTTATTGAAATTGGGTTTTTAAAGGGATTTTCCATATAAATATTTTGAAATGATTTCTTGTGATTGAAAATGAAATATTATTAGTGAAATGTTGATATTTGAGATATTGTATGTATTATGATTATATAATTCTACATGGACATTTAATGGGTGGTTACATGATAATCCAATGATGGGTGGTTATGTGATAAACCAAATGAATGGGGGTTCCGTGATAAACCAAGGATAGGTGGTTACGTTATAACCTTTAATGCATTGCATTTGGAAGTTCCCCATATGACTATTCCATTTAGTGATAAGTGAGAAAGTCGACCGTATGGTTATTCCATTTATGTATGTTTATGTCCAAGTTAGCTTTATATGATATATTTTTTTTCTATGGGATTTATGGGAATATTTTGGTTAAAAAAAGGGTAAGAAATGAAATTATATTTAGTGAAGTGTTTTTATTACTTCTTAAAGGTGAAAAGTATTACTTTATGAAAAGGAATTCATAGTTTATTTATCGATTTGAAAAACTAAGAGTCTTCATTCTTTATATATCCATTATTGAGATTTTTATTCTTATACAAAGTTTTGAAATGTTTTTCACAGGACTTAAAGATGAATAGGGTCATGGATGGGATCATGGAAAAGTCATGCTGGTTAAAACATGGAAATAATCATCTGTATTTTTAAAGAGTTTTTGTTTTACGAAAAAATTTCTAGCGATTAGAAGAGTCTACTTGTAACATTAAAGTTGTTATGTATAATTTATGAGCTAATTATCAAAATATATAAACCTAATAATATCCTCAATTTGAATTATTAACTTAATTTATGAGTATCTAATGTTTAAGGGTGGGGCCTTTAAATATCACCAATCACAAAAAAAATTCTATGGGATTTTCATGGAGAGAGATAGAGAGATACCTCATAGGGGCATGAAGAAAGAAATCACTAATAATGAAAATATCATGGAGGATTATGTTTTTGTCACTCGATTTATGTTCAAATTATGATAATTATCGAAACAACTATAATGAGGATATGATCCATAATACCTAATCTAAGTTAAAGAATTTAATTAATTTCAACAGAATATATAACATAGCATAGGAAAAAAACATTTATTACAATAATTATGAAAAGTCTATTAAAAATATGTGCTACACGAAAACACATGAAGTCTATGTGTGGACTCGATATTAGAGGTTGAAATGAGTTGTATAATCTCTTCAGATTCATCAACCAACACCTTCTGAGAGTCATTTTGAAAAATATATAGGTAATGAGATGGATATATCACAATGACTAACCAATTATGATTATAATCTCTCTAAAGAGTTTAAAATTACTTAATATGAGGATGAACATGGGAAATTAACGTAACTTTATGCCGAGTTACTAAAAAATATTTTTACAGAGTTTAAATAACATGTTGAAGTTTATATACCTATCTATTAAAATAATTACCCTTAACAAGTGATATCCACATGACCATTGGTATGAATATTCTATAAATATTTCTAATTTTAGGACCATACAATTATTTTACATATCCATAGTGGCTATGAATTACAAATAATACTCTCTATTGGGAAAAAATATTCACTAATTCATGAAATATACTCTAGGAAGTAACTTGTCCAACATCAACATAAAAAGGATGTGTTATGAATAATTTAGGCTCTTTCTACTACCTATACTCATGCATCATCCGAGGTGAAAGAGAAAATAGATCTTCATAATTCAATCAATTTCATTACTACTTAGATAAAATCCATAGTGGGGAATCCTTAATTGGTATATCCAAAAATATAGTTGTATCTAGAATTATTGGACATGACTCATACTACACCTAACATTGTGAATCATTCCTTCTTCATCTACAATTATATAAGAGATCTTGACTAGTATATCATTCAATATATATCTCAATGTGATCACATGATAAAAATATAATTAACATTAAAATAATTTTTTATATATATTCATAGGGATAATAAATTTATCTTGTATTTAAATATACGAGGATGGTTTGTCACCACCTGGAATGATTTACATTAATAGTTACTCTATTAGTTAATCTCAACATTGTGAAATAAAACGAACTTTTACATATCAATCAGTAATAAATTCATAAATACGAGGGCCTTAGGATATATCACATGGTAGAGGGGCCTACCATTTTCATTGAATATTTTTCGTTCTCAAGAGGATCTACATGATATATGAATAATAAGTCCTAATGATTATAGAAAAAAATCACTCGTTATAATGAAGTGTTCTTGTGGTTTTAGGGTGTTTCAAGTTGTGGAAAATTTTCCACAAGATTCTATTTATTATTATAAGGATTCATACATAGTAACTTTTATAGATAAAGAATAGAAAATTTGTATGTTTGAGACAACAACTATCATGTACAATGTAGTGTAAATTCGAGATGTATTTCACATGCATGCTTAATATCATACAATACCACATATTAAATAATATAGGATGGAATATTTATATCTCTTAAATGTGAAGAAGGATTAATGTAATTAGAACATAATATTCAAGAATAATAAGGAATAATCTTTTTAGGATAATGTTATAGGGTGTTCCCCTTATTCAATGTAAAATAAGGTAATCAATCAATTAGAGGTTATGTAACAAAAAAAGTTGTTCTAAATTACATCCCTCACAATTGTCCACTCCATGGTATAATAGCACATAAAATAAAATATTTATTCATATTAAAAGATATAAAAAATATTTATTAATATGATGAAAGTAAATCACGTAAAAAACCAATTCATGTGACTTATGAGTCCTCTTTTCCTTCATAGTGAGAAAGAGGGTGGGAGAAAGTCCCGAACAAGAATGCGTAGAATTGTTTTGTTTAGGTGTCTATGATATTACCTAGTCAATGACATTTTGGAATATAAGAATAATTAAATTAATTGGTTGAGACACAAATTCCACCTATGATTTTTTAGAATATATCATTACTATAAATGCATTCATAGATTTGCTTCAGTCAATTTAAATATAAAAGTATATGAAATTAGGGTCATTTTTGATACAAAATATGGTCTAGATTCATCATGATTATTATCCCATCATGGGAGTAGGGTCACCACCCCTGTAAATGACATTATCATCATATCAAGATTTATAATATGGATCTATCATTTCCATCCAATTGATGGATACCTTTCAAAAAATGAATATAAACACATATGTACAAGAGATCCCTACCCATAATATGGGAGGAGTCTATAGAGGCTGATGAGGTTAGGGATTACAATTTCATTGTGGATAACGACATTTTGGAATCAGTTTATCTAAAGGAATATATGATTCCAAAATGTATATTTTTGAACCATAATTAGATAAAAATAACATCTATTTGATCCTAAATCCTATACTATTCATTCAGATCCAACCTTATTGAAATACAAGCTAGTTGGAATGAAGACGTTCAATAATTATTGAGGTATAATAAGGAAAAATCATTCTCACCTAAATAAAAAAAGTATATCCCCCAAACCAATCCAAGGGAATGAACTTCTGACAATGTGAGCACTAGACACCAAACCCCCAGGCTCAAAGAATCTTCAAGGTAGAAAGTTCTTACCATTTGTTTATAAATATGATATTTTGATGTATTTTACTATTTTTTATTCTAATATATATTTTTAGGATCCAATTTAGGCATTAAATAAAATCAATGAATCCCTCATTGAGGCTATTTTAATCCCCCATGATTTTTAAAGTATGGCTATAACTTCTAATTCATATCATGTAGAGACTAGTTATTATAAATTCTATAAACTCATTTCCTTAATGGAATAATACCAATATACCTCTAGACAAATACTCATCATACCCTTGAATATACCGAGATAATTTTAAAAATTTATCATTTATTAGACCCTAGTCAGTAATGGTTCTAGGATCAATGTCATCAGGATAAAAATCATTAAGAACATTGGATATAATGAATCTAAATTTTTTCTATCCAATATGAAAATCCAAGGATATTAAAAGAAAAAATATAATCTTATGATTTTCTAGCTGATGGATCAATTAGGTAACCTCATTTGAAATATTGAATCCATGGTTGTTTATCAAGACTTCATATTCAATGTCTATCTGGGCAGTTCAAGGCATTATATACTAGAATGGAACCTCATTATAACACCACAAAATTAAGTACTCTTTTAATTGAAAATTAATTTAATTTTATATTAAATTACCCCTACTGAGTAACATTAATATCATTTTATAAATTAATGATTAATTAAATATGTGTGGATGAAATCAATGATAAATAATTATTTTCAAATTGACACCCGTAATTTCCCGAAAACAAATTCAATTATTCCATGGAGTGAACATTGAAAAGAAATCATGTTACCCATCAAAAAAATCATGTAATAATTTCTGTTTTGGAAATCCATAGAGTCACATGGGTTACATTTATCAATCGAATAAATAACAAAATATATTTTCGTTTATATGATGGTTTGAAAAATATATCCATCAATCTGAAATTTCCAAGAAGGAACTGGTTTCATGTTAGTCCATGTAAATCAAAAATTTCCATGGGAAACATTATGCAAGGATTGATCTTCTTGAAATTTATAAAAACCAACCGATACTTTTCTATTGGTTGAACATGAATACTTAAAGAAGAAAAGAATATGGTTTTGGGACACTCACTCCAACATTCATTATTTAATTTATTATTGAGAAGACTTTCCATTCAAAATATGGATGTCATTCTAATATAAATATTAACAATTCCCCAATATTGTCTACAAGATCTACAAATTTCCACCCATTTAAATAATTTAAAAACAATAAAGGTAAAATGAAGGAGATCTATATAATGATCCACTAGAGTTCAATTATGTATTTTCGACCACTATATATAATCGAAGACAAGTTATTATTGGTTTGGAGGAATATAAAAAATATATATTTATTAGTGCATCAAGGATCCATAAGAAATGGGACATATATATTTTCATTCCATAAAGTTAATTAAAATGAATTCACTTGGAACTAAACATAAATTATCAGATTGAATCCAAATGTGGTTTCTAGTCATCTAATACTACCAGGCAACCATCATGGTTATAAGAAGTTAGAGAGGTGATTATCTCTTAAACATGATACAAATGTGGAAGCTCAAGTTAAAATGTTGATCAAATATCTGTTCATTTATGAAGTTCATTACCAAAATTTTCTCACCAATAATGTCCAGTAAATTGAAAGAATCAATAAATTAGAGTCTATATGAGTTTTAGGGGATCTAAATCAGTACTATCCCAAGGAAAATTTCCTAGTACATATCATGATATTTATAAATGATGTAATTGACAACATTCGGTCTCTCTCCTTCAGGGAAATGTATTGGAAAAATATATATATCAAGATTAACATTTAATATAAAGAGTCTTCCATATTTTGAGAACCTGAAGTGGTATATATCAACCAAATTAATTCCCCTTTTATTTAACAATGTTAGTGAAATTTTTATTGTTAAATGAAAAATATATCCAATATTCTCATAGGTATGTTCATGGAGTAATATTTAGTATATTTGGTGATCAAATATAAAAAATGATGGGATCGTATTTCCCATCATGAAAATGGTATCAATAATCGGAATTGGTATATATTGAATTAAAAACCCTTAATGAATATTTTTGGGGTAAAATATGAGATATTAATTATCCTCAACCAGTACTATTATTATATTGATGTATATCCTTAAATGAAGAGGGTTTTGTTGATATTAAACTCACTTAAAACATCAAATAGTTGTGAAATAATAATAGTATGTACACCTATACCATAAATTTCATGTCTGACCTCATTGTTAAGTACTTTTCATTCCACAATCAAATGATGAATGGGATTAAATATTAGTGGGATATATATTGAAAAACGTTTTTCAATATTATTGATGAATATCATATTAATATACTGGTTAAGGTGGAAAATGTGGAATGGAATTATATGATACTTTATGTGGAGACTTTGGAGTGATCATTTGGTTCCCTCATTACATTAATGAATAATGAGGGGTCGGCGAAAGAAATTTATTTTACTAAAAGATCAATGATGTATTTTGAGATTCTATATTCAAATATAACGGAAAAAATTCATTTCACTAATATTTTAAAAATAATTTTATATACTACATACAACACCATGAGATTCATCTAGCCTCTTCGCTCAATCCACTCAAATACATAGAAAATAATTTCTTCATTAATATTTTTTACATTAAAAAATATATATCACAAATTTAGGAGAATACGAAGCTCTACTAAATGTCTATGAATTATTCCAACATATACTAATGAAAAAATATAATATACATAGTTATTTGGTGCAAATGATTATGAAAATAAGTGGTTAATATAAAAATATGAATCAAGATCTAGTTACGTTAATTTATTATGTAAGAGTGATAATAAATGAATTTCTCTCATGTTAATCACTCCCTCATATCCCGCATTAACATAATTCTTAGGAAGTTTTATTATATAGTGTGTATATAACCTTTGGTGTTATAGACGAATAATATTGTTCATTCAAGTCATGAATCATATGGTGGTCTCTATATTTATTAATATTTATATAGAAAAAATAAAAAAGATCAACACACCCTATACTGGATAACATGTATTCTCATGGATCGATGATGCAATTTGATCTCTGTCTTTCTTAAGAGTGTACCTCCAAAATGAAATTTTACAAGGGATCATTTCATAAGTTCTAAATTATTTTTTCCATATATAACGAATTAATTCATGGAGTTTAAAAAAAATTCCATGCTTTTCATATATATACCAACTTCATCCATCATCCCATTGATTTATTTCACAATACTATATAATCATAGTAATTTTCCATGTGGAGATTATATTTGATGGCAGAATACACCCCATATAAATATAGGAATTTCATGTACATCCTTATTACCACCAAATTCTAACCCATGTGACATGAGGTCATATTATACAAGGATTTCATATACAATGTTATAATCATTTTAATGAAGTCTAATTTGTCACCAGATTTTGTGTCCCTTGAACAATATTGATGAACAACGACCCCAATTTCAATGTTTTCAATTTCATACAACTATATCACGAGAATAATATCAAGTTAACCAGTCAACCTTAAAACACAATGTGGAAATTTTTTATATATACACCACTAAAAAACTCATTCAAAAAACCAGTATAATATGGGGGAAAAGGACAGTAAATCCAATCCAGAAAAGATATAATATTATCTGCTGGATTTTGACACCATAACCCACACATCCACACATAAGACATTATATTTTATTAAATATGATACATAAAAAACCTTTCCTATCATTTATAAACATCCATCAATTCTCATTTCAATGTGAATTCAACTATATAAAGGTGAATATTCTCTAATTTGGCTGGATGAATTAGAGTATAATAATGAGAAAAGGTTAAACACAACTCAAAACCAGGAGATCCATCATAATTTATTTGAGTCAAAAATTCAAAAGAAGGTTTTTGGATTCTAATTCATTATTGGAGAATTAGTTCTGGATCAGAGAACAATGATGACTCTAGGGAAGGAAACCCATAAGATGGAAATAAAATGGGATGTATCATACACCATACATAATGTTTACTCCAACAGAGCCTATTTATTAGCAACATTGGATAGGGATATTTACATAAATGTATGTATACTAAAGAATTAAATCATATAAATTCTGATGGGGTTCACATAGTCTGTATTAAATGACCTTCAACTACATAGCATAGTCTTCTTAATATGTAAGATTAAATTACATAGAATGATGGTCCTAGAAAAATTAATTTAATATGTATGAAATAGAAATCCATGTTTCATGACTATAAACATAATAAAACATAGTCCTTATTACATGATGATAAAATTCATAACATATGGTTCTTAATTTTTAACCATAAGCTAATTAGAATGATCTATTTCAAATGAAACTAAATGGAATGATTCCCAAAAATTAAATTAAAATCTATATGGGATATTCATTATCTCCTCATGGATTGGGTTATATAGACCCAGAATTTCCATGTATTTTTTTAAATAAATGTAAATTTTACGTGTAACACCCCAAGCTTCCACGATACGCTTCTCTTTCAATAATGCAATAGCTTGCATTGTACGCAAGTTCGAGATTCTAACACACCGCGACTAATCAAAATAGCCATTATGAATAGTAATACCACTTTTTGAAATTATATTTATTTTATATTTCAAAATGGACTTCATTTTTGTATTTGGAATATCAAAATTAGCCTATGTTGATTTTTTGGTATTTTTCTGAGAACTTCCAATTTTTTATGAATAGTGAAAAATACTTAAAAACAACTTTTTTAATCAAAATTATTTATAGTGATAAATTATACTATTGAGTGGTTATAAATTGTATTAGAATATATTTTTACCATTTTATCCAATGGTGGTCATTAGAATTAATTTCACTTTGAAATTGGACATAAACAATTGTCAATCTTTTGATATATATTATTTCTTAAAAACACGCTATTTGTTGTGACATCGGGAATTAATTATAAAATTAATTAATGAAACATATATGTTTGGAATTTTTTAAAATAGACATCATTTTTGAATTCGTAATATCAATTATAGCTTAGGGTGAAATTTTGGCATTGTTCTGAAAAACTTCAATTTTTGATGAATAGTGAAACCACTATGTGGTAGTTAAAAAATGATTTCTTGTTTAAATGAAACATTACCACTTCTGTGATTTGATTTTAAAAAATCCGACATACATGGTTGTCATTAGGAAGTAAAATGTGGTTCAATGGGATTAAAATAATTTTTTGGTGAATAGTAACTTTTAAGTTTAATTAATTATGATTAAAGGTAATTAGTGAAATTTAAGATAAAAATTATATTATAAAAATATTAAAATACCTTTACACTTGTCCTACCCCTATTGGATGTGTCATGGAAGACCAAGACAATCCATGGGTCAACTTGGGGACCCCATGGAGCCACATTGGTAGGAAAATGACATAAATAACTTTTTATTTAAATTTAAAATAAAAATGTCACAAAATAAGTTGTTTTACTAAAAAAAATTTTAAAAGGGGTTATACAAGTCATATATTTTAATATAAATATTCATTATAAATATTAAAAATATTCCTACATCATTATATTTTTTTTATAATTTTCAGAAATTAATTAAATTAAATTATTTATGACACCATGATGATGCAGCGATTACCTCATTAATTAAATATTTTAATAAAATGGAAGGATAATGTAAAATATAAGAATTAAACTTGTCCAAAGCCTATTGGATGAGTATATTTCGAACCCTTATCACCTTAGCCTCGAAAAATATAAGTGTGGGACCTTTAAAATCCGAAACTCATTATATAATAAAGAAACATTTCATTACTTTCCAAGAGTGGCCCTCTTCTCCTCTTATAAAAGGCCCCCACCACTACCACCTTATTTACACCTTCCAGGCCATTTGGCTCGGCAAAACTCTACCCAAATACTCTCTCAACTTCCCTATATTACTCCTAGAAGCCTCACCTTGGGAAGAATTCTTCCCAAGGAAGCCTTTGGCTCAAATGAAAACGAGTTACTCGTTTTAAAGGTAGTGTTTTCTCTTGTGTTCTTATGTTTTATTTTTCTTCTCCAACCCCCTAAAATCTTTTTATTCATTTGTTTTGTAACAACACCAGTATCATCAATATACTAAGATGTTTTTATAAGAATTATTCGAGCTAAACTTACACACACCTACATCTAATGGTTAAAAAACATACTGTTTCTGTGGATGGCGAATTTCTGCCTCACGAAACGATGATTGTTCAACACTCATATAACACCTCTCATGGTGGCAATTATGATGACACTATTTTTATATATGATATATATTATGTTTTTGTTTTCCTTATGATTCTATATTTTTAATTTATGGCATACCGTTATGATTTCCATTATGGGTAAACGCGATAATTTCATTTTAGGAAGTGCGGACTACCGCCCCCTCAATGTGATTTGAATTGTTAAAGCCATATGAGAGATGTATAAAGGATGGAGTAAATGGTATTATATATTATATTATACTTGAATTATATTATAACTTTATATAATTATAATTTCATTCCATTAAATACGAAATAGAAATGAAAGTAGCGTTCATGCGTACGTACGACTTACCGTCTCCATGAATGGTGCATTTCATTTCTTACCTCTAAATGTTATGTAATATTATAAATGAATGTATATAATGGATATATATGATATATATGTTATCTACATTAGGAATATAATTCTTGATATAATGGATATTTCACCACATTAACAACTTGTAATTATAAGAAGGTTATTTTTGACTCAAGTACCAAAGATCGACAAAATGACCGTTATTAACTTAAATAACTACATAATGTTCATAACATGGTAATAAGTGATATAAAAGGAATAATGAACATGTAAAAGGTTCTTAAGAAAAAATAAATTAACTCTAGTTTATTATTCATGAGGTTAAGGAACGATCGAGTCAAGTCGGACACGAGGTAAGGGAACTTCTTAACCCGATTTCCATCTCCTACATTCAAATTATGTCATGATATTATTATTTCCTATCTTGTATTTATAATTTATTTATGTGTAAATATAGTGAATACACATAATAGATCTATTTTATTTTAAAAAATGTTCTTTGAAAGGGACTTCGTCTCAATCTCCTTTCATTGAGGCATATTTTGTTTTATACTCAAATTTCTTTTATACGGTGTATAAACCCCTTTGACTTTTACTTTTACTCAAAAGGAATCTTTTTATACAAAGAGTTTTTACTAAACAAAAAAAGGAATGTTTTTTTCTTACGTATGCGGTGACAACGACTTCCCCGCCGCCGTGACCATTATTTGAGTTTTGACTTCCTCTACAAGCCATAACTTTTTTTAAAATGAAAAATAAATATCAAGTTTTAGTTTTATTTTATTTTGGTATTGAAAGTGTTTTTGAAAGTGTTTTTATTATATCAATGTGTTGTATTGATATCTTGTGATTGAAATTTGGAAATGTTATGTTTCCTTTATGCATATTTTATATGATATGATTATGTTATGGTTTATGATATGTTTAAACATTTTCATATGAGGAATGAATTGGACTTAATAATTGATGGGTGGATCCCGCTATAGCTCCTCGATGCATCGACAGGTCTAATGAGACAAACTAGTGTCTTGGAACGAGGCCTTGACAAAATCTTATTTGTAGTCTTGGCACGATGCCTTGGCTACGTGGTTATAATAGTCTGGCATTATGCATTCCATCATTATGAAAGTGGTTATTGATATTTCATGTGATTATTCTACCAGTAGAATATCCATGTGAATAAGTAAATGAAATTATCTCATTTTACTTTTTCCATATTATATTGAAGTTCAAGTTTAAAAGGCTTTTGTTTTAGTCATACATTGCATTAAATGTTTATGTTTATTTATGAAAGCTTCCGCTATATTGTTATCCTTACTGATCATCTGAGCTCACCCCTTCCAATGTTTTAATTTTTCTAGGATGTGAAGAAGTATATTATGAATGACCTACAGGGATAGTATGAGGGGATATGAAGACAAGATGTTGTTGTAGTTTTGTTTTAATTTATGATGTAATGTAACATTTATGAATGTATCTAGTGTTTCTAAGGCTATTAAACTAAACGGTCTTTCAAGACTTGATCTTTTGTGATCATGCCAATGTTACGCAATAATGCACTGACTCTGGGTAACTGGGGTCAGGGTGTTACATTACGAGTCTGCGATAATTGCCGGAGCATTATTCTGAGGCCCGGAGTGCCCGGAATGAATTTCTGAAGTTTTGTTTGGGTACGTTCAGTAAACGTGTGAGAGGATTTTCCAAACTTTTGAAACGGTGCTCGGAATTGAAATCTGAGGGAACTGTTGAACTTGCAGCGCTGATATTTTCTTAAGAAGACTTTCACCTCAACTGTTGTTGGTCGAGGGTGGATGTTAGTTTTTGGGTTTTTCGTGAATAGATAAAATAAAAATAAAGTGGTTTAGATTTTATTATTATTTTATTTTTTAAAACCTCCATGTGGATGTTGAGAAGTGGGGACCACCAGATCCTAACATCCCATGAGAGGTTATAGTGGTGGGGTCCACCAGAGGTCTAAACCTCTTCAACCCCTAATTAATGTGGAGGATCCTCTTGAGATTCCTCCAAATTAATTTTTCCAACCCTCATTAATTAATTGTACAAACCCTCCCCCACTTAATTATGTTAAGTAATTAATTAACCCAGTTTGAATTTTATTCCAACAGAAATAATAGATCTCATAATCAATTATTTTGGGGGCTATCATTTCATTTTGGTGGAATTGGGGAGAGGAAGAGCTCTTGGAGAAAGAACGCCAATGAAGAACTTCTTCTTCGAAAGAAGAACTTCTTCTCCGAACGAAGAATGCCCGCCTTGACATTGACCTTCTACCACAAGACATCCTCCATTAGTGTACATCTTCAAGAATGAAGAATCACCTCCATCGAAGGACGTTAATCCGACGAATGAGCTTGGGATCAGAGGCATGTGACGGGAACGATGAACGTCGACAACTGTGACTTATCTTTTCGTCATCAAACAAAAGAGGAAGGGGTTTATTTATATTGTTTATCACATCACATCTACACCCCTTCTATTTCTTTTATGAGTTGGGAACAATAATTGTGGGAGGATGGGATGTGACATTCATGTTCATGTTCTTGATGTGCCATATGCTACCACCCTAACGCGGAGGCTATGGGCCAAACCAACAAGGACCGACCCTTCCAAAAATCTTGTGGTGTTATTTTCGATGGAGTAAGGAGGCAACCATCCATGGTTGGGGCACGAGAACGGTGACTGGCACCACCTATGGCTCCGACGAAGGTGATATCGCAATGACGCCACCCCCGCGTCCACCACCGCCACCCCACGTCCTCCGCGCCAACCGCGGCCACCGCCTCTACCTTGCAGCCTCGCGACCTTCGTGCAGACCGCAACCACCACTATCGTCCATGGCTCTACGCCACCACACATCCGAGGTGCCGCCCCATGGCCGAACGGCTCTCGCACGGCCGGACCGCTGCCTCGCGGCCGGACCGCCGCCACAGCACGGCTGGACCGCCGCCCCGCAGCCGGACCGCCGCCTAGGGGCCGGACCGCCGCCCGGCTGCCAGACGGCCGCCCCGCATCCTCGATGCTAGCCACAGCTCTTTTCATCCCCTCGTGTCCTGCTGGGCCATACCCAATGGGTCAGACCATACCCGAGCCCACTACGACCCATTTACATTCTTTTGGCCATAACTTTGGCACCATACGTCCATTTGACAAACCGTCAGTGGTGCTAGAAATCATGGAGTGAGACCGTCCCTTTGAGTATAACCCACTAGAGTTTGGGATTGATATGGGGTACGATGAGGATGAATCAAGCACAAATCCAACTGGCCCCCCTAGACAAAAAGGCTAAAAACTCACAGACCGGGCGTCTGATTGACACACAGTCTGTTACGTTGATACTTCTATGGCATGGTGGACCTTTGAGATACTTATTTGTGGGAATTAGTGAATATTGGAGTTTATACCAGTGGATTCTAGAGTAGGTCCTCTCAGAGATGAGCGGGTATAGTGCAGGAACCCAGTGGTTGGCTGAGACTTGACGACTGCTGATAGTTTCGACTCGGAGTGACTTGACAAGCCCTGTGAGAAGCACCTTGGTGATGTGGTAGACCCATGGTAGGGAGTGACTTGGTGACGCTGCAGACCCAAGGTACTCGATAGGGGGAGTACCTTAACATACCATGAGGGGGAGCATCTTGGTTATGCGGAAGACCTACGGTGGGGAGCACCTTGGTGACGCGGCAGACCCACGGTACTCGACAGGAGGAGTACCTCAATAGTCCAAGGATAGTGGGAAGCACCTCTGTGTGACATGTAAGGCCCACTATACTTGATAGAGGAGGAGTTCTCCAGCAGTTGAGGTGTTCGATATTGTGATAGGTAATGTAACTTGATACAAACCCTAGATTATACCTTGGTGTGATTTGAGTCAGTACTTTTTTTCTTTCATCATGACTGAGATGGATTATTTGATAACATAGGTATATGTATGGGGATATACCTAAGTAAGGTTATCTTTTGATTTCATACGTTTTTATTTATCCTTGATGGATTTTGTGAGACCTAGTAGGTCTCGGGGTCCCTAATGAGTATCGTTATACTCACCCCTGCACGGGCTAATCCCACACCTTGTTGTGTTGGATGAAGGTGACAGACAGAGCAGAATGAGGTTGAGAGTACCAAGACTGCACGGTACCTGAAGTTGGACAATACGGTGTGTCGGTACGTAGAGGAGATGGGTGGAAGTGGAGTGATGTGGAGGAGATATGTACCTACCCTTCAGGTAGGAACCTCGGAGGAAGACCCAGCAACCGACTTTCCCTTTTCATCAGTTGTATTGTATCATAGTTGTACTTTTACTTTGCAGTTGGTATTTTATTTTGGCCCCTTTTACTTACTGAACTCACACTGTTTACAGTTCAGTTTACTTGTGTTCCTATCTTACCGTGATCTTGGTTATGTGAGGTTACATGTTATAAATTCAATTCCATCCCATTTTTAGGGAAAACACCTTTCGGTGCTAGTCTCCAGTACCTGGCCTATGGAAGGCAGGCCTGGGGTAGTCACGACACGGGCCCCGGGGGACGGGTCATGACATGGGTGGTTTTGTACACATTAACCATCCCTGATGTTATGATCCATTTAATACATGACAAGAAATATCCTTAACAGAACTACGGGTGGTATAATTTTGGATACATAAAAACATGAAGTGACACATTGAACTTGTATCCCCAGACTTTCAGAAACATCAATTTCCCAACATAGTTCTACTCTATTATTGAAAATATGTTCACAGAATGTTTTCTCCCTTCTTTGACTAAGAAAAAATCACTTTTCATTTTACCCTATTGCAATGTAGTTAGATCTAGATATAAAATTTCCTTTGATATCTAAATATGGAATTATTCATGTTATTGTAGGATACATAGTGTTGTAAAGATTCCATTTACATGGATTAACCAAAAATCCAATCATCATAAAACCATAGTACATAATTGGATTTTTTCCTATCATTCTACTTCTTGTATCTAAATTTACCTTTTTTAGGATGAGGCATTCATTATTTTCATTTTACATGATTCTAATCTATGTAGAGGGTAATTTATTGGAATGTTGATTGCCTTATCTTAGAACAACATTTCAGCGGATTTATATCACTTCAGTATACATAATTCAACATAATGATCACCAAAAAGTTCAATCCTCATGCTCCACTAACTCTAGTCAGAGTTCATAGTATTACCTTTCAATTTTGGTTGATCATAATACTATATCCCCATCATAGAGGAATTATTATTCACATTCTAAAAAATATATATAACTTCTAGATACTCTTATATAAAAAATATGTGTGGAATTAATCTTGTTACTTAAGGATATATAGTATTATATGGATTTTTTATATTGGGACCAATCTTAAATTTCATTAAATTTCATCTCCATATCACAGTGTGTGGTTCTCCTCATTAAAGATTGGTATTTCTATATTAGAACATATTTTAGAATTATCTGGTCAACGATAAAAACCATATGTGTTATCCCCCCCATATTTTAATGTTAGTGGCCATATTCTATAATAAAAAGGACACACAAAGTCTCTTTAGGATGAAAACCCAATAATAATATCCTGAAAAAGGTTGAAATTGATTAAGAAAAAATGTAGCCAAATATGGAGAAATAAAAAATCATTTGGATCCCACCAAACAACCATTTGAAAGGTAAGGATATTTTCATTAGACCAAATCATATAGTAAAAAGTATAATCAGAGATTCCTTTCCTATAATGTGTGATTAATCTATTCCATGGAAATATGTATACTCAATAATGGAATATCTATTCACATGGAGACAATGGTCCCATTAAGGTGGACATATACTGAATCCCTCATATTTTATTTCCCTTCACTCAAATAGTTTTTTCTACGAAAAGTATCATAATCATTACGGTCATTATACCCTTATTGAGCATTACCTTCCTTTGTAAAACCTACATCATTCCTTATGAATTGGAATAACCATGAACTGTTCATGTCTATAGGTAGTGAGTACATTAGGATCCAAAAGAACAAAAATTCTTTTTAATGATATCTTTAGTTCTATATTTGGAACATCCATCCAAAGTTATGTTTTTATCATTAGGATAAGGTCCACTAACTCTATGTTCTCTTACAACATTATAATGTAATTCATCATTCAAATTTCAGCTATTGGCTGTCATTAAATCGATTAATCTATCCTATCATTTATATATTCAAATGTAAAAAATTATGATATTCACATCCCATAATCCATCTATTCATGTGGATTATGATATATTTATTGTTATATTCTTCTACATCATAACCATTTTAAAATCAAGAATATGAAATACTATGCTTGTACTATCTTTCATATATGGTCATCCATCATCAATGGGGAGTAAATTTCTAGGAAGAGAGACACTTCTATTGGAATCTATACAATAACTAAATATATCATGATTTATATTATTTTAATATATATAGTTACACCCTTATTTATAATCATATGTCCATAAAATAATATTTTCCTTATTCCACCATTTGGTAACGATTCTACTTATCTATTTTCTTATAATATCCAATGGCTTAACACTAAGATAAACATTTATATTTCTCTGGATCCTAAGAAAAATCTCCAAAAATACCATACAAATATATCATTGTTTCTCAAAATTCATAAATATATAAAATATATATCTCTTTTAGATGACATTAAACTTTTTAATAGATGGCCTACCCTACAGTTCCATAAAATTAAATATAGACACCCATCCTATATGACATGACATTCCCTAAACGAGAGGTAGATCCATGGAAGGGATCATTATATGTGCTTTCTTAAAAAAATGAAAAATTTACCTTTTTGTATGTACTATTTCCTCATGTTCAGGTCTCCGATGGTCACATCTAGATTCCTACCATTTATATACACCAAATCACTACCATGAGTGCTTCACTAGAGCCTATTCTATTTTAAATTATGTAATAGAATATTTAATTCACTATTTATGTTCTACATGTTTATTGATTAATATTGATAAAAAAGTTATTAATGAATGATTTTAAACTATTGGTATTGAGTGAATTCTAATCCATACAAAAACCTCACCATGGTGGTGATATTTATTCCACTTTTCCAGCCTCCAAACAAGATGCATTTTTTCCTCCAAAGGTGTTAGTCCTATAAACCTATGTTTACTTAATATAATTTTCATAGAAACCTTTATTAATATAACAATACATAGTTATCTTTAATATATGTTTTCCACCACATAAATTCTAGACTCAAATAATTCAGTTTATGATTCACATCAAATTTAATCCTTATTAAAAAGATGTTATGGTGAACCTAGATCTTGATATCCATTTGGGTTTTCACACCCTCTCATCATTTATCAGAGCAGTATAAACATAAATTATGTTAAAAAATTTTATTGATTTTTTTATTTGTAGATATATTCCTCCATTTACATTGGGTCAACCAATCATCTATATCATCCACATAACAACACCCTTCACTTCACATTTTATGGTATGTGAACTTTAACCCCATAAACTATCTCTTTTGAGAACAATGACTCTAAAATGTGTTCCCCCATGTGGTTTTATACATTGGGTTTTTCGGATTCCATTCCTGTTTGTTCTACATTTCCTTTTACACTAGGTATACTAGCATATATGTTTGTTCAATTTTTTAACCTTATACATTATCCCTCATTGGTCTTATATTCAGATCCTTCAATTTCCCCGGGAAATAATAATGAATATCATGATATTGAAAACCCATAAAGGAAATTATAAGAAAAATTATAGCCATTGATCACTAGGAATTCACATCACATGGTCTCAGAAAATCATTTATAATTTAAAAAGGTAAAAAGGTATAAATTTTTTTTGGATGAAAATCTAAAAAGGGAATATTGATAAAAAGTTGTATTGGGTTGGGAAAAAATCCCTCAAGGTAACATTGCATCATTTTTGGGTTGATTCTGTTTGTCGACAGAGTAGGTTTCCATGGTGAATTGTCAAGTTATAGATATTTTGTAGAAAATACATGCTGAAAAAGAACCATGAAAAAGGAATGAATGATTTGGAGGTGGTATAAAAGAACAGATACAAGGTGGTGCCGTTTTCTAGTGTTTGCCAAATTTTTGGGGTCCAAAATTTGGAGTTTGGTGAGCATCATGAAAATAGAATTTCCTTGAAGATCTAATTTAAATATGGAAAAGGTATGAGTTTAGCAAAGATAGGCTTCATGGATTGGATTTCACAAAGAACAGAATAATGTTGACGGTGATGCTTTGCGATTACGACAAGCTTTGTGAACGGTAATGTTGAAGAGCATTGCAGCGGTGAAGGTCATTGCGAGTGGAGATTTGTGGCGTGCGAGTGGATATTCGCAGTGAATGCGTGAAGTAAATAATGGAATGCTCTGTGATTATGATGAGCTCCATGATTGAAAATTTATCGTGGTGCTTTGCGATTTTGAGAGAATTTCAGCGGGAACGTCATAGCTTCTCTATTTGAGATGACGCGAAGTTGACTTCACACGGAACGTTCAAGCATTGGTGGAATTGACTATAAATAGACCACAACCCCCTTGGGGGAAGAAGAAGAGAAAGAGAGAGTTTTCAAAGAAAATAATTTGCTCTTGGCTCGCGAAGGTGGTTCACGAAGGTAGTGTGCTTCACGAAGGAAGAGCTTTGTGGCGGCTAATTTAGCTCCACGAATGTTGTGAGCTTCGAGTTGGATCAGTGGGCTTTATGAGGGAAGTTTCTCTACAAAAACTTGAGCTTCGCGAGAGTACTTCACGAAATGGTAGGATATTCACGAAGGATTGTTGGAGCATCATGAAATTGGGAGCTTCGTGACGATGGGTGCTTTACGAAGGTGTTTCCAAAGTGAGTTGCTTGGTGTTCATGGGAAAAGGGGTATTCATCAGTGGATGAAATTTGAACATCAATAGAGCATCTACGTATAGTGGAGGATGCATTCTTTATTGGTAATGAAGAGACCTACAGGTCTATAAACTGTGAGTAGACTTTCTGAAAAAGCAGTGAGCTCACTTTAGTTGAGAGAGTAGTGAGTTCTCAAATTGTGAGTGGTTGAAAACCTGGAGGGATAGTGATTCCGCTTCGAACTTATAAACAACAGTGCGCTTATAGTGGAATTGGTACATTGGAACACTGCCGATGTATGCTCCTTGTACGTAACCCATTGAGGGTGAACCAAGTAAAAATCGATGTGTCCTCTGCATGCTTTAAGGTTTGTTCATACTCTACATCAGGAAGGAGAGAGAAGAGGGTTTTTTCTTACAGCAAAACAAGATCAAAAGGGGAAGTCATTTTAATCTGGCATGCCCTGATTCACCCCCCTCTCAGGGTATCTAGCATAGTGGACCTAACATGTTGTGATCCAAAAATCCGTTCAGATCAATTGATTTGGAAATTTTTTTTGTAGTTGTAAAAAAGATATAGAACTTATAGGGTTCACATCATGACCCAAAAAAAATCCTTTCACACATTGTTGGTCATCCTAGGAAAATGGTTGATAACCTCAATTTTATTTTGAAGCATTTTTAAATGATTTTTGAAAACTACATGAAATTTTTTAATTTCTCGGTACGAGAGCCCTTTTGAAAAATTTTATCATCATTCCATAGTCACGTTTCACATTATTCATGGTGCTGAGTCATATGATTTTCTCGTATATGAGTAGACTAATTATATCTTATTCTTATGATATATGTGCCACTATATTAGTCCCATATATATCTTTCTAAGTGTAATAGTTCATAAGGATTTCCTCGAAATGATCCAAACATGGCATATTGTGATGAAATGCATGGAATTATATTCAACCTTCCTATATTTGTCCATGATTTCATGTATAGGGGGAAATAAAAACATGTTATCCTTTAACAAATGAATATTCCCAATCCTATGGTGATAACTCATATGTGGCTATATTTTTCCCACATATATCATTTTGATGGTATATATTTAAAACAAGATATCCTGATATATTAATATCATTATTAGCTCATGAATTTGGATGTTCAAATTTACATGATTCATTTTCATTCAATGTTTAAGAATATTTAGGTATGTTTTTATATTTCCCTTATTATTGTTCACATATTGTCTTGAATTTATGATTGAGATAATCATAGGCTCATATCATTGAATCTTGTATGAGATAGAAAAAAATTTCATTCATTGAACAATATATGATGAATATGCATCTACTGAAGTCTCTCTTTGATTATAGAATATCAGGTATAATGATGACATATAATGTGATGGTGATTTTTATGCTACACCCTGCCAAGGATTCTACTTCCTCATTGATCACATGTTTTCAATAAAATTACATTATGATTCATCTAGTTCCATATGTTCATCTTCCTCAAAGGGAAAAGTCTTTCTACTATTGTAACAACATATATACCCCTAAATTTTGATTCATATATAATATTTTTTATCCTAAAAGGAATTAAATAACATAGTTAGATCATTGTGAGGCCATTAACCGAGGTCCTTCCATTCCAATATGTCTTACTGCTACTTAGATATCGCCTCCATATGTCGAGAAAACATGTGAAAGGAAGTAGCTTTGAGTTTCATGTAGTCCATAACTGATTTTTATTAGAAGATGCATATTCCAGATACATACCCCAGTTCTCTCTCACGAATGATTTCTTTCTTAGTAGTATAGATGATCTGATAGTTGAATCCCTCATTTCATATGTATAAGGACCCGGACTTAAAACATTACATAATCATGAATTAATATAATAATTAACATTGAGGATCTTTTCCAGTTTAGAGTTTTAGAGAATTAGGACATAACTATTACATCTCAATGATTACAAAGTAGACACATCTACTCAGATACCATTTTTCTAACAAAATAAAAACTCTTGAACAAAAGTGTCATGTCTAGTTCCATGTTTTAGATAGCATGAAATTTACTTGATCCCATCCTTGACCCTATTAAACTTTATGTCCTGTGAAAAACATTTCAAAAACTTGGGATGAGCATAAAATGATCAGTAAGGGTTATAACATAATGAAAGGATACATTAACCCATTAAAAATACAAACCAATGAAACCATAGTTTTCAATCACAAAATACATTCTGAAATCATAATATATATGAATAAAACATAGTAATCACAATTCATAAAAGTAACTTAAGGAATAGATAACATACTTACATTGTAGCTATCACAACTACATAGGGAGTCACATTTGGAATACCCATCATAGTATATTCCCAAAATCTCTTAAGAGAAACATTAACGTTTACCTCCATCACATTACCCAATGCATTGGAGAGCTATCTCGGGCTCACTCGCACTAGGTTTATCACAGAACCACCCATATACGCAATAATGGCCAAAAACCATAACATAATCATAACATATAACTTAAGCGTAAAGGAAAGATAAAGTTCCCACATTGCAATAACAATATAAAATTTTATCATATTGAAATAATAAATCCATTCAAAAAAAATTTCAATACCAAAATATGTAAAAGGATTATATGGTATTTATTTTTCTTTTTAAAACATTACGGCTTGTTAAGGAAGCCATAGATCCAATAATACTGGCGGTGGTGGAAAAGGTCATTGTCACCGCTTACGTTAAAAAAGAAGCATTCTTTTTTTTTTTGTCATTTTAGTAAAATGTTTTGTAGAGAAAAGATTCCATTTGAATGAAATAAAAATTAAAATGGTTTTTATACACCGTATAAAATAAAGTCATGTAGAAATCAAAATATGCCGTAATGAAAGGAGATTGAGATGAAATCCTATACAAAGATGGTATCCTTAGATTAAGGATAAATCAATTACATAATTATGTGTGAGAACTATAAATACACCCAATATAAATGGATATTAAGTGTAAAACAATCAGAGGTCATTTACACATATTCATAGTACGACATAATCAATAAGTAGAGGTTTAACCGAAAGAATTGAAATTGGGTTAGGAAGTTCCCTTACAGAACGTCGATACCCTAACGACATCACATTAAAATTCAAAAAATGAGTTGATGAGATATAAAAAGGGTATCTAATCACTTGGAAATAAAATTTACAGCAATAAGGATATATAAAAACATATCCCAATATTAAGAAGATTTAAATTAAAAGACCTAACAAAAATAAGCCTTTTAAAAGGAGGAGGGTGAAAGGTTCCCTTACCGATTTCGGTAACTTTCGAAACGTATACCCCCTGAAAGAAGGACTATACAATGTTGATGTAAATACACATAAACGAATGTATATTACACAAAGAGTATAATAATGATCAGTACATACACCACTCAAAGGAGATAGTGACAAATATACCATGAATCTCACGGGAATAAATAGTGAGATAAAAACCCATTACCTCGTTGTGATAAATCGAGTCATATGACCAAAAGATAATAAGAACCAAATTAATCACATAATAACATTAATAGAAATAGTATCATGATAATATATATCAAATTTAATTACACAATACACCAAATGAAATAAATAATTGGTGAACAATGGAAATTTCACGGAATTAAAAGTGAGATAAGCTATCCCCTTACCTCAAGTCCGACTTGTCTTGTTCGTTTATTTATATTCCTGAATAAAAAACCTTGGTCAATTTATAATTGATTAATTAAATTTTTTAATGTTTATTATTCAATTCATATCACATATTATCATGTTATAATAATTAGTTAATTATGTGAGTTCATATCATACATTTTGTTGATGTTTGGTACATAAGTCAACAATGAACTTGTTTGAAGAGAATTGTCCATGTAGTTATAAGTACATCATCTATGGAATGGTGTTCATGATTTAAATATCATATATACCCAGTATATATGTATTCAATAATATGCCATAATGTTTGGAGATAAGAAATGAAATGTACCATTCATGGAGACGGTAGGCCATACGTACGCATGAACGCTACTTTCATTTTTTTGTCATATTAATGGAATTTAAAACTAAATTAGATATATATATTATAATTCCAGTATAATATATATGTTATATAGGTAAAATATGTTCATTAAATACATTATTTATAAATTCTATGTTTGGCATGAATGAGTCACATCACTTGAGGGGGCGGTTGTCCACACTTCCTCATATGAAATTATCGCATTTTCACAACATCAAAAGCATAAAGGTATATTTTAAATATAAAATACAGAAAAATTTATAAGAAATAAATATAATATATATCATATATAAATATAGTGACATCTTAATGGCCACCATGAGAGGTGTTAAAAGAAGATTGAACAATCATCGTTTCGTGAGGCAGTAATTCGCCACCCATAGAAACAGTATGTTCTTTAACCATTAGATGGAGGATTGTGTAAGTTTAGGTATAATCATTATCATAACAAAATCCTAGTATATTGAGGATAATTTTGTTTTTATGGGATCAAATAATAAGAAGATAGTGTTGAGTGAAGATGGAAAAATAAAAGAAAGAAACTCAAGAGAAGACATTACCTCTAAATCGGGTTACTCTTTTGGATTTGAGCCAAAGGATTCCTTAGAAGTACTTCTTCCCAAAGTGAGGATTCTAGGAGTAATAGTGGGATGTGTAGAGATAATATTAGTAGATGTTGGACTAGCCAAGGGCTTGAGAGGTGTGGGTAAGTTGGTAGAGGTGGGGGCCTTTTATAAGAGGGGGGAGGGTCACTTTTGGAAAGTCTTGAAATGTTACTTTATTATAAAATGGTTTTCGGATTTTAAAGGTCCCACAATGATATATTTCGAGGATAAGGTGATAAGGGTTAGAAATAAACAAATAAAATAGGTTTTTGATAAGTGTAAGTTTTATATTTTACCTTATCTTTTCATTTTATTTAAATCATTCATTAATGAGGTAATCACGACATCATCATGGTGTCATAAATAAATTTATATATTCAATGTCTGAAAATTATAATCAAAATAACATGATGTAGGAACTATTTTTAGCTTTCCAATTACTATTTATATTCTAATATATCATTTATGTAAACAAAATTAATTTTTTTTACTTAGGTGTTACATAGTTTGGTTATATATTTTCCTTTCTTTAAAAAATAATATGGTAAAAGGTCACTGTCACACAAAAGTGATTACATGGGGTCCCTATGTTGGAAGAAGGAATCCCACGGTTGTCCATGACACAAAAAAAGGATTTGGACACGTTTTGGGGTCATTTTATATTTTTATGATATTATTTTATTACCCTTAAATACTCGATTACAAATTAATCATGATAATTATAGATAATTGTCGTCGTTACTATTCATAATGTCCAAAAACAAAATAGTGTTAATTACATAATTTGTAACATATGATTACAAATACGAAATCCATTTTACCAAATTCCAAACACAGAAATTTCAGTAATTAATTTAAAAATAAATCTCGTTGTCACAACCAAAGACAAGTTTTTAAGAAGTAAAATTTATCAAAAGATTGACTTGTTTTTACATCCAATTGAAAAGTGAAATTACTTCCAATGAACAAAGTTTTATTAATGGATAAAAACATAATTAAATTAAACTTTAAAACCAACTAAAATAATAATCTAACTATATAATTAAATTAGATGAAAAAGCTATTTTGAAGTAAAATGCAGTATTTTTCACTATAAATTAAAAATGAACATTTGTCAGAAAAATAAAAAATTTTTATCCAAAGTAAATATGACATTACCAATTCAAAAATGATATCCATTTTACCAAATTCAAAACATATAAGTTTCATTAATTAATTTTATAATTAATTCCGGCTGTCAAAACAAATAGCGTGTTTTTAAGAAACAATATCTATCAAAATATTGACACTTGCTTATGTCCAATTTCATATTGAAATTAATTCCAATGACCACAATTGAATTAAATGGTAAAAATATATTATAATTAACCTTTAAAACCAATTAAAGAGATAATACTACCATATAAAATAATTACATTAAAAGTAGGTTTTGAATTAAAATACATCATTTTTCACTATTTATAAAAAAATAAACTTTATCAGTAAAATAACAAAAATTTATTCAAAGTAAATTATGATGTCCCGATTCTAAAGAAGGATTTTATTTTTTCAAATATAACATATAAAATTTTCAAATAGTGTATTTAAAAGGGTTCTCCATCAAAAGGCGGTTAATCGACCTTTTAAAGAATATTAGAATATTTATTCTTAAAATTGGATTCATTTGCATTTTAAGCCTATATAATTAATTGGGTAATTGTTAAAATATTTAAAAAACATATATAATCATTTTTTAGTTAGTATATTCATTCCCGTCATTATAATGGCTAGGTGTTATCTACCATTTAAAATAATATTATTATATTATTAGTGTGAAACGTAAGATTTCAAAGAAACTCATTGTTGCGTATTGGGTATGCCATCGAACATAGTATTACCTTTAAAGTATTATTAATATTTTACTCAAAAATATTAATAAATATGAAAATGTCATATTCTTAATTTACCTGGGATGTTACAATATGTGTCTGCACATATAATAAAGCCTATGAGATGTGTTATATGGATTCTATATGGGATATCAAGAGATCGTCCTCTATGTTTTAATCCATAGAATATTCCTTGAAGTGCATCACGAATTAAAAGATAATAGGTCTATTTAGATCTAGTCCTAAAAACAGAAATTTATTCCAGGACCCTCTCATAGAAAGAGGTATTATTTTAATCACCCTTTATGTTAAAGTGAATTGGAATGCCTTTGATCTATGTGTAATCCAGTTTATGAAATGTTTCGATGGTATGCTCTATGAAAATTTCATTCAATTGCACCAACACTAATATATGTTGCTTGGGTTTTACATACATAAATAACTGAATGATTATTTGAATAAAAATAATTATAGTTACTTACCTACTCCTTCAATAGTATTTTGTCCCTCAATTTCTAATAACACCTCTGACAGTGAAACATGGAATTATTCCCTAGAAGATGACTCTCCATCCTACATGATTCAGATTTTGTTCTTCAATTCCATCCCATCATTAAGATTTATATAAAAATCATATAATATTAATGATTCATGATATGGTATTAGATCATGAACTATGACCATGATGTGCATCTCATCAATTTTTTGGGAAAGGATATTTTATTGGGGGGAAAATTCGGAGGTCCTCTCTTGGTACAATTTGATAATGTTCAATGTGCCTACAATTTCCAATTTTTAGTTCGTTTAATGATGTTCCCAAACTATTGAGTTATTCTTGTACAGATGTGTATGGATCATCATAGCTACATTTTCTCAAAATACAGATTTTTAGATATAGGAATATAAATCATCATTCCCTGTAGAAAAATAATTAGGAATGTGACAACAATAAAATCTTACAAGCATCAAGGTCATTTTCAGTAGTCACTAAATTCATCTAGGGAGTGGAATACATATATCACTCACAAAATGACCATCCACTATGGTCATAAAATGAATAAGAAAGAAAATAAAATGTATGAAATACGAATTTATTAGAGTAACTCTAAATATGTTAATTATAATTAGTAGATATTCTTGACCCTAGTAATCCTCTTATATAAGTGTATCTTAGGATAATTGATGTCATGGTCAACCCAACTAATGAATATACTCGTTATTTACTTGTGGGAGAGTGACTCCCAAGAAACTGTATATCTCCTTCCAAGAATTTCTCATTAGGTTTCCTATTAATGAAAAATTATTATATAACTATAGGTAGTATATTATTAGTATCTTGTTAAGGGTATTGGGAAATAGTTGTAGACTATCTTATTTAACCATTAATTCTTGATCATGGGTAGAAGGATTTCTAGCATCACCCTCATGAAGAAATGTCCTGAAGCTAAGAGGTTGGAGAATGGATTCAGACCCTCAAAATCCAAAATCATACTTTAGAAATATTAGAGTTCTTGTTCATTCGGTTTGTCCATTACCATGTCAATTCTAATTGGGATTATATTGATGGTATACTATAAAGTCTCTACGATTCCTAGAACTAGATGAGTTCACTATAATAAATTCAATGTTAAAAATATTAGGGGTATCATGAAAATTGAAAACACTATTCATTTGAGGATATTCAAAATCAATATTTAGGTTTTTTGAACACATCCCACTCCTCATCATTGGACTTAATATTTAACCCTTTAATGGTTATTTATTTCACCAAATACTAAACCAATATTATAATTCTAATAATGTTATAAGTGGAAAATATATTATTCTAAAACTCTATTTGGTAATTTATAGACTTTGTGGGATAAATATCATTAATGATGTTTTAGGTTCTTTTAAGAAAACAAATTGGGGAATATAGACACCGACCTAGAGGTCTCTCTATAAACCAACTAAATCTTGGGCCAATGGCCACCCCAACTAAAACTGAATGAATTTTCATAACATGTGGTTCTGAGAGGTAACACCCAACCCTCATATAGGTCTTAAATAAGCCTCATGATAAAATTAATTCAACTTATTCCCAGTCCTGTAATCATTTTCATGGACATAACCTCATGGTATTTAGTTGGAACATAATCAATCCAACTTAGGATGTGATGTCTCTTCAATGTGATATTGTCATGAGTCTTATCGATCATTTTCATTCAAATACATTTGAAACTCAGAAGTTATTTCCACCATACAAGAAAAAATAATATCCAACATTCACTACTCATGGTGTTGAACAAAATTGACCCTTGTAATTACACCCAGAAGCATCCCATAAGGTTATGATAACACCCATGTAATGGAATATCTATGTTCCTTCCTGAGGAATGTGTCTATGGAAGGAAAATGGTTCTAATCCTAGGTGGTCTCATGGGCCATTACGACCAATAATAAGTGTGATACCAAGAGATAATTCCCAATCGTTAATTATTTAAAGGGACTGAAACATTGTTTTTCATGAATTTAAAATTTTGATCATTTCTTTTTATTTATTAATCCTTATTGATTTCTACAAAATTTACCAATGGGAGATAGACATTTTCTATCATCACAATCTTATGTGAATGTTTTGAGTATTATCTCCAAATATTTTCAATAATTTCATAGGATTCTAGACTAATAAATGATAGAAAATAAAATCCTATATATAATAAACAAATATTCATTTCCTCATCATTATTCAATGATATGGGTTAGATAGTAGATAGGATATATTTTAATGACCATAATTTAAAACTCATAATATAAACATCCATATAGAGATCATATGTGTTGAATTTAACTTCTATATATCCCCACATAACATAAAATATCACTAATATATTTAATGAGAGCTTCTAATTTTGAAATATTACTAATACTGGTGGGTCTTTTTGATAATTGTTACTGTTATTTCCATGAATCACCGTATACCACTTTCGCCACCAATACAAAAGTACTTATCCAGACACTATTATGAGAGTTATGAATATGATAATGATTCCCACTCAGTCACATGGTATAGAAAATAGATAGACAAGTTTATGTAGGGATTATAGAGGTAATTTAATAGCCCCACTCATTATACTAGACACACTATAATTTTATCCAATGCACTCCTGAAATTCCCATTTTTTTAACATTTTTTTGAACCATGTTGAACACTGTTTGGTAATCCTATAACCACATTGATTAAATAAATGGTCATTTATTCAAATATAATTTATGTCGATGAATAGGGTTGCTTACCTAGAACACTAAAAATATCTCATATCATTTCTGAAGGTAGTGAAGGAATTCACCCGAGATCCTCTTATGCATCCTTTAAAGGGATGAAATCTCACACATAGAACCAAGTATAGGTTCCGAATGTCCTTAAACACATCAGATAAACTAATTTCTAAATCCTCAGGTCTTAGGTGTAATTTTTTTTATATGTGGGATATAGTGGATCACAAACCTCATGATGAGATCATATTTATGATGTAAATGAATTTTAGTTTTTCAATAAAACTAATAGAATTCCACTACCCTCTTTGATTTTTGAACATTGAAAATATTTATATGATATAATAATACAACATCCATTTTATATCGACGTTGCCTCTAGGATTTAGGTCCCAATTTTTTATCTATCATTGAAGTTGGTACTTGGATAATTAATAACAGATTATGGAGTAAAATGAATTTTGGACTCCAATATCTATGAATGGATATATGGGAAGGTATTAGTGTGATACATTATTTATACTAGGGTGATATCATCCTCATTGACATATGTTCCATTAGATGATATGACAATACTCCCCATATTTGTGTACATTATGAAGCAAGTGATGAATAAGTTATCATCCAAAATTAACCAACACCTTTCATAATCTCGTGGCCATACAATAGAATAATAATAAAAGAACATATATCCTTGATGGTTTATTCAAATGACTTGTTCAAGTTATGAAATGTGTGTCTTACACCGACTAGTGTAATCTTGTTCAACGAACTAAATCATTATGTTAAGGAATGTGGTAGATTGAGAGTAAAAATAATGATTGAAGATATGTATATTATTTTATTATAAAAGAGAAATCAATAATATTATACAAAATGATAAATGAGAGAGAGTGAAAAACATAGGCCTCTATAATGAACATGTTAAGTAAGAAAAATGTTGAAAAAATTGAAATTGCATATTTTTTACTAGGAAAATTTGTGTAGTTGAATTTTCCAAGACTACCTTTCCAAACATCCTCATCTTGTTTGTGCTTCCCATCTAAGGGATTCGTACCAATTAGAGATAACATAAGTGAATGTATAATGTTTTATCATGGTAATGATATAGAAAGGAATAAAATCATTCACCCACCTTGAATAGAAAATACAAAATTAGAGAAAAGATAATTCATAGATTATGGTTTCACTAAATTTAAAAATATTCATATTTTTTATGTGATACCTCACTATTTATAAAGGGGTGTACATGTATCATTAACATGATCTCACATGCATCACACGCCAAGATACTAGTGAAAAAAAAGATATTAGAGTAACCATATTATGTTCCCCAACCAAAAAACCAAGAACACATTATATTATCAAGGATATATTCATTTTAATGAATCAGTCACCTCATAAAATTATCCTCATTATTTCAATTAGATTTGATTTTGATTGGGTGGTGGGGTGGGGAATTTTTTAGTGATTCCTTTTTATAAGGATTCCTAATATGGTAAAAAAATCCAATGATGCTAGTGGTGAATGGATCTCAACTCCATCACATTCCCAGAACAATTTACCGGTGTCCCATTTAGATTCTCATTTTAAAACCTAGGATAATTTTATATTTTCAATTTATACTCCCTAGTTTTCAAACACACACTTTTTCATTTTCAAAGCCAAATTGTGTAAAGCACCCATCCACTAAGGATCTAGAAATGGTTATGCACCAATCAACATTCCCTATATGCCCTTTCCAATATGTAATCTCCAAATAACAATTTTTTTGGAGGAGTAAAAAGAGATACATGGTGGATGGAATAAGACACCTTAATTATTATCATTCATTTTTATCTTTTTATATTGAATTACTATCTAAAAACGTACGAATAAAAATCGATGATAAGAATAACTTTGTTTTCAAAAGATATGAAAACATAAAAATTAGTTAATGATTTTTTCAACTGTGTTCCATATGGAATAAAATGAAAGAAACACCCTAAGGTATCACACTAGTATGCCACTATCCCAAGGTGTCATAAAAGTATTCATTACAGATCCATGTTCCCACCATATTACAGTGACCTTTAGATTTTCCTCCATAGTAGGTAAAATCATATCCTTCTAACCAAACCTAGGAGACAATTCTCCAAGGCCCAGTATATGGGATCCAATTCAACCATGTTTCATAAATGGGAACCTATTTATTGAGGCCTCATAACTATGTGTATTTTCACCCATGGACAATACTTGGGTGCCAATTCTCTATGGCTACATATCCATGTTACACTTCACTATTGTCTATATAATTGGGAAATAATTTACTTCAAGCCCCTACAAAGGGTTCCTACATATCTAAGCCTCTCCCAATGGCATCTTTCTATAAATGAAATTGTTACACACATAGGTTAACACCCTATTTATCATGTATTTCCTTGATAACAAGGGTTTATAACCTTATGATATAATGGAATCTATCCCAAGCTCAACAGACTCATATTGGTCGATCTATATAAATTACCATATTGGTCATAACATCTAGTTGGTCTTTTTCATATACTCAATGATCCAAAACCAACATAGGAATCATACTAGGTGTAATCTATAACCACATCATATGTTATAGCCTCATCCCTTGTCCACTTATTTATACATATACATGTAAGGGCCTAAAATCTAATACATGACACACGACCCACCATCACTTGAGTCTCTTACTATATTAGAAAAAAATTTTCCTCCCATGTATAAAACCAAGAACCTCCTAACTGGGTTATATTTTCTTTAATCTATTCATATATAAATTGAAATATAATTTATGAGCCCTTATTAATTCATGATATATATTCCCTATGAGGCTCTTCAACCTTAACATGATATATTCCCTTTAGGTCATGCTCCCTTAATGGGAAATATTTCCTTTTTTCCATTTTTAATCAACTATCCCAATTACATTAGTCCCTATACATCAATGTGTCATTTCCTTGTGAGAACCTCTACCTAAATATGTTATATTCCTTTTATTTTCCTCTACTAAAGTTCAATATCTTCAATATGATTCATTTCAATCTTCTCATATTTCTTTACTTATATAAATGGCTAATAAAACATGTTTCATGAATTTATAAGCCCCTCTCAGTTAATTTTTGTATCCACTCCCATTAAATAGATATTCATAATATATGATGTCAATGTACGTATATTAGTCCAAACATATAATCATGAATTAAAATATTAAAAATAAAAATTAATATATTCAAGTAAATAATGATATTTCAAATATTGGAGGATCAATAAAAAACCCCGTTCATACCATACAAATGATCCAAAAGGACCCTCATTTTCTGATAGTTTCATGATCATAAATGAATTCATAACGGTCCTTATCACACAACCATAAAAGGTGTGATTTTTTTCATTACGTATCAAAAAAGTACACTCATTATATTATACTTCATTTTTATGCAAATGTATCCATATTGATGGGACTAGTATCAACATCACAACATCTACTACCCCCTTGTTTGGTTATATATTTTAGAAAACCTAGCTATGTGGATTTAAACCAGAAGGTCACCAACTAGTAAAATGGATGGATTCAATCTATCACTTAAATTATAGTAACTGATAGTAATTCTGTTTCCATGATGGATTCACAAATGATTCTTAAATATTTAATATAGTCTTGAACTGTGAATCAATGAAATATTAGAACGAAAATCCCATCATCTTTACCAATTCAGTCTAAATTTAATGATGGTAATGTCTTAACGACATCCAAACTTATGAAATATAGTTTATAATAACATAAGAGGATAGGGAATGGGGCCATGTTGGAATTGTTGGGTTGTATTAATGTTAGAGGAAATTAAAATTTTCTCTAGAAAGAAAACATGGGAACTATTATAACAACAATAGATTGACTAATTATTTCCACTAATTGTATTTTTTAAATATTGTAGACTAATATGGGTATAATGATGGAAATTAGAATAATATAATAGTATAAGATCCATCCCGGTCACATAAATAGATTATGGTGAGGATGTCTCCCCTATTTCAATTTTATAATATAGTCAAATATATTTTGTAGATATTGGAGATTAAAATTCAAAATTAATTTAAAATTGACATATAATGTGACATTTTAAATGGTTTTATTTTGTTGTTTTTTTAATAAAAATCTTTGTTTTTAATATAAATAAAATACATAATCATGTATTTAAAATTATTAATTAAATTACACTTTGATATCATATTATACTTTAAACTTTGTTTGAATGGGTTTCAATCATTATTTTATAGAATCAATTTGAAAAGGCATAAAAGATCATATTCATGTCATAAAATTACTTTAAATTAACATATCAATCTATTAGATATTTATGGGTTTAATCAATTATTGTTCATTAAATTGAAGTTTATACCTAATTTTTTCTAATAAAACAACCAAAATTTAAGAAATTGGTTTTATTGAAGAATATAAATCAATTTTTTAATTTAAAAATTATCATAGAAAATTGAATTTCATTACAAAAAAAATATTATTAAGGTATGGTCAACTAATTTATATTAAAATCCTATAATAGACTAAGTAATGCATTAAGTACATCATTCTCATTAAATAAATTTATGGTAGTTGAGCTTATAGATTATAAGTTCTATTTAGAGATTATAAAATATACATTATATCTAATAATATAAAAACTATATATAATGTTATGTGTTTTACATAGTTCCATATTCCATGATAATCATAATGAGACCCATGTAAATGATTGAAAATAAATTTCAAGATATGTGAATGGCGATAATAATCATGGAAAATTATATCATTATATAACTTAGTCAATTATAGCCAACTGAAAAGTTATAATGAACCATTTTATAGATAGATTTCTTTGATATTTAAGAGGATATCTCAAGGGATAGTGTTTCTATCTACCCTTATTATATGTGTACACTCTATAGATAATCATTTTGTATTGTTTATACATGGTATTAGACACGCTCTCTATACCCTGTTAATTTTTTTATTCCATTACGTTTAATGACTCCACCCTAAAATATTTTGATGTTCCAAATGATCAAATAACAACTAAGGGGGAGGGTTGTATCAGTTTTTTAATTTTTATACATTTCAAAAATATATATAAACATAACTCCTACAACCTATTTATGTTTATTTCCTTATCAACTTTTAGTAAATAATCTTACAGGAAAAGGTACTAAATCATTTAATAACATAATATTTAAAAGGTTCAGCCTCAGTGTGAGAAACTACATCTTTTCCATATCCATTCTTATGGTTCATTGAAACAACTCAATAATTTCTCAGTCCCAATACTCAGTCCAATTTGGATAGATCTTATTTTCATAATATGATAATGCAAGATCTGATTTACTCAAAACAATGATGTCCAATCTTATTCTCTCAATATAATGATGCTGGATCTGATTTTTTCAATATGATAATGCTAGATCTAATTCTTTGAAATGATGGACTCAATAAGATGAACTCATTCTCAACATGTGAAACTCCAATAGGGCTAGAATGATCAATACAATTCTTCTTCAATAATATTGGAATTTTTAAATAAAATTCTACAGAACTCTTATTTTTGTGATTATGTGAAAACATGAAAACAAATGAATGATCTGAGGAAGTATTTATAAAAAAATCAAAAAATAAATGTGGGAAAAATGAAAACATTCCCCACTACCTAAAATTTCAAAACTCCCAAAATATCCCAAATTTAAAATTCCACATTGAATTATTCAATAATCCTTATATTTTTTTGATATTTACCGAAAATTGAATTTCATGTTTAACATGATCATTATGATCTGTTTCTTTCTCGGCACATTACCATCTTTTTTGTTTTCAACTCATTATAATATATTTTTTATTACCTCATTATGATATATTTATTTCTTATCTCATTAGGATGGAATTCCTCAATATTATAGATTTTCCCATTATGATGTAATTTTACATTATGATGGAATTTACCATTATGATCTAATTTACCATTATGATGGAATTACCATTATGATGGAATCCCCATTACGATGGAAATCCCATTACAAGGAATTCAACATTGTGATTGAAATCTCATTGTGAAAGAAATCCCATTATAATGAAAACTTATTACAATGTAAATCCATTTATGGTGGAATTTTTCATTCTAATGGATATTTCATTACAATGGAAATCTTATTAGGATGGAATTCCCATTATGTTGGAATTCCCATTCTGCAACTCTGGAAAAAATAATAATTATCCAACATTATTAAAATGTTATTATCATGATAGTTTTTCATGATTTTTCAGAAATTTATAACAAGAAAATCATCAACTAATTTGATTTCAGAATATATGAGAACTCTCTAACTCAAGACTTAACATTAATATTTCAAAAATCTACATCAACAATACAAATTCTTCAACCAACAACTTATATCTCAAAAAATTGATTCTTTATAGCTCGAAAAAATCATTCTTTAAAATTCAACAACTTTATTCATTCTCCGATTAAAAAAATGAATACCTCTAGTAAATAATTGTTTTGTCTCTCATTCTTTTCAATATGATGATTTTCAATGTTATGCAGATAGAAATAAATACAATAAAGTGTCTGATATACAACATCATCTACATAATTTCTTCTTTGTCTCGTTCTACTCAATAAAAAAACATAGATTTAGAAACATGTTTTCAGTAGACAACCACATTATGATGGACTTGGTATTATTTATGAATAACAAAATCAATCCTCAATAAAAAGGATAATTGTCAAAAAAAACAAAAAACTTTGTCTAAAACATTTATCACTAAGGTTATTCAGTCTCCAGATTTTTATTTGTTGAAAAACCATTTAAACAACTTTTCCATCTCTTAGAATTTTTTAGAACTAAAATTTTCTAATCAACACATGTTCTTTTTAACATTTATCAAAATATATCCTTCCTAAAAAGACAGTGTCCGGACACCACAATAATGGATAAAGTAATTTTTTTTGAAAGAATTCCATCCCTTAGTGGAATGAAAATTTTGTGTCCTTGTAATGAAAAACTCCCCCTCAAATTTATCTTTTCCTCTCACTATTATTTTTCTCTCACCCATTCCATGATAACCACAACATTAGATTAATTTGTGAAGATAAGTAAAAACATCATAACAATTGAATGTTTTTACATTATCTACCCCATTGTCAACATAATACAATGAATGATGGGGGTTCTTCTTTCAGAGGTTGAGGAAGACATGGGAGGAGGCAGAACATGAAGTTACAGCCTTAATTCCATAATCCATTATTTCAAAATTACTTTTTTAAATATATCAACAATTTGATACATTGTTGAAATGTATTCTAGAAAAACATGTTCAGTTGAACTTTTTTCTCATATATAGTAAAATTTATATGAATCTAAATTGATCTAGAATGATGAACATGATTCTTAGAAAGATCAATTACACTATGGTTATCATAATGCATCTTGAATTATTTAGATTCTATTTCTTTCAAATCATCCAACTGAACATTCATCCATGTAATTTGAGTACAACATTGAGTAGCTCCACCATATTTGTATTCATTTATGCTCAATGTTAATAAACATTGATTCTTACAATTCCAGCATACACAACATTTACCCATGAAAAATGTACCTCTTGATGTTGATAATATATCATTACAATCTCTACACCAATTAACATTAGTATGACCATGAAAATGCATCTAAATATTACTTTTTTTACAACACATGTGATTTTATTTCATTGAAATACCGCATAATCCTCTCTACTTCCATAATATGTGATTATTTTAGATTATCGTGATACCTTGATTAAAATTTCATATCATAAAAAATACAAGACCTTAAGGTTGTATGGTATGGAAGAGTTCCTCTAAGATTCCGAATTTATTTCTGATTCACCATTATTATGGATTCATCTTTACTCAATGTTGTGATCCATGAAATTGGAGTTGAACCTTCTTTGGATTTTTCATCAAAAACCTCTTTAATAGTTCTATGGAATGCATTTCTTCATATAAGAACATGTATTTTTATTTTTGCGGAACATGTAATCCCAAGAATAATGTTAATTCTCCCAACATTGGCATTTCAAAAATATTTTTCATTTCCTCATAAAATGTTTTCCAAACATCTTTTCTATCCCCAATAAAAATTATACCATCCACATAAACAATTACAATTAGAGCCCCATAGTCATAATCTTTCACAAGAATGTTCGCATCATCTCTTCCATTAGAAATATTCAACGTTATAAAAAAATTCAGGTTTAAAATACAAATAATTTTGAGCTTCTTTCGGCCCTTACAAATCATTATTCAATTTAATTTTTTTTTCTCACTAATCAAGTAGAATCCCACAAGGTTGTTCAATGGGAACTTATTCTTCAATATCACTATTTAATACTGTTCAATTAAAATACACCTAATAGACATTATAATTATGATTTGGGACTACTCGAAGAAGAATTATAATAGTTTATAGTATTGAAACTGGGGAAAAAATGACTTCAAAATCAACACCATCCACCTATGCATAGCCTTTACAAAAAAATTTGGCTGTTTTTCTTCAGATATTCTCTTGTGTTTTTAACATGGTTCCACAAAAACACATGGTTTCGATAACATTTTTATTTTCTAGACATGAAACATGTTCCCATGATTCATTGTTCCCAATCTAATACAACTCTTCATTCACAAAATCCACCCATTCATTGTGTTGAATAGTTTTTAAAACTAATTATGGTTCAAATTTGGAGATAAGTGATGTATGATTATCTATTGTCAACCTTTTAATTTTTTGACCTCGAGCCTTATGATTCTGAATAATGTTTTCTGATTCAACATGTCTTTTACGGTAAAAAATTTCCAAATTTTCTTCCCAGATGAAATTTCTTATTCACATTATTCTTTAAATCTTGGAATATATGTTTTAAATTAAATTCACTATTGGTGAAATTGTCTAGTTATTCTTCCTCATAATTCTAAAAAACTTTCAAGAACATTATTTTTTAGACACCTTCACACAATATATGTCCAACAAATTTATTAAAATTTTGTTCCAACATTTGTTACTTGTTCCATTTGATGAATAACCCATAAAAGTTACTTCCTCAACATTGTCACCAAATATTTCCAAATCTAGATTTTTTTATTTTGAGAAATCTTGGACATCAAAAAAAATTGAATTATTTCAATGATGGTTTTTTTTATACCATATTTCATAAATATTCAAGTTGAATTCCAGTCTTAGAAAACATAAAATTTAAACATGTACATCATTACTAACAACTTGTCTCCCATATAAAATTGATTGTTTATTTTTTTTCTAACATATTTCATCCCATTTCAACCAAACATATATTATTTATTTTTGCTACTTCATTATATTATGGAGAATAGGGAGAAATATATTAATGTTTGATAGCATTCATTCTATGATAAGTTTCTAAGGAATTTATTGTCATTTTATCACCGTTATATGTTATCAAATTTTTTTATTGAATGCCCCATTTCTTTCTCAACAGATTTTATGAAGAATTTGAAATTTTAAATAGCCTTTGAATTGGGATTCATAAACATTATTTTTTTCATCTGATTGAAATCATCAATAAAAGTGAAAAGGTATAAATATCTTATGTTGGATTGAAGTCTCATCTGCTAACATAAATCAGAATGAATAAGATCAAGTAGTCTTATTGATTGAATATACACACTTTTTGGAATTTTGGTAGTCATGTTTAGTTTTTCCTAGTTTAAAAAAACATATTATTATATTATTTTTAATTATAGAATTTTTCAAATGGAATATACACTATAATGATGTTTCATAATTTTTTATTGAAGGTTTCCATGTCTTCGATGCCACAATTTGTTTTCATCTTCCTCACTCAACAAACATGAGTTATTAAACTCTATTATTTTGATGAGATTCCAACAGATTCATGTTCCTTTTTCATTGAATTTTTAATCTTTTCACACATTTGATGACATAAAATATTTTCTAAGAAAACAAATTTTCCATTTTAACAAATTTGACTTACACTAAGTATGATATGTTTTATCCCATAAAAAAATAATTCTTCCTTATATTTATACTTTTCTGCTTCTATATCATTCATTCTGATTCCTATAATTTTTAAGGAATTATCATTACCAAATGTAACTCATTGAGTTATTTATCTAAAACCAACTTCTTTGTACATTATGATTATTTTGTATTCATGGTTTTTAAATATTAGTAAACTTATTATCACTTCATGATTTCACTTCTTCATAAAATATTATATGAAGATATCTTATGAGTTGTTATCACAGTAAAACGTCAGAGCATTTCCCCATTATGATTAGAACCTGGAAGTGTTACGATAATGTCCTTGAATATATGTTCTATGGCCAGATGATATCATTTGAGGGAAACAAATGGTACATGATACCAGGTTTAGAGATTAGTAGGACTTTTAGTAACATTCTCTTGGTGTACGCCCTTGGTAATATCTAGTAGGATATTATGAGATGAGACCCAACAGTAGGAAATCCACATTTTTATGTGTCGTTGGATGTTCCTATTTGAGGATGTGTGTATTGGTCGATAGAAATTAATAATATTGTTAATGAGTATTATAAGTTGTGCACTTAGATGTGTTGATGAAAACTATTTTGACTGGTGTTCATAGTGAGGTAGGATAATTCAGGTATGTCAAAAGTAATATTACATTAATGAATAATGCAAGAACGAATTTATCCCATCTATTTTTTAATAGATGTAAATATCTCATTCCCTTTTGTAGAAATGATATATCCCAAATAAATCCATGGCCATGGTAATCAATAGGCATGTTCCATTTCAATAAATTCAATGAAATTGATAATCAAGCATATAGGTTGATGGAACTATCTTCCAACCTTCTTAATTGGAGATATTGTGATAAATGGATTATATTAAACACTAAGAATTTGTATGGGGTTACATGTTGTTTTGGCATTAAATTCTTTCTCTTTGGGTTCCTTAGCATGTTTCTAGATTATATCTGTGTAATTTAGGCTAATTATCATAATTCCATTGAAAAATAGACCTAGAGGGTCGCACACTAAGTGTATCTAGAATCATAGTAAAATAATGTATTATTATTTATCATTTAACAGGTTGAATAAATATTATTCCCATATGTGGTTTAATAATTATTCATGTCCTCTTGATTTCATATGTATATTTATTTTCTATTTAGTAAATATAATATTTATTTATTTATTGGCGAGTAATGTAGTGATATTTATTTAATAAATAAATAGACATTATTCAAGGTACGTTATATGTTGTAGAGGAATGGTGGACCACGTTTATCTATCCATTGAGAAATGATAATAATAAATTTTATTTTATTAAATAATATATAATGAGAAATCTCATGTTAAGCGTGTGTTAAGATATAATAATATTACTTTAATTACTATACATATGGATTTAGTAGGATTATATAATAATAAGGTAACATGTAAACTTATTTTATTTTAACCCTAGAAATATAAATACCTATTTATATTATATTCTCATTAACCTATTAGATTCTACAAAATAATTAAGGGAGAATCCTCTCAATCTAAGAGCTCCCTTCTCGAAGAATGCTCCCAAGAACCATGAGGAATCCACCTCCTCCGAATCAAGGAGACAACTTTGAAAGAAATTATTGAGGCAATCAAGGAGAATAACACAAGTGTAAGGATTTTATATGTGAGAAGTATAAGACTCTTTTGTTGATGTTTGGAGATTCCTGAAACATGTGTGGATAAGTACTAGAGGAAATATACTCTTGTTTTCTACAAATCAATGAGGGTACACCACAGATCTGTCTCTAGGCACATAAACGGATATTGAATTCCACAATGATAATTTTAAATCTAATTAAATTAATTATTAACAATATGGGTTGATCATTCCCTCTTGGTTCCAGCACAATTCTTATTTGTCTATTTCATTGACTCAATTTCAGGTATAATGTTGTTCATCATTTTATAGATCTCTAATTGATCATTGATTATGGAAGAAATTAAATTTGGGAAACACCCATTTGTACGCTCCCACTAAGCCCAAAACCTAAATGTGGTATTATATAAAATAATTAGTGATTTATACATCTATAATTTAGTTTCTATATTTATTATAAATCATTATTTTAATTTGAATTGTGATATCTATTTCATCCTCATTTGTTTCTCATCGATCGAATCGATACATTTAATTTTTTGGTTAAAATAAAATTGAGAAAATGATCTGGACGATCCAAAGATTATCTCTGGATAACACAGTTGTACACACCATGTAACTGAAGCTACACATTGTGTAGTTTATTTAATGATTCAGAAGTTAATTCAAAAATTACACAACCTATGTGAATTAATGACAGATGGTGTTGTTAATTCCTACATCGTGTGTTGATTGGGATAGAATGGAAGACGGTTAGCCGGAGTATACGCCATGTAGACCGTGTACACAACGTTTATTCCAGTCGTGTCAGAGATGAATTGGGGATTCCATACACGACCTAAATGACTATTGACAAGGTAACATGGATTCCACAAGTCATGTGGCCCATTGGATATGTTTTGTACTTCCTATTTTCCAAGGTACAATTTACACATAGAGTCCATAGGTTTTTACTTCATATAAATGGTGAAGGGTGTAAATTCCATGTATATTAGATCTACATGCATTTTTCCTTTACCAGTTATGCTGATTTACAATTTATTTATTATACAATATAAAGCTTGATAAATTTACATGTGTATGGTCATAAATATTGGAAACTCCATGTGATTTGTTTAAATATATATACGTATATAAATGTTTAATTAATGTTTGCATAATGTTCAGATCTGAATACCATGTATTAGTTGTATTACAAGTGTATACTCTAAGTTCATTAAAGCATAGCACATGACCAAGAAACTGTGTAATTCATGTAATCATCTATGAAATACATATAGTGAAATTACATGATATGATATGTATTCCATTTTTCACAAGAGTAAAATAGTATATGAGTATAATACATGTTGGTTAGATTTGGATAGGTATTCACCGTGTTCCATCCATAGTACATTTATATACATGGTTAATTAGAAATTAATTTATTAAATTGTTTTTAAATTTACTATATATGATATTCCCAAGGAAATTCAAGTAATAATTAAGATAAATTAATTGATTAATAATATATATTAATTAATCGATTCGAGAACGATTAATTTTAAATAAGAAGAACTGATGAATTTAATGATAGTTTTATTAAATGAGTAATATGTTGCATGAATGTAGATTATCATCAAGTAGATCATACCTTTGTATATGAATGGTTTCATCTAATTTATTATTAAAATAAATTTTTGGAATGTTTTTCTTTCTCTCCACATTATTATGCAGGGCATGTGTGCCCTTGTTTTATTTTATGTAAACCACAGTTTACCCCTAACCTACATGTGAGTACAATCATTTATAATGGGTCAAACTCCCTATCTAGTGGAGGTGATTCATGTTAGAAGCTGATGATAAACCAATCCAAGAAATATACAATTGTGGACATGTGGAAAGCAGTAATCACGAACCTCATATTAGTTCGTGGTTTTTATCCCTAGGCCAGTAATTAGATTATCATTCAGTAGATAAAATAACCATTAGAACAAGCCCATGATCATACCCTTTATTTTATTTCTAACGGTTGCATGGTTTTGTATTATGGATGTTTTTTCACGATCACATCATTATTGAATTAAAAAACATGTGAGATGGTACTAAAAAAATGGATTCTACATTAACATTATCTAAAACCATGGTTAATCACCCAATTAATCCCAATTAATATTAACAATCCTTTAACAAATATAATAATTTAAAATTTATGTATAGGGGATAAAATCCCTTAATAAAATATTAAGTCGGTATAGCCTTCTATTAATTCGGTTTGAATCGAACCATAACTCAAAGTTCTTGACCATACAATGTTGGGGTGATTTTAATTATCAAGGAATTATAACATGAGGTTTTTAGATTATGTGACTTTGTCCACATTAAGGGTTGACTACCAAAGTAGGGCTGCTTTTAACTAAGAGGCAACGGTTGAGGAAATACAATTAAAGGATTTCAAGATCGGAGAGTCCAATCAATGGATCAAGGAACTATGAGCTAATATAGATAGAATTTGGAATTCCTACCTATAACCTTTCATGTTTCATAAACAACCAAATTTGGGGTAATCATAAAGGAAATATGGATCCTTTCTACTATAATTCCCATGAAAATAATATATTCAAAAGCCAGTGGTAAGGGATATTGGGTTTCCACAATATTATGGGAGACTAATAAATAAACTATTTATTTATTGGTCAATATTTATTAGTTAATGTGCCAAATATCTTTTTTCCTTATGTATAGAAACAGTAGTAATATGGAATCAAACATATAATTGTGTTCCATACTCAATAAGGAAAAACTTCTCACCATTACTAATTTCCAGGAATTCTTGAGGTGTTTACGCGTCATCGTTTTCCATGGATGGAAATTATATATGATAAAAGATCCTTTGATAGTTGCACCAGGAAATGATGCAACTGGTCAAGAATTATCTCTACATGATAATCATCTGAATGATGCTATAGATGTTCTGTGCTTCATGGTATCATCCATATCCAATGATATTTTAACGAAACATGGGGAAATGGATGAATATATAATCATGTCTCACCTTTGGGATATTAATCAGTATAATGTGATATAATAGAGGGATGAAATATCTAACTCATTGTTTATCACTATTCCTAGAGAGTCTTTACCACCTAGGCCTCATTTTCATGAATCTTATGTTTTAAATCAAAGTATTGGATATATTGGGGATTAAAATCTTGGATGAGTGGCCTAAAATCTCTTCTTTTATCAAATTCCATGTCTTTTCCCATCTTTATTATGAATTTTAAAATGAGTTATAATGATAAGAGTCTTTTGAAATTATTAAATTAATTCTACAATTGGAGAATAACATGGGGTGTAATAAACTCATGTTCTTTATGGGGAATAAAAAGATTATGGAAAAATAAAGGGGTCCAAGAATTTTAAATTTTTGGAAGATTCTGACCACCATCCTACCATGATGAAGATGATCCAGATGTAGGGAACAGAAAAGGAGGTAGTATGTTTCGAATATGGAATTCCAGACCAGTTGAAGTAGAAACCTCACCCAGATGAAACAATAATATAATGGTGTGTTCGTTATTAAGTTCAATCATTCCATATATACACATTATGTATTAGATATATCATTTAGTGTTAACATTTGTATCATAATGTTGGAACCATATAGATTCTAAAAAATTTATAGAGGATAGGTGGATCTGTAAGCTGCCAATGGTGTGAGGTAGGAACTGCTTTCTATTGGTTAATGCCACCATTCATTTATAATGAGAATGATTTTGGTATTACATGACGGTTATTGTCTACCTTCTGTTAAAAATAATAATTTCTTTTTCACATTTAGATATAGATTGGTTTATTTTCATGTTTGGAAATAAAAGTTGTTTCTTTTATAAGGAAAATATATGTGATGATATAGTACATTTAAATAATAGTTTAATGTATTAAATTATAAAAACCAATTATTATAAATTTATAAGGAATCATGTTCAAATTAATCTTACAACACCCAGCTTTGGAATCACCATATTGGTCATGTAAACAAGTATCATTTGTTAATGATCTGTCAAGGTATCTATTTATACTATACTGATATAAATCCACTTGACTGATTTAATGATTGTTTACTAGAAGAAATGACCAAACCACAATTTTGTGTACATGTTGAAAGGGCCACGAAGCTTATATAATTGGTACACGCTGATGTGTGTGGACCATTTATAGTATAATCTTGAGGAAGATATTATTACATCATAAATTTTACTGATGACTTGAGTAGATTTGGAAATATCTACATAATGAGGTATACGCCTGTGTCTATTGAGAAATTCAAGGAATTCAATAATGAAGTAGAGAATCAGATTAGTAAAAAGATAAAGAAGATATGATTAGATCAAGGTGTTGATTATATTAACAAAGAAATCATCAAAATTCGATGGGAGCTTGGGATTTTACATCAAATCACTCCCCCTAATACACCACAGTGAAATTTTATTACTGAAAGGAATAATTGTACCTTTTTGGATATGGTAAGGTCGATGATGAGTCATGAAGATCTTCGATAAACCTTTTGGGGATATACATTAAAACTGTGGCATAAACATTAAACAAAGTACAAATAAAAGTGTAAAATGAAATTTCCTTCAATCTATGGAGCGGAAAGAAACCCATTTTATTTCATATAGTATGGGGTTGTGATGTATTTGTTAAATCCTTCTCGAAAAAAAAAATAGCTCCCCAGGGAACGATGTGTATCTTTACAGGGTATCCCAAGGAAACAAAGGGATACTATTTAAACACCCCCTCAAACATGAAAGTGACTATCCCTAGAAAAGTCATATTTCCTGAGGGGGAGCACTTCATCAAAATTGATATTGGGAGAAAGATTGAATTTGATTATGTTGATGCTCATGATACACATGAGTTGGTACTGGAACTGGTTCCACATGTCCTTGTTGAAGATGTATTTCCTATAACACATGTACTACATAAGAGTGTAAAAAGGAAAGGAAACCATAGAGATATGGTTTTCTCACCACTGAAGACTGTGAGTCATTATTATTGGAAAATGATGAACTTTGCTCATATAAATAGGTATTATAGAGATCAAAATATTCAATATGGCTGGAAAATATGAATTCTATGATGTATTCAATCCATTAGAATCATGTTTGGGTTCTGGATGAAGCATTAGTTGATGTAAATCCTCTTGGATGAAAATGGTTATTCAATAGGAAACATGACATGAAAGTTTATGTAAATACCTATAAAGCATGGGTAGAGGCTAAGGGTTTTAAAAAACACTAATGAATTGACTATGATGAAACTAGTTCACCATTTTCCATAATTAAATCCATTAGGACCAGGCATGCTATATCAGCATACATTGACAATGATATTTGGAAGAGGGATTTCAAAACTACATTTCCTAAGGAAATCCTTCAGGAAGATACCTATATGACACAACTAAAAGGATTTATGAGTTCAGGCGAATTGAAGAGTTGTAGAGATCCATTTTTGAATTGAATCAAGCATCCAAGTCATGGATCATTTGATTCGATGAAGCCAGAAATTAATTTGGTTTCATTTAGTATGAATGTGTGCCATATGTTTACAAGTGGTTTAATGGGAATATGGTTTTTATCCTAATAGTGTATGATGATGATCTTTTATTTATTTTAAATGAAATAACTGTCTTATAGTGAGTTATGGACAAGTTAAATTAGTGTTTCTCTATGAAGACTTAGGCAAAGAAGCCCCTATTATAGGGATCAAGATCATTCTTGCTAGATCTAAGAGTCTTCTTGGACTAAGAAAAAGTATAGATATTGACCATATACTAAATAGATTTAGTATATATCAATCCTAGAGGGGGTCTGTTCTATTGTCACACTGTTTACATATATCTAAGAAAATGTGTCAACTGAAACAATATGATAATGACAAAAAGAGAGAGATATCATACACTTCAACAATAGGATCAATCATTTATTCCATTTAATGTACTATACATGATGTTTCCAATGCACTAAGCATGTTTGAAAGGTATTATATAGATCTATGAGAATAAAATAGGATTGTTGATAAGTCTACCCTTAATTATTTGAGAAGAACTAAGGATATGATCCCAGTATATAGAGGAGATGAGGAGCTGGTCATCAGTTGTTGTATAGATTCTAGTTTCCAGAAAGATCATAATGATTTTAAGTCACAATAAATATATGTTTTCTATCTCAATAGAGGAGATGTGAGTTGGAAGATTTCAATATAGCTGGTTCTTGTTGATTCGATTGAAGAGTTCGAGTATATAGAATTTTTTTATGTTACCATAGAGGACATTTGGATTTGAAAATTCATCCAGGAGAATCATGTTTTACAAAGTAGTAATTACCCTATCAAACAATATTGTGATAATACTACTATGGTGGCTCATGCAACACATACAAGGTCACACTAAAACACCATGAATATACACCAAAAATATCACCTCTTTATGGATTTCTATCTGAGGATAGAGGTGGAAGTGATAAGAGTACCCACAGAATAAAATGTGGTAGACCCCTTTGACTAAATGATTATCTCAATAGATGCATGAGTATCATGTGATATCCAGAAGACTGATGTTTGTAAGATATGGGATCTATTGTAAGTGGGAGTCTACTGGAGTTGTTTCCCTTGAACCAACTATGTTGTAATTTATGATAAATATTTATTCATGGTTTTTTAATATTAATATACATCATATCACATCATTATTTTTCATTTTTATATCATTGTATGTGATAATGAACTAAGAGTAGTTGTCACAGTAAAAGGTCACAACAGATCCCCGAATTGATGAGAAATTGGATGTATTACAACACTATTCATGAATAAATGTTATATAGATAGACTATATCATTTTAGGGACAAAAATGATATAGAATATCAGGGGTGAAGACTAAAAGTTCATTGATGAACCTTCTCATGGTGTACACCCTTAGTAATATCCTATAGGTTATTAAGAGAACGAGATATCCTTGTAAGAAATCCACATTTCTATGTGTCATTAAGTGTTCCTATATTCAGAAGTGTGTATTAGTCCTTTGACATTATTATTATTATTAATGAGTATTATTAGTAACACACATAGAAGTATTGATGAAAACTGCGATGAAATATGTCCACAACGAGGTAGGATACATTAAGAGTGTCACGAGTAATATTGCCTTAATGAATATTGCAAGAACAGATTTATCACATATATTTATAATGGAATATAATATATTGGGAATGATGATGGAAATGATATAGCCTAAATAAAACCATGTCCATGGTAATCAATAAGAATGTTCATTTTTTAGAGTGTCCGAGAAAGAGATAATCAAACACATAGGTTGATGGCACTGACATGAAACCTGCATGATCTGAGATATGGTGATAAAGGTAATATATTACACAGTAAGCGTTCATATGTGGTGTCAGATTTTTGAAACATTAACTTCATTATCTATGGGTTAATTGGCATGTTTCTAGATGCTATCCATGGACTATATTCTTCTTCACCTAATGCCATGGAGGAGGAGTCATAGATTGTCACACACTAAGTGTATCTAGATGCTCAGTCAAATAATATATTGTTATTTTTCTTAAAATTTTTAATATATATTATACATGTACATGGTTTAATAATTATTCATGTATTCTTGATTTTATATACATTTTAATTTACTTTTTAGTAAAAATAATATTTATTTATTTATTGCCAAATAATGCAGTGATATTAATTTAATAAAAATAGAATTTATTCAAGGCAGGATAAATATTTTAGAGGAATGGAGGGAAAAGTTTAATGGTCTGAATAGAAATGATAATATTAAATATTATTTAACTAAATAATATTTAATTAAATAATATTTAATTATAATTCTTATGTTTAGTAGGTGTCAAGATATAATAAAATTGCAATTATTATTTCACAAGGGAATTTTGTAGGATTAATTAATAATAAGGGCACTTGTGCAATTATTTTATTTTAACTTTAGAAATATAAATACATAATGATATTATTTTCGCATTATCTTATTTGGTTTTGGACAATGATTCTTGTTGAATCCTATCAATCATAGAGATCTCCATTCATCATGAAATATCCTTAAGAATGGTGAGAAATCCACATACACTGGGTCAAGGAGAACTCTTTGGAAGTGATTCTTGAAGAAATCATGGAAAACGATGCATGTGAAAGGATATTCTATGCCTGCAACCAAGGACTCCATTATTGATGTTTGGAGATTCAAAAAACTTGTTTGGATCACTTATAGGGGTAATCTACTCATGGTTTCTAAAAATCAACAATAATGAACTGCATATCTGTCACTGGAGACATTAATGGACAATGAATTCTGTAGAGGTAATTCATAATATACTTAAATTTATCATAAAAAATATGTGTCGATCCATCTATCTCTATACCGGCACAATTATTATTTTTCTATTTCATTGACTCAGTTTCATGGACAACATCATTCATCATCGTATAGATATCGGACTGATAATTGATTATAGAAGAAATTAATGTTGGGCATTTCCCATTGCATGCTTCCAATATGCCACAAACCTATAGTAATTACTCACCCATCATGAATTTACACATGTTTAAATATTTTTTTACCACCTGTAATATGTAAATAACAACCACTAAAAATTATCCATGGTTTTTTCCATGTACTTTATTTCAATGATTTATCAACAACTAAAGATTTTCTTAAAAATTTATTCTTTTCATATTTCCTTTCTATTCTATCAAATGAATATTTTTCTAGAAGGCGTGAAAAAAATATTTCAGCATGATGAACAGTCTGATCACATCATCTACAATCTTCTTCCATACTTTAAAATTTATTTTAAATTTTAATGTTTCAAACATCTTGAGAATTCACTTCTTCAATATTCTTTAAGATACGAATGTTTCTCATTATACATTCACTATTTCATGCACATTTCATTGACCTTCCTCTAGGTAATAATAAGTTGTTTTAAAAATTATAAGACCTTTCCCATAGTTTCTACACCACCAACAATAAAAATCAAGTATTTATTTTTTATTAATATGAGATCTTTCTATATTGAATCATTATTGAGGATGGTAACTTCTATTAGCTCTAATTTACTCAGGTTGTGGAAAAGCATTTATTTTGAGTAAGTTATCTTCTTTGGTAGATTTAATAGGTTTCTCACATTATTCCTTCACCCATGGTTTCAAAATATTTTTTCTAAATCCAGAAATGGGAAATGAATCAAATAAAAAATCATTTTTAGTAATAAATGATTTCAGATCATTCTCATATTGAGCCTTTTGTAGAACTTTAGGAGTCTCATATTTTACATCTGAAGCATTGGTGATGTTTTAATTTATCTTCATTAATGTACATTGGGTCTTTCTATATTTTTATTGTAGCTTTTTAAAGTTTCCATCCATATCTTCCAGCTACATTATAATATTTTCAATCATCATTCCATGTTCAATAAATCTATGTTTGTAACATAATATATCCTCGATGAATTCATCCTCCAACTTGATAATATCTTTTATTCCATTAGCATCTTCTTCATAATCTTTATTCATAAATCTAATTTCATTCATGGTAGTTTTTTCTCAATACACCAAACATGTTCTTTTCGAAGTTCATACTCCCTATAATATTCTAAACTATTTTCTCCACTATATAAGGAATATTTTTTTCTCAACTTTTCAATGAAGGTCTTGAATTTATCTAAACATTCATATTCAGAAGAATTATTTTCATTTGAGTCTTATTCAAATTTGATAATCAACATGATACTTTTTATTCCAGTAAAATTATTCTTATATTTGTTGGAAGACTTCTATTCTTTATCATTTTTGTTCAACTTCTTCCATATATGGGTTTCAAAGAAATCATCTTGATATTTGCCAACTTTCATCTTGGGGAAATTCATAGAAAAGTGTATGATTATGGCACACTCAAAATATTATAGAGGATGTTTACCTCAATATTATACTATTCCTCTTCAATTATTCTTAGAGATAAGAGTCATAATATTTTCATACAAATAATCACATTCCTTTTATTCAAATTCATAAGGATCAGTTTCATCAACATTTTGGATTTTCATCTTTCTCTTAGCTTCAAAATACATTTCATGTTTCATCTTATTTCTAAACTTGGGAGATTTCATCATTTCATAAGAAACAAGAATGTTATGAAATTCATCAAGAGATAAATCATCTTTATCTTCTAATGAATAAATTGTAGAATCAAACCTATCCAGAAGGTTTCTCATTAGTTTTTTCACAATTGTTTAATTTTCCAGTACATATATAAACCAGCTGATGTTTCAAACTATTTAATTCACTCTTGTTAAGTATTCATCTATTTTTTATTTACCTCTCATTCTGATCAATTCTTGCATACTATTCTTGATTTGTAGCTTTTATTCCTCAACTTTTTAATTCCCTTAAAAACACGTTCCACCATGTCCATCATACGTTTAGATGTTTGGAGACCCATCAACTTCTCAAAAACAATTCTAACCAGGACATGAAAATAATTTTTCATGCTATTCCATGAATCCTTATATTTATATTATTATAAATGCTAATTGGGGTATCTTTCTAAATAAGTGGAAACCCAATAGTAGTAGTTTAAACAGATTCCAAGCCATGATATAGGTGATAAGGAATCATCCTACATTTCCATCCACAATAATTTTTTCCATTAATGTTGGAATTTATCTAATTTTGACAGAATTCATATTGTCCAGGACAAGGATTAAAAATGCTAAACCGTCCCTCTAATACAAATGAAGTTCTAAAGGACTGAATAAAATGTGAGAGGGGGTGGAAATAGTTGTTCACTTATTATAAGCTTCAAAAAAAATTAGAAACCATACCCATGAAACCTATTTAGATTTATTTACTTATAAATTTCTAATAAATACTCACGCATGAAAAATTAGGACTGAAAACAATGAACACATGAATTATAGGGGTGTTCCTTAGTGTGATAACCTACATCCTTTCCCTAACCACTTCCGTGCATCTATGAAAATACAATATTATGAGGAAGTGAATATAGATTGTGCCAACACCTTTTATAAACCTTATATCTCATGATATAAATTATTATATTGAATATCGTCATTTTACAATGTTATATTATAAAAAAAATGTTCCAAAAAAGGAAAATTCCTTTATTGAAATTTCTCCTCAATTTCCCAGTCCGACTCCTTAGGCTGACATGGATGGATGTGATTTAGTCAATAAAATAATTCTGGATGTGATGTTAAAAAAATGATGATTTTATATCTGATTTTATCCATACAATGATACTAGATCTGATTTTTTTACTATATGATGATGCTGGTCATGGTTCTCTGAAATGATGGACTCAATATGATGAATTCATTCTCAATCTACCAAACTCTATATATACTATAATGATAAATGAAATTCATTATCAATCAGATAATAACATTTAACACGAATTCTCTAGCACTTTTCATTTTGATTTTTTGTGAAATGTTTCAAAAGAATGAATGATATGAGAAATTATTTGTAGGTAACATAGAAAAAAATGGGAAACATGAAATCTTTTCATGCTTCTTGATATTTCAAAACACCCAAAATATATCTCATTTGAACTAGAACATTGAGTTATTCTATCCACCTTATATTTCAATGATATTTACATAAAATTGAATTTCATTTTTCTCTTATTCAAGAATTTATATCTTTTTTAGCCCATTACCATATGTTTCATCCTCAAGTCATTATGATATCTTTCTTTATTACCTCATTACAATATATTTATTTCTCCTCTCATTACAATATATTTTATTCTATGCTAATTACAATCTATTTCCTTATTGAATCATTATGATGGAATTCCCCATTATGATAGATTCTCCTATTATGATGGATTTTAACATTTTGATGGATTTTTTCCATTTTGATGGTTTTTCGCATTACGATGGAATTCCTATTTTTATTGAATTCGTATTATGATTGAAATCCAGGTACGATGAATTACCCCATATAAGGAAAATATAATTATTATGTAAATCTCATTATGATGGAAACTAATTACGATGGAAATCCCATTATGATTGAATTCCCATTACAATGGAATTCTAATTCTACAACTCCAAAAACAACAAACCTCTCCAAAAATTCTTTAAATGGTATTATTATGATTTTTTTCAAGATTTTTGTAGATTTTATGATCGAAAAATGATCGTATGAAATTTTTTTAGAATGTATAGAAACATCATAACTCCGGACTTCACATTCATATTTTAGAACAATTAATAAACATTATGAATTCCTCAACAAGAAACATTTTTCTCAACATATTCTTACTTTCCACCTCAACATATTAATTATATATAGCTCACCAAATTTATTCATTCTATAATTAATGAAATGAAAAAATTCTAGAAAACAAAAAAATATTCCTCTAATTATATAAAATCCAATGAATTTCAATGTCATGCTAATTGACCTAAATAAAATCAAGTGTATAATAAAAAAAATCATATTCTAGAATTCTTATATGATTGGTGCATATCAATATGAAAAATGGGTATGAAAACTTGTGTATGGAAAACAGACTCATTACAATGGACTCTATCTGATTCCTCAATAACAAAAACATTCATCAACAAAAAGGTTAGTTGTCAATAAATACAAAAACTTCTTTAAAAAAATTTATCACAAAGTTTCTTCTAATTTAACCAATCTTTCCCATCATGCTTTATAGTTTTGTCTATTTGGATCTCTCATAAATTTACATCCCTGATCTGGGTCTATTACTCCATTTCATTTACTAGGTTTACATTTTATGGTGTAGACTTACTAAGATCGGGCAAAATGGTTTGGCTCATTTTGGATACTAGCAAGATGTTGTGGATTACTCTTCTACTCAATATATTTTTAATCATTTTTGTACTAATCATGGAGTTACATAAGGGATATATGAGGAGATTAATTTAATTTATCCTTTTTTCTATGAATCATTAGTGTTATGACATTATTTCATGAATGTATTTGTTTGAAGCCGGTAGGAGTGGAAATGGCTAGGAATTTGAGATATGGATTCAATAAATGTATATTTTAACAATTTTACTGGGTTTGTCAACAATTATCTAGGATAATTATCTTAGTTTTGTTTCATTTCATTTATATCCCAACTATTTTATTGTATTTTTCTATATTTATATCTACACCCCCTAGTTTTATATGTTCTCTTACATAGAGTTATTTTCATATCATTATTTTATGGGGTACTAATATTCCACTCTTAATAACTTTTCGGATTTTTATTTTATGGTCTTTTGTGTGACATGGTATTTTAGTCGAATTTGGACTTTCAAATTGATCTGTTTAAGGGTGCACCATTTTACCAATAAAATGGAATTTTAAAATATATAGGAAATTTATTTTAGAGGGGGAAATAGAGGCCAATACAACTATTATAGTTCAAATTTTTGAGTATTCAATATTCACTGGATGTGAAAATAATGCATGTGCTACTTTTTTTTGTAAATTCATAATTTTTTGGAGCTATAATAAACAATTTTTTCTACCTATTATAATATAGTATATTATATTATAATCAATAAGATATTGTTAAAAATTTCACTAGACTAAGACTTCCCTTGATGTTTTTAGTTTTATAATTATATACTACCCAAAATAGATAATAAATCCCCTCATGATTTTATTAAAAAATTATAGGAGTTATTCTAAAACAAAATTAAAGATATAGGAAATATAATATTAAAAATGAAATGTATAAAAATATGTATATTTTTTGTGTTTTTTTCTAAATAAATAGTAACTATAATTTATATTTTGAAATATATTGGTTTTTGTATGTTTTATTATTTATAAAAAAAATTAGCAATATAGACTATGAATAGTGATAAATTTACATTAATTTAAGTATTTATTATATCCAAATCATGAAAAATAATTGATCATTGAAAAGAGAAATCAATATATGAAATAAGTATAACAGAAAAATATATGCATTGATTATTAAGAACATTTTAATGGAACAAAAAAATTTATTCATTTTATTTGACCCATTTGTGTTCTTGATCAAATTCACAAAACATTATACTAACACCAAATGTTATGATCTGAAATATCATATATTTTAGGATTTTGAACATTATTATCCATGGGGGTAATATATATCATTAGACTTCTGATTTATATATTACAATGAAGAAAATGGACTAGTATAGGGAAATAGACTATTACCAGATCTGATATGGTAAATAGACTCTACTATGAATCGAAATACTCAAAATATAGAATACATCTATATTATTGTTAGAGTTATTTTAATTATTTTAATAATTAAAATAAGTTACTAAGTATTCTATTGGGTTCTTACAATTCAAAATCCTATGTTTCTTGATATTGAACTGCAATATTTCATTCTTGATGTTATTAAATTATATTATATCTATAATGTATTATTTATATAGGAATATTTTTAAAAACATATTCACCCTTTGATACATGAAATTTATCTTAATTTTGTGTAATAAAATATTATGATAGGGGGGAATGAAATGGGTATTGAGTGTAGGTATGTTTTGTGAACACAATACAAAACACCCAATATGAATCCTATATGTAATTTATTTTTTATAAAACATACATTGTTTATTAAGAAGAAGAAATAAAATCCTTCTCTTATACCCACCATGTTACCCAAACTACACAATTTTTTTAAGACCTTCATTAAAAATGGTAATGTTAAAAATTATAGAATGTTTGATCTTGATGTAATTTGTAAAATCAAACTATTATTTATGAATATTATTATCTTAAAAATCTAAATGTTATCTCTTTGTGTTTAGAAAATAAAATAGTTTTAGATAAAGAATATAAAGTGTTCTATTCAAAATTTTATTTGAAAATGCACGTTTATTATTATATTTATATACTAAAAGTTAATAGAGTATAGATAAGAGTTATTTATATTGAAATTTATCAAAATAGATCATGTTAGATATTTTGGAATATAAGTTATATGTTTCCCATTAAAAGAGTTTGAAAAAAATAATATACAAAATATTTTTATGGAAGGATGAACATTTAAAATGATGAAAATTCATCAATAATCTTTTCATCAAAGGCTAATTAATATATTTATACAATATTATATTCATTATAGGATTATTTAATTGGATTATTTAAAATTTAATGATTTCTATGGATTTAATTTTATGATATATAATAATCCTTTCAATCATTTCCATGTTATATTAAAGATGATTTTATAAATTTATTCTAAAATGGGAAAGGAAATAGAGAAATGATTTATGGAAGAACCATTTGTAGAATATTACCCAAATACCCATCCATAGTCCACCCCTAGAAGAAGAGATAGCTATTATTCCTTATGGAATTCAACAAAAGGTTGTATTTTTATCATAGTCTAGAGGATGGATCCTCTGAAAGGGAAAAAGAAGCTGAGCTAGAAAGATATATTGTTTTTAAATAAATATTCATAATAAAATAAGGAACATTAATATAGAAAGTTTATAGTGATTGATGAAATAAATGGAAAATTTAATACAGTACTACCCACTATATGTAAAATAGATAGAAATATTTGAACTAGTTTTAACCAAACAACGTTTTATTATAAAATTTTAATTATGTAATTTTCATTGATGACTAACATCCTATTAGATATCGGTGACGTAATCCAAGAAAAGGATAATGGGGTAAGTCTACAGTAGGTTTTAATTATACAGAGAAAGATAAATTATAAAAATAAATAAATTTTGAAGCACTAAAACATGTGAATAACATAAAAGAAAAAACCATTATGGTTACATGCCGTGTTCCTTGACCCTGGGTACTGCCTGTGTAAATGGCCCGTGTCATTCATTCAAGCCATGTAAAACCAAACTACACGACATGTAGAAAAAGTACACGCCGTGTTCCTTGACCCCGGGTACTACCCGTGTAACCGGCCTGTGTCATTCGGATTTTTGGATAGAAAGCAACTACACGGAGTGTAGAAGAATCACACACCATGTCAAAGCAACTGGGCTCGCTCCGTTTACACTATCCATGTGCCCGTACACGGTCTCTGCCCATGACCGTGTCGCCTGCCCATGTACCAGTACACGGGGTATCCCGTGTATCTGGCTGGGGAGGGGTATACACGCCGTGTCCTTGGCCGTGTACCCAACCCATGTCCGTGTACTCCCGAAATACATGCTATGTGGGCCGCTGATGAACACACGCTGTGTAGTGCATACTTCACGCCGTGTAGTTGGGAAATTTCCAGAACGTCGTCTTCTTCCTCACGCTTCGGCCGATCTTCCGGATCCACGATCTCTCATTCGTTCGTCCCGATACTCCATATATTGGTTCGGTTCATATTACGAACACCGCGATGGGTTTTTTCAGCCCTTAAAATGGATCATAAACCTCGAACGATCCATCTGAATAAAAATTCCCAAAAACTCATAACTCTCGATCTACTTCGAATCGTCTGCCGATATCGTTGTCGCACCTCCGTGACACCGCTAAGGGGTTGGATCCACAGTTTGGGATTGTTGCGTCGCAGAACAGATGCACAAAAATCCGTCATTCATCGCCCCATGAAGAATGCGAAGAACGTGAAGAAAAGAAAAGGGGAGACATCCAAAGAAATGAATTTGAGGAACAAACCTCCGCCGTTGTTCATCATGGCATTGATCCGCTCCCGTTAATAGGATTAAACAGAGCAGAAAATCAACAACAATGGATTAACATGGATTCAATCTCCCAAAATCCACGTGAAAAGACCATCCCACAAGAATGATCGATCCACATACTAATATGTTCATGGATTATCCCGTGTTCATCGTATAAATCAAGAATGGGAAGAAATCACAAACAAACATCCTACCTAGATTCCACGACGTTCGTCGGCGATGATCTGGTCACTTCGTTGCCATCGCCGCATTGGGAGGTTTTCTCCAGAGCCTCCAGAGCCACAAAGGGTTTCAGGGTTATGAGTTTTGTAACCCTAGACACTTGCACTAACCTTTAATTAAAAATGGTAAGGGATATCTATTGTAGTAGATTTAAAATATTTCACTATAGAATAAAATATTTTTATTTAAATATTTTATTACTCTCACGTCCCAAAAACTGGATTCCACCACCAACTTGCACTGACCGATGTTAGGCCTCGCCTAAGGTAAATCCCTATTTCAAACACAACGGTGCCCTGGTATTTCGGATCTGAGCACCCATTCAAAAGTTATTCCACTTTTTTCGGAAAACTGCACGTGCACATTATTTAATTACTAAATTAAATTCATACACTTGTTCTGGGCTCGCCGGGCCTCGGGACTGCACACCGTCTCAGAGCCTGGTCTTGGAATAATTCCCATATAATATTAAAATAATACATGGAAAAAATCTGAGACATTTCATCACACCCATCATAGGGATTTTACGTCCCCAAAAGGCCAAAACAAGGGCTACTCAAAAAGATGTGGGTACTGCAGGTGAATCTGAGCCTCCCACTCCCACATTCTCTCCTGGAGATTCCCGTGCTGCCACCGGAAATGCACCAAGGGAATAGATCATCCATGAAGGATCTTCTCCTGTCGATCCTCGATCTCTACTGGGTACTCTACAAAGGTCTCCCCATCATCAATGTCCAGATTTCCCCAATCAATAATGTGTGATGGATGGTGCACGTACCTACGTAGCTATGAAACATGAAAGATGTTGTGTACCCGGTCCATCTAAGGAGGTAGAGCCAAGCGATACACCACCTCGCCAACTCTACTCAGAATCTGAAAAGGGCCAATGAACCTCGGAGATAGCTTGCCTCCTTGGCTAAATCTCTACAATTCTCGTCGAGGTGAGACATGAAGGAACACATGGTCTCCCTCCTCGAAATCCAAGAGCCTCCACCTCCTATCGGCATAAGACTTTTTCCGACTCTGTGCAATCTTCATCCGCTCCTAGATGACCTTCACCTATTTTGTAGTATCTATCACCATCTCTGGGCCCATGAGTGCTGACACTCCCAGGTCAGTCCAACAAAGTGGCGACCTGCAAGGTCGCCCGTACAGAGCCTCGAATGGTGCCATTCCAATAGTGGAATGATAAATGTTGTTATAAGAAAATTATACCAATGGTAGTTGATCCTCCCAGCTACGACTGACGTCAAGTATGCAAGTTTGAAGCATATCCTCCAAGACTTGGATGGTTCGCTCTGTCCGACCATTAGCCTGGGGATGAAACGCTTTGCTCAAGTGTAACTAAGTCTCAATATCTTCCTAAAATCCCTTCCACAAATGGGATGTTAAATGAGCATCACAATCTGAGATGATCATGGATGGAAGTCCATGATGTCGAACTATCTCTTTCACGTAGAGGCGTCCCATGCTCTCTACTGAACTCTGCTCCCGTATGGCTAGGAAGTGGGCCGACTTGGAGAGTCGATCAACGACCACCCAGATGGCATCATTTCCCCTGGACGTACGTGGTAAACCCGTCACAAAGTCCATGGATATCCCGTCCCACTTCCACTTTGGAACCTCAAGGGGATGAGTCAAACCTGCTGGCACCTGGTGCTCAGGTTTTACTTGCTGACAAGTAAGGCACCGAGAGACAATCTCTGCCACACCTTCCTTCATTCCTGGCCACTAGAACTAACATTAGAGGCCCTGATACATCTTTTCCATTCCTGGATGCCCCTCCAAAGGGGATATATGGAACTACCTCAGAACCTCCTCCCGCAACGTCACCGGTACTACCGTGCACCCTCTGAATAGAAGAACGTGCTCCCCACCTTCTGAATATCCATCAGCAGCATCACCTGTGGATATCTGAGCACGTAGAGTCTCACAGCTAGAATCCCCATGCTGTGCTTCCTTGAATCGCTGTAAGTGTGGAGGGGTAACAACAATCAACTAAGGGTAGGCTCCCTCATCTCTATCCATGAAGGATAACTGTAAGGAGGACAACTGCCTCGTCGCCTCATCCAGAAACTGCGAACTGGATTTCCTAATGAGAGCATCTGCCACTAAGATCCCCTTCCCAAGAGTATAAGTGATCCCAAATTCATAATCCTAGAGGAACTCAAGCCATAGCCTCTGTCTCAAATTTAGAGCCTTTTGAGAAAAGATATGTCTGTGACTCTTGTGATCAGAGTAGATGGTAAACTGATTGCCCATCAGATAGTGCTGCCACATCTTCAATGCGAAGACTACCACTGCCAACTCAAGATCATGGGTCGCGTAGTTCTACTCATGTGGCTTCAACTAACATGAGACATAGGCAATCACCACTTGCCTCTGCATCAGGACACAACCTAGCCCAGTTCCTGATGCGTCGCAGAACACTACGTAATCGACACCCTCCTTCAGTAATCTCAAGATCGGGGCACTCCTCAGACTCTGCCTCAACTGTTAGAAAGCCTACTGGAATCTCTCAGTCCACACTAAAGGTTGTACCTTTCTGGTCAAAGCTGTCATGGGTGCTGAAATCTTGGAGAAATCAAGGATGAATCTCCCATAGTAGCCTGCCAACCCAAGGAAACTTCGCACCTCCGTCACGCTCCAGGGTGGCTCCCATGCAAGCACTGCCTCCACCTTGGCTGGGTCCACTGCTACACCATTTTCCAAGATAACGTGTCCTAGAAAGTGGACCTCCTATATCCAGAACTGACACTTCGAGAGTTTCCCATACAACTAGTGCTCTCAGAGTGTGTCCAGAACCATCCTTAGGTGTCTCACATGCTCCTCCTCGGACGCAGAGTACACAGGGATATCATCGATGAATTCCACAAAAAACTGGTCTAGATAGGGCTGAAAGATCTAGTTCATCAGCCCCATGAACACCATCAGGGCGTTCATCACGCCGAAGGGCATCACCAAGTACTCATAGTGAGCGTAGCGACATCTAAAAGCCATCTTCGGTATATCCTACTCCCATACTCACAACTGGTGATATCCTGATCATAGATCAACCTTAAAGAACCATCATACCCCTCTCAACTGGTCGAAGAGGTCATCGATCCTCGGTAGTGGATACCAGTTCTTCACGATCACCTAATTCATGCGTCGATAATCCACACACAACCTCAAGATCCTGTCCGCCTTCTTGGTAAACAGCACTGGGGCCGCCCAGGGTGAAACGCTGGGTCTCACAGAGCCCTTATTCTGCAAGTCATCTAACTGCACCCTTAGCTCATGAAGATCTTCAGGGTCCATATGATATGCTGATATTGATATCAGTGTCGTCCCAGGTTGCAACTCAATGCAAAAAATCTATCTCTTGATGGGGAGGTATCCCAAGGAAATCCTCCGGAAAGACGTCCTCGTACTCAGCCAGCACCGCTGGAAACTGGAAACTAATAACATCTACTGCGCCAAGAGATAGGCTAGACAACTGATGTGAAATCAGTTGTGACCTCCTATGCACGAGCCCATCCTGCGCTGCCTGGGTCTCTCTTTCACCGACAAAAGATAACCTTGTTCCATCATTGTGGACACACCGCACCCTTTTCCTAAAATAGTCAATCTGTGCATAAACTCTGGATAGCCAATACATACCAAGAATGACATCGTCTGGCCTCGACGCTACCACGAATAGGTTCCAACCGAAACTCTCAACTCCAAGGGTTAGGTCACACTGTCTATAGAGGTGTGTGATCCTTGAAGCTTCTCCAGTCGGTGTTTCTAAGCATAAGGGTCGAGTAAACAGCTCAACTGGAATCTCAAGGTCTCGAACAAGATAAGCATATAGAAAGGAATGACTAGCACCTGTGTCTATTAGTACAATAGTCAAAGTATAAAAGACACAGATTTTACCTCTAATCATTCCGGGGGTACCTGGGTCATCAGCCTCTGCCGCCTGCAGTTGTCCCTGCCTCTGTCCACCAGCTCCCTGAGCCTAGGGTAGACCTCCTGGGGGTGGTGGTGGTAAAAGGTAGAAATGTCGACCACCTCAAACTACTCTCCCAACTCCCCTACCACTTCCCCCGCCCCGTAGATCTGTCTACTCCACATGTTGCCTCTACCTCGGTGGTCCATCCACTGCTCCCGTGTCAGTAGTACGGCGGGTCGGACAATCTCGAGCGAGATGCCCCCTTCCATCACATGAGTAGCATTGCCTCTCTTGAGGCTGGATGGATGCACCCTGTGAACCCCATACAGAAAATACCCTATCCTGGGATCTCCTCTGAAAACATATCCCATGCATGGGTCCCTAACGTCAGCTCCCTACTGCAGAGGTCTCTGCTCTAGCTCACCCACTACTGACCTTTGCCGGCTGTCTCTACTCGGCCAAGAATATCTCGACCACCAGAGCCCTTTCGAGCACCACAACATAAGTAGAAATGCTCTTAGGTATGATTCTAGCTCAGATATCTCTGCACAAGCCCCACTCAAAAGTCCGAGCTCTGAAGTAGTGATCTCTGACCATATCCATCGAGTACCGCGAGAGGTCGGTAAACCTCGACGAATAGTCATCCACCATCATGGTTACCTGCTAGAGCTAAAGAAGATCTTGTATGCATACTGCTCTCAGGGTAAATTGTGAAAACTCCTCTCTGAATAGATGCCGAAACACCGACCATGCATGTTTCATCACATCGTGGGTCTGGATAACCAGACTCCACCATCGTCCTGCCGAGCCCTGCAGAAGGCTTGCTGCCAGGATCACCATCTGGTCTGCTGGTGTCCTGACCAAATAGAAGACTCTGGACACTGCCTCAAGCCAGTCCTCTGCTGCCTGAGGGTCAGGCTTGCCTCGAAACCTGAGGGGTCTCTGTCTCTGAAACTCATGGAGTGTGCTCAGCCCGCACTCCTCCTCCACTAGTACAGTAGGCACAAAACATTTCTCCATAGGTGGCGGAATAACTGGCACACCACCCAATGGTAAAACTGGGGGATCTGGTCCCTGTATCGAGGCTTCATCACTGATGGGGTCATCCTCGTGATCGAGCTACTAGATCCTAGTGGGTGCGTGTCATGGAGGCATCCTGTAAAAAAACAAGATGTATCTAAGTCAGTGAGTATATCTAGAGATCTGACTCAAGAAGGACATGGAAACCACAAACCATTCCTATATGATTCATGTACCATTTTTATCCCCTGCAACTAGTGTTCTCATGTTCCGAGTCAAAAAGAAAGTTATTAGAGTCATCGTGTATGGATATGTGGGCCGCCCACACCATCACTGGGGTCCCTGGCCTAAAATCCAAACTCAAAACACTTAACAATGCTACCCCAAACCAACTCACAGACTCTCGGTCCTAAGGTAGAAGTGACCACCTCTAATACCACTCTGTCACGACCGATCCCAGTGGGGCCCGATCCGCAACTCCCCAAGCCCACCTCCAATAGGACAGGGGCACGTGACTATCACCGAGTAGGCATGGTACTAACTGGGGATGCATTTCCTATAAACCTGTACACACACACACACACATCTCCAGGCCCACAAAGCTGAAAAGTAAAACTACTAAAAGGAAAAGATGAATGCATACACTAAAACCCAACCACAGAGTATGACAGGAAAGTAAAGTACAAGAAAGTAAAAACCTGGGCCAAAATTACAAGACCACCAGAAAGAAAGTCTGTAACAAAGTCCAACCTGTAAAGAAAGGTGATGGAACTACAGTCTGTAGCCATAGGAACACACCTCGGCCTGTCTAATCTCACTGAGTACTGTCCGGTCCTGGTCCGCCGAGAATCCTGTCAAAGGATCGCTCGTCTGCACAAGACACGACAAGTGCGGGCAAAGCCCATGCATGGGTGAGTATAAAAATACCCAGTAGGACACCCTGAACCACAAAGGAAATACAACAAGGGAAAAAACCACAAAATAAAGGTACAAATAGCTCTACATAGTATATTTCTACCAAACATATAACAATAATATCTAGATATACTCATACATTATCGACTATCGCGAAACCCACCACTAGGATCCATCTCGAAGATTCCACTAAGCACACAATCGGGAGAACACACTCTTAGGTTTGAAGAGAGAGATACAAAGTACTCATTCTGGGAGAACGCACTACACAAGTACCTTGAGAACATGATGCTCAGATGAGGATTACAACCAAGTCATGGGGTGATTCCGACAACTCAGTCTGTGCTAATCCGCTAAGTAGAGGATCGACACCCAGGTAAAGTTGGCCACATCAATACCCAGAACTCTACCTAGGTTTCTAGGAATGAATAGAGGATCCGGATCTATGTATCATAGAGAGGATTCCAACAACTCTATTCAGGAAGTTCTTCTGAAGGGATCAAACTCCTGTATAAAAGAAATGATACCATAACCTTCAGGGGAAAATCAAGGGTACGAAACCTAAGAACTAGTCCAAGTCATAGAATACAAGTGTCTCAATCCACGAAGAAAAGGTTACACAGTGTGTTGTATGGTTACACACTGTGTTCCTTGACCCCGGGTACTGCCCGTGTAAATGACCCGTGTCATTCGTTCAAGCCATGTAAAACCAAACTACAGGGCATGAAGAAAAATTACACGCCGTGTTCCTTGACCCCAGGTACTTCCTGTGTAACTGGCCCATGTCATTCGGCTTGTCAGATAGAAAGAAACTACACGACATGTAAAAGAATAACACACCGTGTCCGAGCACCTGGGCTCGCTCTGTGTATGCTGGCCATGTGCCCGTACAGGGTCTCTGCCCATGTCCGTGTCACCTGCCCGTGTACCAATACACGGGGTATCCCGTGTATCTGGCTGGGACTGGCTGGGGAAGGGTATACACGCCGTGTCCTTGGCCGTGTACCCAACCAGTGTCCGTGTACTCCCGGAGTACAAGCTATGTGGGCCGCCGACAAACACCCGCTGTGTAGCCTATACTACATGTCGTGTAGTGGGGAAATTTCTATAACGCCGTCTTCTTCCTCGTGCTTCGGCTGATCTTCCGGATCTGCGATCTCTCGTCCGTTCGTCCTGATAATCTAGGGATTGGTTCGGTTCATCATAAAAACACCGATGTGGGTGTTTTCGGCCCATAAAATAGATCATAAACATCAAATGATCTATCCGAAGAAAAACGCCCGAAAACTCATAACTCTCGATCTGCTCCGAATCGTCTGCCGATATCAATGTTGCACCTCCGTGACACTGCTCTGGGGTTGGATCCACAATTTGGGAACGTTGCGTCACATAACGGATGCACAACGATCCGTCATTCATCACCCTACGAAGAATGTGAAGAATGTGAAGAAAAGGAAAAGGTAGAAATCCAAAGAAATGAATTTGAGGAACGAACATCCACCTTTGTTCATCACAGTGTTGATCCACTCCTGTTAATAGGATTAAACGGAGCAGAAAATCAATAACAATGGATTAACATGGATTCAATCTCCCAAAATCCCCGCAAAAAGCCCATCCTGCAGGAATGATCGATCCGTGGACTAATATGTTCGTGGATTAGCCCACGTTCATCGTAGAAATAAAGAACTAGGAAGAAATCATAAACAAACATCCTACATGGATTCCGAGGCGTTCATCAGCAATTATCTGGTCGTTGCGTCTTCGTCGTCGTGTTGGGTGGTTTTTTCCAGAGCCTCTAGAGCCACCAAGGGTTTCAGGGTTATGAGGTTTGTAACCCTGGACCCTTATGCTAACCATTAATTAAAAAGGCAAGGGATATCTGTTGCAGTAGATTTAAAAGATTTCACTGCAAAATAAAATATTTTTATTTAAATATTTTATTACTCTTACGTCCCAAAAACTGGATTCCACCACCAACCTGCACTGGCCGATGTTAGGCCTCGCCTACGGTAAAATCGCTATTTTGAATGCAACGGTGCCCTCAGATTTCTGATTCGAGCACCCGTTCGGGAGTTATTCCACTTTTTTAGGAAAACTACATGCACACGTTATTTAATTATTAAATTAAATTCATACACTTTTTCCAGGCTCACCGGGCCTCGGAACTGCACGCCGTCTCAGATCTTGGTCTCTGAAGAATTCCCATACAATATTAAAATAATACATGGAAAAAATACAAGGCATTAAATTAATCTTACCTAATTTATTTCCATTGGATTATGTGAAAAATTTTAGGAGTCATGAGAAATTTCATAATTAATGCCGAGGAATATTAATGATTTTTTTGGTGACGCGTATCATAACCAATTTGGGCCAAATGGTGGTTTTTGAGCATGTCATAGAAAAATGTATTTCTTTCACCATAGAAAAAAAGGGGGATATCATAGTTTCATGGACATAACCAAGGACTTATTGCAGTTCAGATGATAAGGCTATGGGCTTTAACAAGAAGAGATGGATGTGTCGATGAGGTCTTGTGTTGTCTTACAGTTTTTCCTGGGGCGTGCCACAAGTCATTTAATGATCGCACACACCTATCACCTCCACCAATTTATCACAATTTTTTAAATGGTTTGGTTTTAATATGAATTTAGGGAGTTATTTCAAGGATATTTACTTGACTTTTTTAGGATTCATCATGGGACCAATATGGTTTAAATGCTGGTGTGTGATTCATGATGTGGAAAAATCTATATGTTTTTTCTTATCGAGCTGAAGTGGAAGCACATAGTTTAATGCACATAGATGAGCACATTTGTGTGCTGAGGCTAACAATAGAATATTATTCTTCTTGGTGAGGTGTACATGTCGCCGAGATCTTTCTATTTCATACTATTTTTCTTGGGGTGCGCCGCATGTCCTTCAGTGACAGTAAGAACCTATCTCCACCTCCCCTTTTCTCCTTTTCTTTATATTATAAGGGATCAAGTTTCTATTGTGATTCCAAGAGTATCATCTAGAAAATGTATCCTTTTTAATTATTCCATGGGAAATGAGTGTCTGGATTATTGGGGTCTCTTCCTTTTTATATTGTACTACTTAATTAATGGTGGAATTTGACATGTTTTTTTAGGACCATTACAATGAAAAATTATGTGGCTTGGGGGAACTCTATTTGTTGTCATCTGGTATCAATATATTGTGTAGAGAGCCTTTGTAAGAAAAGGAAGGTTAATTGAAGGGAAATTTTGGGGATTATCCATAGGTTATGTGCTATTATGGATTATTCGATGGACCTTGACATAGTCATATAATCGTGAGTCCCGTGGATTCTCATGTGATCTTCCCGTCTCCGTTCCTTTTCAATTGTGGGGAAGGATATACCCATATCTAGGTATTCATTCATTTTTGAGTCATATGATTTTTGTTTGGAGGCTATCAAATAATGCATCCCTGATGGAGTGACATTAAAATGGAAAAGGGCTCCGTTTGGAGGAAAACTAATGCCCTCATAACACTTTAGTGGTGTCACACATTCATGTATTAGGATATGTTTGTTCTATTGGGTGATGATTGGTATTCTATGAAATGTACTACGTATGGGGGGTGGTGGAGAAAAAATCATTCCACCGGTCACCCCTTTTCCAGAAAATTCTCATTTTCTCATCCTTTAAATGCATCCATTAATAGACTATTCTACGAACCCTGATTGTGTTCCTTGTTCATGAGTCTCTTCCACAAGTCCACCTCTTCATAGTATTCCTGCAAGAATTCTTCTATCTTATATGATCATTCAATCCAACCATGAAAAATAATTTTGTAACATTTTTAACATTGGAAATGAGGTATTCTGTTCTCTTGGGGAAATCACGAGATCTACTAGCCTGATTATTCGATCGCTTTCGAATCATGTGACCATGTTTAACTCATGTTGTCACATGTCTCCAAGGGGGTCATACAGTTTACATGATTCCTTGTTGGGGTTGTGCAATGCATGATTCATCTGGATATTAATAAATCCATGAAATCATTATACGGTACATGAATCCACTAAAAGTCACACGATTCATCTGATTCCACTGGTATTCATCATGCTTTGAAAATATTTATTTTATTTTTCTTAAATTTTCCACTTGCTTATTTTAAGATGGATTCAGGTTATCATCAAGGCTCCTCAGCTACAACCAATCATAATTTAATGATTAGCAATAATCATAAAGTTAATCCCCACTATTGTGTGTGTACAGATAATGAAACCTTGAAGAGGTTCCTTTACCCCAATATCTATAAGTTTTACTTATCTCATAAACTTCCTCTATGAGGGGATTTTTACTTGATGATAATACCATCCCCCCTCTAAATTATATTATTACATCACATTTACTGTTAGGTATTTAAGATTTTATTCATAAAAAAAATCACTATGGAAAGTTGATTGGTTACAATTTCATCCTAGGTGTTTTTATATATGTTTCCCAACTCACAATTGGGTCCAGTTGACTATGATTTCTCCAAAAAACCTATCACTCAATGATATTCAAGCATATTTTCTTCCTGGTTGAATTATTTTGGTAGTAGATGGTGTTCAAAATAGGATGTACTTCCTAGAGTAATTTTTTTGATGAATGGGCATGACCATTTTGAGTTAGACATAGATGTTTAGAGTTTGATGATGATTTATAAAAGGTTATCCATTATGAGGTCATATTAATATATGAATTCATCATCTATCTCCAGCCCAAATTACCTGAATATATGAATATATTTTTTGTATCTGAGGACCAAAACATTTCACTTTCCTAATACTGAAGTAGGAATCAACCTGTAGGAAATAAATTAGTTGGGTGAGATTTATCCCCTTAGAGAAATGTCAGACGAATTCCTCCCTGGTATGGATTTCTGGGATGATTCTTTTCAGACCCTATTTTTGTGAAGGGATATTCAAATTATCATAAGGTAGAAATTGAATAAATATCTTTCAATTAACTCTCTTATTTCTTTCAGAAAATGGTTCAATAATATATTATAAAACAGAATAGTTAGACATACCGCTACTCACCCCCGTAAGTACCCCTCCTAGAATGTCATTGATAGTGATGGAAAATATTTGGATATCATGGAGGATGGAGACTATACCTCATGTTGATGTTTTGTGAACTATAAGATCTCTCCAACCCTGATACTAGCTGGTTTAATATCGATGTTCATTAATTGGTGGCTCTATTTAGCAGGGGGAACACGTTTAGTGTTACGTGATAGCATGTTGGTGATTGAATCACGACTTGCATATGGGTGGCACCTTAACATGGTCATACCAATACTGAAATGCATTTACTTGATGTTATTCCATTTTCAAAAATGTATCACCCTTAATATAATCATTGGTCTTATCTAATTCTTTTTTGGATGGATAGGGGATAATTTCAAATGTTATGAATATTATGACGCTTCTAGGATCCCATACACCATATCACATAGAATAATGATGTACCAATATGGAGTCAAGTCTATGCCAATAATCCCTTAGAGTTTGAGGGCCTTCTATTCCATCCTAACCACTTCAAATTTATCCTCTTCATGCATCGGTCGGGCCTGTACTTGATGATGGGAGATTCCCCCAAGAAATGAAATCTTATTTTATTTCCCACCAGGATGGGGTTCATGCAGTTTGGGTGAAAAAGAAGATCATTTTTGTGCCATAATTTTCATATCAATTTTCACAATATTTTGTATGAATTCATAGGAAATCCTTTCATCCTATGGTTGGTGATCAAGGGGAACAAAATCCTAAGGTTACCCACCAATTTTGGTGGATTATGACACGTGAAAACACTGAGGATGATATTTTGCTTCCTCCTACTGATTCTACTTCTTCATTGCTAAATCATTATTATTACAAGGATTTGGTTGTATATTATTCCAATGGTGTATTGGGACATTTGTTCCATTATGTGGAAATACCATTTTCTTCTCCAATTAAATTGGTAGTGGAAACAATAGAGTTGATCTTGTATCTAGATGAGACATAGAGAATGTGACATCATTCAGTGGTGACAACTCAAATAGTGGAACATATTATGTTGAGGAGGTTAATCGTCCAACATAGAATATTGATGATTAAAGTATTGAGAAAAGAGAACATGAGACCTCTTCTCCTATTTTGAAACTGATTCGACTGGTTGATCCTCCTTCTTTAGTGTCACCATCATTGGTTGAGAGGTTCAATGACATTGTAGAATAATCTGAGAAGAAATTCACTCCATGATTACTTATACCCCCTTGAAAATATCCTGCAACAAAGGGGAATACCTTCACTAGTTATTTCATAACTTAGGATAAGACAAGTTCAACTAAAAACCTATATATGAAATAATTATGTAAATTATCTTGACCTAATGAAACATTTCCTTGGAAGAAATGGATTTTCACGATATTTTGAATGAGGCTTCCTTTAACTCTACAAATGAGGGATACTGTCTGGGTAATAGAGTGGGATGACATGTTTTCATCTGACCTGCAATATCATATAGATTTTTAGAACACATAGATATGGTGATGTGGGGAGGTGATTTGTTATCTGAGGTCTAACCCTTTGACATCATAATCCTTATTGGATACTAATCATTAGAGTGTAGAATAATTGACAACTCTGGTTGAATCTCTCTATCCTATGGAAGATGCGAAAGAAGTAGGGAGAGAGGCTCTTCTACACCAAATTGATGCAGGTCACTAGAGTCTTATAGATATTACTAATTAATTCAACCACCTTTTACCATAATTCTACTTTTATATTCCATATGATCCTTTTTTATGAAGCCTCATAGATGCTTTATAATGTACAAATTCCTCTCATTTTTTTTAATCTGAATGGTTGAATTTTCTGAATTCTATATTATACTATTATTCTTTATTTATTTTATTATTTGAATTATATATGGTTGCTTTGATATTATGATAATCTCCAATGATACCAATTTGTTTCAAAAAATCAAGAAAACCTGAATTGTTGTATCTGAATATTTGGTTCAAAACCAACTCTTTTTCAGAGAGTGATCTGGAATTCCAATCAACATGAGATTCTATATTGATGATACATACTAGTTATCTTGATATCACATAATTTACAAATTTAGAAATTGGTAGAATATATGTCCTATAGGGAGATTAATCTATTATTTTCCAAATACTACATGCTTGGTGACAGAAGCTTTATTTCACAAAGGCCAAATGGTGAGACTTATAATCTCTCCAAAGATTAAAAATTTATGGGCACTTTAGTTTATGGTATTTTATCTTATACCTAAAATCTATTTAGTTTATGATGTTTTAGCTTGGTCCTTCTATCACATTAGTTTATGGTCTTTTATATCAGACCATATATCTCACTAGTTTAGGGTCGTTTAGCTTAGACCTTATATTGCTTTAGATTATAACCTTTTTTCTCAGACCTTCAATCACATTAGTTTAGCTCATACCATATACTTCTTTAGTTTATTGTATTTTAGCTCAAGCCAAATATTACATTAGTTTAGGGTCTTTTATCTCTGAGCTTCTATCACTTTTGTTTAAAGACTATTATCTCGGACCTTTTATCACATCAAATTTATGGTCTTTTAGTTCAGACCACCAACTGTTGTTTTTTTAGAACATTTATCTCAGACATCCTATTTTTGTAGTTTACGGTCTTTTAGCTCAGGCATTCTATTTCATTAGTTCAAGGTATTTTATCTGGGACCTTATATCACATTAGTTTATTATTATTTATCTCGGACATTCAATTACAATAGTTTAAGGTCCTTTAGCTTAGAACTAATATTTCATTATTTTATGGTCTTTTAACATGAACCTTATATTTATTTAGATTAATTTCTTTTTTCTTTAACCTTCTATCACATTAGTTTATGGTATTTTAGCTCGCACGTTTTATCAATTTAGTTTAAGGTATTTTATCTCATACATTTTATCATTTTAGTTTAAGGCCTTTTAACTCGGACATTCTATTACTTTAGTTTATGTTATTTTATCTCAGACCTTCTATTACATTTATTTAAGGTCTTTCAGCAAGGACCATATATATGATCTTGAGATTTGATGTAGACATTCTAGGAGTGACCTAAAACACACTGAGATGTTTGTCTTGTTCCATGTTATTGAGGGGACTCATATTGATCTAAAAGCCCTTTTTTCAGAGTGAAATAGTTTGTTGTAGACAATAAGTTCATATGATAGAGCCATTTGCATTCTTTTATAGTCAAGAAACTTTTCCACGAAGCTGCTAATCCTTTCTAGTGTCTATATATGATTTATGTAGGAGATATTGGTTGTGTATGAAATATCAGGGAAGCTAGATCTGTCTGGATAGTTGGAGTGTGGGTAATGTAACTCATAACTTGAAAGTTAGATTCCATGTATATGAGATTACGAATACATGATGGGTATGTCCTATGACATTATGATATTCTAGGTTCTATAGTGTTGTTTCTAGGAATTTCATGGTTTGAGGCTCCTTTCTATAAAGGAGAAGATGCATTTAGTTGGCAGGTCAAGGCCCTTATGTGTTGGTATAATGCTAAGAGAGAGATGATCTCCACCTATCTACAGATGATATTAAATGTTTTTGGAGTCTCAAACATCTATATGATAAAGTTGGGTATGTAGGGAAGTCTACCCAAGATTATTTATGGCACTATAGGTCAATTCGCTCCTAAATGATATGATATCAAGCCATACGCCATGTGGTTTTGAATGATGAGGCATGGACTATCAAAGTCTAGGGGAATATGTTTCATAGCTTGTCCTTATAAAAGGGTACACCACAAATGATGTAATGTTTATGATATCAAATCCCCACGGATTTTTTGGTGTGAGGATTATAAATCATGAACCAGAGATATAAAATGAGGAGAAAGATATTGTACTGGAATACATGGAATGGTCTAGACACACTAATGTGTTGAGTGTTGTAATGATGATATTAGGGATCAGAAGGATCATATTTTCCTTTATCATAGTAACATATTATGTTGATGGCCATATGCGATGAGCATGATCACTTAGAATTTATTTATAGTCAAGAATAAGTTCCTTGATGATGGATATCCTTTACAGGGGACATGGAATGTTATGAGGATACGAGACACCCGAACTCATGAAGATTAATCTATGGAACATGTGAAATTAATAGAGGGTTCAAGAACCCAAATAGTTTTTCCACTGCCTAACGAACAAATTATTGTGTTTAGGAGATGAGACAAATCATTAATATTACTTTTTTCTAGGACATGGGATCAATAGGGCATATATTTTCATTTTATAGCCTTCAAATATAAACCCTATAAGATTTATGTCTTATATATTTGTGTCATAACATCTATGTATACCCATAGAATTTGGTGTTTAGTGCGAAGAGACATGATGTTTCCTCACATCTCCCTTTGCATGTTTTCACCCTAACAATTTTTTGGTCTCATTTGATAATAGTTTAATATATTGTGATTTGGACCATTATAGGCCATAGTTTATGGTTGTAATACTTTTACCAAGATTTAGGCATTTTAGGGTCATGACGTACAAGGACCGAATGTGAGAAATGTTACTCAGGAGCCCAATTAGGATAACCAGGGTCAGGGGAACCCCAACATCCTTCAGAATGGGAAATTGAAATGTTGTATGTCATGGATCAAGTTCATTAGCTCACGAGTAATGTTATGGGATAATTGTACCCAGAGTAGTTCCAACATGTTGATGTGTTCAGTTCTACAATGGTGATGTGAAGGTACACATGGATTTGAATGCCCTTTTTTAGAGTGATGAATTTTTATGACAACCATAGGTTCATATGTAGGATCCATAGGCATGAAGTCATTGTTAAGAAAAGGGATTATAGAGCAAGAAGTCCTTTCAAAGGGACATGGAATGTTATAGAAATCTAAGACACCTGGGGAAAGTGTTACTTATGGATTTAGGATCATTAAAATAATTTTGAAGCATCCCATACTCTGGTTGACTGGGGTAAGTCACTTTTGGTCCATTGATAAGGAATGAAAAATTGGTGATAGTTTTCTTAGTTTAATGTCATGTAGTTGGGACATATTTTCCTCCATGCAGTTTAACATCATATTCTAAGTACATACTTAAATGTAGTTTTACATAATGTTGTAAGGATGTACGTCCACGCAATTTTACTTCATGTGGTAAGGATGTACTTTCAATGAGTTCAAATTCATTTTGTAAGGGCATACTTCCATGCACATGATGTTCATGCAGTAAGGATGTACTTCAATATAGTTTAAAATAATGTGATGTGTATGTACATCCATGTAGTTTAACATCATACAGTAATAAAATACATTCTTGTAGTTTAACATCATGTGGTAATGACATACATCCATGTAGTTTATCATCATGTGGTAAGGACATGGTTCTAGGTAGTTTACTACCATGTTGTAAGGAAATAATTCCACACAGTTTAACACCATGTGATACAGACATGGGAACCGTCGAGAAAGTGTGGAAATTCCCTTTCTGGGAAAAAATATGGAGATTTGGGAATACCTATGTATCTTGTGGAAACAATGATCTTGCCATACATAGATCTTGAAAAACCATGCAGTTTATCATTATCTGGAAAGGTCATAGGTGAACCAACATGAAAATGGGGATGATTTAATTGGGCCCAATTATGGAGACTTAGGTATCATAATGCATATCATGAGGATTAGAATCAAGCCACACATAGTTCTAAATGAATTCTCTACATAGTTATGATCTATACGCAATGAGGGTGAATTTTTATAATAGTTTTTTGTGACTAGGAATGGAGTTGGAAATTAAAGAATTACTATGTATCCCATGAATGAAGTAAAAAAGTCAGACACAGTTCTCAAATGGGATATACTTTACGTAGGTCAGAACCATACATTTATGTTGGTAGTATTTTCATTATTTCTTTCAGATGGTCCTAGGATTGGAGATTCATGCATCACTACATATCATCTGATGATTGGCATTAAGCTACAAATAGTTCTTGAGGATCATTGTAGTTTAAAGTCATGTTGCGTGTGCGAAGGTGGAATGACATGAGTAAATGGAAATGTTAGGGATGAGCTATATAATGGATGTTCGGGTGTCACTATGTTTCTCATAAAAGGATAGAATCATGACATACATAGTTCTATACATTCTATTTAGTTTAACGTCATGCATTGAGGATGGAGTAAAACTGGTGTGAATTGAAGGGAACATTGTGGTTGGACCCAAGGGTTGAAGTCTGTGTGTCACTACATATCTCATTAGGATGGGAATATGACCAAATGTAGGTCATGAGAAATAGTGTAGTTTACCTTCATGAGGTAAGGGCATCAACCACACATTTAAACAGCATGATGTGAGGACTAATATTTGACATTTTGATTACATTTACTCATTTATAATGAGGGTAAATCCCTATATAAACTCCCAATATAACTTGAGCTATGATCAGTGTGAGAAAAATAGAACAAAAAGGGTTTCCCTGCAATGCAGATATATAAGTTGGTTTGAAAAGGGAATATCATATCTTGTAGTGGTTGGACCATGATATAGGATCGAGGAGTCTCAATGTATATAAAAAGGACGAGAATTATTTCATATGTAGATTTAGAATTACTGAGAAGTTTAATGCCATGAAGAAAAGACATATGCCTCTTGATGTGAATGGAGATGGATATCATGAATCTGTTTAGTTTTACATCTTGCGGTAAAGGCATTGGTCAGTTATTTTATGTATATCGGTGAGGGTAAAAGGTAACATATTTCTTTCAGGATAGATTTGTATTGTTTAACATCATGTAACTAGGATGAGTGATTGTACATAAACCAATGTGGACACTCTTATATTGATAATTATGAAATGTATTCCTTGTGAGATCTTTCATTGGTGGGAGGTGTGACATTCTTCCCATCCACGGTGGCTAATGAGTAAGCCCTATTTTTATAGAGCTTATGTATGAGATAAGGTCCCTCCCATTTGGGCTTTAAATTTGGGAGATTATTTATTTGTATAATTAGGGTTCTATGAACCAACACCAGTTACCCAGGGAGAAACAAGGGGATGCAGACCCTTTTACTGAAGGCTCATGAACTCCAATTTTGGTGGACCTCAAAGTTGTGTAGTGTGTGAAAATTTTTATTATCAAGACATTCTGACTAATCCTTCCACTTTTGTGATATTTCATAAAATGAGAGTTTTCAAAAAATGGAAATTCAGAGTATGGGATGCTGATTTCTATGGGTGACACTGCCTCGATCCCACACACCAATGAGTATGGCATTGCTTGAGTAGAATTATGTGTTGTGGTACGGTAGGCCCTTTAAGCATGGAAGTGTTCTTTGTCCATGATTTTATATCCTTATTCCTCAAAATCTAGAGTATATTATATATTGTATTATTAAATGAATCTATTTTTCTATTTTTTTGATTTATGATAGAGAGATGAGTGCCTGGACTTGATGTTATACAACCTGTATTGCTTCTTTAACTTCATGGAATAGAAGTTAGTTCCATTTTCCATAAATATTTTATGAGGTAATATGATCATGGGTATAATACTGGACTACAAAACATCAATGATACTCTTTGTCCTGACCTCCTTGAGGGGTATTCTATCAGCCCATTTGGAAAAGAAATCGATAGGAGTAATGATGTACATGAAATGCTTAACTATGGATTGGGGATATGGACCAATGTCATCCATCCCCCTAACAGAAAGCTACCAAGAATATTTAGTTTTATATAAAAATTCTAGGGGTTTGTGGATGATGTATTCATGGATTTGGCATGCTTTCTATTTCCTGGTGATTTCCATGTAGTCTTGTATCATGGTTTTCCAATAATATCCTAAACTCTTAATTTGATGGGTGATCATAGTGCAAAATTGATGGGAACTTTAGGATCTCAAATGGATGACTTTGATGATGGAAAAAACATATCCTTCTGTTATGAATCAATGTAGGATCCCATCAAATAAATTCTTATATAAGGGATTCTTCTCATTCGGGCTATCATGTTGGGTAAACTTCACTACATGGAGTTGAACATGTTACCATCTATCTATATCTACTGGGATAATTCTATCCTGAACTTAGCTGATTATAGACTCCATCCATCAATGGGGGACTATTGGTTCATCACACTCCGGGAATGGTTTGAACTGATTGATTTCTTCCATATCACAGACAACGATTGTCGAGACAATTATATGATGTTTGATATGTAATATTTATTATTCTTGTTCATGTATAACCAATATTGTTTCTAAATTGGCCAATGCATTGTCATTATCATTCTGTGATTGAGGAACATGATTCAATTTTGTTTCAAAAGGTAACATTTCCATTAGTCCCCTAACATTGCCTGTGAGGGCATCCTATTCTACGTTTTTGATGGTGTATTATGTATTGACCATATTTATCACTAACTCTAAATCCACTTTGAGGTTCAAGTAGGATATTTCCAGCTATTGGTCTATTTCAGAGCTAGTGATGAAAGATTGGTATTCTGCCTCATTATTTTTTCATCCTTTGGATAGTGTGATATAGTATGGGAAAAACTCTTTTTGAGCAGAGAAAAATAGAATTTGGAGGCCAAAACTATTGAGATTCGTGTTTTCCATTAATGTTATGATAATTATTTGTGATTCACCATCAAAACACATGTCCCATGTCCATGGAGAGTTTTGGGAATATAATACCTCTTCATTTCAAGATCTTTTTCATTCGGTATATTTTCCATGGTAGGATGTGATGTGTGGAAAGCAGCTGGGGATTTTCTTTTTACTAACTATTATGACCAAAAATAGGATTTATATTTCTAAACAAATGTTCACCCATTGATCCAAGCACCTTTTCAGCATTGGATAACCACAAATATACATGAGGGGATCGATGGAAGTGACCAATAGAACATTTTGGAGTTGTAAGTAATTCCTTATATTTTGCACTGTGAAGATGAGCACAATGAATTTTTTATCAACATTAATGTATAGGGTCTCAGTAACTAGTATATTCTAGATGAGGTAATATAGAATTTTCTCACTCCATACATCAATATTTTATGTGAGGAGGGAACCCAGTGATAATTCAATGGTGGCCATATATATGTTGAGTGTCCTCCATTCCACCGGATGCATTAGGGTCAGTGGGCGTAGAAGGTATTGTGTGATAATTTCAAAGGATTTTTGAAAATAATCACCCCACTGGTCGGAGGTTCCCTTCTACATTATCAGAGTGACACAGATAGCTTTTCGGGCTAGTATATAAATGATCCTTAGAATATAAGAAAGGTTCCCTCGATTATCTATGATTTCTAATAGGTTGCTTTCCAAAGATAGTACTAGTCTTCTCTGGGTCGACCTCAATGATGCAGTAGTGTACTAAAAACTGGGGAATTTCCCAAATGTTACCCCAAAATTTCATTTCAATGGATTCATATCTGGACTATGATATAAAAAATTGTTGAAAATTGTTTATGGTCGATTATTTTATCACACTACAATCTAGATTTATCCACTAGGTCATCAATATAACATTTATATATTGTTCCCATGGTGATATTGAAGATATGGTGCATGGGGCATAGATATTTGGTTCCAAAATTCTTATTGTTGAAGGGAATGAGTAGAAAAAAAATATCTCCTAAGTCTCTGTGATTATTGTTCCATCTTCATCCCCACGGGCTATCTTTATCTAATTGTACCATGAGTACCCATCCATGAATGAAATGAATTACAAACTAGTAGTTGCATTGATCAAGTGTTTTGAGATTGGAAATATGAATCATCATTTGAAAAATGACCATTATGGACTCTAAAATCATTTAAGACCATAATTTTTCCATTTGTCTTCGTGGAAGGAACAATGTTGAAACGACACCTTGTTCTCGGAAAATGTTGGCTTCGATCAACTTCTACAGATCTGCCTATGTATTTTTGGAATGGGTGGGTTTCATCCTCCCGACATCCATATTGAAGCCATGATGCTAATCTAGTATACCAAGATGGTGTCTTTCCACATCTAGGTTCATTATGGGTATTTCTATGTAGTTCCACACAAACACATATCAGTGCTACTTCAAAAACACTGTGTACATATATTTCTCTTCGAGGGGAATGACTACACTAATATTTGTAGGTCGTATTTCATCCTCTATTCCCAGATTTATCTACTTGAGTTTGTCATTGGTGGTGGATACACCTTTTTTAATGTGGGAGGGGTGTTCCAAATATAATCCTCATATTCTTTCATATCTTTATTTATGACAGAATGTTTAGTTGGAGATATAAATCTATATGCTTCACCATTATTATCATAGTGAGAGTGGCCATGAAAAGAGATATTATCATCCCCTATTCATTAATTCATTTTAGAGTGATTTGGAGCTGATATTCTTCTATTCTGTTACTAGAGATAATATATGTTTAGAGCTCTATGATTATATCTATGACCTTGATCATGTTTATGGTGAGAATATAGTTATTATTGAGAATACTAGATGGGTTCAAAGGGGAAGTCCCCAAGCCATTGGGAGATGAATCTTGTAAATAATCATCAATTGTTGTTTGTTTTCCACCCATTTTATCAAAATATTATTAACTTATGTGGTACCAAAAAACATGAAGTGAAAAATATCACCTTGTAGTATACCTTCTTTTCCATGAATGTTATACATTATATATTAGTTATATGTTGAATGTATCCCCAATACGCTATGGATCCACGACCTTCTGAGTAGGATGTTATACTCGGTGTCCTATTGATTACCACAAACTTAGCACCTAATGTGAGATCCCCATACAAGGTTTAAACTTGATTTTAATGAGAGGTCTTTGGTAATTCTTATCATACTCTTCGATGGATCCCTTAGTGGGATACAAGTCCCCTTTCCCAAATCACAAATTTCATAGGGTTTGGATTGGGATAATATTGAACCGAGTTCCATTAAAAATCAGTGACCTTAGGACATTGACATTATTGAGTCTGCCCGAGACATATGTGGGTCTGATTTGTCCAGGAATGTTCTCTTCTTGATCATGATCCATGAATGAGAAAGCATTGTGACATTCTGATTCCATGGTCTCCAATTGATAGATAATGGTTGCATCAACTTTTAGCGCAAACTCTTTTGGGCTCTAGATGACTTCAACAGGTTCATCTGTCAGTTATATTGAAATATGGAGTGCATCAAGGACCGAGAGCTTGGATGGTGCTATCTGCAGCTATTTTAGAACATCCAATTTTTGTGCCACAGGCAGGAGCTTCCATATATGGGGTTTCTCTTGGATGTACAGATGAGGATTCGAGGAATTTGGGATAGACGAACCTAGTTCTTATTTATGGGTTGAAGGGGTATTTTCTTCTAGTGGTGTAGGTCATGCAAGCCATCAATGTTTCTTTGGATGATTGGATTAGAACACCTCTAAGATTTCATGTAAGAAAATTGGATATGGGAGATTGTTAAAGGGATCTATGGAATGTCCATGACACTTCTGATCATGTTGGATCTCTTTCCTATGAGTTTTCAACTACATATATTTCCACTATGGGGAAATGAAAGGAATATTTAGTATAATCTTGTCTCCTCCATCACTTATATCCTCAGCTTCAATTTATATGACCTCTTGTTCACCATTTATGTGTGGGAAACTAATGATTTGGGGAAAAAACATCATCAGATAAGTGGTATAACTATTATATTACATTGATAGAACCAAATGTGAGTTCTTTTTCCATGGAAGGTAATTTTTTATGGGGTATTTCTTGTTCCACTTATGCTGTAGGGAAGAAATAGGTGAGAGTTGAAGATCTCATTAGAGGAGAATATGACTCTTCCTATTCTATTTCTTCATTAATATGGTGGTCACACCAACCTTTGGGAGGTATATTTGATTTTTCCCCCATGGGCGGTGGAGTTTTTCTAGGTCTATTTAAATGTAATTTAAGAGTTGAATTGGCTTGACCAACTACATTTAGAGTAATCCAATTATTGAATTTTCACACAGAATTGGCTAGGACCTCTTGAGAAACACCCACTTATTCAAGTTGGATCACATTTATGTAATCCACTGCTTTTTGGAATTTTATAGAGTCACAAGTATATATTCGACCATTAATTTAAGGAAATCATTGAATGTCACGACCCGTCCTCGGGGCCCGTGCCGTGACTACCCCAAGCCCGCCTTCCATAGGCCAGGGGCTGGCGACTAGCACCAAGGCGTAAAATCCCAGTAAACAGGGAAGGCATTGCCTTTATAAGTAACAACCACACAGAGTCAGCAAGCGGAAAGTAAAGTGCAGAAAGGTAAAGGGGCCGGAAATACAAGCCCAACTGTAAAGTACAACTGAAAAGAAAAAGAACAGCAACTGAAGAAAAGACGGCGGCCTCGTGTCGTCCACTGGCAATCCCACCTGAAGGGTGGGTACAGATAGCCTCCAGGCTCCTCGGGTCCCACGTCCGCTCCGAGCACGTCCCGCCCAGTGGTCCACCTCCAGGTACCGTCCTGCTCCACGCCCCAACCGCGATCAGCGCTGTCCGTCGTCTGCAACCAACACCACGAAGTGCGGGCATAGCCCGTGCAGGGGTGAGTACAACTACTCAGTAAGGACCCCGAGACCCCCGAAGGTCTCCCGAAATCCACAAAGGATATAGCACAAAAGAAAGATGCAATCACGAAGTAACATCTGACTCGACTTAGGTATATGCCCATACATATACCTAAGTCCCCAATTCTAGCTCTGCTCACGAGCTCAAGAACAACTCAATCCACAAAGGAAAGCAAGACTCAAATCCACAAGGAGAGTAAACAGTAAATCCACAAAGGATAGTTCAACACAATCCACAAAGGAGAGTAACATAAGATTCAGCTCAACCAGGTATACTTTTTCAGATGACGTCAAAGACGATCACTGATCCGTCTCAGTCGTCGGACCCACGAAGGATCGATAGGTACTAACCCCCGCAAAAAGACCCACGTAGGATCGGGCTCACACAGAACCTGTAGGCAGTGGCTCACACAGAACCGGTAGTAAGGACCCACGGAGGATCGGGCTCACACAGAACCTGAAGCACTGATCCACGTGGGATCGCTGAGTGCAGTAGTCGACGCAGTCCACTGAGGATCTCTGCACAGACGTCGCCGCAGTCCACGAAGGATCTCTGCTCTGCCGTCGTCGCAGTCCACGGAGGATCTCTGCTCTGCCGTCGTCGCAGTCCACGGAGGATCTCTGCTCTGCCGTCGTCGCAGTCCACGGAGGATCTCTGCTCTGTCGTCGAGGTCACAGCCAGCGCTAGGGTTCCCGCACGTAGCGAGCTCGTTTAGGAGGGTCCGCTCCACGAGCCGAGGGGCTGATACATCAACTGACACGTAGTCCGAAGTTGATGTATCCAAAAGTTCCGTATCGACAACAGGATCTCAACGCGACAGACGGCGCGTCAATCGGACGCCCGGTCTGAGAGTTATTGGCATTTTCGTCCCAGGGGCCCGGTTGGTTTTTAGGGCAAAACCAACCCGACCGTACTCCGCCTGTATCCGATCCTCGGGCGGAGTATGCCAAAAGTTCCGTCTCACTTAGAGGAAACCACCACAGCTGACGGTACGTCGTTCGGACGTCCGTAGCTCAAGTTATGAGCGTTTCCGCTCCGAGGGCCCGGTTGGCTTCGTGTACGAACCAACCCGGCCGAACCCAAAGTCTTCCGAAACCTTGAGTATAATATACCGAAACGACCGTCTCGATCCAAGGATCGCGTAGCCGCTGACGGTTCGTCAATCGGAGGTCCCAGGCCCAAGATATGGGCGAAAGACCGTAGAGGGCCCGAAACGGGGGTACTGGGCCCGGGGCGACCCGGCCCGAACCCCCCCTGGGGTCGGCCGAACCGGGTCGGCCCGAACCGGGTCGGCCCGACCCGGCCCGAACCGGCTCGGCCGGGTCCGGTCCGGCCTGGGCGCGGCCCGGCCGACCGGACCGGCTCGGCTTCGGCCGAGCGGCCGAAGCGCTGCCGCCGCGGGTCAAACCCGCGGCTTTGGAGAAAACGCGGCCCGCGCGGGCCGCGTGCTGGAAGGCCGGACCGCGGACGCGGTCCGGCGGCTCGCCGCCGCCGCGGCTCGGCCGCGGCGGACTCCTCCGGCGGCGCGCCGGGCGCCGCCGCCCCCGGTCGCCGGCGCCGCCGCGCCGGCGACCCGCGCCGCCGCCTCCTTCCGCGGGCCGCCGGAGATGCTCCGGTGGCCCGATTTGCCTCCCGTCTGCGCCGTTGTTCCTCCCGGGATGCGTCCTCCACTGCGGAATCAACATATGGCCCTTGCGTCGCGCTTTTGCCGTCGCTCGCCAAATCCGCACACAAAGGAAGATCGACGGAGGGTTGCCGGGTCTTGTTCGTTAGACCCGCACCCTCCGCGTTAGTCATAATCAACGGGAGAAACAGGAAAGAAACCAATCAACAATTTTAAATAAATTAAAATTGTTTCGTGATCGGGTTCTATATTTCAAAAGAATAAACACGGGATTTTAAAAAGAATTCCAACATCCCTTACCTTGTCGTTGCCGAACGGGGGATCGTCGCGGGATTTGCTCGTCGTGGAGGAAGGAGATCGTCGCGTCGTCGCGGTATCTGGCGTCGCGTCGCCAATCTCCGGATCAAGATCAAACGGATTTAATTAGTTTAAATCCGTTGATATTGAAATTAAAAAGGGAGAAGAAAAGATCCGATTCTCACCTTTGTTGCCGAACGAGGATCGGCCGCGGAAGAAAGACGTCGCCGAAGAACGTCGCGGGTAGATCTCGTCGACGTCGCAGATCTTGGTGTGCGTCGTCGAATTCCGGTCGCCGGCGTTCTTCGCGTTCTTCGCGTTCTTCGCGTTCTTCGCGTTCTTCGCGTTCTTCGCGGAGAGGGTGAAGGAACGAAGATTCTTTCAAATCCTTTCCAAGGATTTTTGGGTTGGTCTTATTTTATAAACATGCCAACACGAAACCGGTTAAGAAACGATCCATCAATTCGTTGAATTAATTCAACGAAAGAAACGACCCATTTAATTCACGAAGAAACAGTCCATTTAATTCACGAAATAAACCGCCCAATTAAATGGTCTGTTAAGAATTAAAGAAAACGCGTCGGTTGACTTTTCAGTTACTTTGACGGGTTTTCGCGGGTGCGTTACTTAGCGAAAGAAACGGCGGGGGCTCGTGCGGGTCCCACCGCACAAATATCCTACCAAGGGGTAGGATATTTCTGGATAGCATCCTATCCAGTTCAACTCAGTTCAAGCCGTCTTTAAGTGACTTCAAGTGGCTTCCAAGCAGCTTAAGTGAAATAAAATAAAGTTGTCGCACAAACTTTATTTTATTTCTGACTTAAAGCCGTAAAATTTAAAAACCACGTCTGAGCAAACGCAACTCCGGAAGAGGCGTTTCTAAGCAAATACCGGCGCTGCGATTTCATCGGTGCCCTCAGAATTCGATTCCGGGCACCGGTTCAAAAGATAGAAAAACCCGCTCGTCCGTTCACTGAACGTACCCGAGCCAAACTTCGGAAATTGATTCCGGGCACACCGGGCCTCGGAATCAGGTGCCGTCTGAAGCTGCGTTCTTGTAAAATTCCAAAGAAAATTAAGAAAAAAATTTCCTTGAAATTTGCGGGTCTTTACATTACTCCCACCTCAGGGCTTTACGTCCCCGTAAAGATACATCAAAAACTAGGGGAACAAATGGGGGTACTGAGCACGCATCTGAGCCTCCCGCTCCCAAGTGCTCTCCTGGAGGTTCCCGTGCTGCCATCTGACGCGCACAAGAGGAATCGACCGCCCACGTAGGACCCGCTCCTGTCGATCCTCGATCTCCACTGGAACCTCCGCAAAAGTCGCCCCATCGTCCACGTCCAGCTCCCCAAAGTCGATGATGTGCGTCGGGTCGTGCACGTATCTCCTCAGCTGAGACACGTGGAAGACGTCGTGCACCCGGTGCAACTGAGGTGGTAGAGCCAGGCGATAAGCCACCTCTCCTATCCTGCTGAGGACCTGGAAAGGCCCGATGAAGCGGGGAGACAGCTTGCCGCCTCGGCCAAATCTCCGTAAACCACGTCGAGGTGAGACACGCAAAAAGACGTGGTCGCCATCCTCGAACTCTAGTGGCCTCCGCCTCCTGTCAGCATATGACTTCTGCCGGCTCTGAGCTGTCCTCATCCTCTCCTGGATGATTTGGACCTTCTCTGTCGTGGCTCGGACCATCTCTGGTCCCACGAGTGCTGACTCCCCAGGGTCTGTCCAGCACAACGGTGATCTGCAGGGTCTGCCGTACAACGCCTCGTATGGTGCCATCCCGATGGTGGAGTGGTAGCTGTTGTTGTACGCAAACTCCACCAAGGGTAGGTGGTCCTCCCAGCTGCGACCAAAGTCGAGAACACATGCACGGAGCATGTCCTCGAGTGTCTGTATGGTCCTCTCCGTCTGACCATCCGTCTGAGGGTGGAAGGCTGTGCTCAGATGGAGCCGCGTCCCGAACGCCTCCTGCAACCCCTTCCAAAGCCTGGAAGTGAAACGAGCATCTCGATCGGAGACGATAGACGATGGCACACCGTGAAGCCGTACGATCTCCTGGACGTAAAGACGTCCCAAGCTCTCTACTGAGCCCTGCTCTCTGATGGGTAAGAAGTGTGCCGACTTGGTGAGTCGGTCGACAATCACCCAAATGGAGTCGTGACCTCTGGAAGTGCGTGGAAGTCCAGTCACGAAGTCCATAGATATGCTGTCCCACTTCCACTCCGGGACCTCCAAGGGCTGTACCAAGCCTGCTGGTACCTGATGCTCTGCCTTCACCTGCTGGCAGGTGAGGCATCGTGAAACGAACTCTGCCACAGCTTTCTTCATGCCCGGCCACCAGTGCTGTCGTCTGAGATCCTGGTACATCTTTGCCACTCCGGGATGTACCGCCAAGGGAGAAGTGTGAAACTCTCTCAGCACCTCCTCTCGTAGAGCGACTGGTACGAAGGTACGTCCTCTGAAAAGGATGTCGTGCTCTGCTCCAAGGGAGAAACCATCAGGCGCCTGACCTGAGGATATCAGTGCACGCCGGGTCTCACAGTCAGCGTCCCCACGCTGAGCCTCTCTGACCCGCTGTAGAAGTGGAGGAGAGACTGTGAGAGACTGAAGAAAGGCTGTTCCGTCTCTATCCACGAAGGATATCTGCAAGGAGGCTAGCTGCTCCGTCGCCTCCTCAAGCAGCTGAATGCCCGTCCTCCTGCTGAGGGCATCGGCTACCACGTTCCCCTTCCCAGGAGTATAGACTATCTCAAAGTCATAGTCCTGGAGGAACTCAAGCCATCTCCGCTGTCTCAGGTTCAGGTCCTTCTGAGAGAAGATATACCTGAGACTCTGGTGGTCAGAAAAGACTGTGAAGCGCTCGCCCATCAGATAGTGCCGCCAAGTCTTCAGAGCGAAGACCACTGCTGCTAACTCCAGGTCATGAGTGGCGTAGTTCTGCTCATGCGGCCTCAACTGACGTGATCCGTAGGCGATCACGGCCCGCTCCTGCATCAGGACGCACCCGAGTCCAGTCCCTGATGCATCGCAGTAAACTACGTACCCAACTCCCTCCTCAGGCAACCTCAAGATAGGTGCGCTGGTCAATCTCTGTCTCAGCTCCTGGAAGCTCTGCTGACATCTGTCTGACCACACAAAGGGTTTCCCCTTCTTCGTCAAGGCTGAGAGTGGTGCCGCAACTCTGGAGAAGTTCGGCACAAATCTCCGATAGTATCCCGCTAGGCCCAAGAAGCTCCGCACCTCTGTCACGCTCTTGGGTGGCTCCCAAGCTAGCACTGCCTCGATCTTCGCGGGATCCACTGCAACTCCCGCCTCAGAGATGACGTGTCCCAAGAAATGGACCTCACGCAACCAGAACTGGCATTTTGAGAGCTTGCCATAAAGCTGGTGCTCTCGGAGTGTGTCTAGCACAACTCGCAGGTGGTATGCATGCTCCTCCTCAGTCGTCGAGTATACCAAAATGTCGTCAATGAAGACAACGACAAATCGGTCGAGGTATGGCTGGAAGATCCTGTTCATGAGGCTCATGAACACCGCTGGAGCATTGGTTACGCCGAACGGCATAACCAAGAACTCATAATGGCCATACCGACACCTGAAGGCCGTCTTCTGCACGTCCTCGTCTCGAACTCTGAGCTGATGATAGCCTGACCGGAGGTCTATCTTCGAGAACCACCGCGCTCCCTTGAGCTGATCGAAGAGGTCATCAATCCGTGGCAGCGGATACTTGTTCCTCACTGTCACCTGGTTCAGGCGACGATAGTCGACACAAAGTCGCAAGCTCCCGTCCGCCTTCTTGGCGAACAAAATCGGGGAAGCCCAGGGTGAAACACTGGGTCGGATAAACCCCTTGCTCTGCAAGTCCTCCAACTGTACCCGCAGCTCTCGAAGCTCGGCGGGGGCCATCCGATATGCTGGAGTAGATATCGGGGCTGTCCCGGGGTACAAGTCGATGTAAAAGTCTACCTCTCTACGAGGAGGTAGCCCTGGAACGTCGTCGGGAAAGACGTCCACGTACTGGTCCACCACTACAGGAAAAGCCGGACTCCGCACGTCCACTGCTCCTAGGATGAGGCTAGCCAACTGATGTGAGATGGGCTGCACTCTCCTCCGCGGAAGTCCATCCTGTGCTGCAAAGGTTCCCTTCTCGCCGGTGAAGGTAAACCTGCTCCCGTCGGTACGAACACATCGCACCTTGCGCCTAAAACAGTCGATCTGGGCATGAACCGTGGATAGCCAATCCATGCCCAAGATGACGTCGTAAGGCCTCGACGCCGCTACAAGGAGATCCCAGCCGAAGCTCTCGCCTCCTAGAGTAAGCTCACACTGCCGGCACCAGTGCGTAATCGTCGAGTCTGCTCCCGTAGGAGTCTCTAGCCGTAAGGATCGAGCCAACGGCTCAGTCGGAATCTCCGAGCTCCGAACAAGGGCAGAGGCTATGAAAGAGTGACTCGCTCCTGTGTCTATAAGTACTGCAGCAAGGGTGGAATAGACACAGATCGTACCTCGAATCATCTCTGGCATGTCGGGGTCGTAGGCCTCCACTGCCTGGAGCTGGGCCTGTCCCTGCCCGCCGGCTCCCTGTGGTCGAGGTGGCCCTCCTGGTGGTGGTGGGGGTAGAGCCTGAAAGCGTCGCCCACCACCCGCTGCTCGGCCAGCTCCTCGGCCTCGTCCGCCTCCTCCCTGCGGACCGCCACGGTCGACCCTCTGCCTCTGCCTGGGTGGCCCCTCCACCGTCTGCTGCTCCTCTGATCGGCGAGTCGGGCAGTCACGAGCCATGTGACCCTGCCCGCCGCAAGAGTAGCACAGCCTGCCTCTCGAAAGGCTGGCACTCCGCTGTGTGCCTCGTACTGCTGAGCCGGTGTCCTGAGGCCGTCTGCGTGGGGGTCTGGTCTGCCTGGACCCGTGAGTCATCCGTCGGCTACCTGCTGCCGAAGACTCAGCTACCTGCCGCCCTGCGCTAGGTCTCGCCGCTGAAGAAGGCTCTGCCAGGAAGCTCTCGATCAGGAGGGCTCGCTCCAGCACTCCTGCCTGGGTCGGAATGCTGAGGGAGATCAGCGACGCACGAATCTCCTGTCGCAAGCCCTGCTCGAAGGTCCGGGCCCGGAAGAAGGGGTCCCGTACCATGTCGGTCGAGTAGCGAGATAGGTCCGTGAACCTCGCCGCATACTGAGCGACCGTCATGCTGCCCTGGCGCAGCTGGAGAAGCTCCTGGATGCGCACCGCTTGGAGGGTGGCCGGGACGAACTCAGAGCGGAAGAGGCTCTCGAAGTCCGTCCAGAGCAGGGATGCCTCATCGTGAACCTGGAGCATCAGGCTCCACCATCGTCCTGCCGCCGCCTGCAGGAGGCTCGCTGCGAGGATCACCATGAGATCCGCTGGTGTCCTCACTAGCCGAAAGATCCGTACCACCGCCTCTAGCCAGTCCCCGGCGGCCTGGGGGTCCGCCTCACCGCGAAACCTGGGCGGTCGCTGGCTCTGAAACTCATGCAGTGCCCTGAGGCGACGTGCATCGTCGGCGTCTGGTACTGGAAGCATCGGTGGCTCGGCGGGTAAAGCTACCGCCGGTGCCACAGCTGGCAAAGGGCCCTGCACCGAGGCCTCGTCGCTCGGTGGGCTGCCATCGCGCCCTACACTCGGAACCCTAGCTGGCTGTCGTCGCGGGGCCATCCTGAAAAGGAGAACAAGAGCACCACAGTCAGAACAGTATACCTGGTGAGCTGGCACAAGTAATCACAAGGAAAACTTGAGACTTTCATAAAGCAGATCAGTATACCCGGTGAGCTGACATAAGTAATCACAAAGAAAACTTGAAACACACACGCAATCAATGTTTTCATGCATTAAGTCGGAAATCAGGAGTCAGGGTCCTGGTGTACGGATACGTCGGCCGCCGCACCAACACTGGGCTCCCTGAACTGATAACCACACTCAATACACTAAACACTATTGCTTCACATAGAAAGAAAGGACGATCAGAGTCTGCGGTAGAACCGACCCCTCTGATACCAATTTGTCACGACCCGTCCTCGGGGCCCGTGCCGTGACTACCCCAAGCCCGCCTTCCATAGGCCAGGGGCTGGCGACTAGCACCAAGGCGTAAAATCCCAGTAAACAGGGAAGGCATTGCCTTTATAAGTAACAACCACACAGAGTCAGCAAGCGGAAAGTAAAGTGCAGAAAGGTAAAGGGGCCGGAAATACAAGCCCAACTGTAAAGTACAACTGAAAAGAAAAAGAACAGCAACTGAAGAAAAGACGGCGGCCTCGTGTCGTCCACTGGCAATCCCACCTGAAGGGTGGGTACAGATAGCCTCCAGGCTCCTCGGGTCCCACGTCCGCTCCGAGCACGTCCCGCCCAGTGGTCCACCTCCAGGTACCGTCCTGCTCCACGCCCCAACCGCGATCAGCGCTGTCCGTCGTCTGCAACCAACACCACGAAGTGCGGGCATAGCCCGTGCAGGGGTGAGTACAACTACTCAGTAAGGACCCCGAGACCCCCGAAGGTCTCCCGAAATCCACAAAGGATATAGCACAAAAGAAAGATGCAATCACGAAGTAACATCTGACTCGACTTAGGTATATGCCCATACATATACCTAAGTCCCCAATTCTAGCTCTGCTCACGAGCTCAAGAACAACTCAATCCACAAAGGAAAGCAAGACTCAAATCCACAAGGAGAGTAAACAGTAAATCCACAAAGGATAGTTCAACACAATCCACAAAGGAGAGTAACATAAGATTCAGCTCAACCAGGTATACTTTTTCAGATGACGTCAAAGACGATCACTGATCCGTCTCAGTCGTCGGACCCACGAAGGATCGATAGGTACTAACCCCCGCAAAAAGACCCACGTAGGATCGGGCTCACACAGAACCTGTAGGCAGTGGCTCACACAGAACCGGTAGTAAGGACCCACGGAGGATCGGGCTCACACAGAACCTGAAGCACTGATCCACGTGGGATCGCTGAGTGCAGTAGTCGACGCAGTCCACTGAGGATCTCTGCACAGACGTCGCCGCAGTCCACGAAGGATCTCTGCTCTGCCGTCGTCGCAGTCCACGGAGGATCTCTGCTCTGCCGTCGTCGCAGTCCACGGAGGATCTCTGCTCTGCCGTCGTCGCAGTCCACGGAGGATCTCTGCTCTGTCGTCGAGGTCACAGCCAGCGCTAGGGTTCCCGCACGTAGCGAGCTCGTTTAGGAGGGTCCGCTCCACGAGCCGAGGGGCTGATACATCAACTGACACGTAGTCCGAAGTTGATGTATCCAAAAGTTCCGTATCGACAACAGGATCTCAACGCGACAGACGGCGCGTCAATCGGACGCCCGGTCTGAGAGTTATTGGCATTTTCGTCCCAGGGGCCCGGTTGGTTTTTAGGGCAAAACCAACCCGACCGTACTCCGCCTGTATCCGATCCTCGGGCGGAGTATGCCAAAAGTTCCGTCTCACTTAGAGGAAACCACCACAGCTGACGGTACGTCGTTCGGACGTCCGTAGCTCAAGTTATGAGCGTTTCCGCTCCGAGGGCCCGGTTGGCTTCGTGTACGAACCAACCCGGCCGAACCCAAAGTCTTCCGAAACCTTGATTATAATATACCGAAACGACCGTCTCGATCCAAGGATCGCGTAGCCGCTGACGGTTCGTCAATCGGAGGTCCCAGGCCCAAGATATGGGCGAAAGACCGTAGAGGGCCCGAAACGGGGGTACTGGGCCCGGGGCGACCCGGCCCGAACCCCCCCTGGGGTCGGCCGAACCGGGTCGGCCCGAACCGGGTCGGCCCGACCCGGCCCGAACCGGCTCGGCCGGGTCCGGTCCGGCCTGGGCGCGGCCCGGCCGACCGGACCGGCTCGGCTTCGGCCGAGCGGCCGAAGCGCTGCCGCCGCGGGTCAAACCCGCGGCTTTGGAGAAAACGCGGCCCGCGCGGGCCGCGTGCTGGAAGGCCGGACCGCGGACGCGGTCCGGCGGCTCGCCGCCGCCGCGGCTCGGCCGCGGCGGACTCCTCCGGCGGCGCGCCGGGCGCCGCCGCCCCCGGTCGCCGGCGCCGCCGCGCCGGCGACCCGCGCCGCCGCCTCCTTCCGCGGGCCGCCGGAGATGCTCCGGTGGCCCGATTTGCCTCCCGTCTGCGCCGTTGTTCCTCCCGGGATGCGTCCTCCACTGCGGAATCAACATATGGCCCTTGCGTCGCGCTTTTGCCGTCGCTCGCCAAATCCGCACACAAAGGAAGATCGACGGAGGGTTGCCGGGTCTTGTTCGTTAGACCCGCACCCTCCGCGTTAGTCATAATCAACGGGAGAAACAGGAAAGAAACCAATCAACAATTTTAAATAAATTAAAATTGTTTCGTGATCGGGTTCTATATTTCAAAAGAATAAACACGGGATTTTAAAAAGAATTCCAACATCCCTTACCTTGTCGTTGCCGAACGGGGGATCGTCGCGGGATTTGCTCGTCGTGGAGGAAGGAGATCGTCGCGTCGTCGCGGTATCCGGCGTCGCGTCGCCAATCTCCGGATCAAGATCAAACGGATTTAATTAGTTTAAATCCGTTGATATTGAAATTAAAAAGGGAGAAGAAAAGATCCGATTCTCACCTTTGTTGCCGAACGAGGATCGGCCGCGGAAGAAAGACGTCGCCGAAGAACGTCGCGGGTAGATCTCGTCGACGTCGCAGATCTTGGTGTGCGTCGTCGAATTCCGGTCGCCGGCGTTCTTCGCGTTCTTCGCGTTCTTCGCGTTCTTCGCGTTCTTCGCGTTCTTCGCGGAGAGGGTGAAGGAACGAAGATTCTTTCAAATCCTTTCCAAGGATTTTTGGGTTGGTCTTATTTTATAAACATGCCAACACGAAACCGGTTAAGAAACGATCCATCAATTCGTTGAATTAATTCAACGAAAGAAACGACCCATTTAATTCACGAAGAAACAGTCCATTTAATTCACGAAATAAACCGCCCAATTAAATGGTCTGTTAAGAATTAAAGAAAACGCGTCGGTTGACTTTTCAGTTACTTTGACGGGTTTTCGCGGGTGCGTTACTTAGCGAAAGAAACGGCGGGGGCTCGTGCGGGTCCCACCGCACAAATATCCTACCAAGGGGTAGGATATTTCTGGATAGCATCCTATCCAGTTCAACTCAGTTCAAGCCGTCTTTAAGTGACTTCAAGTGGCTTCCAAGCAGCTTAAGTGAAATAAAATAAAGTTGTCGCACAAACTTTATTTTATTTCTGACTTAAAGCCGTAAAATTTAAAAACCACGTCTGAGCAAACGCAACTCCGGAAGAGGCGTTTCTAAGCAAATACCGGCGCTGCGATTTCATCGGTGCCCTCAGAATTCGATTCCGGGCACCGGTTCAAAAGATAGAAAAACCCGCTCGTCCGTTCACTGAACGTACCCGAGCCAAACTTCGGAAATTGATTCCGGGCACACCGGGCCTCGGAATCAGGTGCCGTCTGAAGCTGCGTTCTTGTAAAATTCCAAAGAAAATTAAGAAAAAAATTTCCTTGAAATTTGCGGGTCTTTACATTGAAGGAGGAGAAGTTCAAGATAATATGACATAGACTTCATTTTAAAGGGAAGTAATCTGGATGGTCGGTGAGGTTGGATTCCTCAATCCTCATGGATTATAGATGTTTGAGCATGTTATTATACATGGATTCAAAGAAATAACCAGGTACATTTTCATTTTCTAAGTAGTATATTTTTTTACATGTTCCTCAAATCATGAGAAACCCTAGTTTCCCTTTGCTTTTGGCCATGAGCGATTTAATGGTTTTTTCCACCTGATAAGACGTGTTGGGTGGTTTGGGGTGAGCATATGTATTTGGATAGACACTTCTACTAGAATAGGAGTGAAAACTGTAGGTTCAACTTTATAAAGGATAGTTACCTATACTGTGGGAAAGTGTTTCATTTTGGATCGGGTCCACTAGCTCAATTCTTCTAAACGTTGGGACATTTTGAAAATATCTCAGAATCCACCTGGATATTTAATTTTAAGTAGATGTTTCTAAAACACATCCCTATAATTTTTAGCACAAATATCCAATAGTTTCTCATACAAGAGAGGGTTTATAAGTAACCAGTTCAATCCCATACACCATGTAATGAAGTCAGAAACACTCACATTCTTGCATTGTTTTCAGTTTTTCATTTTGATGATCGTTTTCTTCCACATTGTAGAACAGAGTTTGTAAAGGAATTGATAGAGGAGTTATTCCCATCTGAGCATAGATTCAATAGATAGAATGCTACACCAAACTAATGTTTCCCTATCAAAGAATGTACGAAACACATCATCTTTTTCACCTCCCATTGATCTCTACGGCCAGTTATTAGCCCACATCGGGATACTAAGTGTGGTAGATTTTTTTTGAGGTTGACCACACCATAAAATGTAGAGACTTTAGTAATTATAAAATTTTATAGAATTAAATTTTGTTCCACCCAATTGGGATTTGGATTCATCTCAGGCTGCATAGGTGAACGTCTCCCTTCATTGATTCCATTTTAGTATCCAGGGACATGATGATTTTATGAATCTCCAGGAAAACTTTTTCCAATGTGGTCTCCCATCCATAGGGATCTGGGGGGTGGTCAAATAGGTGGCCCCACATTTATCTCGTGTCTATTTCAATTCATCACAAGATTGAATTGCTGTACAGACAAGGAAATGATGTTGCCGTAATGGAGGGAAGTGAAGATTTTTTTTCAACTTTCTCATTGGTGTGTACTAGCTGTTTAGATCTAGAGCCAACATTTTTCTTAGATAAAACTTTTTCTATAGAATTAGCCATTGCAGAGAGAACATGTGTCTCTTCGTGAAGATGATACCTAACAAGAATATTTCCTCTGAGTAGCTCCTCATTGTGTTGCCATAGAGTTTTTTTTTTCTCTCTCTCTCTCTCATATTCCGATAATCATTCCTCCAGGGAAGGAACCCCATTAATTCATGGATGTGATTCAGATGTGGTTATACCATTCCCCTTGATAGTATTCCACTGTGGAGGTGGAATCTCAATATTCAAGGGTTCAATTATATGGAGTAGTATTTCGTTCATGGTGCATGTAGTCTCATTTGGTTCATCAATGTTGCCCTCCTCCCAAGGTAGGTTTTCCATGTTATGACTTTTTTCAATTGTGTGATGATCAATATGTTCCATGTTGATAGTGATGACATTCATAGAGGCTAATAGGTAGTGGTAGTTGGGCCATTTCTTTCAACGCAAAAGGAAAATTCCGAACTATCTCCTCAAGTGTCATTATTTGAACCCTAGTCCATGTTGGTCCATTTTGGTTTGTGACCCCATAAGGGTGTATATTTTTTCTCAATGACTTCCTCCCACTATAGTGTATAAATAGCGACAATAAGAGATTTTATGGTCATAGTTGATGAATGTCCACCAACTAGCAGAGGTATTTCTCCTTATAGGAGGTTCTAGTAGAATATTGACCACTGACTAATTCCTCCCAACATAGAGAATGGTGATTCCATCCGTGTTGGTGATGATGATGAATATTCGCCCATCCTTATGGGGTGGGGGTCATTTGGGTCCATAATTGGCACTGATTGGTCTAGTAGTTGAGGATCAAGTAACTCTAGTCGGGGATTGGATGATTCCTGATACGAACATGATGTTATAAATGTGCCCAACCCAGTGGGTTTTGGGTGACCAAGAATAACCAATAATATATCCAAGGATCTATTAGGGAACAAGAAACCTAAATATTGTGATTAATATATAAATTCCCCCTGCCGATCAAGTTAGGGTTCACCTAAGGCTGATGAGGGTATGTCTTGAATCCTCTTTGGAATTGTTGATCCAAGGGGTGGAGGTGGTGGTAGATATTTTATAAGCCCATGGGTATGAGTGCTATCCTCGATGACTATTATGGAATCTGCTACTATGATCTGCATGATGTGGAAAAAATATGCTCGTGTGGGAGTTTAGTGTGATTGAATCCCATTATGGGATAAATTGCTTATGGGAATTTGTCCGGGTGATCGTAAATTCGGTCTCCATGTCTGCAATGTCATCCTATTGTCTTGAGGGGCCTTGTTTTAAATCCTGTTGGCTTTCAACTATACCCATCAATGGTTTCTAGGCACCACTAAAACTGGGAAATTCTATTACAGTGTCAAACATGATTGAGCATTACCTTTTCAAATGGTTTAACTAGAGTCTATGACATTACAAGATTATATATCTAAGGGGTTTTGTTATTCCATGGGATCAACATAGTGTAATTCTCTATACAACCACTTCCTCAAATATGAATGCATGATGTGGATTGAAAGATTATATACCAACGAGAAGTGATGTAATGGGGGAAATCATGTAGTATATTTGAGATGCTCCTCTCTGGTATTGGATCCTGTTACACGTAGATAGAATTGAGGTATTGCAAAAAAAATTATGTATATGGATTTTTTGAAGGTGACACTTGTCTCTTGGATAAGGGATATCGAGCCTTCATTCAATGATGATTATACTACATATTTTGGCATAAATAATGTATGCACTCTCTATTATCCTCATTTGGGATCTCATAGTTAGTAGTAGAAAGGGTCCAGAACATGATGGGGAGGTTTTTTCCAGCTAACTCTCTCCATATTTCACTTTAAACCTCCTCCACATCACACATACACACCTACATATGATTAGACTATAGAATATGTATTTCATGGTCTCTTATCGACGAGAGTGGGGTGGTACTATATGTTTATGGGGAACCATATATAGTTGACCAGGATGATTCGAACACCTATCTATATTAAGGTGATGATAATTGGTTATTAGCTCTATATGATGGTGTTTGGACTATGAGAGGATTACCTTATCTATGGGAGATATATCTACAAGGAGTCTGACCACGATGGATGTCAGGAGTGAAGTCAATGTGATACATATCCACACTACCATAAGGAGAACTATCATGGTAATGAACATATTCTTCATTTACATCTATTGAAGAGTCAAAAGACACTTTTGGGGTTGAGAATATGTCTTAGACAACATTATTTACCCTGGAATTGAGTAGACTAGGAATAAGGGAAATGTTTTTCATCATGGATTGAATATGCGGACCTTCCTTTTATAATTGTTTATGGATATTACCCCGCTGTGTAACGGTTTTTAGAACACGTATATAACTGTATCATGTGGTTGGAGTATGATCCTACTAATGATAAGCTGTAAGACTATTCTAATGAGATGTCTCAATGTTGAATGGAATTTGAGCCAATCCAGAGGCATGTATAAGTCTCACTTAGTGATCCAGATTTAGGATGGGATTATGAGCCTGATCCTGATACTTCTGGAAATTCCACTAGTCTTTCATGGAAGGAATACGATTCTTCCAAGAGGCATGATCAACTTTCACATGGTGGGACCTGGTTGGATCAGGAATATAAGCCTTGTCTAAATATGTATTCCCCTTTGGAATATGTTGACAAACCTCCCAAATTGGAGAAATAATATGACCCTTCTCATTTGTGGCATTCTAATGATGTTGGCGCAATCATTCATTTCCGAACATAGGAATTTTTTCCTAACATTCATTATCTAGAGGAATATTACAGGAAGATGCACTGACATGAATATGAACCTATCCTGAGGCTTGTTTCATTCTCACATGGTTAATCTTGGACAAAACAGGGACATGTACCTAATACTAGGTCTTTGGAGTGTGCCACTAGACATCGTTGATTGAAATACGATCCTGTCTTGAAGCATGCACCCCTCTCATATAGTCATCCATGACTAGAATAGTTATATGATCCTAATACTAGGCATTTTGAATATGATTTTATAATTCAATAACAAAAATGTTCCATAGTCCTGATACATGTAACACTCTCACTTGTGATCCTCAATTTCAACAAGGATATGTGCTTGGTCTTATGAATTTTCCTTCATTGGAACATGTCTATAATCATCTTGGTGAGGTGAATGAATGTTCGGTTGATGCTGTACAACCATTTGTTCATGAGGATATGTGTGATGAGATATCCTACTTGTAGGGATTAGTGTATGGGTACTTCCCTTAATCTGGAACCCTGCTGGAATATGCTGGTGGAGTTCTTTAGTTATTACTACACTATATTGTCATTTTAGAAAAGTGTGTGTAGAAGTGTAAGCATTCACATTTTCTATCTCCATGATAATTTGGAATATGTGATAAATTAGTCAGGAAACTTCTTTAAACATTAAATAATCATTAATTAAGTCAATAATTCACAATGATGATTTTTTCATGTTTATAGATTTAGAGAATTTGGTAAAAACTTATATATAACAACTTGAATATTACAAGTGGAGACTTCTACTCACTATACATTTTTTCATATAATAAAAAACTCAAAAAACAAACATGTCTAGTTCCATGTTTTAGACATCACGACTTTTTCTTGATAACATCCTTGATCATATTCATCTTTATGTCCAGAGAAGAACATTTCAAAACATGAGATGAGCATAAAAATATTATTATGGGAAACATAAATAAGAAAAAATGATAGTTTTTAAAAACAAAATTTTACCATGAATAATTTATCATAATGTAGTAATTTTCACCTTAATGAAGTAGAAAAAACACTTCACTAAATTAAGCCCATTACTTAACATTTTTGTAAAAAAAAAATATCATATATATCATAGAAAACAACGTATAGCTTATAAAGGTATCTTGGGACATAAACATACATAAATGAAATAACCATATGGTAAACTTCCACACATATCACTAAATATAATATCCATACAATGGACTTCCATACCTAATGCATTAGAAGTTATAACATAACCACCCTTCCTTGGTTTATCATGGAACCACCCGCAATTTGGTTTATCACAGAACCAAACATCATTGTTTTATCACATAACCACCCGTCAAATATCGAAGTACGATTATATAATCAAAACACATAGAATATTGAGAATATCAACATTTCACTAAAAAATTCATTTGCAATCACAAGAAATTTCACGATATTGAAATACACAATAGATTTCAAAAACTATTTTCAATACCAAATCACTCAAAAAGAATAATGTATTTATTATCCATTTAAAAATAGTAAGGCTTATAGTGGAATCCAAATAATGACTATGGTGGTGGAGAGGTCATTGTATCTACAAAAGTTAAAGACAATCCCTTTTTTATTTAGTACAATGATTCGTTGAAAAAATATTCCCTTCGAATGAATTTAAATGTCAATGTGTTTTATTATACACCGTATAAAATAATGAGGTATATATTATTGAAAAATGCCTTAATGAAAGGAGATTGAGATGAAGTCCATTACAAAGATCATTTTGTAAATAAAATAGATTTATTAGGTTTATTCACTACAACTACACATAAAGAAAGTATAAATACAAGGTAGGACATCAAAAGTTTTTACTCACATAATCAAAGCACAACATTTTCAAGAAGTAGAAGGTCAACTCAATGAATGGAAATTGGGGTTAGAAGTTCCCTTACCTCGTGTCCAACTAAATCGTTCATTCTTCAATTTACTGAAGAATAAAATTAATTTAATTTATACTTTATTCAAAAACCTTTTCAAGTTTATTATTCCTTTTATAACTCTTATAAACAAGTTATAAAAATTACATAATTATTTATGATAATATTGATCATTTTGTCGATATTGGGTACTTAAGTCGAAAATTTTCTTGTTATAATTAAAATTTTACCATGTGATAAAAAGTAAATTATCTCTAGAATATTATTCATATATATATATATCATATATATCCATTATATATGTATTTATAAATTTACACAACATTTGAAGATATGAAATGAAATGCACCGTTCATGGAGACGGTAAGACGTACGTACACATGAACACTATTTTCTTTTCTATTTCATATTTAATAAAATGAAAACATAATGATACATATGTATATTATAATTCCATTGTAATAGAATATTTTATATAAATTACATATGTTAATAAACCCCATACATTATACCTTGCATGTATGGCATGAATGAGTAATATCACTTTGAGGGGGTAGTAGTCTCCATTTACTCTAATAAAATTATCATGTTTACACCTCATGAAATGTAAAAAGGTATGTTGTAAATAAAAATTACAGAATCATGAAAAAAATATAAAAATAACATATTTCATATAAATACAGTTCCATCAAAATGGACTTTATGAGAGGTTGTAGAAGATAATTCAACAATCATCGTTTTGTGAGGCAGTAGTTCGTCATCCACAGAAACAGTATGTTATAAATCCATTAGATGGAGGTGTGAGAAAGTGTAGTTATAATAATACTAATAAATAAATATCATTATATTTTGTATATTATTTTTTTATCTAATAATATAATATGAATATAATATGGAGTGATGAAGTAGAATATTGGAAAGGAACAATAGAGACAACACTGCCTCTTAAAAAGGGTAACTCCCTTTCATTTGAGCCAAAAGGATTTCTTGAATATACTTATACCAAAATTAAGGCTACTAAGAGGAATAGAGGGATTTTGGGTGATTATTGGAGAATAGTTTGGACAATCAAAAGGAATTTAGAAGTGTGAGTAAGGGGTTAGAGGTGCTGGCCTTTTATAAGAGGGGGAGGGGTAGTTTAAGATTGTTTCGACGGATTATTTTATTATAAATTGATTTTTGAATTTTAAAAGGTCCAAAACTCATTTAATTCTTAGATAAGATTATTAAAATTATAAATCCTCTCAACCAATAGGTTTTAGACGAGTTTTGGTTTCAAATTTATCCTTATCATTTACCTTTAACCCATAGTTAACTAATTTAACTATTACTGTCTCTTCATGTATATTCACAATATATGGTTACTATTGCTACCATATAATTACAATATAATTTCAAGTGGTTCATTATCTAAATTTCCAATATTATATTTTTCAATTTTCCTAATCTTATATTTTAATGACTATTATATAATTTAATAAAATAGTATTTGTTTTAAATACTCATTTGTATCAATTTTTATACTATTCATATAATTACCATTAAAAAAATCCATAAAACATGATTCATTTTAACACACATCATAAAGTTAAATATAAAAAGACATATTTATCTTTAAAATTCATCAATGGAATAAAAAGTGTCAAAATAAATTTATTTTGAAATTTATAATTTCATTTATTTTAAAATTTCATTAATAAGGTAATTCCTACATCGTAATTATGCCATAAATATATTTATTTATATGAGGTCTAAAAATTATAAATAAAATAACATGATGTAGGAAATATATTTATATTTATAATTACTATATATAGTCTTGAATATAACTCACATAACCCAATATAAAAATTCATTCACTAAAAGATACATGTTTTGGTTATATTTTCATCAAATTTAAATTAAGAGTAATTGAATTTCATTTTCACACACAAGTGGCTCTATAGGGACCTTAAATCTACCCAAGGATTACCATGGTGGGAAATATCTCATAAAATAGGGAAATGATATGTGTTTGGGTGATTTAATATTATTATAATATTTTTTGTTTACCCGTATTTACCTAATTTACCCTTTAAGCATAGTAAATAAAATATTTACTAAAGTCACAATTCATAATATCAAAAAATAGGAGTGAAAAATTTAAAAAATTTGGATATCTTGATTCCAAATATGGAAACCATATTTTCAAATTCAAAACACAGAAATTGCTGAAATTAATTTAAAATTAATTTCTATTGCCAAAACCAAAAAGCATGTTTTTAAGAAGAAAAAACTACCAAAAGATTGTCATGCGTTTATATCCAATTATAGAGTGAAATCACATTAAATTATCAAAATTGTATTAATTGATAAAAATATAATCCAATTAACCTATTAAATCAATTAAAATTACAATCTAAATATATAAATAAATTAGATTAAAAGCCATTTTTTGAATTATGATGCAATATTGTTCACAATTAATTAAAAAAATAAACATTTGCAAAAAAATATGAAAATTTCATCCAAAGTAAATTTTGATGTTCCACATATGAATAAGATGTTATTTTTTTCAGATAAAACACATAAATCTGTAATAAACTATATTTAAAAAGGGTTCACCATCAAAAGGCGGTAAAGAAAAATATTTGTAAAGATACTTCTTTTATCCGCAGAAATGAATTTATTCTTATATAATACCTAGAAACAATTTTATATGAATTTAAATAATTAAATTGGAAATATATAATATATTTTTCATTAAATTAAAATCCATAAAGGGTGATATAAAAACACATTTATTCTCTTTTAAACAATTTTTCATAAAAACACATCCATTATATTCAATTGGTTTTTTATTTCCATTTCTAATAAATTTTCTAACGAATGATTTATCATTTAAACATGTGTAAACTATATTTTAAAATTAAGTTGATTCTATTAATTAAAACCATTTTTATGGCTATTCTTTAACTACTATTTAAAATAATAATAATATTATATTATTTTTTCATTATATGTCAATGTTGCGTGCAATGTATGATTTCGAAGAAACACATTTGTGTGTGTCGAGTACACTATCAGAAAATGTGTCCCCTTTAATTAATATAATATTCATAATAATTAATAGAAATTTGAAATTATTATTCTACAAATACCTAGGTCATTACACCCTTCCCCCCTTTTTGAAATTGCATCCTCACAGTTTTAAATTTGGGCTTAGAAACTTCATTGAATGCCCCATATCAGAATAATAGTAAATAAAACTATTACGTTAAAAGAAAGAAAGAGAAGTACAAAGGTCACTAGAGATAACACATAATTGGATTCCATGTAAGAAAATATGGATTTGGTAGAGAAACAACATGTTATGATGAAGAGTGATATAAAACATTATCAAGAAAATGTTAACCACCAGAAAACCACAAACATGTGATGGATCAAACAGTCATTGATTTCACAGAAGGAAAAGTATACAAAAAACTTTTTTTTGAATATCATGTTAATAAAGTTAAGGAATTTATTTATGATCTTGAATATGAACATAAGGAAACATACTTACTTTCATATAGACATTCATCCATTACTAAATTTCTACCAAAAAATCATCTTTTCTTCAAACGATGAGTATTCAATATGACATGGTCACATCAAAAGAGTTAGAATCAACTTCTCGAGAATCACATAATCCACCAAAGATTAACTATATATTTCCATTATCTTTATACATTATCCAAAAACAAAATGGTTAGTATGATATCAGATAAACCGGAAAAGAGTAATCCATTATATAAAAAATACTAGTCTTAATCTCCAAAATTCAATAAACAATACCAAAAGTTCCACAAAGACCAATAAATATGAAATTTTCCTTAACATTCTTCAATATAATCAAAACATATATTTAAAACCAAAATTAAGATGAATTTAATCACAAATTCTTCCATAGTAAATCATAACATTTATCTCTAAATAACATCAACTATTATAAAATTCTCATATTGAAGTGTAATTAACCCAAACACATATTTTCTATGATAGGTTAATCATTTCCATAAATAACACAAATTGATATATGTACAAAAAAACATATATTCTTCCAAACTAAAATTATTCCATAACTCCTCAATAGAAATCCCAATGTATTCTATTTTCCTTAAGTATATAGCGTTCCTAAAACTGAAAATGTCTTCCAAAACAAACATAGTCACTTAATAACCAAATAATTTTCCTATACTAAGGATAACCATTTGATAAAACATAAGATCCAAGATCAACTTATTATTAATTAATAAAATATTTTAACTAAAAAGAATAAGTTATACTAACAAGGGATTTCATGTCGGACAGTGGTAGGAGATGCACCCTTGTCCCCCTTCAGTAGAAGGTTTGATTCCCAAGGCTATTTTGGACGTGATGGGTTTTCAACCATCCTATGGGTTTTCCTTTTTCTAAAACCATATCATTCTTATAACATTCTCAAAAATTATACAATTTACACAAAAATAACAATAACCTATTTTATCCTCAAGGTTATCTAATACCTTTCATTTTGAATCCCAAAATGTAATAACAATTTATCACGTCAAAAAAAGATCATATGAAAACCTATGGTTATACATTATGTCCACACAAGAAAAGATAATTATTTACTGAATAAAATTTTCACATATCAAAATTCTGTGTTACACATACTAGAAAAAGTCTTCCAAATTAATCCCATCATCAAAATAGCCTTAATAGTTTTAAGAATTTTATCATCCTAAAATGTACTATAACTCTTGTATCCCTTATAGGTAGACTTCTTACCCATTCAATGTTTTTCACGATCCATTATCCATTCTTTACCAAATTATTATGTAATACTTACTTCCTACAAAAAAACCATGAATCACATCCTATGATTCAAAAATGTCAAAACATCAGTTAAGAAATAATCCATATAATTCATTGGTCATTTTCAGTTTACTCATCCACAATTGGAATGGCATTAGGTATTGGTAAAAATATACTTGTACGGTCATGCTGATCCGATTCTGAAACATTCTTCATTGTACATCTATTTATATAATGACCATTCACACCACATTTAAAAAATTTAATTGATCCCTCTAAAAGAACATCTTTCCCATTCTTGGAATCAACTGGAAACTTCCTTTTTCTTTGGAAGGTTATTACTTTATGACCTCCCTTACTACATATAAAGTATCTTTCCTTACATTTGAATAATTTTCCTAGGGGTTTCTTTCCACTTCCTTGTCACATAGGTTTTCAATATTCTTACCTTTATTATTATTACCTGAACCTCTATAGGGATTTGTTTCCCACATAATTGATGCCTTATAAATTCCACAAATGTTCAGGTGGTCAATAATGACTCCAGATAGTTTTTTAAGAATAACCTTAAGAGTTCTCATTTCACCTCCCATTTACTTTGTTTTCTTATTCAGAAAATCATCATAGTTTTCATCACATCCATTGTTACCTTGGTTCCTTCTAAATAAATCCATAATCAAAAACCAAAATGTTCAGTGTGAGTATATTTGTAAAATCCTCATATTATATCTTATGAGGAGGGTAAACACTAAGATATACCTATTCTTGTTATCTTAAAATAAATCAATTTATCTAAAATAACTATGAACATTTCTAATATGATAACCATTATAGTTATGTCACTTATGCTTAAATAACACCCTATCTTATAAAGTTATCTAAACCTACCACTAATACCAACTCTAAGGCCCCATCCTTAAACATTACATAATCTTGAATTAAGATAATAACTATCATTGGAGACCTTTTTTAGGTTTTGATATTTAGATAATTAGTTCATAACTTACGCATAACAACTTGAATATTACTAGTAGAAACTTCTATATATTATCAATTTTTTTTTTCATAAATCAAAAACTCTTAAAAAAGAAACATGTTTAGTTCCATGTTTTGGATAGCATGACTTTTCCTTGATCCCAACCATGATAATATTCATCATTAAGTCGAGTAAAAAACATTTCAAAAAATGGGATTATCATAAAAATATTAGTAATGGATACATTAAGAAAGATAAATTTTAGTTTTTCAAATCAACATGTAAAGCATGACTACTTTATCATAAAGTTCTACTTTTCACCTTAATGAGGTTGCAAAAACACATAACTGAATATAAGTTTATTTACTTCCCTTTTGTGACCAAAATATTACAATAAAGACTATATAAAACAACGCATAGAATATAAATGTATCTTGGGACATAAATATTCGTAAATGGAAAAACTATACGGTCCACTTCAACACATTTCACTAAATAGAATAGCCGTACGATAGACTTCCATACCCATCGCATTTGAGGTAATAATGTAACCACAATTCTATTGTTTTCCCTGGAACCACCTATCATTTGGATTATCATGTAACCACCCACCATTGTTTTATAACGTAACCACCCATCAAATGTCCAAGAACCATTATATAATCACAATGCATAGAATATTGAAAATGTCAACATTTCACTAATAACATTTCATTTTCATTGACAAGAAATAATTTGATGATATCAAAATAATCAATCCATTTCCAAAACCATTTTCAATACCAAAACAACCAAAAGGAATAATGGGTTTCTTTTCGTTTTAAAAAACATTAAGGCTTATATCGGAATCCAATCAATGATTATGACAGCAGAGAGGTCATTGTATCCGCATACATTAAAAACATTATTTTTGTCATTTATTAAAATGATTCGTAGAAAAAATATTCCCTTTGAATGAATGTAAAAGTCAAAGGGCTTTTTTATACACCCTATAAAGTAAATAGGTATATATTATCTAAATATGCCTCATTGAAATGAGATTGAGATAAAGTACCCTACAAAGATCATTTTGTAAATAAAATAGATCGATTATGTGTATTCACTATAAGTACACATACAAAATGTCTAAATACATGGTAGAACATCAAATGTTATTAATCACATTATCATAGCACGATATATTCCAAAAGTTGAAGATGAACCCAATGAATGGAAATTGGGTGAAGAAGTTCCCTTATATCTTGTCCCACTTGACTCGTTCGTTATTTAATTTCTTGAATAGAAAACATAAGTTAATTTATGTTTTATTAATAATTTTTTTAAAGTATATTATTCCTTATATATCACTTATAACCATGTTATAAGAATTACATATTTATTTAAGATAATATCAGTTGTTTTGTCGATATTGGGTACTTCAATCGAAAATGATCTTGTTCAAATTACATTTTTTCCTTGTAGTATAAAGTACATTATATCTAGAATATTATTCATATAAATATATATATATATATATATCATATATATCCATTATATATTCATTTATAATATTCCATAACATTTAGAGATATGAAATGAAATTCACTGTTCATGGAGACGATATGCCGTACGTACGCATCAATGATACTTTTAGTTCTATTTCATATATAATGGATTGAAAACAACATGATCCATAGGTATATTATAATTCCATTATAATATAATATTTTATATATGGTACATAATTCAATTAACACAATCATTTTTACATTCCATTTATGGCATGAATGAGTCAAATCACTTTGAGGGGCAGCAGTCCGCACTTCCTCAAATGAAATTATTGTATTTACAGATCATGAAAAGAATATTGGTCTGTGGAAAATGAAAATTTAATAATCATAAAGAAAATATATACATAATATATATCATATAAATACAGTTCCATAATAATGTCCACTATGAGTGGTGGTAGGAGATAATTGAATAATCATCATTTCGTGAGGCAATAGTTCGTCGTCCATAGAATCAGTATGTTCTAAATATATTAGATAGAGGTGCATGTAAGTATAGTTTTAATAAATCTCATAACATAATCCTAGTATATTAAGGTTACTAGTGTTTTTATATAATCAAATAATAATAGTAGAATAGTGAGTGAATAAGTAGAACATTAGAAATCAACTTTAGAGAGGACACGACATCTTAAAATAGGTAACTCCCATTGATTTGAGCCAAATGGATTTCTCCAATTGTATTCTTCCTAATAGAAGTCTTCTAGAATGAATAGAGTTATTTTGGGAGCTTATTGGAGCATATTATGTATGAGAAAAGGGGTGTGATAGATGTGAGTAAGAGTTAGAGGTGGTGGCCTTTTATACTTTATAAATGTCTTGAAAGATTATTTTATTATAAACTATATTTAAATTTTCAAAAGGTCCACAACTCATTTAATTATAAGATAAGCTGATAATTGTTAGAAAACCTCTCATCTAATAGCTTTTATATGAGTTTTGGTCTCAAATTTAACCTTATCATTAAAATTTAACAATTAGTTAACTAATTTAACTATTACCAAGTCTTCTTGTATATTCATACGATATGGTTAATATAGTTACCATAAAATTACAATAGATACTAAAGTGTTTAATTAATTTCATTTAATACATTATCGAAGATATTTTTTTTGAATCATTGATTTTTAGGACTATTATATCATTTAATAAAATAGTATTTTTTTTAAAAACTCATTTATGTCAACTTTTATACTCTTCGTATCACGAGTTTTTAAAAATCCATTAAAACATCACTATTTAAAAAAAACCTCATAACTTAAAAGATAAAAAATCAAAATCATCCCAAAAATTAATGGATGGAAAAAAAGTTTCAAAATAATTATTTTAGTATTTATAATCTCATTTATTTAAATCATTCATTAATTAGGTAATCACTACTTCATAATTGTGTCATAAATATATTTATTTATTTGATGTCTAAAAATTATAAATAAAATTCCATGATGTCAGAAATATTTTTATATTTATAATTTCTTTTTATAGACAAAATGAAAACTTATATAACCCCTATAATTTTTTTTACTAAAAGATACATGTTTAGGTAATATTGTCCTTAACATTATATTAAAAGTAATTAAATGCCATATTACACACAAGTGGCTCCATGGGGGGGGGGGGGTCCTAAAATCAACCCATGGATTCCCATTGTCGAAAATATCTCATCCAATTGGGATATGAAATTTTTTAGGTTAATTTAATATTATTAAAATATTATTTTTTATCATTATTTAACTGATTTACCTTTTAACAATGTTAAATAAAATCTTTTTTGATGTTATTATTCCTAATGGATTAAAATAAAAGTTACATATTTTTAAAATTGTGACTTAGTGATTCCAAATATGGAATCATTTTTTTTAGATTCAAATCACAAAAATTACAGAAATTAATTGAAAATTAATTCCCGTTGTCAAAACCAAAAATCTTGTTTTTAAGAAGTAAAAACTCCAAAAAGATTAACATGCATTTATGTCCAATTTCAATTTGAAATTACTGCGAATAAACAAAATTGGATTAAATGATAAAATTTTAATCCAATTACAAATTAAAATTAAATAAATGTACCATTTGACTATACTAATAAATTAGATTATAAGGCAGTTTTGAATTAAAATGTAGTATTTTTCACTATTTGTTAAAAAAATGAACATTAACTGAAAAATAAAAAAAATTAATCCAAAGTAAATTATTATTTTTCAATTATAAATAAGTTTATACGGTCAAATAAAACATAAGAATTTGTCAAAAACTGGATTTATAAAGGTTTTTCCATCAAAAGGGAGTAAAATTTCATTAAAAAATACAGCTTTTAACCGAAAAATTGTATTTATTATTATATCTTATATAGAAAACATAAAAGATGAATTTAAAACATTACATTGAATATATATCATATATTTTTCATTAAAAAATAATCCATAATGAGTAATATGACAAAACAAATTTCTCTTTTAAATAGGTTTCCATAAAAACACATCCATTATATTAAACTGGTTTTTTATTTCCATTTCTAAAAAATATGGAAAGCAATGATTCATCATTTAAACAAGTGTATACCATATTTTAAAATTAATTTGATACTATTCATTCCCTCCATTAATACATCTATCTGTTAACTACCATTTCGAATAATAATAATAAAATATTATATTTTTTTATATCTCAAAGTTGCGAGCAACGAAAGATTTCAGATAAACCCATTTTTGCGTGTCGAGTAACCTATCCAAAAATCTTTCCCCTTTAATTAATATTTTACTCTTAAGTGTTGATATAAATTTAAAATTATTATTCTATAAATACCTAGGTCATTACAAAATTGTTGTGGAATTATTTTCCACTTCTATCCCCCTTGAGACACCATAATATTTTGTTGGGATTCGGGCATGGGGTTTAGAAAATGAGCCACCCCCATTCATGATGTGTGGATATGCCCATAGGCCTGTTCTGAAAGAGTTGGGAAAATAAATTTCTTGTGGATCATACCTAAATATAATATAACTAATCATTAGTTGATGTGGGAATATGAGTCCTCTATTGGATATCCAATGCCTACCTCCTTCAATGAGTTTTCCTTCTAGCCCAAAAATGGGAATTAGATATGGATATGTGTTAGATGGTACCCAAAAAAATCAATTTATGGGTACCAGTAGGATGGTGTTGGTGTCATCATTTGGCAGGTTCCCCCCTGAGTGGCACCCAAACAAAATGTGGTCCATATTTAGCCTCATGGACCACCTTCATCAGATATGGAAGGTGGAAATTTTCATTCACTAGGGATAATCTCCCAAAATTGTTGGCCATAGTGATGATTGAAGCTGGATTACCAGCAGCCATTCCCATGCTATGTAGACTCACCAGCCATGGTTCATGGAGAACATCAAGAGAATATTACATGGTAAATAATTTATATTGTTGGTTGTAATCCCAGAATATAGTGTTTGCTACCTGTCTTTCAAGATGTTATGTTGCACAATTATCTTATGACCCATACATATTGAAGTAGCAGATGATTTTTGTAGTGAATTCTTGTTGATTAATACATTGTCACAAATCATGATGTTAATATCTATAGTCATGTAGACCACAACGAACAATGCTATCAATTATTTCAATACCATATAAATAATGTTCTCAATCAGATAGGCATGGTTAACACAATTGAAATTATATTTCCCAATTTGTTTATTCTTCTCTTTTGGACTTATAAAAACAAGGATAGAATTATTTCATGAGAATCCTAATTACAGAGGATTATATATATGTTCATGATGGTGATATGGTTTTTGTATAGGTTATGAAAGAAAATGTCACCTAATGTAAAATAACCCAAAAATTCTATTATTATATAAAATCTAGTCGATTTTATCATTTTTTTTATATATGGGAAAATTAAATGGCCCGAAGGACAATAACGGGCCATTTCTATCATTGGAGAGATTCACATCGGGTTCACCATTTTTCTTTCATATGGTCTTTGATGCATGAAATGGGATTTTCTCATTGGGATGCCATTTTCAATTTTCCTAGAAACTCCGAATGGTTCCCCCATCTATAGCTAGTTATAGACTTCTTTTCCAAAGGATAGCAGCCAAATGGATTTTTAGGCCCAATGACTCTTTAGAACATACATTGGTTGATAGTTTGAAAGATTCGGCTCATCATACCATTTTCGTGGGAACTATTTCCAACTATGGTACCCTATTATAGTTTTAACATATTTTCGGGTATTAATTCCTTGTCTCTATATAGGACCAATTTCCCTCAATGAATGATTCATTGGTTAGTTCTCTTTTTAAACAATGAAAGGTTCTCTCCTTGATGTGTAAAAGGGAGTGAAGTATCACTGGTGAATACATAAGTATATATCTATCGTTCTTCCTCTATCCCATTAAAAGTGAATAACCACTATATGTGCTAAATCTGTATGACCAAATGCTTCAATGTGTGCTTCCATGTGATGAGGAATTTAGTATTCCATGGATAAAATTGAGCCATTATGAGGATTCCTACATTTAATGGTTACTATAGGAATCAAAACCCATGTAGTTTGTTGATTTGGTGCAGTTTAGAATTATGCAGAGAGGATATATGTATGGGTAATGAGTCAAAAAATGTTTGAGCTTGAGTCTTAGGGAGACATCCTATGTATTCTAGTTATGGTAGGAATCAGAGTGATTGTATTTTAATTATTCCCTCTAGACATTCCCCATGGTATATATCCTTATATTATGGGTGTTTATACCATTGCACCCCTTGGGGATTACATACTAGTATGACCTTGATGGGTGGAGATTCATGATACTCGATGAGATATTCATTGCACCTTCCTAAGCCCATGTGAGCTATGATCGATGTGAGAAACAAGTGTGGAAATATTATCAATCTCATGGGATATATTTATCCGACATTTATGATCGGATAGTCCTTGGAATGTTTGTTATAGAGTTCAATCCCGGAGAAGGAATCATATATATCCCATTTATAATGTGAATCTGAGTTCTCATAGTTCATTTGTCCCTTTATCTGCTAATAGGCTAGGTTGTATGATGAATCTTCATCACATTATGACCATCCTCAAGCTATCAGTAATGTTAGGGGTTTATACAAATAAGGATTATCTATTCATCAGGGAAATACTATATAATGTCGATAATTGAGGCCTACTCAATGAGGCTACCCATGTAAACCTATTCTTTATAGATCATATAACATGATTAGTATAACTCTATAAAACCATTTGAGCTAAGCTCATTGTGAGAAACAAGGGTTTGCAAGTGACCAATGTCATTTATCTTGATAAGGGATATAGACTCTGGGATCACCTTAGATGATCAATATAGAACATGAACATTGAAGAGGTGGACTACATATTCTGAATATGGTAGGAATAAGATTTGTTGTAGTTCCCATTATATTGAGGATTACCCACTGAGGTTTCCCAGTTGATCGAGTCTTACACTCTATGTTTTTTCTATTGATTGGGGCTTACACTCTAAGGTTTTCCTTGTAACTTTGTCTACTTGAATAGAGGGTGTGTCATGACCATATTTTAATTGTTTGGGGGACATCACATGACACAATTGGAATGCATGGAATCCATCACATTACTTGGATGGAAACATATGGAGGGTGTTGCAAGAGTCAGTACGACATGGATTAGGTGATGGTTCATGTATTGGATAAAATCACAGGAGGTCATCGTGATACCTGACAAGAATGTATTAAGGGTGTAAAAAATATTAGTTGACTCCCTCATGGGGGGATTCATGCCTTAGATGTCTTTACAAGATGGTGTCTCTAGAGATTGGTTGTCCTGACCAAATGATGCATCGAGATTATATTGATATGAGCAGACACCAATATATGAGTCAAGAAATATAGAGTATGGACACCATTGGGACTGGTTGATAGATGTAGTAGGGTTTCGGGAGACTATGGTGGTGCACTCAAGGGGACTATACAACATGTTTTTACAAGTTTGATGGATTTTGTTTGACCTGAATAACATAATGAATGCATGTCTCAAGATCTGGTGATGTCTCCAGGTGTTGTCATGTGTCCTTGTATGACTCATGTGATGTTAATGAGGTGCATTGTGCATGTATTTTTTTTTTGTCTTCCAATTTACATCTGGACTTTATCCCTTGTGTTATGAATTATTTATGTTTGTTCAGTACAAGTTTATTTAATGTATCATGTGATCTAGTTGGCCGGTGTGATGTCCTTCGCATATACAAAAAAAGATCCTTCTGGTATTCTTGGAAATATCACAGGAAGAAACTAATTCCTATCACATGACTGCTCCAAATTCCCACTGGTATATTAACTAATGGAAGGATGTTCGGTCACATGATCGGTTTCTCTGAGAAGTCAGCCCTGATGCTTGGGAGTTTTATGGTGAAGAGTTTCCTTCACATAGTAGCTGTATAAATTTTCACATTTAGGTGGGGAATTAATATTCCTCACTAAACCAGATTGTCTCTAATTTTCATGATGTAGATGGTGTATATCACAGATGGATTTTGTGAAGTGGTACCACACCACGTAGTTTTGTGAGTTGCTACAATGGGTCATTTTAAGTGCGTCACCTGATTTTCTATGGCCACCTATCTATTTCTACAACTGTACCATTATTATATCATTTATGATTAATTATGACTTGTTTGAAAAGGATATAATGTCAAAAGAATTTTCATCTTGTCATATGGACACAGCCATGGGCCCTCATTGGACAACACTATGAGATGCCTTGGCATGTGGCATGTATTTTATAACCATGAGTACCTTCGTCCTCAAACATATTTTATTTCCTCCATTTTATGTATTAAAGTTGGAGAGTCATGTGATATTTTATAAGTAATTTAATGGATAATTATTCTATTTTTTTGATTCACCATGTAACCAATACGGGCCATATAGGGGTGTGCGATAACATTGTGAAAAAATCCATATGTTTTTAATTATAGTGTTGAAGGGTTATAGGATAGTTTTTTAGACATGGATGATGACTTCTATGTGGTGTGGATGACAAGGAAAAATAATTTTTCCAGATAAGGTATATATTTCACTTAGGTCTTGTGGTTTCACTAGGGGCATGCCACATGTCCTTCAACGACTGTGAGAACCTCCCACCTCATCCCCTTTTTCTTAGTTTTTATTTTACAATGGTTTGGGGGTTATGATAATTTTCAAGAGTGATGTCAAGGACATTTACTCAATATTATGATGATGCCTCATGTGACCAATATGGGTCTTATGGTGGTGAAAAAGTCATTTTGAGGAAAAATCAACCCATTTTCATTAGGGTGTCGAATGAGTTGTGTGGAGTTTCTTGGACATACCACAAGACATCCATACATTGATGCTGACACGCCAAAGTTGTTTCATGATATGTGGGGAACATATCACTGAGGTCTCTTGGTGCCATGCCGTTTTTTCAAGGGGAATTCCACATGTTAGTCAATGACCACGAGCACATATAACCTCTTCCAAATTATCTCCATTGTTTAATTTTACAAAGGATTAATGGTCTTTTCATATCACATGACTATCATTTAGAAAATTGATCCTTTTGAATAGTGATAAGGAGCTTGATCTTCAAGACCATTCATGATCTCTTTCATTGGATATTATTCCCCATGATCATCATGTGACCATCGATTATCTGGGTAGCCTTCCTAAGAGTAGGAATGGTCGTTGATGGAGACACCATTGGATTGACCATAAGTTATTCAGTATAGTGGAACCTTCATGTGTCATTCAAATGGTCACATGATCATGAGTCCCATGGTGGCTCGTGGGATTCGTGAGTCTTGGTTCCTTTGCATTAGTGGTGATGGCAATTCTCGTATCCCGGAATTCTTCCATTTGTGAATCTGGTGATACTCATTTGGTGGGAATCAACAATGGTGTATAACCAATGATATCTCCCATCCTACAAAGAAGAGCTAAATATAGGGGACTTGATCTTCATAAAAAATGTACAATGAGAGTATAAAGATATTTACCCAATATGATGGAGAAAGTTTTCTCCATATCTAATTTCATGTACTCAGTATGGTTTTACACCAACCGTACCAACCTACACATAAAAAGGGAGAGTAGATAGACCACTTATTGAAAGCTTTTTATTGAAAAATTCCATATTCACCTGTCATCACATAGAAAACACCATGTCATTTTGCCTACACCATCCAAAATTTCTCATAGTCACTAAATCATATCCACTAAAGCCCAACCCTGACTAACATTTTTTTGATGGTTGCATATACAAAAAACCCTTTAATCATCGTGCTGCCTCACAAGAATAGACTAAAAAGGAGACAATTACATCCACAATGGAATTTAAAATGATAATAACCATTTTTAAATGGTACTAGGTTGACCCTTCTACCTTGATGGAACATGTAACACATTTGACATAATTCTCCGACATTCTATAAAACTACAATAATTTTATTGTATGTTTCTATTAAATATATTAAATTAATTAGATAGCCTATATTTCATGAATAATTGAGTCTATATGAAACAAAAAATTGTTATTAATAGGATAATTTCATAATCTATCCATTAAACATAAATTTTCCATTTCGTTGTTTTTAAAATAGAAAAATGGTCAACTACGATTGTGATCAGTAAGTTATTTGGAGTCTCATAGAACCAACTTGTTTTTTGGTTAATAGTAACATGACCATATGAATATTAATATGAACCTTATGAATAACAAATCATATTATTATTTTATTTTATTAAGGATATTTGATAATGATATGTTGATTAATTTTTTAAAGTATTAAAATAATGAGTTATATATTTAAAATATTTATTTTTTTAATAAATTATTATTTTTATGTAGAAATTAAATTGTTAATATTTAAAAAATTATTTTCCAAAATGGAGTTCATTATTGAATTCTATAGTTGAAAAATGTTTCGGGTGAATTTTTGGGATTTTTCTAAATTACTTTATTTTTTTGGAAATAATAAAAATACAGTTTTGAGTTTTCGGTATGGTTAATGGAATTATAGTGATGTACTAATTAATATAAAATGTTTGTATATTTGTATATAGTAAAATATTACATGAGTTTACCCATGTGGAAAATACCATATGAAGATACAATTGGAAAGACCACAGTTTTTCAAAAAACCCTAATGAGGTGTCCTTTGAAATTTAAAAAAAACACCCTCCCATTTACTATAAATACCCACTCATTTGATCATATTAATTCATTAAAAACTTATTATCCTTGAATATAAGGTCTTGTTTCCTCTCTAAGAGTCATCCCAAGGATTCATTAGGCCCCCAAGTTCACAAACATCATGGTTAGGGAGTTACTCAACAATACAAGGGAATCTACCACCCTTCTTTTTTGTAAAGATTTCCTTTTTTGTTAGTATCTTTTAGTTTTAATTGGATTATTTTGGGATATGTCATTCCATATCCCCCTTATTTCCATATTATGTAATAATTATTAGATACCCATTTTCTAAAATCAAATAATATTTTGAATTTTTTAATGATGTCGTTAGGCTGACGAATTTTCGTAAGGGGTTTCTCCTCTAACATTTATTTCCATGAGATTTCCACAGTTCGACACATATTTCTTGTATGTAGTGTTTTTTACTGCCATTTGATATATAATACAAATATTATCATTATATTCATGGCATTTAATTATTAAATTTGTGATTATTAACTCGAATGATTACAGTGTTGTAAGGTACTTAGTTTCAGTTTCCGTTTCATTGCGATTTACATTGTATTTTCCACCTAATAATTATTATGTGGTTTACCTACTTCCCCTTTGGGATCATTTTTATTTTTAAAATTTAAATATGTTATATACCCATATTTTGTTTTAATGTATATGATTATTGACTCAATCCCTAAACCATTTTACAGATAGTGTTTATTTGAAATATTTTTTAAATATGGGAATACAAATGAATATATATCCACTACTCTATATGAATATTGAGAAGTAATATTTTAAATGTATTAAATATATTTATAGATAATTATTTGGTCATTCAGTGACAGGATGGGCTTGCTATTCCCCCTTGATGCATCAAAAGGTCTCATGGGACAAATCAGTTAGCGACAAACACTTCATGTTTATTTAAAAAAATCTGAAGGGTATTGACACACAGACTTAAACAGTTTCAATGGAATAGTGGTATCATGCTCTAGATACATGGATTCCAATTAATAATCGTGTATATTTATTTATTTTCTATTATTACTTTCCATATAGTTTAAACTATGGAAAAATAATTTGATTCAATTTCATTATTAGTTTATTAATGTCGCGTGTTTTTCATTTATTCACCATTCTTTATTGACTACGACAATTTTTTTATGACATAGTTATTTTTTATTCATGCTTCCATTATTTTTAAACCATAAAAATCATTCGATCTTACCCCTTTTATTTGATTAATTTCAATATTTTATGAATAGGATACTATTTATTGAGTTCTCGTGGATGTAGTTTTTTTTGTTTTTTGTTAGGTATTATATTTTGTTAAATTTTTCAATGTAAAATTGGTTACATATATTTATATAGTTTTTTCAAGACTACTAAACTGATCATTCCTCTGGGATTTCATTACTTTTATTCATACATGTAATAAGCAATGCACTAGCTCAAGGCTTTTGGGGTCGGGGAATTATTGTATGTATTAGAGGAAGTTTAATAGAAAACTTGAAAACTAGATTTAGAAAACATATATTAGGGAATAAAACTACAAGATATTATATGAGGATTAACATAAAATAACACCCTAGTATTTTGGTAAGGAATATATTTTTTTTGATCTTTTTAGAAAATATATTCAGGTTTGGATACTACAATTGGAAGTTGTTTTGGCACATATGTACCTATGAGTGAATAATCCAACAAGGAGTTTTTGGCTTCACCTGGGGTATCCTAGTAAACAAAAAAGCGTCTTACTATGCACACGATTTAACACTACCATGGGATATGTTTAAGATAATTCTAATTTTCATTGCAAACCATTTTGGAGGATATAAAAGTAAATATAAACAATGTTTATGATGAAGATATTAGTTGCGTATAAATATTTAGATTTTCATACGTGTTTCAAGTTATAAATTATGAATTATAACATAATTTAGTGCTTTCCATTGTTTAGTAATGATTTTTAATGGACGAAGGGAAAACAATACCCATATAAAATGTAGGGAATACCCTATTGTGCAAGTAAAAATAGTCAATTTCAGAGAATATCAGATCATGACCACATTGGGAAAATATACTCAGTCTATAATGAGTAACCATGCTACAACTGTAAAAGATTATTTCATGTGGTAGAAACAACATCTTTTAGTGGGACAACTAATCTGGTGGTATCTGAGCAGTGGATCATGTCCGTTGAAAAGATATTTCTAGTGTTAAGATGCAATGAAAATGAAATGGTAGTACTGAAAGTATATTTCCACAAAGGTGATAAAGATCAATGGTGTCCTTGATCCATAATACCATGAAAGAAGAAGAAATAAAAGATAAGGAAAAAAGAACATTTAATGAATAATTCTTCGAAAAATAATTCTGTAGTGAACAAAAAAATGAAATGAATAGGAAATTACTTAGCCTAAGGAAAAGGGAAGAAGATATTGCTAGAGAGTGTGAGGCTACATTCACATGATTAGCCAGGTATGTTAGAGATTACATACATGGTTCGAAAAACTAGATTGATCATTTATTTTAAGGTATTAATCCATGTCTTATAAGGGAACTGTCATCTCAAAAAATTTCATCATATGATTAAATTGCATTATGTACCATCAAAATAGAGAAGGAATTTTCTAGATAAATTTTTTTCAAGGGAAATATTGACAAGATGAGGAATTCTAATAACCACAGAAAATATGAAGTGCGGATGAAGAATAAGGGAATGAAGAAATTTCTGTTATGTGAGAACTAAGGAAAGAATCGTCCTAGAAATACTTGAAAGGAATGATAGTTTTCTATAAGTGTGCCAAAAGGGGTCATCGATATTTTCATGTAAGGGGAAGAGACAATACAATTATAATTAATCCTAAAATTTTAGAGAGATGGGACACTTTGGAAATGAGTCTCTTATGCGCTAAGGAAACACACCTTAGAAAATGCAATGAAAGAATGGGATGGCTTATGTGACTACTGCCGTAGGGGTTCATGTTCCTAATGATGTGGTGGAGGGTACATTAATTTTTTCCTCAAACATAGCCAATTATTTATTTGATTCTAAAACCTTGAAATCACTTATATCTTCCAAATTTTCCATGAATACTATAAATGTCCAATTATATTTAATAATGGAGTTGTGAGTCAAAAATCTTAGGGGATATATAATTTCATCAAAGATACACCAATCAATCCACCTTGTGACACATAAACATGCTTTATATTAACATCATAATAATGTTTGACAGTGATATAATTCTTGGTATGAAATGACTATCAAAGAATGATGCAAATATCTATTTAAAAAAGGAGGAAGTTACATTTTTTTACGAATGGTGTAGAATCCTTTTTTATTAGAGTCGAATCATCGCTATTTGATTCATATATAGATCCACACTGAGTATCCCTACTGAATGCAATTCCTAGAGGGGAAGAGAAAACAATATCTATGATCGAGGAAAGAAATATTCAAATTGAATATGTACCTGTTGTGAAAGAATAGAATGATGATTTTTTTTAAGATTTACATGGTCATCCTCTAGAGAAAAATTTAGAGTTTTATATTAATTTAATACATGGTTCAAGGACTATATCCATGAATCCATATAGAATGGTCACCATGGAATTAGTGGATCTAAATCATAAACTATAGGAATTGAGTGAGAAATGATTTATTCAACCTAGTGTTTCTCCATGGGGAGCCCATATCCTCTTTATAAATATAAAAGATGGATCCACGAGGCTATGCATTGATTATAGAGAAATAAATGCTATAATAATAAAGAAAAAGTATCCTCTTCCACGAATTGATTGTTTATTTAATCAACATCATGAAGCCCAATATTTTTTGAGGATTGAAATTCGATCTGGTTATCATCAAATGTGTATGAGGAAGAATGATATTACAAATATTGAATTTCTAGCCAGGTATGTGAGTTATTAGTTTATAGTAATGCCTTTTACATCAACTAATGCACCCTCTATTTTAATGTATTTAATGAATAGAGTTGTAACCAAATATCATGATGAAATTATTGCGGTATTTATCAATGATATCCTAGTATACTTCAAAATAAATGAAGACTATGGGAATCTCGTGTAGATTAATTTGAAAAATCTTAGAAGAAATGCATTATATGGGAAGTTGAGCAAGTATAAATTTTGGATTCAATCAGTTTATTTCCGTGGCCATATTTTCTCTATGGATGGAATCATAGTTTATCTTGAAATGTTGAAATAAATCCATGATTGGACCATGCCAATGAATAATAACCGAGGTGAATTATTTTATTGGATTAGCATGTTAGTATCAGTGTTTCATTCCGAATTTCACCCGACTTGCTAACATGGTAACCAATATCATGCTTAAAGGGGATATGACTGTATAGATGAAAGAATGTAAATAAGACATTGAATAATTGAAAATATGATTGGTCAATATATAAATTTTGACTCATAAAAATGGAAATGATGGATTTGAGATATACAGTGATGAATCAAATAATAGACAGGGCTGCATCCTTATAAAAATTGATAAATTTAATACTTATCCTTGAAGGCGGTTGAAGAATCATGAGAAAAATAATCATACTCATGATCTTGAGTTATTAGCTATAAAATTTTCTCAGAAAATATAGAGATAACATCTCTATGGTGAAATATGTGAGATATATATGGGTCACAAGATTTTGAAATACATTTTTACACAGAAAGAACTCCACATATGGAAAAGGAGATGGCTCAAGTTACTAAAATACTATAATATTTCAACACAATACCACCATGTAAAGAAAAATAAGGCGGAAAATTCATTAAGTAGGAATGATCAATGACATATGAACCAAATGAGGATTGTGGGAGATCCTATATTAATGGATATATGAAAGATAGATATGGGAATTTTTATGGTAGGGGAAACATAATTACTATATCAAATTATTCCTAAACCATATCAATAGAGAAGATAATAAACTCCCAATCCGATGATGAAAATGAAAAAAAAATTAAATTTGTGAAGGATGGATGATTTTAATTCATTTTGTATGTGGATGGAGTTCAGGGATTTGGGAAGAGGTTATGTGTTCTATGAGTACCTCAACTAAAAGGGAACTTTTAAATGATTCTCTTAGAACAAATTTCTATATACAGAATGGTATCACGAATATACATAGTGATCTAAAGGATAATTTTTGGTTGGATAATAGGATGAGAGAAATTGATAACTATGTGTCAAAGTTTCTAGTTTTTCACGAAGTGAAGGATGAGAGACAACATCCTAAAGGGGTCATGAAACATATACCTATTCTTATGTGGAAGTGGGATGACATTATGATGTATTTTTTCGCATGAAAACCAAGGAAACCATGAAGGAATTATGAAATACAGGTAATTTTTTATTGTCTAATAAAATAAGCACATTTCCTTGCTATAAGAGAGGATTTACCACTTGACTGCCTATCAAGACACTATATTAATGACATTGTATGTCTTCATTGTGAACCTCTATCGATTGTGTCCGATCAAGATCCTTGGTTTATAATAATATTATGGAAAAGTATCAATAAGGATTTGGTTATTGAGCTTCATATTAGTACTACATATCACCCACAATCCAAGGAATAGTCTGAGATGACTATTCAAACACTGGAAGAAATGTTGAGATCACACTGTCTTGACATTCTAGGTATGTGTGATCAATACATGCCTTTTGTGGAATTTTACTAGAATAATAGATCCCATAATAGGATTAAAGTGGAACCATATGAAACATTATATGGTAAGCAGTGTCTAACACCAACTTGTTGGGATGATGTTGGTGAGAGGAAACATATAGGCCCATAACATATAACAGTGACATTTTCATTAGTAAAAATTTTCAGGCCCATATTAAAAAAGGCAAAATTAGGCAAAAGATTTATGGTGACAACCGTAGAATGTATTTTGAATTTAATGTATGAGGTCATGTCTTTCTAAATTTATCTCTATGGAAGGGTGTCTTATATTTGTTAATAAAGTGAAACTGAGCCATATATACATTGAACCATATGAAATTTAATAAAGGGTCAGAGATGTAGCTTACCACTTATCAATTCCACAAAGTATCTCCAATTTTCATAATGTATTCCACCATTCTTTGACTAATAAATAACTTCCAAACCCAATTCATGTACTCCACTATGAAGAAATAGATAAAGAACCTGATTTTTCATACTCTGAAGACCCTATCAACAATGTGGGTAGAAGGGTGTAGGTATCGAGAAATTGGAAAACTCATCTTGTAAAGGATTTTTGTAGAAAACATAAAATAGAAGAAGTGACAAGGGAACCTGAGGGTGTTTTGAAGAAAAACTACCCATATCTTTTTTAAGGACTTTATAATTGAAAAATTTAGAGGATGAAATTTCCCAAGTTGGGAATAATAAAACACCCCAAACATTTTATGGTATATTTCTAATAAATACTTTCAATTCATTAGATAACCTATATTTCGTGAAGCAATGAGTCTCTTTGAAAAAAAAACTTGGCAAATTAATGGATAAATTCATAACATATCCATTAAACATAAATTTTCCACTTCAAGGTTTTTGAAATTTGAAAATGGTCATATATTGTTGTGATTAGTACGTTATTTGGAGGATGATAGAACACATTTTTTTAGTGAAAAATAACATACCCTTATGAATAGTAATATGACCATTCTAAATAGTAAATCATATTATTATTTCATTTTCTTAATGTTAAATGTTAATGAGATATTGATTAATTTTTCCAGGTATTAAATAAATGAGTTATACATTTAAAATTGTAATTTTTTAATAAATTATGATTTTATTTTAAAATTTAATTAACAAAACTTAGAAATTTATTTTTTAATAAATAGATTTTTTATGAAATCTACCGGCCAAAAAAAGGTTAGGGTGAATTTTTGGTATTTTTCTAAAATAATTCAATATTTGTGAATAGTTAAAATATTGTTTTGAGTTTTCAGAATGTGTAATGATATCATAATGATGTAACAACTAATATAAAATTATGATCAAATTTTATATAGAACAATATGACATGAGGTGTCCCAAGTGGCTAATACCATGGGAAAATATCATGGTAAAGCCCATGGTTTTTCGAAAACCACCAATGAGGCGTCATTTTAAATAAATAAAAAGACGCCCTCTCATTTACTATAAATACCCACTCATTTATTCATTTTCATTCATTAAAAAATCAGTATGCTAGTTTATCTTATAGTATTACCTCCCTAGGAGTCCTCCCAAGTTGTCCTCATTCCCTAAGTTCAATCCTTTAGTTTTTGGGAGTTACTTTACAAGTATGGGAATCTACAACCCTTCTCTTTTTAAAGATTCCATTTTATGTTTTTCTATTTTATTTATAATTGTATTATGTTAGAATATGTCATTCCATAACCCCCATATATCCTTATTATGTAATAATTGAGAGAGGCCCCTTTTCTCTCATCAAAATATTTTGGAATTTTTATATGACGTTGTTAGGAAGCTGAATTTTCGTAAGGGGTTTCTCATATGACTTTTCTTTTTACAAGATTTCCATACATCACCACTTATTTCATGTTTTTGGGGTATGTTTTATGCCATTTGATATATAATTTTATTATTTTCTTAATATTTATGGTATTTAGATATTCAATTGAGGATAATTTACTCGATTGATTACAGTGTTGTAAGGGACTTTGTTTCGGTTTCCATTTTGTTGTTATTTACTTGGTATTGGGCACCTAATCATTCTTATGTGGTGTACCTACTTACCCTTCAGGATAATTTTTCATTTTAAATTGTAAATATGTTATATATCTATATTCTAGATTCATGTATTTGATTATTTTCTTAAGATGTGTAGCCATTTATATACGATATTTATTTAGAATATAAATTTAACTATGGATATATTGATAAATTTCTATCCTATACACTATACGAATATTGAGAAGGCATATTTTACTAGTACTAAATCTTTGTATATATAATTATTGGTACTTGAAGTTATGGGTAGGTCCTAATATTTTCCCTTGATGCATCAACACGTCTCATGAGACAAATTAGTTGGTGGCAAACCCTTCGGGTTTATTTCAAAAAATCAAATGGTTGTCTACCCACAAACATAAATTTTTTTATTGTATAGTGGTATTACGTGCCAGATACATGACGTCCAATTAACAAGCTTATACATTTATTAATTTTCAAATATTAATAAAATTGAGGGTTTAACTTTTGAAAAATCTATGGATGCAGTTTCATTCTCAATTTATTAATGGCATGTGTTTTTCATTTATTAACCATGACATATTGCCTAGATCAATTTTTTTATGATTCAGTTATTTTTGATTCATTCTACCTCTATTTGTAACCCTTATATATAATTGGAGATCAACCCTTTAATTTTTTTCCTTTAATAACTTATGAAGAGGAGACTGTTTCTTGAGTTCTCGTGGATGTAGTTTATTAATTTTTGTTATGTATTGTAATTATTTACCTTTCTCAATGTAATATGAGGTACAGTTAGGTTTCATGCTTCTTCAAGACTACTTAACATATCATTCTTTTATTATTTATTTACTTTTAATCAGGATAATGTAATAATTAATGCACTGGATCAGGGCTTCGGTGGTCAGGGTGTTAAACCTTATGAGTGTCATGTTCAACGTTCAGTAAAAATAGGAACTCAAAACATTATTTTGAATTTGATAAACTATAGTGGTAAATAGATTAGCCACTTATAAATAAAATATGCTAGAATTACCCTTGGGGTAATCTTATTCCTCCTTACTGATTTATCTCTATGTTCACCAATAATTGAGAAATTAGGCATAAAAGAACTAAATGATTTACCAGAGTGTCAAAACAAATGATCCTTTTTAAGTCATTAACTCATGAATTTGGGATGGCTTACTCTCTTTGATCACTCTTTTGTAACACAAATTTATGGAAAACTAGTGTTAAAAGAGTAACATATCAATTCTTTAAAAAGTAACACTGAACTTAAATGGGTTTTTGAAGAATTTGACAAACAAATGAGTATAGCATGTATCAATGCATAATACTGTGAGGTCAAATAAGAAGAACAAAAAATCCATGACACTATCCGTAGGAAAAAATGACCATATTAATTCAAGTATATAATGGTCTAAAAAGGAATTCACTAGTTCTCACATTACTCCACATTACTAGTAACCTGAATAATGATGTATTTATTTTTTCCATCACTATATAAGAGAAAGAAGGGTCACACAACTTACTAAGAGGCCATCCATGCTTGAGGAATTCATAACCTATTAAATCTTGGTATTACAAGATTACCACACCCATAAGAATGGGTCAATGTATCAAAAAATCACTTATCAAGGAAAGGGTGTAATTTCTAAAATGTAATCATCTTTTTTGGGACAAACAACACCTGAAAAAAACCTATATTATAAATAGTTAACATGAAAATAACAGGGGCTCTCAATATCTAATGTTGATACCAACAATTGGATATCCCCTCACTAAAACATAAACCATCTACCTTATAAGGGGTAATTATATAAAAATGATACTAGTATTAAGGAACTATCTTTTAGGATTGAGGTATATGAGAAGTGGCCTAAGGAAAACTCACATATTCTCATTCTAAAGTGAGATCAAGGAACACCGATCAACTTTTCAATATGGGGTAGAACAAGAACACCAATTAACATTTGGTTTTACGCAATTAAAATAGAAAAAATATTATTCTTTACACATTTCATGGATTATATTTGATTTAGAACTTGTAGTAGTAATAAGGTAAAATATTATAGATAATTATTCAAGGAAACATATGCAATTTATTTTAAACACTCATTCTAGATTTTTTATTTTTTACTGACTTCCCAAAATAAATAGGCCATTGACTATAGTAACTACTTTTAAAAAACACGAATTTATTTATAATGAATCACAATAGACTTAGTTAATGTAAATATCAATCATAAAATTTTGAGGAAAAACCCATATATGTTATAATTGGAATTTTAAAATACCATGACTTCATATAAATTTCAATGTACCAGAATTTCCATATATAATTTTTTAAATTATATGATATTATTTTTAGACCGTGAAATATGACGGCATGTGATTCTGAGGCCCAAAGTTCTAGAAATGATTCGTTGATGTTTTGTTAATATTTAACTGGCACACGTAAGCAGTTTTACGAAAAGTGGAATTACTCAAAAATGGGTGCATGGATAAAAAATCTGAGGGCACCGTTGTGATCAGGATAACGATTTTACGCTAGTCCCAACTTAAGTTTAGTCGGAGTAGGCCTCATGTGAGAAAACCCAAAAATGGCATAACCGTAAATAAAATAATTAAATTATGATATTTTATTTTTTAAATGCATATAACTCATGAATAGTAACTCAGATTAAAAATCCGAGATAACCGCTAATCTCATTACAATATGCTCTTTTTAGGTTGATACTAACATTGGCCGGCTCATGCCACTAATGAATGTTAGTTTTTGTCAATAAATAAAATAATTAATTAAAAATTATTTTATTGTAAAATTCATAACATCTAAATGGTACTCAGATTGAGAATAATAGTGTATCGTAGAGTTAGATGGGGCATGTTATCTTTTGGAGGAGCTTAGCCTTGATGGGTGTGGGTTGAGGGTGAATGTGAATAATTTATTGAACTTTTTTTTTCGGGTACATCCAGTAAAAGCACGTTCAGCGTTTTATAACATTTGAACCGTTGCTCAGATTAAAAATCTGAGGGCTCCGTTGAATCAATTGTGCCAGGATTTGCATAAGGGAGACTTTCATTTGACCACAGTAGGTTTGGAGAAAAATATATGTTTGGTGACATTTTGAAATAAATGAAATTAAATAATTTTTTTTTCATATCCCCCAACGGACAAGCGGAGTGTGGGGCCAGTGATGTGGCATGCCAATAAATGGATTGACCTGCCAATCCTAAGTAATGACGTCATTTGAGAATTAAGAAGGTTCCTAATTTATGAGTCCCCATTAAATTTTCAAGTCATTACTTAACCTCATTCTCTCTTATATATATTTATCTTGAGGAGGGGTGTCAGCATAGCTTTGCCAGGCAACACAGTGCTAATTGAGCACCGCAACCCGGACCCTTAGAAGACAGAGCTGATCCCAACAAGGGGTGATGTGGGACACTGAAGCATGAATCGAAGGATGAGGTGTGAGTTTCGTCATTGGGAACTGGCTACAGGAATGAAGAACACAATCCACCTCCAAGCGTGGATGCCCACCAACAGGTTTTTGAGGTAGGGGGTTTATTCATTTATACATTTTAAATTAGTTTCCTCTTCCCTGTTCATGAATAATACGAAGAACATGGACAAACCGACTAATGGTTTGATCCACGATTCAATTGTTTTTCCCTGAGGTTGTTTCAGGGTATTATGTCATGGTTTTGGTTATTTAATTGAATTGATTATTATACCCTTAATCCCCCATCATGTTTACAATATAATGAAGAGGGCATGAGCCTAATGAACCCAGCCCTAACCCTCTGCTATGTTGCTATCATTGTGCCTCCATGGAAGACCTCCAGTATGGATACACCGACTGAATTCATTGGGAAAAGCGCGTCGATGCCCACTGCAAGAGGAGTCCGCGACACAAAGCCATGTCGGTCATCAGAACGGTCAGCACTGAACGACTGCGGAGGAGTTTCGGTTCGCCGTCGCATGCTGCCTGTGACCAAGAGGCCATGGCTCCTTAGCCGCAGTTAAGGGAGGAGGTGGCTAGCTAGTCAGCCAGCCGCAGATAGGGAGGCGGTGTGACCAGTGCGCCACCAGTGGACAAGAAGATGCATCGGAGGCCGAACCCGTGCCTCTGGAGGGTTCCACAGTAACCGGGCGGCGCCCTAATGGGGGTTCCTCTTCATAAACTGAACAGTCTCTTAGAGTTTGAGAGTTTGGATGTTGGGGAGACAAGGGTGGCACACCCCCCCAGGTCGTCTAGGGTGGACCCCACAATGGCCCGTGCTCCCCCTCGAACCGGGTCGCCGCCCTTGCGGGCTAGGCCAACCCCTTGCGGCCTCCCAATATGGGATGGGCCTCCCCCTTTCAGTTCAAGCCCAACCTCGGCCCAGTGGGCCGAATCTACCATGGCCCAGGCCAGACCGGGTTCAGCCGAGTCTGGCCGACCGGGTCAGACTCAACCCAGGCCCAGAATCACATAGAGGTCCATATCTTGAGAACCGGAGGTCCATTTGACAAACCTTCTATGGCATTGGGATCCTTGTATCAAGAATATACTTTTGGTATACTCCTATTGATTTGTGGATACAGTTGGAGTATGACCGGGTTGGATTGATCCCAAATCCAACTAGGCACCCAGAGCTAAAACGCTTATAACTCACAGTCCGAGCATCCTATTGATGCATCATCTGTCATGTTGAAACCCTTAAAACATGGAGGTCCATTGGGTTATGCTTTTGTGGATCCTAGTGATGGTCGAGGTACAACCAATACCTTGAAGCAGATTCAATGGAACTTGAGTGCACCGTGAGTGAGTATTCCAGTGGCTGGCAGTGTGGCAGAGGTTGGAGAAAAATCATACAGAGTTCAGCACTTTGCGATCCTATGTGTGTCAGCCTATACCAATATTATGTGAGTCAGATCTTGTGTGGGTCAGCGCTCCGCGATCCTATGTGGGTCAGAACATACCAATATTGTGTGGGTTAGATCCTTTTTGGGTCAACGCTCATTGATCCTCTGTGGGTCAGTGCATACCTATCCTGTGTGGGTCAGATATGGTGTGGGTCAGCAGGGGTTAGTTTACAATCGACTCTGGGCGGTTCAGATCTTGTGTTGATCATTGCGTGGGTTAGTACCAATTGATCCTATGTGGGTCAGACTCCATATGGTCAGAAGTAGAGCCTCTTGACATAATAAGATGTTCTAGTTTCACGACTAATCATATGTACATCTATACTTCACTAAAAACCTGGTTTGAGTTGATACTCTTTTTGAGCTATGTCTATTCTTTTTTATTTTTAATTGAGATCATGATTTTTGGTTTTTCTTTGTGGAATTATGAGATATCTTCAGGGATCTCGGGGTCCCTACTGTGTATTTTTATACCCACCCCAACATGGGCTTCGCCCGCACATTATTGTGTCTTGTGTAGACGACGAGCAACTGGGCCGAGGTTTAAGGGAGCCTGGACCAGGCGGTACGCGAAGGAGACATGCATATATTGAGAGATGAGGTGGAAATTTGTACCTACCCTTCAGGTAGGATCCTCGAAGGATGACCGAATAGTTGTTTTCCCTTTTTCAGTTGTATAGTTCCTTTCAGTTGTACTTCTACATTTACTGTTGGGCATGTATTCCTGCCCCCTCTACTATCAGTAAAATTTTACTATAGTAGTTTAATTCACAGTTTCTTTTTGTTGTGTTCTTGGACCATCTGTTTTTATAGTATTAAAGACAATGCCTTTCTGTGTTTGGGAATACGCCTTTCGGTGCTAGTTTCCAACCCCCAGTCTATGGAAAGAGTTTTTGGGGGAGTCACGACACTATCCCCCGAGGATGATTTGTGACAAAGTGGTTTCAAAGTAGTTATTTATACCGAAGAACTAGGAGTCTAATCTTTTCTATATGGAAATAGTTTTAAGTGTTATGATTGTGGTTTTCAGTTTGGGGAATCCAATGTTGGTGTGGTGGCCGACATATCCATACACAAGGACCCTAAATTCTAAATTTTGGACTCATCGTACAAAAATACTAATAGTGTGTGTTTTTGGAAAGTTTTTATTTTGATTTATTTGGAGTCAGCTCACCAGGTATAAATTAATAACATGGGAACACCTGTTCTTTATTAGGATGTTGCTGCGTAGATAACCAGCTTGGATTCCTGAGATAGTACATGATGATGGCCCACTGAGAGATGAGGCTCAGGTGTAGGGCCCTCTTACTATGTCGGCACCATCAGGTGGTCTACCAGAAGTAGAACCACCCGATGGACAATAGTTACAAATAGTCTCACTAGAAAAAATTGCACACCGACTAAGTGAATTGCATGTTTTCCAGTAGCATGGGCCTCTTAGGTTTCTATGAAGGATTAATTCCCTGGTAACTGAGGACTGGCTGGAGGTAGTGTCTAGAGTTTTCCACCTAGTTGAGACACCAGTAGAGAATATTGTGATCTTAGCTACCAGACTTTTCTAGTGTGTGACCATGAGGATGTTCCATATTGTGACAAAGCTTCGGTACATGGACTGTTACCTAAGACAGAACCTTCAGGTAGTGTGCCAGCTATATCACTTCACATTGGTCAGCAGTTACAAACGGCGGTACTATAAGAGGATACATGTAGGATTGGTGCCTTATATGTGTTTCGGGATCAGATACCCTTCTAGTTCTGAGGCGATCCATACTCACAGACGGCTAAGGATTGGCTTGAGGAGCTGGCTGAGTTTCCATCTAGCCAGGGCACCATTCGTTCTGATGGCAGTCCTGGTAGAGAGCCTCTAATGTGGCTCAGTAGGATGATGATAGGGTTTAGATTATCATGATCTTGTGAAGAGGTGACTCTTCTTTGGACAAGCATGAGGATATTTCTCCTAGAAGGGGTATCTTTCAAAAATGATCTAAGGGATGAGTGTTCCCTAGAGCTTCTAGAAATTCGGCAGGATGACATGTCGATAGCTAAGTGTTCATCGAGGCGTACCAACCATTCCAGGTACTTGATGAATATAGTATGACCAGTGCATCAGGGATCAAACCTCCGAGTGAGGTCTGTTTAGGGACATCCGAGCTAGAACTATTCCTCTATTCATTATTATTTATGTTAGGGTGCTAGAGAGAACCTTTGTGCTGGAGCATTCTTTGGCTATGCAGAGGCAACCAGTGAATGTTAATACTGGGAATATAGGAAAGAGATTCCAGTCTCAGATACTTGGTCTTATAAAATGTTTTGGGAAAAGGAAATGACAGGGATAGATGAATCTGTAGGACAACGAACATGGAAGTGGAGTAAGGAGAGCAGAATGAGGTGGTATACATTTCGACATGTTACAACCACCACCTCAATATGGTCCCCACAAGGATTAGGGAGATGGAGGACAGGGGAAGGGAGTAGCTTCACGTGGTCAAGGAGTGTGACACGAGGGATCTATGAATGATTCGAGGTATGGTATGTGTCTACTTCTAGTTTTCGTATTAATAGATATAAGTAATAATCACTCATTCTTTCCACGAATCTTGTTCAAGACCTAGATTTTATGGTTAAAAAGTTGACATGACCCTTACTTATAGAGATACCTATGGGAGTAGACATGATAATCACACTTACGCTGACAACATGATATGACCCTTGAGGTGAGAGTTTCAGTTGGAACCTCTTGGTGGCAGTGTTGAGACCTTACAACGTTAGTTTGGGTATGGACTAGACATCTACAGTTCATACTCAGATAGACTTAATTAGGAAAAAAGGTTGTTGTTTATATACAACATTGGAATGGGGGTTTCCTTGGTCGGTGAAAAAGGAAACCCATGTATCACATGATAAACTCATGCAAAGGAGGGTGTAGCTGATCACTCTTAAGTCGGCCAGCCTTACCCATGTGGTAGCAGTAGTTTTGAGTTTTCAGTTCCCAATAGGAGTGGAAGAGTGTGAGGAAATCTTTTCAAAAAATGTTTACTGGATTACGTCCATGAAGGGAGAGGGACTTTGTCTTGGGATAGGTACTATCAGAGATTTAAACCAGACTTCTCGAGGGTAGAAGCACTCTTGTAAGATTTGACGAAGAAGGGGGAGCCTTTCTTGAAGACAGAGAAGTGTTAGGATGGAATTCAAGAGTACATAAACATGAGACAGTGGGGATAGATAGAGTTCCTATAGAACTATGACTTTCAAATAGTCTATAATCCAGGGAAGGTAAACATGGTAGTAGATGCACTCCATAAGAGGTCTAGTCTACAACTGCTGAGTGAGGCGACCGAGCAGCTAGCCACATTGCACATATCTTTCATGGATAGATATGGAGAATCATACATCCAGTCTATAATAGTCACTCCCCTTCTCTTTTAGCGAGTCAAGGAGGCATAGCTCATGGACATTGATAGTGAGGCTTGATGTGCTCTGATATCCATATGATAGGAACCTAAAGGATTTTCTGAATGTTGGGAGCATGTCATCTTTTTCCAGGGATGTACGATGGTACTGGTGGAGCTACAAGAGGAGGTGTTGATGGAGTCCCATACGTCCTCTTTGGTGGTACATCCTGTTGTGGCGAAGATCTACCAGGTCCTCCGGCGTCAGCACTGGTGGCCAGGGATGAAGAAATCTTTGGAAGAGTTTTCTTTTCGATGCCTCACTTGTCAGTAAGTGCAGGCCAAGCATAGGGTTCCAAAATTCTTATCACAAACACTAGAGGTGCCAGAGTGGAAGTGAGATAGAATCTCCATGGACTTTGTGACAAGGCTTCCACGTACGTCCATGGGACATGATTCTATCTGGTTGATCATTGACAGATTCCCCAAATCGGCACACTACCTACAAATTTGAGAGCAGGGATTAGTAGATGGCTTGGGATGCCACTATGTGCTAGAGATTGTGCGACATCATGGGGAGCCATCGATGATCGTCTCTGACCATGACACACGTTTTAAATACCCTATGTGGAAGGGATTATAGGAGGCGTTCAGGACTCATCTATGTTTGAGCACCACCTTTCATCCTCAAATGGATTCTTAGATGGAGCTGACGATTCAGATGCTGGAGAACATTCTTCATTCATGTGTACAAGAATTTCGACATAGATAGTAGGATCACTTACCCATGATTGAGTTCGCATACAACAGTAGTTTTCACTCCAAAATTGTTTTGTCACCATTCAATTCCTTGTATGATCAACCTTGAAGATCACCTCTATGCTGGATGGATCTAGGGGAATCAACACTTACGGGTCTAGAGTTGGTATGAGCTACCACTGAGAAGGTTCATGTCATCCATAAGAGGATAAAGACTGCATATAACAGACATAAGTTTTATGCTGATTGGAGACAAAGACCATTGGACTTCCTGGAGGGGGACCATGTATTCTTGTGAGTATCCCCTTGGTAGAGACTACAGACATTTGGCCGAGGGGGAAAATTACCACCGAGGATTATCAGACCACTTCTGATACTTCAGAGGATATGAGAAGTGGCATACCAATTTGAACTTCCACCATAGTTGGAGAGGGTGCATGAAATCATCCATGTATCCCAACCGAGGAAGTACATCCATGACCCATCTCACATCATCAATCATGGATATCTAGACTTTGATGATGGGGTGACATTTACAGATGTTCTTGTGGAGATTGCGGATCGATAAGAGAGAGTCCTTCATAGGCGATCGATGCATCTGGAGTGCGTATGCTGGTAGCATGGGAACATCCAGAAGAGATCATTGGATCGGGAGGCTCAGATTCGTGATCAATAACCTCATTTTATGGATTTTCCTTTTTTTGGATATCAAGGATGTAAATACTTAAGGATGGGAGAATGTAATGTCCCATAATTTCTGTATATATATTTTAATTATATTGAATTATTTCGAGACCGCAAAATCTAATGGTACATGATTCTGAGGCCCGGAGTGGCTGGAATGATCCGTCGTTGTTTTGTTAAACATTAATTAGCATGTGTAATCAGTTTTCCTGTAAAAGTGGAGTAAATCTTAAATAGTTGTCTAGATCAGAAATCTGAGGGCACCGTTTCATTCAAGATGGTGGGTTTACCATAGGATGGACTTGTGTTTAGTCTGCACATGCCTTCTGTGAGAAAACCTGAAAATGGCATAACCATAAATAAAATAATTATATAAAGGTATTTTATTTTTCAAATTCTTATAACTCACAAAATTTAACTCATATTAAAAATCCAAGACCACCTCTGAACTCGTGAGGGTATTCTCTATTTAGGTAGAAACTAACATTGGCCGGCGCGGGCCACCAGGGAACGTTAGTTTTTTGGCCTTAAATAAAATAGTTGAGTGACTATTATTTTATTGTAAAATCAATATCATATAAATGGTAACATGGATTAAAAATATGAGATTACTGTTGAGGTCGTTGGGGTGTGTTTTCCTTAGGCAAAGCCTAACCTTGACTGGTGTGGGTCGAGGGTGAAAATTAATAATTTATTGAACTTTGTTTAGGGTACATTCAGTAAATGCGCGAACAAAATTTTTTAACTTTTGAACCAGTACTCGGATTAAAAATTTGAGGGCACTGTTGAATCTGAAATGCCAAGATTCACATAATAAAGAATTTACTTTGACCACTGTAGGTATGGATAAAAATTTATCTTTTTTGACTTTTTGAAAGAAATGAAATAAAATAATTTTTTTATTTTATTTTTCTTTTATAACCTCCAACAGACAAGTGGAGTGTGGGGCCAGCGATCTGTTATGCCAATATATGGATTTACTTGCCAATCCTAATTAACAATGTCATTGGGGAATTATGAAGGTTCCTAATTTATACACTCCCATTAATTCTCCACATCTTTACTTACCTTCAACCTCTCCTATATATATATGGAGCTTGGGGAGAGGTATCAGAAAAGCTTTTCCCAGTAACAAAATGGTGAAGGAGCATCGCTATGCCAAACCATTTGAGGATGGAGCCTATCCCAGTGCGAGATGATGCTTGACACTGAACCACGAACCGAAGGACGACGTGCGAGTGCCTTTGTTGGGACCCGGTTTCGGGAACAAAGAACATGATCCACCATCTTGTGCAGATGCTCTCTAGTGGGGTTTTGAGGTATGGGGTTTATTAATTTATGAATTTTAAATTATTTTCCTCTTATAAGTTCTTGAATAATATAAAAAACACAGACCAACCAACTAAAGGGTTGATCTATGATTCATTCATTTTGGTGGGAGATGTTTGCGTGGTATCTTTATAGGGTTTTGATTATTGTTTATTTCAATTGATTATTAAACCCTTAATCCCCCCTCATGATTACGAGGTAACATGGATCACGTGGGCCTAAAAAAACCGGCCCAAACCCTATGCTATCTTGTTATCCTTGCATCTTTATGGAATTCCGCAAGCACGATGACACTGACCAGATACATTAGGAATAACGTGTCGATGCATGCCGCAAGAGGAGGACGCGACACAAACCCACAATGGTCCTCACAACGGTAGGCACTAGATGACCTTGGAGGAGGTGCAGCGTGCTGTCGCACGTCGCTGGGGAGCAAGAGGCCACGACTCATCAGTCACAGCGAAGGGAGAAGGACGTCGACTCGTTGGCCAGCCGCAAACATGGAGTTAGTGTGACCAGTGCACTGTCAGAGGACAACAAGATGTGGGAGAAGCCGAGGTGGAGGCCGAACCCACGCATCTGGTGGATTCCATGACAATTGGGTGACCCCCACGCGGCGCCACCACTTTGCAAACCGAATGGCCTCCAAGAGTTCAGTAGTTCAGGAGTTCCGGAGTTCAAAAATTTAAAAGATCGGGGGGTCACACCCCACACACTAGCTAGGCTGGAAACCATAGTAGGCCGAACTCCATCTCGGATCGAGCTGCCCCCTTACTGGGAAGCTACCCTACCGGGTCGCCACCCTTGCGGGCCAACTCCCTTGCGGGCCGCTACCATTGCAGGTCACTGCCCATGCAGGACACCGCCTTACGGGTTGGGCCGTCCCCTTTCAGGCCACCCTTTACTACTGGGCCTCCCCTTGTGGGCATGGCCAGACATTGGCCTAGTTGGACGAGTCTTCCAGTGCCCATCTCAGACTGGGTTGGGCTGGGTCTGACCGGACCCGGACCCAGAATCACATAAAGGGCTATATCATGAGAACCAGATGACTATTTGACGAACCAGCTATGGAGTTGGGATCCTTGGATATAGATGGTCCTTTTTGTATACTATTCATGAGTATTTGAGATAGTTGGAATATGGATGGGTTGGATTGAACCCAAACCCAATAGGGCCCCCGAAGCTAAAATTCCTATAACTCACAGACAGGGTATCCGATTGACACACCGCCTGTGCATTGGAACCCTTAAGACATAGAAGTACTTTGTGTTAATCCCTTTTGGATCATAGTGATAGTTGAGGTACGACTGATATCTAGAGGTAAGATTCAACAGAACATGAGCGCACTGGGTGCAAGGTATCCAGTGGCTAGTAGTGAGGTGGAGGTTGGAGACAGATTCTATGGAGTTCATCTCTCAATGATCTTGTATGGTTCAGCGCATAACGATCTTGTGTGGGTCATATCTCGTGTGGGAAGCACTCATCTATCATGTGTGGGTCAGCGCATACTGATCTTGTGTTGGTCAGATCCTTTGTGGCTCAGTTCTTAGTGATCCTGTGTGGGTCAGCACATACGGATCATGTGTGGGTCAGCATGGGTTAGTTACCAATCAACTCTGGGTGGGTCAGATTCTATGTGTATCATTGTGGGGGTTAGTACCTCTTGATCCTATGTGGGTCAAACTCTGTATGGTCATAAGCTATTCCTCTGGAAAGAATAATATGATATAGCTTTATGACTAATCTACAACACTTCTATACTTCACTGAAAACCTGGTTTGAGTTGAGACTCTTTCTGAGTTGTGACTATTGATTTTTTGATTTGTGATTGATATAATGATTTGTGGTTTTCCTTTTGTGGAAGTAGGAGATACCTTCAGGGGTCTCGGGATCCCTACTAGGTATTGTTATAGTCACCCCTGCAGAGGCTTTCCCTGTACCTTGATGTGTCTTGTGCAGACAATGAGCACCTGGACTGAGGTTTGAGGGAGCCAGGACCAGACGGTACGCAGAGGAGATAGGCAGACATTGAGTGATGAGGAGGTGATCATTACCTACCATTCAGGTAGGATCCTCAGAGGATGACCTAGTAGTCTTTTTCCCTTTTTCAGTTGTATTGTTCCTTTCAGCTGTAATTGTACATTTATAGTTGGGCTTGAATTCTATCCCCCTCTACCTTCAATACACTTTTATTACAGTGGTTTACTTCACAGTTGATTGTTGTTGTGTTCTTAGATAGTGTGTTTGTAAGGTTTTAAAGGCAATGCCTTCCCGTCTTAAGGAATATCCCTTTCGGTGCTATTCGCCAACCCCTAGCCTATGGAAGGTGGGTTTGGGGTAGTCACGACCCGAGCCCCAGGGGATGGGTCATGACATAAATACACAACAAATACAATGACTATTGTTTCATTCATAAAAAGGGGTACTAGTCACACAAGATTACCCCCCTCATCTATATGTAAACAATATAATAGATTCATACAAAATAACTAACCATCACACATGGCACAAGTATACCCCCACGGGGTTTAGTAACAAGCATTGTAATGAATAGTTGACCATCTTGGGTCTTGTTAAACCATTTTATGTTCAATAAGAGAAAATAATAAATTTTATAATGTGATTATTCTTAATAGTCTATTAGTGGAATTATTTAATACCAAACATTCCCTAACTGACATACTTAGGTCTGATTGCACATTTTAAAATTTAGTATTATGTGTCTTTAATCCTATGAAAAATTATGTGCATGTCATCATAAAGGAAACCAAAACCATAAATGTCAATATTGAAAACAATTATATTTAAAATAGTTTATAAAAATATAAGGATTATAATATATGTTTGTGTTATATGGGAAACCAATAATTACGTTATAACGTTCCTATAGACTGTACAAATTTCAGGAATCTCCTATCTAACTAAAACCTTTTTATCAAGTATTAAGAAGAAAATTGAACAACCTTAACATTTATACAATATAATTAATGTATATAAATTGAATTTACAATGGTTCAATTTTATCGGTCACCATGTTCCAATTTATAATGTTCACATCCATAATACAAATTGGAAATTTTCTACCATTTAACCACAACCATAATGTATTGTCCCTAGGAACCAATTGTTAATGGATAAAAATTATCATGATTGGTTTTTAAAATATAATATCACTATGAATATATGAAGGAAAAACCAATGATGTTTTTTTCTGAAATTTATTTTACCCACCTTCATATTATAATTTTAACATAATCTTATCACATGATTTAAATACAAGGGAGTTGAAAAAATGATCATTGAATCATGAAAACAAAATAAACATGATAAACATGCCCAAATAATCATATAAATAATTCATATTGTTAAAATTACTAGATAAATCACACATCACATTATATAACCAGAATTCCATTGAATTACCTATGATGATTTAAATATTTAATTATCCCCAAAACTCCAAACAATGACCATAAAATACATGATAACAAAACACGCAAGGCACACCAATGAATTTCTATCAACCTACCATTCAATATACATTGAATTTAATTTTAATTGAATGTGAATCCATTTATTCTATAATGATGCAGGTATTTCATTGTACTTACTATACAAGGATAATAATAAAAGATAAATATTATAAATCAGTAAGTAGTGAGAAAAAATCCAATCACTCAAGGTGAATTAAAAATAAATAATAATAATGAACCTCATGAATTATAGTCCCATCCCTAGACATAAGTACTTTTCCCCATGTGTGGGTTGATCACTCCATGATATAACTATTTTCTATGTGATGAAAAATTCCTAAAATCACATTTAACATCCCAATTTTTTAAGAAAAATGGAAAAGGAGGCAATGATACAATATTGTAATATCACTTCCCAACTAATGTTCAAACCAATAGTCGGACTGGTCACCACATGGCCTCACACATATACGTTAATATTCCATAGGATGGAAACTATATGGGAGTGTCTAATGTAGTTATGGTGGATAGACTATAACCTTGATATTAAGATGGAATAATGTTATAATTAGGTGAAAATCAATTTGAAATAGTGTATGGAGTAATCAATGAAAGAAAATGAAGTGGAAGATAAATATAATAATTTATTGAAGTTTCCAATATTAATACATAACATAACTCATGCATGTCCATATGGAAATATATGATTCTTCCTGGAAGACATTACAATACAATGTTATTTATAATATCAAAAAGGATAACTCCATGAGCATCATGAGTACTTGATCAATCATGTTATCCCTAGATTTCAAGTACACTACATATCATAAGTAATAATCATAGGATCCATATCCTTCAACCATATAGGTGTGTTTGGATACCATAGTGGAATGGTGGTCTAGGTATGGTGTGAGATGTCCTCAGTATTCAACCACAAATGGCTACTAATGAATAATATAGTTGGTACATATAAAATAATAAGTTTCCATTTAAAATTGAGGTAATGTAGTAATTCAAAATAAATTAATATCCAAGTCAAACTCAGCTCCCTCCAGAAAATCAAGCATGACCATACATGATTCGGACTAATCTTGTCATGAAGCAGCCTGAGTCAACCCTGAACCGGTCACAAGGGTCTGCCCGCAACAAGTCCCAAAATGAATTATTGACCCTCCCGGGATGGTGAAAAGCACCAATGGAATCAATAGAGTACACAAGGGAACGATTTATCCCACATATAAACAATCAACCAAACAACAGAACTAAATGGAAAACCCAAAATACATTTATATAAAAACTGAACTGAACATTATTTGTACAGGAACTGAAAGTACAACTAAACCAACTAATCATCTGACCAAACCTGATAACCAAAAAACTCAATGTAACCCTTCTGGTCACTCATTATCATAATGATCACATGTCTCCCATGGTGATTGAACTCAAACTGAAACCTTCACAAGGGCTAAAAATAAAAGAAGACTATAGGAATGAGTATTAAAACTCAGTAGGCGAGCCCAATATTCTATTACCAATGCACATCCTTTAAAATAAAGGAAACATCAATTCAATGTTTTAAATAAATTATATAAAGGTAGGTTTTTCAGATGTGTCCCATGCTATATTAAAAAATTTCAGGACAAAAACTTTCATGTTTTATAAACAGGAATGCTAATTTTTTTTCAATGAGGTGCAACTTCAAAATGAATTTTTTTTTTCAAGGGGGATACATTAAAAAATTTACACTTTTAAATAAATCAAACACAATATGTAATTTACCAACCAAACACACCATATGGTGATGGTGAGTACAAAATAGCCAGTGAGCACAAGTCATAGGAAACCCCCTTAGGCACTAGTTTTTTGTCAGCCCCAAGTACATCGTATCTCGGTGAAAGTAACCATAATAAATATATATTCCCGTGCACACGAGCCACTAGTATGGAGAATAACCATGAACTAGTGGTCCCCAAACAACATCATCATCATAGTTTAGTTAGTGTTTTCATCGTCATACTAGCTACGTGAAACTGGGTCCAAACCCCACGGAATCACTTGCATACTAGTACACGTCCACCCAACTAGATACCTGGGATTCCCTTTAGTGCTCAATCAAGTTACACATATTATCGAATACACTTTACTCATAAAAATTCCATTAACAAACCATAAACACACAAACATCCCTTAATCATGCTTCAAATTTCATTCAAGAATCAATAAACCGCAAAAAAGTTTCGTAAAACAATTTCAAGGAGTATAACGAGGCCTTGCACATAAAATTCATTCAAAAATGCTCTTTTAAGGCCAGAAAACCATAAATAACATAAAAACCCAGATTTAATATCCCCCAAACCAATTAATAAATCATTTTCATGGACCATAAAATTTCCCCAAAGAATAGAACATGAAATACTTATGGAAACCATTTTTACAAAAAATGCCCAATGGGCCTTTAAGCCTTTCTAAAAAAAATCTTTTGACAAGGGTATGCATTTAAATTTTATTAAGGAGGTGTATAAACACTATTTAAAACATAAAAAATATTCATAAATCCCTTAAAACATTCAGGTTACATATTCAATACACAACCATTTTTATAAGGATGTGAAATGGGTCATTTTCTAACAGCTCGGGCCAAAACATGTTGTAAACCAAATCCAGTTTCTAAAAACAAATACAAATTGGAAATCAATATAGGGACCCAAAATAAAATTTATCATTTTTAAAATTAATTTATAAATCCAAACAAATAATTTTTAAATCAAACCTATCACATAAAAGCCAACCAGGCAATTTACCGAACACATGTCATGCCCTTTTAAACCAAAAAATTTATTTTAAGCACCTGACAAAGAATAAAAAACCAATTTCATGCCATATTTTATACAACACGCTATAAAATACTCAATATACCATAAAACAGGTTCTAAAACTCACAAAAAAGTTTTTAATGATAGTGGAACATTTAAACAAACACTTTGTGTGCTCTTTTAGGACAAAACAACACTACCTTTCACTAAACAAGGATTAAAGAACCATTTCACACACCAAGAAAATTATAAAAATGATGAAAAATAATAATAAACATATATATCAGATAAAAATAATAATAAAATGATTAATCTTAAAATATAATGCCATGTTAAAGGGATATCGTACCTCAAATCCTTTGCGTAATGGAAACACACACCCAATATCACCATCTGAGGGTTTACAAACCCTAAACCTTTGACAAACAGACCTAGACGAACAAAAAACCCATAAAAATAATAGTATAGTATAACCCTAGGTATTTTATGACTATTGGAGATTATAAAAACAATAAATAATGAAAAGAGGAAGAAGTGGGAGGGGAAAAGAGAAGGAATATGACATTTTCAACTAGAAAACTCTGCATCATCCTATAGATCTGAACCCTTAGAGAAACGAAAATGTCTTGAAACTTATTTGAGAGTCTCATATGTTTAGAAAGAACTAGTGAAAGATTATTTGTGGGAAAAATAGTACGAATTTAATGATTTATGGATGAAATAATTTACCATTTTGATTCTGGATGATTTGAGATACATTGAGCAGTTTTCCCTAATCTGCTACTCATATTAGCTCCAAAGAGGTAAAGTAGATAATGGGGGTGAGGATAGGAGTATTTTATTCAAGTGGGAGGTGGAATCACTGGAAAATATTAAAAATTGAAATATATATATAAGAAAAAATTTATTTTTTAAAAAATGGAAATGGGCCCATGTGATGGCCCTATACCTAAATAGGTAACCCTAATTGACCATTCTTATAAATTTAAAAGGGGAAAAGAGGATATGGTAGTTTTGATATTTCAGTGTAGGACAAGTGGGAAGTGTAATGAGTAAAAAATTATAAAAAACAATGAGTTATAAAATAATCAAAATAAGTTTTTAAATCTGGAAATGGGATCACGGTTGGCCCAAATCATGGAGTAACCACCCTTTCTCCAAAAACACATAAACAAGAAATGGAGAAACCAAATTAGGTTGACTATACATATATGGTAGTTCAAAACTCAAAATTAATCTCACCAAACACACAATAAAAGGATCAGGATTTACAATGAACCAGATCACAACCATGACATTAAAAGAAAAACTAACCGGGTGTGACAATTCTCCCCACCATTAAATCTTTCCACCCCCAAAAAGTCATAACACATTCCAGCTGATTGATCAACACCTAAGTATTAATTATCTATATGGTCTAGCCATCCAATCCAATGAAAAACCATCATACATTAATGGAACTTAATCCTCTTACCTCAACCAAAACACCAACTCTCACCATCTTCTTAAGAGTCAACCGAAAGATAGAGTCACTACCTCCACAACGAAACCAAGAACCCAGTTGTTGGGACTTCTACTCATAAACCCAAAAAAACACAAAACAAAGATAACTAAAAAGACCAAATATTCTAGTGGATTATGGGATAAACTCCCAAATATTAAGAAACAACTAGCACTAGATATGTTCTTAGTAGGAAAAATCAATGAGACTCATTGTGGGTCTCCCCATAATTAGAACCCAAATAGAAAAAAACAAACAAGAATTCAAAAAGATAAAGAATTGGGCATAACTCACAGAAGCACAAAAATACTTTCCTACAACAACCTACCAACTAATTTTGAGAGGAACACAATCATAAATATTTATTCCTCCCACTCTCGAATGGAGGCAGCAAGAGCTAGGCCAACACTCTCTCGACGGATCCAAACCCCCACTAATTAGAGAGGGGAGGGAAGGGGACCAAATAATTGTTCCATTGAAACCACAAAAGAAACAATGTAACTACGACACCGAAATGGTAGAGGTATGATCTTATAAATACTACCAGCAATCCTATGACTCCTAACTACGTGCCATCTTCACTCTGAAACCTATGGCTGGAGATCTTATGGATGTAGCATCTCCAGACTTGCAGTCAAGCTTTGATAATCCCCAACTTGTACTCATTCCATTAGTTCAACACAGTACAATATAACACTACTAGGATGAAACAAAAGATAAATAGATACCATGAAAATCTCTTGCTCAACAACACATTTTTATCAAAACAAGAACATGGAGGCACAAAACACTATTTTCTCTCACTCTGAATGAAGAGAAAAATGAACAAAGCACACAAAAACACCCACTAAACATCAACGAGCACAACTACTACAACCGAGAAAATAAAAATAAAGGGAAGGAACTTTAAATCTATCCAAAAAATCCTTCTATTTCAACAAATGGGCTAAGGTATCATTCTAATAGGTGGATTTATCTTTTTAAATGAATCCTTAGATTGTTTAATAGGAAAGATTTTCAATGGAGAACTTTTCATGGACACATTACAATGTCAAAAAAATCATTAGAAACCTAATGAAGAATACTCTAAAACCGAGACACCAACAAGATATTATCTCAATATACAACAAGATTATGACTTATAGATCACAATGAAGCTTATTTAATAAAAAACTTTTAAGACATAGAAAAACTATCCACATAACCATTAGTTTATAAACAAAGGCCCCCGTTTTTCAGCTCAAAACACTTTTAAAAAACAAACTAACATAGTGGGTTTCCACATTCACTAATGGTGTTTCATCAAGTCTCACCCACATGCACATTTCCATTCCACCCTAATCACCGAAACACCATGCCATATACTCCATCCTTCCAGATATCAACAAAACCATGAATGTGAGCATCCATGAAAAATCCAAAGGCTAAAACAAAACAACATCATTCCAAAAATCATGTACCATCAAAAGGAACACCAACCACCATGTCACAAAACCCTTTTCATATTTCACAAAACAAAACGCACTTCATAAAGATTTTTAAAAAAAAAACCTAATCCTTTTCATTTTTAACAACTTTTAAAATAACCATGCTTCCCCAAACAACCCCTTCCCATTTTCTAAAATTAAGCAAGGTATCTTTTAATAATCTGAGGGTCATGGAGACCAATACCATTTCTACGAAAACACCAACCACTCAAAATGAATTTAAAAAACCAAATCATCATATTGAAACACTTTTCAACATCCCAAAACACCCCATTTAAAACAATGATTTAGAATCACCTCAAAATGATTCACATATTCAAAAAAATTTATTCTAACAAACCATAAGTTTATATTATTGATAATCCAATCTCGTTTCATCATTTCAACTTCCTCTTTTTCCCAAAAACACAACCTTCTAAAGCCATTCTTATATTTAAATTTTGAATACCCCCTTTTTCCAATTTTAAAAATTCAATACTTTCATTAAAACCGATTTTTACAATTCTCTTACAAGTATTTTCAAAAAAAAATTCACAATTCAAGAATGGTCCAAGAAACCGACAAAAGGGAACTAGTGTAGGTGGGTGACTTGACAATATGGTTGGTGGCCATATGTCAAACACATCACCAACACATGGAAAATTATTAGGACCATTAATCGGCCCCACATGGCTTTCCAGGACCTGCGAGTGCACGAAGTCCAGTAATCTAACTCCCCTTGTCATACCCTAACAACAATCAATAAATAAGAACAAAGGAAACTAATAAAACTAGACATACCGTGGAAACATGAAGATCAGAACGAGTAGGAGTTCACGATGCTATTACCGCACATACCCCTGAAGTTCCAACAATCCTACACCATATACCTTGAAATACCCCCAAATAACAAGGGTTCTCTAAAAAGAAGGGTTTTCTAAGTTCCAACCTCTTCTAATAGCATTTTTTCATGAACCAGCCCGAGTCAACCGTGAACCGGTCACAAGGGCCAGCCCGCAACAAGTCCCGAAAGGTGTTCCTGATCCACCTGGGATGGAGACAAGCACCAAGTCCATAAATGGAGTACACAAGGGAATGATTTCAACCATATATAAAAAATCAAACACACAACAGAAAGAAATGGAACTCCCAAAATACATTTATATAAAAACTGAACTTAATATTATTTGTACAAGAACAGAAAGAACAACTAAATCAACAACTCATATGACCAAACCTGATAACCAACTAACTCCATGTGAACCTTATTGTCACTCTCCATCATAATGATCACATGTCGCCCAATGTGATGGATCTCAAGCTAAACCCTGCCCAAGGGATAAAAATAGAAGAAGACTATAGGTGTGAGTATTAAAACTCAGTAGGTTAACCCGATATTCTATTCCAAATGCATATCCTTCAAAATAAAAGAAACATCAATTTCAGGTTTTAAATAAAATATATAAAGATATGTTTTCCATATGAGGTCCCATGATTTATTAAAAAAATTACCAGACTAAAACTTGCATGTTTTATAAATAATAATTCTAGTAACAATTTTCGAAGAGGTGCACATTCAAAATAAAAATTGTTTTCAAGAGGGCTACATTAAAGAATTTATAACTTTAAATAAATCAGAAAAACTAATGAATTTACCAACCAAACACACTGTATGCCGATGGTGAGTACAAAATATCCAGTGAGCACAAGTCACATGAAACTCCCCTAGGCACTAGTTAGTTCTGATCCCCAGGTACTTCGTATCTCGATGAATGTAACCATAAAAAATATTTGTTCCCGTGCACACGAGACACTAGTATGAAGCATAACCATAACCTACTGTCCCCCCAAAAACATCATATGATCATGAGGCTTATGTAAGTCAATGTTAGTTTCAATCACAATGTGATATATGGGATATAGTTGTGGTGTAATTTGTAAATAATTTATCTTTATTATGTTGAATGTGGATTTTATCTGAAAATTATATATTGTTATATTTTTATAGTTGTGATGTGATATGAGTAAGAGTATATGTATATATATTAGAGCTAAAATATAAATGGAATATATCATTTGGGAATGAGGGTAACTAGATTATTGGGGAAGTGATCCAATGGCAATTTCTTATATATGTTATAGTTATTATTATATTAATACACTAGTATATAGATTTTATAAGTGATCTTTATAGATTTTGGGTCATAGTTGACCTAGAATATGTGAGAATACTATTTTCTTGTTTATTCATTGTGGTACATGTTGTTGAAATAGTGGGTGCCCAAGACCCAAATGTTCAATGCATTTAATTACCATATCGTGTATACAGTTAGTTGTAAATGATGTCATCTTACCATTATATTATAGAATTTTATGCATCCACTATATAATGGTAATTTCCAATGATTAATTATCGTATTGAATGGTATTAGCATATCCCTGGATATAATGAGAACCTCTTGATACTATAACATAAACCTTAAATATATGTTCTATGGTCTAGATACATCTCACTAGTTGGACACAATAGAAGTTTGACTATCAGATGTTGGGGGATCACAATAATTGAGACTTCTTCTCATTAAGTTCACCCATGGTGATCTCTAGTAGTGATATCACAACGACTGACCTGCCAATTGGAACTCCACATGTTTCAGGTGTCATTGGGTGTTCATATTTATGATCATGTGTAATGATTTATGAAATTGAGATCATTTCCAATTTACGTCATTTGATTACGTACATTGATGCAAGGTGAAAACTTTGGAAAAGAATTCGCGATGATGTAGTTTGTGCTGGGTGCGTCATTGGTTGCATGGCATTTGTTGAATGGTCAAGAAATGATTTTTCTCTTCCAGGTTATGGAAGTAATATATTTCAGGCCATGTTGATATAGATGGCAGTACCTATATAAGACCATGGCCATGAAAGTCAAGGGTAAATCCATCCAGTTAAATCAACAAACAATAAATAAAGAAACAGTGATGACACGTGAGTGCGTCTTACTTTATGAGATATTACACAAAGATTTTATATTACACAGTGCATGTTCGTAGGTTGGTTAACACTTCTGTGAAAATCCTTATCTCTTCAGGGGTTATGATGGGTTTCTAAATCCCACTCATGTTTTATGAATATTATTCAATACTATTGAGATAAGGTCTTGGAGGGTCACACACAATAGAGTATTCAAGAATTTTAACTATTTAGTTGAATAAGAGATTTAGTCATAGTGGGCCCCACCACTGGGGTTCGAGATTTGTCCATGGAAAAATGATCACCAATGAAATAAAAAAATTTATATTTTTCTAGTTTACAATAATGAATATATAATTTATTTACTAAATTTATTTAAGGGTTTTATTTAAATACATGAAAAATATAATTGATGAATATTAAATTATTCATGGTCCAATTAATATTTATTGGAGCAACGAGTCGAGTTAATGACTTAATTATGATCGCATAATATATTTTAATATATTAAAAGTGAGTCATAATAATATTTATGACTCATAAAAGTTGTCATAAAATGTCATTGAGAGTGTGTTATGTATATAGGGTCCATGTTATCATTTCTTGGTAATTAATTATACACTATAATTATTAGAAGAGAAGAGATTTATAATAAAAATTCAGGGAGATTATCTCTCCTATCTTCTCTCCCATGATCTAAAGAGGGAGGCTCTAGATACAAGGAGAAAGAATTGAGCTCTCTCTCAGGAATCTCTAGCGGAACAATGTGGTGATCATTGGAGTGTTGAAGGTGTCGTCGCAATTTTGTGCTAGCACTTGAATTATGACGAATGGAGATCCCATGGATTCCTTGAAGCATGTGTGGACGATCTAGAGGAATTTGACTTCAGATTCTTCTAGTAGGGATCGTAAATGATGAGCAGAAGTCGTACTCAGCTTCAAATCTAAACCAGATATTTTGAAGACTTATTTTTTACTTAAAATCCTTCACTCATACTCCTAGGATAATACATGTTTGTTGTTCACCAATGCCAACAAGTTTATGTCAATCTTCAGTGGAAAATTTTAAAAAACCCATGCATTTGGGGATTTTGCTTCACACCAGGTTCCCACAAGTGTTATCAAAGAGAGTGCTTGTCGATTTTAAGAGAAGAAAAATTTAATTTCTATTAAAATATAATGTCGGAATCAATACGGTCTCAACACTAGAAATGGTCTCTGAATTAGATGTGAGATGCCCAGTATATGGGCATTCAAAGTTATGAATTCAGATTGAAAAAAATTCCCGGTCACCGGAATATTATTTTTCGGTGAATCAAAGAATTGTTATTATTGTAATAATTATATAATAATAACAATAATGGTTTTACCTAAATATTAATTTTATTATTATAAATTTTATTATAATAAAATTATAATAATATTATTAATTTCTAAAACCTAAATAAGCTTTAGAAATTTTAATGGGGAAATGGGTATGTATTTTTTTAAGAAGGATCTATAAAATTAAAAGGGTGGGGAGGGGGGGTGTTTGACCTACAAAGCAGGTCATGAAAATTAAAAAAAGGAAAGGTAACAGAGGGTCATCACCTTCGAAACAAAAAAAATGAAAAAAGGGATTGTGGGTGTAGAGACCCGAAGCTTGACGTACATGGAGATTACATTACTTTTGCGGAATACTTAATACATAACAAAAACAGACACACAAGGACCGTAATAGTTTAGTGTCTTTGGATACTTGGAACATAATCTTCTAATCGTGGTGAAATATCTTCAACATATCCCATAAAGATCTTCCACTTTTTGTTTCCTTACCTAAAACCTTTCTTTTAATCCTGGGGGAAAAGAAAACATAAAAAGGGTGAGCTCAAATGCTCAGTAAGGGTAATCATGGATAAAATAAAACATACCATATACATTTGAACTTAAAAACGTGAACATAATGTTTAAACGTCAATATCCTGAGCAACGCCATAAAACATGGAAGTACATAAAGCATAGATCATAATGGAACATAAATCATGATAAAATAACATGGGAATAAAACATGTAATTTTGGAAACCGTTCAGCACATGTCATGATTTCCATAGTAGCCAAGGCATTGCTGCCAAGACCATCTTAGTGGACAAAGTCCCTTTCTGAATCGAGTTCACTCCTCGTTTCAGCCCTGTAACACTGAACCAGATTAACTTACCGTTCCAGCCATGTCTATCTCATGAGATATAAAATCTTTACCCAATGAATTGGAGGGAGATATAGGTCCCACCCATCTCATAATGAAATCATTCTTACTTGTGCCACAAAATAAACTTAAAACATTCATCATAACCTAATGAATAAAATGGGTTTCATAAACATCATCCCATTATTTCATAATCCATATAAAACAAATGGACATTTCATCATAAGAAAAGTGAACCATGTAAATCATAGAGACATTAACCTTGAAACATACACATATGAAATAATGTCATCTTAGATGGATAATGATTTCGATAAAACACTTGAAATGAATTCTTGAGGAAAATATCCTTTCTTCTTCAAAATCAATTTCTTTTCACAAAAAATCCTGAAATATTAAAAGAAAAGGATTTTGTTGAAAATAGTCATGAAATATTTTGAAGAAATCTTCATGAAAATAAGGCTTTATAAAACCGTAAAAATCCTTTCATGCCGTATAAGTTAAAAAAAACATTCTTCTCGTACTTTTGCTGGAAAAGTCAAAAAAGTACCTCGCAATGTAAACAAAAGAAAGATTACTTACATACCACGTAGTAAAAGTCAAAATGGGTAAAAAGGAATTTAAACATACATGAAAACTCTTTTATAAAACATGGACATGGATGATATAAATAACCCCAGTAAATACTTACGAATAAGCAATCCCAGATAAAAATGAGATTTGTAAAATTATCCCTTACCATAGGTCCAATATGCTTCGTACGAATCCGAACCACCTATATAATGATTTAAATAATGTCATTGACTTATTACAGAATCATATTCATTGTTATGATATCATATATAGTTCACTTATGACTTTATATTACCCTTTATTTTGTAAATTAAATGTTAAAGAGCGTTTTGGGTAAAATCGTTTCATTTGTCATCTGTGTTTTGACTTGTAATTATTAATATGATTACTTAGATCATGATTACATAATTCCAGAATATAAAACATGATTTATATATAATATATATTCAGAATATACACATATATATAATAAATCAGTAAATGGAAAGAAATACACCGTTCATGGAGACAGTAGGCCGTACGTACGCATGAACGCTGTTTCAGTTTCCTTATTGAGTTGAATGGAATTAAGTAGATGACATAAATATATATACACATAAATCCAGTATCATTATTATGTCATATATTTCATGATTACTTATTATATATACTTTATAATCATTCATGAATGGTTAACATGGAGAATGAATCTCATCGCGTCGTGAAGACGGTAGTCCGTACGTACGCACGAGCGATGATATCGTTCTCATGATCGTGGAATTGTATTGGATTGTATGTATACTATTTCAGAATCAATATCAATTTACAATAATCATATATAGTTATTATGTACACCATCATACCCATCCAAGTAAGGTGGTGGTGGAAAATAGATTACACCACAACGTGGAGACGGTATTCCGTACGTACGCACGCGCGGTGATTTCGTTTTCCGTAGGATGGATAGATGGTGAAATGGGGTTGTTTTATACTTATAATAAAATATCAGTATATCAGTGATACTGATGTTATTACTTCATAATTACACAACCTAATAAGAATAAGTGGAAGAAGAAATAAAGTTGAAAGAATCGGTAATGGACATTACCTCTTCTTTGAAGCGCTTGTTTGAGTCCTCCTCTTAGGGCACTAAAATTGGCCTTTGAAGAAGACCAGGACCACTAGGATGTTTCTAGGGAAGTGAAGAAGAGAATTTGGCAGGGTTTGGCCTAGCTTTAAGGCACAAAGTGGTGTGAGGAAGAGAGGGAGGAGGTGCCCTTTTATAAGGGAGGAGAGGGGCACCTTTGGAAAACTAAAAATATTATTTTATTATAAATCCAAATTCGGTTTTAAATAGCTCCAAATTGATTTATTTCGAAGATAATGTGGGGATGGGTCGAAATACTCTCATACAATAGAATTTATAAAAGGTTAGGTTCCTATTTTAACCTTATCATTTAGTTTTAACATTAAGTTAAAAAAGTTTACTTTTACCATGTATTCTTGTGTTCTTACACTATAAGGTTAATAAACATACTATTAGAAACCAAACGAACCCCGAGTTGTTTATTATTAACATATATAACCTTATCTAACTCATTTGGCCGAAAATTATATTTTTAGGAATAAAATAACAAATAATAATAAAATATTTGTTTTAAAAACTATTTTATGTCAATTTTGACACTATTTAGTAATTGATTTTTGTGAAAATCATAACAGAATGATTAGTTCAAACAAAGTTAATTAAATCAATAAAAACATGTCATATTAACCTTGAAATTAGTTTAATTCATAAAAAGTCTCAAATTACATTTATTTGGGTATTTATAACATCAATTATGTCAATATTTCATTAATAAGATAATTACTGCATCATCGTTGTGTCATAAATAAATTAAATTATTTAATGTCTAAAAATTACAAATAAAATACCATTATGTAGGAAATTTCTTTAGATTTATAATGAATATTTATAGTCGAATTTATCTTATGTATAACCCTATATTAAAAATGATTTACTTATTAAACATTGATTTTAACTATTTTAACCCTTCTTTAAATAAATTAATAATAAATGTCCTAATCTATTCCAAGTGGGCCTAAATGGTCATATTTTATTCATAAGGTTGTTTTTGGTCGAATTACACTTATCCAATAGAATTAGGACATGTGTTAGGGTAATAATAATATCTTTTTTACCCTTAATTACCCTATTTACTTTTAACCGTGGTAAAAAAAGTAAAAAGTTACTATTCAACAAAAATTATTTTCATCTCATTGAACCAAATTTTAGTCCTTGATATTAACCGTGTCTCTCATATTTTCAAAATTCTACTCACATAAGAGTTAAAATTAAGTTTTATGAAAAATTTAGTTTTTTAACTACCACTTAGTGGTTTCACTATTCATCAAAAAATGAAAGTTTCCAGAAAAATACCAAAAATTACGCCTAAGATAAATTTGAAATTATGAATTCAAAAATGATGTCTATTTTATCAAATTCAAAACATATCAGTTACATTTACTAATTTAAAAATTAATTCTCGTCGTCAAAATAAATAGCATGTTTTTAAGAGATAATAACTATCAAAAGATTGACACTTGTTTATAACTGGTTTAAATGTGAAATTACATCCAATGACCAACATTGTATTAAATTGTAAAAATATATTCTAAATATACTTTAAAACCACTCAAATTAATAATTTATCACTATTAATTATTTCGATTTAAAAAGTTGTTTTTAATTAAAATTTAGTAATTTTCACTATTCATCAGAATATGAAAGTTATCCGAAAAGTACCAAAATTTCACCCTAAGCTAATTTCGATATTCCGAATCCAAAAATGAAGTCCATTTTGAAAAATAAAATTTAAAAAATTTCAAAAAGTGGTTATTACTATTCATAACTGCTAGTTTTAATAATATTTTAATAGCATATCATTGTTTAGTGAAACTCGGTATTGCGTACTACACACGCTATCGAGGAAGGTCGCGATTGCGTGTAATGCAAGGCAAGTCAAGGATGCATGTTGTGCAAGCTTCTTTTGTTGTAGCGTACAACAGAAGATATTAATGAAATTAAAAAGAATATTTTTCATAAAATATCAGGTTGTTACATTCTACCCCCCTTAAAATGAATTTCGCCCTCGAAATTCGTCGGGGTTATAAATGGTTTACTACTCAAAAGTTTCTTTAATAGAAACCCACATCGTAAAAAGGAATACCAAAACCAATCTTTAAAAACAAAATAATTAAACGTAACGGTTACCTAAATAAACAAATCACTGGGTTTCCACATAGGTGAAAATATGGATATGGAAGAGAAATATAACCACCATGTTCTGATGGAGAGTGGTAGAGAACATGGCTATGGAAAATCCAGCAATCACAAAGCCATAAATTTGTGACGATCTAAGGTACCATCTGATTTATCAGATATAAGAGCACTATGACAACATTTTTAGTTTTCAAGATCATTTCCCTAAAGTTGATTAAATTGGAATTAGAAGAAATACTTTCGTGATTTTGGTATAGTCTCACCATTGGTCATTCTTTGGACAATTTCCACTTCATCACTTAAAGAAATTAAGTTGAATTTTTCATTCTTGATGTGTTAGAAGATCATGTGATATAATTATGGGTCATTCCATCTGTCTCAAACAAAAGGTTAGAAAAGTTATCAAAAAATTCATAAGTACATCTATAGTGAGATTAATCATATATGGTTCCTAAAATGGACTTATACTTCATATATCATTCTACTTAATATAATAAAACTAGTTTCTACTAAACAGGGACTTCATGTAGGCTAGTGGTAGGCGATAAAGGCCAGTCGCTCTACGGTTGTGGGTTCGATTCCCACTGCCTTGTCCGACGCGATGGGCTGTCGCCCGTCCAGCAGGTTGTCCTTTTTCTAAAGCTATATTACTATAACATCCCATCAATAATTTCGAAAAAAATTTCTATCCTTAAACAATACAAACTTATGTCCAACATAATCAATTCCAATCTTTAGGCTTATCTAAAATACGTCGGTCCAAGCTCATAGTATAAAGAAAATGATTACTTGAAATGTCATCAACCAAGCATGTGATTACCATCATTTATCCCCCATATATCTTGTTGGTCACATTCCAATCCTGTGAATACCTTAATCATGTATTCTCTTGAAAAATGAATACCCATTAAACCTTAGTGAAAACATGAGTGCTGTCAAAAGTTAACTCTTTCCTCATACCAAAATCCAAAAATTGTATATACTCAAACCATGATATAACCTTCTCCTTATATCAGTCATGAGCTCATGAATACTAACAAACATTTAATTTTCTTCTTATCCCTTCATTATGCGCATATCATCTACATTCCAAAAATATCTGAATAACCTTTCATGGATACTAGTACCATTAATCATACACTTTCAAAACTCAAGGAAAGACAAGAGTGTAACAATCCTTAGATATCTCTTTATTCCATAGTACCATGAGATTACTTATAAAACATTACACTTGATAAACATGTAATCATTCCACTACCTTCTTAAACCATTGACCGAGCTTCAACAATTCTTTCATCTCACATATCATTTGTAGACTCTTCATCATCATCAACATAAATACTACCCATACGACCGTACTAATTCTCTTCATGAGACTTTCCCTTAAGGAATTGGTTTTCATAATGCCCGTACATTCCACATTTAAAAAATTTAACCATTTTTGATGTCTTAGCAATACCATTATCCTCATCCATGGTGTTAACTGAACCTTTTCCTTTGCACTTACTGGCTTTGTGTCCTTCTTTTCCACACCCAAAGCATCTTCCAGTTCCCTTGAAACAATCTCCCTGATTCCTCTTCCCACATGATTTACATGAGGGAAATTGAACATTCTTTCCTCTATGATCATCATGAAACTCCATCTTTCTCTTATTATCTGAGTCGGGAAACTTACCAAAGTTGAGATTATTGATCATATTATGAGATTTCTGATTAGGCATAATAATGATGTTTGGACTTCCAAATCCTGTTTCATTTGGTTTCTCATGAAAAATATCATTCCATTGTCCGTCATATCTTCCATTATCATGAATCTTCCTGTTTCCGGCCATTTTTTAAAACCCAAAAAGAATAGTGGGAGAGGCAAAAATCATGATAGGGAAAACAACATAGTAAAGGGGGAGTTCCCTCAATATCTAACATCTTAGGTTAAATTCTAAGATCGTTACTGTAGTTCTAGGACTATATCCTATACGTATACTTATCCTTAGGGACATCCCTAGACATACCTTAGAAATATCTCTAGGGATCTCACTTACGTTTTTCACATCCTAGTTTCCAAAGGTTGACTAAACCTTTCCTCTAATACCAACTGTAGAGACCCGAAGCTTGAAGTACATGGACATTACATTACTTTTGTGGAATACTTAATACATAACAAAAACAGACACACAAGGACCGTAATAGTTTAGTGTCTATGGAAACTTGGAACGTAATCTTCTAATCGTGGTGAAAGATCTTCAACATCTCCCATAAAGATCTTCCACTTTTTGTTTCCTTACCTAAAACCTTTCTTTTAATCCTGGGGGAAAAGAAAACATAAAAATGGTGAGCTCAAATGATCAGTATGGGTAAGCATGGATAAAATAAAACATACCATATACATTTGAACTTAAAAACATGAACATAAGGTTTAAACATCAAAATCTTGAGCAACGACATAAAAAATGGAAGTACATAAAGCATAGATCATAATGGAACATAAATCATGATAAAATAGCATGGGAATAAAACATGTAATTGTAGAAACCATTCAGCACATGTCATGATTTCCATAGTAGCCAATTCATTGCTGCCAAGACCATCTTAGTGGACAAAGTCCCTTTCTGAATCGAGTTCACTCCTCATTTCAGTCCTGTAACACTGAACCAGATTAACTTAGCGTTCCATCCATGTCTATCTAATGAGATATAAAATCTTTACCTAATGAATTGGAGGGAGATATAGGTCCCACCCATCTCATAATGAAATCATTATTACTTGTGCCACAAAATAAACATAAAACATTCATCATAACCCAAAGAATAAAATGGGTTTCATAAACATCATCCCATAATTTCATAATCCATATAAAACAAATGGACATTTCATCATAAGAAAAGTGATCCATGTAAATCATAGATACATTAAACTTGAAACATACACATATGAAATAATGTCATCTTAGATGGAAAATGATTTCGATAATACACTTGAAATGAATTCTTGAGGAAAATATCCTTTCTTCTTCAAAATCAATTTCTTTTCACAAAAAATCATGAAATTTTAAAAGAAAAGGATTTTGTTGAAAATAGTCATGAAATATGTTGAAGGAAGCTTCATGAAACTAAGGCTTTATAAAACCGTAAAAATCCTTTCATGCCGTATAAGTTAATTAAAACATTCTTCTCGTACTTTTGCTGGAAAAGTCAAAAAAGTACCTCGTAACGTAAACAAAAGAAATATTCCTTACATACCATGTAGTAAAAGTCAAAATGGGTAAAAAGGAATTTAAACATACATGAAAACTCTTTTATAAAACATGTACATGGATGATATAAATAACCCCAATAAATACTTACGAATAAGCAATCCCGGATAAAAATGAGATTTGAAAAATTATCCCTTACCATAGGTCCGATATGCTTCGTACGTATCTGAACCTCCTATATAATGATTTAAATAATGTCATTTACTTATTACAGAATAATATTAATTGTTATGATATCATATATGGTTCACTTATGACTTTATATTACCCGTTCTTTTGTAAATTCCATGTTAAAGAGCGTTTTGGGTAAAATCGTTTCATTTTTCATCTGTGTTTTGACTTGTAATTATTAATATGATTACTTAGATAATGATTACATAATTCCAGAATATAAAAAATGATTTATATATAATATATATTCAGAATATACACATATATATAATAAATCAGTAAATGGAATGAAATACACCGTTCATGGAGACGGTAGGCCGTACGTACGCATGAACGCTGTTTTAGTTTCCTTATTGAGTTGAATGGAATTAGGTAGATGGAATAAATATATATACACATAAATACAGTATCATTATTATGTCATATATTTCATGATTACTTATTATATATACTTTATAATCATTCATGAATGGTTAACGTGGAGAATGAATCTCATCGCGTCATGGAGACAGTAGTCCATACGTACGCACGAGCGATGATATCGTTCTCATGATCGTGGAATTGTATTGGAGTGTATGTATACAATTTCAGAATCAATATCAATTTAAAATAATCATATATAGTTATAATTTATACCATTATACCCATCCAGGTAAGGTGGTGGTGGAAAATAGATTACACCACGGCGTGGAGACGGTATTCCGTACGTACGCACGCGCGGTGATTTCGTTTTCCGTAGGATGGAGAGATAGGGAAATAGGGTTGTTTCATACTTCTAATAAAATATATGTATATTAGTGATACTGATGTTATTACTTCATAATGAAACAACCTAATAAGAAGAAGTGGAAGAATAAATAAAGTTGAAAGAATCGGTAACAGACATTACATCTTCTTTGAAGCGTCTGTTTGAGTCCTCCTCTTAGGGCACTAAAATTGGTCTTTGAAGAAGACCAGGACCTCTAGGATGTTTCTAAGGAAGTGGAGAAGAGAATTTTTCAGGGGTTGGTTGAGATTTAAGGCTCAAAGAGGTGTGAGGAAGAGAGGGAGGAGGTGCCCTTTTATAAGGGAGGAGAGGGGCACCTTTGGAAAACTAAAAATATTATTTTATTATAAAGCCAAATTCGGTTTTAAATAGATCCAAATTGATTTATTTATAAAATAAGGTGGGGATGGGTCTAAATACTCTCATCCAATAGAATTTAGATAAGTTTAGGTTCATATTTTAACCTTATCATTTAGTTTTATGATTAAGTTAAATAATTTTACTTTTACCGTGTCTTCTTGTGTTCTTACACTATAAGGTTAATAAACATACTATAACAAGCCAAACGAACCCCAAGTTTTTTATTATTAATATATATAACCTTATCTAAGTCATTTGGCCGAAAATTAGATTTTTAGGAATAAAATAACAATTAATAATATAATATTTGTTTTAAAAACTATTTTATGTCAATTTTGACATTATTCAGTAAATGATTTTTTTGAAAATAATAACAGAATTATTAGTTCGAACCAAGTTAAATAAATAAATACTGACATGTCATATTAACCTGTAAAATTAGTGGAATTCATAAAAAGTCTCAAATTACATTTATTTGGGTCTTTATAACATCAATTATTCCAATATTTCATTAATAAGATAATTACTGCATCATTGTTGTGTCATAAATAAATTAAATTATTTAATGTCTAAAAATTAAAAATAAACTACCATTATGTAGGAACTTTCATTATCTTTCTAATGAATATTTATAGTCGAATTTATCTTATGTATAACACCATATTAAAAATGATTTACTTATTAAACTTTGATTTTAACTATTTTAACCCTTCTTTAAATAAATTAATAATAAATGTCCTAATCTAATCCAAGTGGACCTAAATGGTAATAATTTATTCCTAAGGTTGTTTTTGGTCGAATTACACTTATCCAATAGAATTAGGACATGTGTTAGGGTAATATTAATATCTTTTTTACCCTTAATTACCTTATTTACTTTTAACCGTAGTAAAAAAAAGTAAAAAGTTACTATTCACCAAAAATTATTTTCATCTCATTGAACCACATTTTAGTCGTTGATATTAACCGTGTCTCTTGTATTTTCAAAATTTCACTCACAGAAGCGGTAAAATTAGGTTTTATGAAAAATTCAGTTTTTTTAACTACCACTTAGTGGTTTCACTATTCATCAAAAAATGAATGTTTCCAGAAAAATACCAAAAAATAGGCCTAAGATATATTTGATATTATGAATTCAAATATGTTGTCTATTTTATCAAATTAAAAAAATATCAGTTACATTAACTAATTTAAAAATTAATTCCCGTCGTCAAAATAGATAGCGTGTTTTTAAGAGATAATAACTATCAAAAGATTGACACTTGTTTATAAATGGTTTAAATGTGAAATTACATCCAATGACAAACATTGTATAAATTGTAAAAATATATTCTAAATATAATTTAAAACCACTCAAATTAATAATTTATCACTAGTAATTATTTCGATTAAAAAATTTGTTTTTAATTAAAATTTAGTAATTTTCACTATTCATCAGAATATGAAAGTTATCCGAAAAGTACCAAAATTTCACCCTAAGCTAATTTCGATATTCCGAATCAAAAAATGAAGTCCATTTTGAAAAAAAAAATTATAAAATTTCAAAAAGTGGTTATTACTATTCAGAAAGACTAGTGTTTATAATATTTTAATAGCATATCATTGTTTAGTGAAACTCGGTATTGCGTACTACACACGCTATCGAGGAAGGTCGCGATTGCGTGTAATGCATGGAAAGTCAAGGATGCGTGTTTTGAAAGCTCCTTTTGGTGTAGCGTACAACACAAGACATTAATGAAATAAAAAACAATATTTTTCATAAAATCTTAGGGTGTTACAGTGGGGGTGGGGGGAGAGACCCCCCGAAAGTCTTCCCCACAGAGAATGACCCACACCCCACAACGCACAACACTTGGGGAAGCCACGAATGCCCCTCCCTCCTGCCTCCTCCTATGCCATGCAGGCATGGGTACTTCTCCCAGACTGACAAAGGAGCTTCTGGACTCATCCTGCACCTGGCGCACCAGCCCGCGCAGCGACCACCTCCCGTACCAAGCAGGCACAGCTCAGCTAGCTCACCACCCATGCCTCGAAATTCCTCCTCGACCCTGGCTATCCACGTACATACCGACCCCCCCCCATGCTCGACTTCCTTGCTTGAGCCTCCCATTATTCTTCACGGCCTCCATCTCCCACGTAGTGGATTTCGTGGGTCTTTTTGGGGGCATCATCATCATCGTCGTCCAACTCTGAGGCCGATGTCCTTCTGAAAGCATAGTAGGTGAGCCACCCAACACCCAACGAAGCACACCACACCACCTCACTCTGGTGTGTCCACCTCTACCTCAGCACCTCAACCATACTACCTCTCCATATGACACCTCTTCTGGCTACAGAAAAATGATGTTTCTCCCTTTCTAGACTGACTAGTAGCCTCAGGCAGCCGACACGAGTCACCATCGATCACATGAATGGTTTTTTGGTAGTGAAAAATCTAGTGAGGTACTCCCTTGCTCCTCTACATTGATCAAAAATACTCCGAAATGAGCACGAGTTTGTCTAGTCCGGTATGGAATTGGACGGACATTCCTGGATCAGTAAGAACACCCCGTACAGGGTCAGTAGAGCCCTAACTAGGCCCAAGTAGGTTCTCTCGGACTCGCACCAGCTCTGTCTAGGATTTCATAGGTTCAGTTAATTGTATTTTAATAAAAAATTAGTTGAAACAACTAATTTTATTACTATTGATAATTATATTAATTAGATATTAATTTTAGGTTTATTAATTGCTCCGGCGTAAAAAATTTAATTGGGAGATTAATTGAATTAATTAATTAATTTTTTTTATTTTTCAAATTAAATTAATTAATCAGGACCAAAGGATGACAATTGATGAATTGAAATTAATGTGTAATTTTAATTCAATAATAAATACCCTCATAATTCAATTAATGCATTTTTAATTCTTTATTCTACATGTATTTAATATATGTGAGTTTAATGTGTATATGTCTGATCATGAGATGAGACCGATCAATACATGTTTTGTAAATTTTATTTTATTATTTAATTATATATTTATTTGTTGCAATGGTTTTGTAGTTATTAGTTTAATTAAATAAAGGCTATCTACATGTCATATCAGTGTCGTTATATGTATAAGGGCCTACACGCCCATTCTCATTGTTATAATTTTATTCCCCAAGACCCCCTCACCTGTGTGTGAGTATAATTTTATAATGACAAGGCGACCAATGAATCAATTCATGCAAAGTGATGGTGACACAACTAACAATAGTTGAATGCATTGGATGAGCAGAAATTTCTATTCATGTTGCAAATCACGCGACGAAAGGTACCTTCCCCTAGGGGATTTGGTTGGTATATTATTTACTCAATGTATTGGCCAATAGTACCGGCTCCTAATCAAGTGTTAATTTTATTTCCTCATGGTTTATTATTTTGTTCATGTGTATTTTATTGCTCGATCACGTAATATAATAATAAACATGTAGGCAAGATTAACTAAATATATGATGTAATGAAATTTCTATTACTTGCATCGTCAGCTGTGAGTGTGATCACATAGTATGTGCTTATAAAACTATCAAAATGATTTAATTTTTCACACAAAAAATAATCAAACCCTTATTGATATATTAAGTAATAAAAACCTTCGGTCATTCATATTTGGAAAAAACCAGCTGTTTGAGGTGCTGGTCGTGCCATATCAGAGGGTGAATCTTACTATTGAGGAGTCTTTATAAGAATTATGGGTTGACTTAAATAAAATTTAAGCAAAGAAATATCCATAGATTACATGTTGTAATTTTAGAGGAAATCATTGAGTAAATCAAGTTCTGATTTTAAGAAGCTGGGACTTCACTCAACAGATCAAGGAGCCACAATTTAAAGTAATCGGCCAACCAAAATCTCACCTCGAACCCTCCAAGTAGTGCGGTAGCCATAGATTGTAGACAATGAGGGGTGGTTCTAGGGTCTTTGCCACTAGAATACACTAACAATAGAGTATTTTGATTCTATCATAGAGGGTTCCTAAAACCCGATAAAATAGTCGGATACATTAAATGATTTAATTAATTAAAAAAAATGTCTAATTCGGTAATCTAGATAAAAGGAACTCATCTACTAAAATTAATTTTGTCAGAAAAATGGAATGTAATACCATAATTGTAAACTGCTATAAACATTGTACAATGTTAATGTCCACACTGACACGATTATCCATGAATAGTATATGCACGTGTGCATAGTACTATGATATAGGAAACTCAAGGTGGTAGTGTCCCTAATACTGTTAAACTACCTCAAGAAGCGAGGGTGAAACTTGTTATAGGAGACTAACGTAAAATGCATATGATTGTTATATCATTATTCTTTCATAAACGTACGATGTCAGTTGTGGTCACTACACTTGGAAATGGATGATATAACATGAAGTCTTATCTCAAAGATGTTTTAATGGAGAAAGCAAAGCAGTTATATTAATAAGGTGATGTTACACCGGCATGTGTATATTGAAATATTTATCATGAACATTAATTGGATCCATTTATCATATTATTTTAACCCATTTTCTCATGTTTTGTTTCAAGTTACAAAATGAAAAAGTAATGATTAAATGTTCCATTACCAATTAATGTACAGTTCTCCAAGTGAATAAGAATAAAACATAGTCATGTTTTATTTCTTACGGAGAATAAATTTAAAGGAATTGTGAAAAGGTAAAAGGAATTTAATGCCAATGACACATTCACGAAGTCCTTCAATTAATGTGGTTTTATCAAAGGTTATTTTCATTTTATATTATAAAATTAAACAATTGATGTTTAAAAAAAATTAATCGATTTAAAAGAAGATTTGTGTCGCTTCTATATCATGAATATTAATCAATGTAATGTTTTATTTTACTACATGGGTATTTAAAACTATATATATTTTACATATGTCTAATTAAATACAATTACAAGGTATGTATAGAAACATTACTAGAAGTCAGGTGTATTTTCAATGTGGTTGGGAAAGGGTGATAGCTAGTCCAATGCTGATAAGTACATGACTACTTTCATTGCCATGTGAAAGATTCATGTCAAACTATTATTGTGTATAACCACAAACATTAATCTCTTGTGTCCTTGGATGCAAGGAAACATTCTTTCAGATTAAGGAATGAATGTTGTTTTTGGAAAACTCAATCACTAGTTCAGTAATACATGAATCATTTCCAATTAGTGATGAAAATAAATTTAAGACTTATACCCTATTGTGAAAATATATTTCCTTGTCATGTAATACTAAAAGTGAAAATTATGAATATACCATGTATGATATTTAGGCAAGGCATAACTATGTACTTTTGGTATTATCGACATCTTTATATTTACAAAGGAGCCTTTAGTAATAATGGTATGTCACAAAGCATATGGAAATAGTTCAACAAGTATGGATTAACCATTCTAAGTATAATTAAGTGGTATATATGATTTGTAAGATTCCATTAAATAATTAAGGAATAATAAGGTGTTGTATATGAATTTTTAGGAGATATGAGTTGCATTGAGTTGGGATACCGAAGAATATCTCGACCAAGCATTCATCAATAATGATAATGTAGCGTGGAGGAATTCATAAACGCACATTACCTTATCAACATCAAGAAATTGATGTTAATAGTGAGGATTTATGATTATGTCTTACCTATCAACATTGATCAACAAAATGTAGCATGAAGTAATTCATAAATGAACATTTTATATATCAAATCATTGATGTAAGTAATATCAATGTTACAACGTGAAGAAACTTCCATTATATTTCATGAAATGGTTTGGAAATTTCTGCGATATCTCTCAACCATATGCCATCTACAATCACAAATCAATATCATATAAGTCATAGTATTATTTAAATCCATTATGTCATAATGAAATGTGTTTGGATGAAAATAGTTTGATCAGATACAACCAAAGATGCATCAAGATAAACACATTCTGAATTAATGGTACTTATCCTAACGATTTCTTAGGATATTACAGAAATCCCACAAGCGCATGTGGAACATAGTATGTTCCAGAGACACATACTGTGTAGGATGGATAAAACCATGGTGATGGTATTATATTCACCACGATCGGTGATCTATTATTCATTGTGAATATTATTTCCTACTATTAGAGTGTGGTAATTAGATAAAATTGATAAGACCCACTAAAATTCCATAAATGGATTCATTGTATCAAAGTGCAATGGGGTTTAGTATTTTGAATACTATGGTGGGTATTCATGTGTATTGATACATGGGTGGCATAAGCGTGGTACCAATACAGATTTATTTCTTTGACCAAGTCATTATGCCTAAATCCATTATAATTTTACTTATCATAACAAATATATATGATCAAAATTATTTAGCATTTGATGTCTTGATCGCTAATCATGGATAGTGTCTATTAGACACAACAATAAAGGAATGGTCACGTCACAGAATGCTAATAAAGGTTGAAAGTTACTGAAATCTAGTTTAGGATTTAAGTAAGCAACATGATCAATGAATATACATTTTAAAAAAATTATTTCCATGTGACTATGAGAGGTTAGTGGGATCATAACTATTTTCCAAGAAAAAATATTTTCTGCAACATATGGAAAATAGACCTTGGTCTCAGAGTTAGTTAACACCAAAATAGAAATTTATTCTCGAGTGATTAACTTAATGTAGAAACCTAGGTTCTATGGGAGAAGACCTACTAAGATGATTTATAGGTTTCTTGTTCTTTTCAATTGCACATATAGTGACATTGCATTGAAAAGTACAAGTTGGAATAATTAAAGAGATCAACTATTGCCTATGTCATAGGGCATAATCTCTTCAAATTGTAATGTTCGGGACATGTGAAGAAATAAACATGATGATTTGAAATCCATAAATTGATGTGATGAATCAATAACGTATGCCATGATATGTATAAGAACTGATAATTCTATGGTATATTTTATAGTAGGCATATAAGAGTTATATCCAAAAGTACTGCAAGGGATGTGGTTAGAACTATCTAATTTTACTTGGGTAAGTGTAAAAGATATTTACCTGGTAAATGGAGAGGAAAGATACTAGTTTTCGGGGATACAAACAAGTCTTCCATAGAATAATGTTATCTACCATCATAGTTAGGCTAATGGTGATGATCTATTCAAGATCTTATCATCCAGTGGTACCATTCCTATAAATTCTGAGTACACTAAAGCTTCTAAGGCAGGTAAGTAGAAAATTAAATGCAATTATTTGTTCCAGTTCATGGAATCTCACCTATTAAGAAAATTATTATCATAATGTATGTTATGATATTCTTAAAATCCAAGATGTGTTGTTTTGACAGTGGAAAAAAGGGATATACTAGGGATACCATAACATGAAAATTTTTTCTCAAAGAGACAAGGTCATAATAACAGAATAGCCTCGTGGTAGAACCATGACAGACCCAGTATTTAAAGATGTTACTCAGTAGAAACATGATGTTATTCATGTGAGTAGATAACAAGTTAGGTTAGCTAGTTGACTCTAGTGCAAGTGGGAGTGTTGAAATAGTGGATTCTCTAGACCCAACTATTCAATTCTTTTTTTACCATATCATGTATGTAGTTAGTTGTAGATGATGTCATATTACCATTATTGTGTAGAATTTTTTTGCATCCACTACATAATGGTAATGTCAAAAGATTAATTTTCATATTGAAAGGTTATAACAGATCTGAGGCTATAATGAGAACCTATAGATACTATGAAATTATTCTCAAATATATGTTCTATGGTTTAGATACATCTCACTAATTGGACATAATAACTATTTTAATATCATGTGTTGGGGTCTCATAAGCATTGAGACTTCTTCTCATGAATTTTGCACTTGGTGATCTCTAGTAGTGAGATCATGAGGACTGACCCGCCAATAATAACCCCATATGTTTCTTGTGTCACTGAATTTTCCTATCTATGAACATGTGTAATGGCCTCTGGAAAAGAGATAATTAACATTGCATTTTTTTTGATTGCGTACATTTTTCAAGATGTAAACCTTGGAAATTAAGTCATTGCGAGGTTGTTATTGTTGGGTGCATCATTGGTGGCATGTCATTGGTTAAATGGTCAATAAGGGGTTTGTCTCTTCTGGGTTATGGTTGTAATATATCTTAGGCCATGTTGATATGGATGGAAGTACCTATATAAGACCATGGCCATGTCAGTCAAGGATAAACTGTCCAATTAAATCAACAAACTATAAATCAAGAAAGGGTGATGACAGGTGAGTGCCTCCAGCTTTTTGAGATATTATATACAAATAGATTATATTACATAGTGAATGTTCGTAGGTTGGTTATCCCTTCTCTGAGAATCCTTATATCATCAGGGTCCTTGATGGGTTGTTTGATCTTGCTCATTGTCTATGAATACTATGCACTGTTGTCAAGAAAAGGGCCCAGAGGGTAACACACAATAACATATTCATGAACCTGCACTATTCAGTTGAATATGAGATTTGGACATAGTTGGCCCCACCACTGGGGTTTAGGATTTCTCCAAGGAAATGCAATCCCTAATGAAATAAATAAATTCATATTATTCAAGTTTAGAACAAATAATATTAAATTCATTTATTAAATGTATTTACGAGTTTTATGTAAATACATGAAAAATATTAATTTGTGAATATTAAAATATTCAAGGTTGAATTAATATTTATGGGAGGAACAAGTCAAGTTAATGACTAAATTATTATCGTGTAATATATTTTAATATATTTCTAATGAGTGATAATAATATTTTTTTGACTCAAATAGTTACTCATAATATTTCTTTGATATTTCCTTATGTATTCAGGGGTCGGGTTGCCATTTATAGGTAATTAATTAAATTCTATAAATATGATATGAAATGAAATTCTTAATAATAATTCATGGAACATATCTCTCTTCTCTTAATCTCCCTTTATCTAGAGAGAGAGGCTATAGATCCTAGGAGCATGGATCATGCTCTCTCTTAGGAATCACTAATAAGGAGATGTAGTGGTCATTTGAGTGTCAAAGGTGTCATCGAAATTATGAGCTTGCCCCCATATTATGATGAACAACGCTCTTTTGGATTCCATGAAGCATCAGTGGATGATCTAGAGGAATTTGACTTCGGATTCTTTGAGCAGCGATCGCTAATGACGTGTAGACATCGTGCATGACTTCAGATCTAAACCATGTATTTTTACTGTTTATTTTGTGCTTAAAATCCTTCACGCGTAGTCCTCATCTAATACCAAGCTATTTCTCACCATCGTCGACAAGTTTACATTAATCATTGGTGGGAAAGTATTAAAAACATACCTGTTTGGGGCTTCCGCTACACACCCGGTACCATCAAATGTATGATTCTTCCACAATTTCATGAGATATTATATATGGGATCCCAAAAAGTTTTATTATATTGTCTTGCTATCTTCTATATCATTATTTTAATGATTTTTCATGAGATATTTTTTTATCATGGTGCACGTTAATAGCTCATTATCTGATGTTTTCTCATGTTTGTTGAGACTCTTCATGAGGATTTTCCTATTTTGGTATTTCATAGAGAACTTGTTTTAAATGTGACATTACATGGATTATGTGATTATTTTATCTTTTATTATATGTATTTTATTGGTTGTTTATCTCCATTATTACCTGGATATTAAATTCAAATTTTTCCCATATATGTCATTTATACACTATGTTCTACTTATAAACCCATAGAATAATGGGGGATGTCATTATGGGTTACACATGGAATATCTATCCACCCAGAAGGGGTTATAGTGGAGTTGATTCCTGAAATCATCAACAAGAGTGGGATTACTTGGACATCCTCTAGTTGATATCTAATATATAAGTAATATATTTTCAAAAATCATCCATAAATCATTTTATGTTAGCCATTATATACAAAAATCTACTTATAATGGGATATGACTATGTCATTCATAAAATATCATGGAAGTCTAGATATTTCTTGAATATCTATCATTTGATGATCTAGGGAATAAATCAAGTAAATAATAATGATCATATATATACTCAAGAATAAATAAAATATTGAAACTCTAAATAAAATTTACTTTTTATTGTATAAACAGTACGAAGACATTTGATGATGCTACATAAAAAATATAAAACATTCATTTTACTTAATTTTATAAAATATTCATATTTGTGTTTTTAACAAACACATATATATATTTCATTAATTATCAAATGGATAGAGTTATTAAATATGCAGTGTAGTATAATTTATAGTATTCTAATATAGATACAATTAAAATTCCTCAAATAATGTTTCTCTATTTTACTAGAGCCACTAAATATATCAGATTAATTAATGAATTTATTACAATTATTTATCTAATTATTATCATAAATATCCATTAATGGTCATTTATTAGAATCCTTTAAAAAATATAGAAGAGAAATAATTAAAAACCTATATTAATTAAATGTTTATGATATTTTTGAAATCTTATTTGACATAAATATTTAATATATATGAAACTTTTAACTATAGATTTAATTATCCACTTTACTTACTCTTTATTTTATTAAAATAATTCAGTTATACTTCCTTGGTATTATTTTATGGAGGGTACATAGTTCACAAACAAATTGGTGAAATTTATAACCTATTGTATAATCTATTTCCTATTAGTAAAAATAACATGTCACATGGATATAAAATATCAATATTTTGTCTCTAGAAAAGTTTAATATGGTATTGGAAATAATTAATCTAAAACACATTAACAACTTCTGTGTAAAATTTATGTTTTTTTCTTCAATGTTTAAAATTATTATCTTATTTAATATTTTACTATTGCATTTATACTTTATTTTTTTTAAATATAATTCAACATTTTATTTTATTTTATTTATATCTTAGTTTTTGTTTTAACATTCTATACACATCGCAAAGTGATTATTAAAAAGGAATTTTTATCTCTATCAATTTTATAATCATTTATTCACCCATATCCTAATATTATCCATTAGTATGATAAAAAAGAAGAAATTAAATTAAAACATGATGTGTAGATATAGAACCCAAATATCATGATCTGATGTGTCTCTATGCCATTTTTTGAATTATTATACAACTCATACCTCCCGATAAGAGAAGAATAATTTTAGATTATCCGACTCTTAAGTTAAAAGAAAACCTTACATATAAAATGTCACATGATAATCCCTATGTGTGTCACTCAAAACAATATAATAATATAATTAGTCATTAATATAGGTCGCAAATTACTATAATATTATTCAATTATAACACCACTATATCCAAATATGAGTTATAATATCTAATAAAAGGCCCCTTACCCAATCTTCGGATCCTAAAAGTCCATACCACACCACATCAAAAGGAAGCAAGAATTAAATTTAAATATAACAAAATTAGTATTATATACATAACATATCAATTTCAATATGGTGGAATAAAAATACTTAAAGGCTGAAATATGTATTTTTAATGCACTCAATTTGTTCTTATATCACGTGACGACCATGAATAAACAATCCAGTGTGAAAATTTGTTATTTCTTTTTTGTAAATAGATATTTCATGGACTATAAACCTCAATAATGAAGATTTGTCATTTTTTAATCATAATGTGAAAACTCATTTAAAAAATATATCATTCATCCCACATGAAATAGAAATTATGAGGTGAATCAAATATAGCATACAAAAATATTACTTCACCTTTTTGGAATGTTCAATAAATTTTATAAAAATAAATGCCTAAGGTCCTTAAAGGCTTTGATTATTTGAAAACTAAATATATAATAAAATTTTTTCACAAAATATATTCAACATAAAACAAAAATATTTTAATATTTTGAAACTTCTAGACATATCATACATAGAACCCTCTAACAAAAAATTAGGAATTAATACATATTAAAGGGTGATATTAGATAATTAATAAGGGTAATAGTGGGAGATATCAATAATTAGTGATAATAATTTTATCATAAGGGTCTGATATCATAGTCATGTTCATGTTCTCAATTTAAAATATTCATACACTAAAAATTTTTCTCATAGACTCCAAAATAATGTCATATCAAGAAGCATGATTAATAAGGGTATCAAATCAGAAATCGAAATTTATGAATCATAACATATTCATATAGCATCATAGGTATAAGAAATTGAAATTCTGTGAACATATCTATCTATAGTAATGTACAACCACAATCATGTGAGAATAGATAGACTCAATAATAATCACACATCAAAATTTGGAGATAGATATTCATGCTCATATTCAGGCATAATATTGGGAGCATATCCTAAAAAAATCGTAATCAGGAATCAAAATTTGAAGAAAGTTATTTTCAATCATTTTATCACTTACCTTCATCATCTTAATATATATATATATATATATATATCACATTACCTAATTTTTTGTACTTTCAAAATGGACCCACCAGTAACCCAACCAAAATCCGTTCATTTTTTTACAAATGATCATGAAATTGTTAATTATTTCATCATAGAATTTCCTAATAAAAAGAAGATGGTGTTGATCATGATTTTACCATTGTAAACAAATGTCTAGTGAATGAATAATGATGGTATCATTAGATCATATCTGTAGTGATTAATAAGAACTATAAATATATTTTCTGAAATAATGGAATAAAACTGAATGATAACTACAAAATTTCATGTAGAAAATATAATTTTTATTTTTAATAACATATTTAAAATATATAATTTTAAAAAAAATTACAAATAAAACCCATTAAAAATAACCCTAGATATGTTTAATGGAATATTTAACTAAACTAGATGTCATGGTAATGTGAATTTTTGTTCATGGGGTATATTATAAATAAAATTATATCCCTCATTTTTAAAAATTTTATAAATAACTAGTTCAAAAAATTGTAAATATTATATTTTAAAATTTTGAAAAAATATGCTTGATTGAAGTATAATTAAAATAGAATATTAGATTATTTAAAACCTTTTTGAAATTCAAATAAATGAAATATTTACATGGAAGAAAAATACACCCTGATATTGAGAAAAAATATATTAGGAATAAAAAAACTATTTTTTTGGACTTTGAGTACATAAAGAGTGTTAAATGAAAACGAAAATTATTAATCTCAGGAAATAACTTGATTAAAATAAAATAAATGGGGTTTAAAGGTTAAGGGTAAAAAAATTTCAATTATTGTGATCATAGAATAATCAAACCCAAAAAATAAATGAGATTTTACATAAATCCCTTACCTCATGTCTTGTCCTGCTTTGAATGCATTCAAAACTCATGTGTAATAAATATAGATTAATTTTACATCTATACCTGAACTATATTCACCAAGAAACAAAAACAACACACACACACAGATATATATATATTATATTATATTTATTTCTTAAAACATATCACTCCCTTAAAATTTACAATTATCGTTTTTATTAAAAATATTTATTAAAAAACATTATTCAGGTAAAGAAAGTTCCCTATATCATGAATGTTTTGGTTTGACGGTTGTTTTTCACGATCCTTGGTCATGATTAAATCATATCAAAAATATCCATCACATTATAAATATCATATTTTTTCATTTAATTAACACTAATGACCATTTGTAGGTAGTTTATATATATTTATAAATATATTTAATTACAATGATTTTTTGTGATGTTATTCCATACATATGAATGAGTGACGTTTCCACAATATTATTGACAATATAAAACAACGCTTAAAAAATATACTTTATACAATAATTATTATATAATAAATATCATATATATATATATATATATGTTCATTAAATCTATCCTTATTACCATCTATGAAAAATGTAATTAAAAAACGAATCACATCGCTTCGTGGAGGTGTAGTACACACATAATTTAGATTGACATTATTATTCTCCAATTAATGTTCGGGTAATTAGGTAGATAATAAATTAAATATAAATATTTATAATTGTTTTATATTCATCATATATATCATGTTTATTAAATTTTGTAACCATCCAAGAGACACAACGATGAAAAATAAAATTCCTCGTGTCATAGGGATGGTTATCAATATATATGCTTAAGTAATGTTTTTATTATCCATTAGATTTTAATTATCATTAATTTTTTATACCATTGACAATACGATATTTAATTTCAAAAAATATACATATTTCATCATGTTTATATGGTAGGATAATATTTCAATGTGGTTAACAAAGAATAAAATGTCAAATTGATCGACAATAACATACAAATCTTATATAAGAAACCACTATTGAATGTATATATAGTTTCCCATTGTTTTTTTCATATGTAATATCAAAAAATTATAAAATAATAAAATTTTATTTGATACTATATAAAGAAAAAAACACTATGATTAAACAATACATTAAATAAATATAATTATATTTAATATCTCTAATAACTTGAGGAGCACGAAACCCCATGTATAAATGAACCATAATATTATATTCAATAAAAACATGGAGGTAAATTTGGATGGAATTTATAGTAAATAAAAAAATTCTAAAATTAGGTTTATTTAATTTATTAACAATAAAATAATAATCATCATAAATAAAAAAGAAATGTTTTCGTGAAATTTGTATTTTTTCGGTAGATGGTTTAGCTGTGTTGTTCACACATAATTTAAAATATATTTATTAGATATTAAGAAAAGTTAATTTATAATATAAAAACAATTGTTTTATATCATTATATCAAAATCATATTTGGATTAATTTTTTGGTTTTGTATAAAATGTCTTATATTTTATTTTATAGTGAAAAAGTAATTTCTTCAAAACAACACTCCCACATAAATAATTCATAAATTTCAAATAAAATTTAGAAATTATTTTAAGCTAAATTTATTTAAATTTTATTAAAATATATTTCATTTAAATAATTTTAATAAATTTCAAATTTATGTTTAATTTTAAAACAATCAATACTTATTATAGTTTTCTCTTTAAAAACCCACTCTGTCTTTATGTATACATCTATAATATTCAATTGGATAATACCACTAATGCGAATTAAATTTCTAAAAATGGATACCAAAATTATAATAAGAATAATTTATCTTATCTAATATGATAGTTTTTTTACCATTATTAATAACAAATGGAGGAAAAATTAATTATCATGGTTATAGTGAAAACTAATTTACTTGGTAATAAATTAAAAACCACTTGGTTAAAATGTCCTTCTAACTTTCGAAAACCCACTAGATGGACATATTCTGACCTTATATACAATATGAATTCATAATGATAGATTTTGGAGTCATTTTTAATGATAAAAAAGAGTGTAATTTAATCATTTAAAAAATTTACATTGGATTGTCTCCCATACTTATCAATGGCCACCCACTCTCCTACACTATTAAACCATAAAAATAAATTTGGTTACCAATATAACATTTTTCATCTCCTATAAGCACCCCAAAACCATTTTATTGATCTTAAATCCACCCTATAAATAATTTTCGTGCAAACCAATAAAAGATCAACATAGAAGAGGTGGAGCTCATAAAAAAGAGTAATTATTTTATTTTATCTTGAATCTCAATGAAGTATTATTTAATTTTTATAATATAATTACACAGAAATATAAAAAATAATAAGAAATATTCATGCTAATTGGATAAAATATATCCATATACACTTCCATAAAATTGGAAAAAGACCATTGACCTTTTGTAACAAGGACTAACCCCTCATGAACCGATATAATTATATTTCCATAACCAGTTTATAAGGATAGATATAATAATGGATTAAAAAACTAGATGATTTTATTTATATTATTATATATAATCGATTATAATATCCCATATACCTTCTTACATTCCATTATGTTTAAAGTATGATAATTTTTCTTATCTAAATACCAGATTATAACCTCACGAAGCGATGCAATTCATATTTAACGTACGTTTTACAAGTAAAGAAATAAAAAAATTAATAAATATATATGTGATTTATAAGAGATGATATTTTTTATTAAGTATTAATATATCACCCACCTCTGTACCTATTTCAAATTTAAATAAAATGATAACGTCATTCATGCATACACACAACCCACCATCTCTTCGAATTGATCTGATCTATTCTCCGTGTTGAAATTTAAATAATGGTTTTAAAAATACATCTAATTAAAAAAATGATATTTTTAGCATTAATATAAATTTTCTATGATTTTTCTATATATTTTACCTAATAACCATAACATTAATGAAAAAACACTCATGAGAAAAAAGGAAATTAACACCTGAAATAATAAGAATAATGAAGGATTAATAACTAATGGGTGATAAGATTCCCTGAGAAGTTAATATATGGTACTGTAAATATGAAATAATTTTTTATAAAGACATTAAATTATATAAACCACTATATAGGGGGTTAAATCATGTTCAACCAAATGGAATTGTGAGGTAATGAGCTTCGTCTTAATTTCTCTTCATTGTAGAATATTATATTACAATAAGAAAAATTTCTATAATATTCTGTACATACTACACATTTTTTATATTAAATGAAGAATTATTGAATATTAATTTTATTTTGTGTTTATATTTTACTTATTTCATCCAAATTTACTATACATAAAAATTGTTATGCGGTAATATATTTCATCTATGTTTTCCATTATTGAGTCACATTATAATTTTATGCACCATTATTCACTTATATGGTGTACATAGTTGTCACGACCCATCCTCGGGGCCCGTAACGCGACTACCCCAATCCCTCCATCTATATGCCAGGGGTTGGCGACTAGCACCAAAGGCGTAATCCTGATAAAAAGGGAAGGAATTGCCTTTATTCCTGTAACGCACACTAAGAGAACACAAGCTGTAGAAGCAATAAGTACTAAAATAGAAAAGAAAAGTGTTCTTATAGGAAGTGGGCCAATATACAAACCAAATTGAACAACATGTACAAGTAAAAAGGGAAAAAAACACCTGGATCTTCCACCGGGGAATCCTACCTGAAGGTTAGGCACATAACTCGAACAACTTTCCTCTACGGTACGTCCCTTCTAGTCCAGCTTCGAGCAACCTCCCGTCCATCACCCTCAGCCTCGATCACTATTGTCCATCATTTGAATAGAACACAAAAAGGTGCGAGTGAAGCCCGTGCAGGGGTGAGTATAACAATACTTAGTAGGGGACCCCGAGACCCCCGATGGTTTCCCAGAATCCACAAAGGATAAATCATAGTAGAAAGATAAAATCACAATGCATCAACCAACCCTACTTGGTATATTCCCATACATATACCTAAGTTATCAATCACAGTCTGGCTACAACTCTCGAGCCCTGGAACAAACCATTCCACAAAAGAAGTAAATTTTATCACCATAATGATAATGGTTGAAATACAAGACTCAACTCACATAGGTATACATATTTTGTAGAGTGATAGAGAGGATCAGATGTTGTCACTGATTCGTCTAAGCTGTCAGACCCACACTGAATACAAGACCAGCTATTCTATCGGTCCCACACAGGATACTAAAACAGAAGTTAGAACAGTCATACTCATGAAGGATCCCAGTAAAGTATTCATTTCTATCGAACCCACAAAGGATTCCGATACAGTAGTCATCACTGTCGAACCCACAGATGGTTCCGGTACAGTATCGTCGCAGCCAGCCCTAGGGTTCCCGCACAGAGCACGCTCGATTCCAAGAGGTTCTGCTCCTCAATCCAAGTGTTGATACATCAACTACCAGGATGTCTTGAGTTGATGTATCCTGTAGTTCCATCTCATTATAAGGAACCCACGCGACAGACGGTACATCAATCGGACGCCCGGTCTGAGAGTTATTGGAATTTTTGTTCCAGGGGCCTGGTTGGATTTTACGTTCGATCCAACCCGGCTATTTTCCAAATTTTCACAAAACACATTTAGATTATCGCAAAAGTACCGCCTCATCTTGAGGGTCCCAGTTCCGTAAACGGCGCATCAATCTGACGCACGGTCTAGAAGATATTCGCCTTTAGGCGAAGACGGGGCCCGACCCGTTAGGCCCAGTGGGCGGGCGGGTCGGCCCGATCCTATCCGGTGGGTCCGACCTGGCTGGGGGTCAGCCCATCCCGGTGGGGCACAACCCACCCATGGACCTAGCCCGTGGAGGTGGGCTGGTCTGGTTTGGCTCGCCCGACGGCACCACACAATGCCTCCTCCTCCTCTGCCTGGTCGAGTCGGTTCATCGCACACGACATGCAAACGTGGGCCGCGGTTCCCCTTCACGTGGCACCTGTGGGCGCATGGTTCTCCAGCCCGACTGGTACTCAGTCGGTGGGTTCACCCAACTGAGAGGACCATGGAGGCGGGCCACGTTCTCCTCCACGCGGCCGGTGCGCGGCCGTTGCCTCCGGTCGCCGGTTCCACCGCCCGACGACCCGCCTTCTACGGACCACCAGGTTCGCTCTAGTGGTGGGATTTTGGATCCGTCTATGCCGGGGGTTTTCCCGGGTTGCCGCCCTCAGTTCTGGACCCTCTAGATTTTGTCGCTTAATCTTTGACTTGTCGCCCACGAAAAATGAAACAAGGCAGATCTGCGGAGGGGTCGGGCCTTGTTCGGGTCATCCCGCGCCCTCGGTGTTAGAATTCTGTCAGGGGGTTGACAATAAATGGATCACAAGATTAATAAAACCTGTTTTAACCAGAAACAAAGACCTCCAACAATAAAAATAGATCCACGGTTCAACTTGTTTGTGGGTTGATCCGCATTCATCATTTTCAATCCCAAGAACAGGGAAAAAATCAAACAGAAACAAACCCCTACTTATAATCAGTGTTCCCTTGGTGGAGTCGCGGGAAGGCGGCATCATTCTATTGATATCGGGAGGAGATAACGTCTTCATTGGTGACTCTCTTTGTGGGTAGCTTCTACTCCTTTATCACGGATGGAGGTCGTTGGAGATGTTCTTAATGTTCTTTGTGGGAAGAATGCTCTCTCTAAAATTCTCCAAAGCTCCACCAAAGTATTATGTGCCAACCCACATAAAATAAAATAACACAATTTATTAAAAAGAAGACTTCAAAAAGATTCAAATTCATTAAGATACATCCACTAATTAAAAAGGTGGGTTGGCTGATTAATTTGGAGGGAGGAGGTGAAGAGGCTCCAAAATAAATAAAGGGAGAGTTTCATCCTCCTTAATTGGGGGTTCAAGGAGTTTAAGTGGAGTTAAGGGGTTTCAAGGAGTTAAAGGGGAGATAAGGGGTTCGGGTGGGCCCCACTCTAAAAAATCCTCCCAAGGGTGGTTAGGGTGTGGTGGTCCCACATCTAACCTCCACTTAGAGACATTAACCACCTAAAATAAAAGTAAGACATCACTTATTTTTATATCACTTTTTTTATGAAACCTAGAATGAAATTTTCCAAACACGATAAAACGCAACTGCGGTAAAGGTCCCCTTAAGAAAATACTAGCGTTGCTAGTCCAACGGTGTTCTCAGATTTCAATTTTGAGGACCAGTTCAAAAGATTTAAAATCTCACACGTACGTTTACTGAATGTATCTGAACAAAACTTCAGAAATTGATCGAGGAACAACGGGCCTCGGAATCAAGAGCCGTTAAGAAAAAGCGGACACATAAAATTTCCATGTATTAAAAATACATTCCGAGGAATATCCAGGTTTTTACATTCTCTCATCCTCCCTTATTTATGTCCCTGTAAGCTACAAAAAACTCTAAGGGAAATAAAGGGGGTACTGAAAACGCATATGAGTCCCTCACTCCCATGTGCTCTCCTGGAGGTTCCCATGCTGCCAGCGAATACGCACTAGAGGAATCAACCGTCCACGCAGGACCTGCTCATGTCGATCCTCAATCTCCACTGGAACCTCCGTGAATGTCTCCACGTCATCGATTTCCATCTCCCCATGGTTGATGATGTGGGATAGATCATGTACGTCTCTCCTTAGCTGAGATACGTGGAAGACGTCGTGCACTCGGTGCAACTGAGGTAGAAGGTCCAGGCGGTAAGCCACCTCGCCTACTCTGCTGAAGACCTGGAACGGTCCGATGAATCGCATAGATAACTTTCCGCATCGTCCAAATATCTATAGACCTCGTCACGGTTAGAAGTGTAGGAATACATGGTTTCCATCATTGAACTCTAGTGGTCTCCGTCTCTTATCAGCATAAGACTTCTGCCTGCTCTATACAATCTTCATCCACTCCTGGATGATCTGCTCCTTCTCCATTGTAGGCAGCACCATCTCTGGTTCTAAAAGTGCTGACTCCCCTAGGTCAGTCCAGCACAAAGGTGATCTGACAGGTCGGTCATACAGTTCCATCCTGATGGTAGAGTGGTAGCTATTATTATACGCAAAATCTACCAAGGGTAAGTGATCCTCACAACTATGACTGAAGACGAGGACACATGTATGGAGCATATCCTCGAGAGTCTAAATGGTCCTCTCAGTCTGTCCATCCATATGAGGATGGAAGGCATTTCTAAAGAGAAGTTATATCCTGAAAGCCTCCTGCAACCCCTTCCACAGCTGGGAAGTAAAATAAGTATCTTGATCGGAGACGATCGTCGATGGAACACCATGAAGCCATATGATCTCCTGTACATAGAGGCATCCCAAGCTCTTTTCTGAGCCCCGATCTCTGATCGGTAGGAAGTGGGATGACTTGGTGAGTCAGTCAAAAATAACCCAGATAGAGTCATGTCCTCTAGATGTGCGTGGAATCCATGTCACATGATCCGTGGATATACCGTCCCACTTCCACTCTGGGGACTCTAAGGGCTGAACCAAGCTTGCTGGAACGTGGTGCTCCGCCTTCACTTACTGACAAGTGAGGCATCATGAGACAAACTCTGATACTACCTTCTTCATAACTGGCCACTAGTGCTATATTCGGAGGTCCTGATACATCTTCGCCACTCGTAGATGTACCACTAAAGGAGATGTGTGGAACTCCCACAACACTTCCTCATGAAGTGCTACAGGTACCATGTCACATCCTCTAAAGAGAATGACATGTTCCATACCATTAAGAAATTCCATCAGGTGTCTGCCCTATGGATATCTGAGCATGTCATGTCTCATAATAAGATCAATTTGTAGTTCATTACCATAAATTGGAAAAATTGGGAATTACCAAAATCAATTCCCACTTTTAAAGTATAATCCATGGACTATGTAATCACCTATTTTGAAATAAAATGAATGAATTTTATCAGATTTAGAATTCAAGAATTAAATTTTATAATTTCCATTACCAATAGTATTTTTGTGATAATAATTATGAAACGTATATGGATTGGGATAAAATTTTTAATCATATAGGTATTCATTTACAAATGTGATATAGAGACCATAATCAGTTTATGATTTTATGTTTGAACATTTATTCAATGTCTTAAAAATCCATTTTGTTGAATTTTTTTCATAAGGATATAGCATGATGAATGATAATTTAAGAAAACATTAAGTGGAATTCATAATATTGATTTAGTATATAAAAGTGTTATTTTTGGGAGAATACCGTTACATTTTTTGAGATAAGATTAAAAGTATTTTTATGCTTTATCATTAGTCATTTATTTTTGGTTTTATTAATTATATGTCATATAAATTTGGAAAAATTTTAGGAATTATGAAAATATATCTTTATAAAATGTATAACACGCATATCGGCTAACAACGCATCACATCCGACAAGATCACACCGCATGAAATAACAACTGATGAATTAGAATGGTTCATTCATACGACTATCCTATGTCATTTCATGGTTAATATTTCATTATTTTTAGTTTATTTATTTGAAAAATAAATATTCATGATGAACTGTTGGTCAAACTATAGACATTTAGGGATTAAGGTACTATATTAGAAATCTTATTCTAACAATATTCATTTTGGAAAGTAGTTGATGGTAGATGTAATGACATATCACTATTTAATGGATCTTATGATGCATTCATATTTAATTTTAGTTATTCAAGAATAAAAACATAATTTTTGATTATTCATTTCTTAGAACAAGTAATGAATTAAAACTGATAAAATCACACCATAAGGATGAAGTTGGTCATTTGAAAGTGAAATGTTTCATGTACGTATATTTCCTTATATTAATAGATAGTAATGTAATTCCTAAAATTTAGGAAAAATGGTATTGAAAATAATATATTTTATTACCTATATTTAATATATCATCAGAATGGCCCTTTTAATCATGAAATATTTATTGTTTTAGGTCGATAACTTCACCTTGATCATTCATTTTCTTATGATCATTGATCTCTATCAGTCCCTATAATTAATTTCAATTTTCCCCTATGTCCAAATATTCAATAGGTACAAATGTTATCCTACTTCTAAACCAGATTTTTATTATTCCATATATCCTATGTAAATTCCTTTTTCTCTTATTAATAATATTTTTTAATATCCCATTTTTTTGTGGGTTTCCAATAAAAGTGTTTTGAAATATTAAGCCACTGATATCTGAATGCAAGTTTAAATTGTGAAGATTTATTTTACTTAAGGTGGGTTTAATTTTAAAACAAAAAAATTATAACATAAGAAAATTTTATTTGATAACATATTTTACATGAAACATAGTGATGGAATAACACATGATTTTTTTTAAATTTCATATTTTTGATATTATGCATAACCCACAACCCATTGTCTAAATGAATTGTAATATATATTACCATTATAACCTATCCATTAAATCAGGGTGTATGAATATAAATAAAAATGTTATGAAAAATATATCTTTATTAATAATTTTACATAAAATAATAATATTTTATTATAAAAATAAATATTTTCTCGAAAATTGAATATTTCATAAAATTCGGTTTAGTCATACTTTTTGAACATAATTTTAAAAAAACAATCAAAATTAAAAAATTTATTTCATAACATTAACTTCATATTTGAAATAATAATATCAAAAATTATCATAGGATGAATATTTTGGATCCTTGAGAAAAGTTTCATTTTTCGAAGAATCGTGCGAAGTATTGATTTTTATTAATAAAAAACATTTCAAATAAATAAATATGAATATAAAATTATATTTTTTTGTAAAGAAAAATAAATTCAATGATATTAATCTTTTACTATTTTAGGTAAATTGAATCAATTTGATCCAATATTTATATATTAACACAATCTATACTTATAATAATTTTCTCTTTGGAAACCTGCATTTTCATCACGTCTGTGGGTATAATTTTAAATTACCTCCTTCCAATTCTAGATATCAATTTTTGAAAAATGGATTACAAATTTCAGATGAACATAATTTATATAATCTAATACGTTTATTTAATTTTTTAATATTATAAATAGTAAAACCATTAAAAATTATTTATTGTGGTTAAGGGGAAATTTTTTTTCTGGGTGTTAAATGAAAATAATAAGGGTTAAAATGACTTAAAAACATACCCACCACTAGTTTTATTAAAATATTTTTACATTATCACGTCTAAAGAAAAATAATGGTCCATTTTATAGTCCCATGTAATTATAAAAATTATGTGTAATTAAATAATTTTAAAATTCTTGGTTTCTCCTCTCCCCCACTTATAAAAGGCCACCACCACTCCACCCTTCTTAATAATTAACAAAAAATTTTATTCAAAAAAATCCTTCCCAAATAACATCCATAAAACTCTCAAAATATTCAATATTCCATGGGTTGATCATAAATATAATAATATAAGTTTCTTGATACAAAACAAAAGAAGTTCGACGAAGATGAGGTAACATTCATAAACATGCATTTTCAATTTTTTCATCCAAATATATAAAATATTATTTATTCATGATAATAAAATTACACCCATTTAAATCATATAATGAGATAAATATATTAATGTAAAATAATATCTATCTACAATTTCATGAAATGGGAAATGAAACCATTGATCATGTGTATGGTGGACTACAACGTCCCGATACAATGCATTTTCCATCACCACCTTTCACAGAATGATATAATGATATATTTAACACATTAATAAGATATTTATGATATTATTACCATGAGATAATAATAATATAACATATAACTTCATAATTTCAATGTCGTTTGAATCATGATAACATCAATCTTGTGTAAGAAGGAATATCGCCTTATAAAGTGATGAGATTAATTTTTAACATAAATTTAATTGAAAATTACGTGGGATAAAATTAATCAATATATGTGGTATATATAATATTATATTAATTCTATATAATTGATATATCTACATTCTCATTAACCATTTATCATGTTAGTGGAATGATAACGTCTATTTTGCATACGTATGGCTTACTATCTTCACGAAGCAATGTGATCTATTCTCTGTGTTCAAATATCAATAATGATTGTAAAAGTGCTCCAAAACAGAGAATTATATTTATAAAAATAATATTATTATATAAAATATTTTTCCATATCTTGTTCCTATGAACTATCACGATAATGAAAAAACATGCTTTAGAAAACAAAGAAATTATACACCAGAATTTATGAAAATAGTGAATAAATATTAACTAATGAGTGATAAAAGTTACAATAGGATCATATATGATATTATAAATATTAATATGGTTCTGGTATAAATTAATGTGATTCACAATACCATTATATAAGAGGTTGATATAGGTTCATTCAAAAGGATGTGTGATGTAAGGGACTTTATCTCAATTTACATACATTGAGGTATATTTGGTTGTTTTAAAATTAATAACATTCATATGGTGTGCATACATACCCAATTTTGTATTATATCATAATTATATAAAACATAATGGTATATTTTGTTTCATTTTGAATTATTTCACTTATGTGGATTTTAGATGAACTTTACCAAATGGTGTGAGATTTCATCTCAATTTCCATTCATTGAGGTAAATTGTAATTTTATGCACCCAATTTCACTTATATGGTATACAAAATAATTTTTTTTTAAAATTATTTTATTAATATTTCAAACATCATGATATTTTAATTTTAAATTTAAATTATTTAATCCAAGGTAATTTTACATGAACATTACCATGTGGTAAGGAACATCATCTCAGTTTCTCTTTATTAAGGAATATTGTAATTTTACACACCAATTTTTTATATAGACTATAAAATAAAAATATATCATGTAATATCATAATTAATTAACAATTAATTATATTTTAAATTAAAACATGAATTACTTCATCGATGTCTTTTAGACATGAAAATTACCATGTGTTAAAGAATCTCCTCACTCAATTTCATTTCATTTGGTTTTATTTCTACTCAATTGTGTATGGTATTATAAGTTAATTTTTGTAATAACTCTTAATTATCTTACTTTTTATTTCCATTTTATTTATTTAGATTTATATTTGATATAAATAATTGATATATTCACTAATTCCTACCTCAACATTACGGTCATTCTGCGGGTATATTTGACAATATCAATTAAATTGTGATTGTTTGTGCATGAATTTCCAATAAATGAAATTAGTTAATAATTGGATAATAAAAACCATTCATTTTATTCACTTTCATATTTTCATGATTTTTTCATGTAATAGTACCATTTCCCCTCATTTTTAATTAATCATTTTGATGAATGATTTTTATGAACATTCGACTTCATTTGTCCCTTTTGTCGAAAATAATTTGTCTTTATAAACCATGTATTAAAAAAATTCATTTTATTAAAATTATGAAAATTAATTTTTATTTAATTTGTACCCATGTTTTAATTTTTTTAAAAAATTTAATTATATATTTATATTGTTTTCTAAATAAGACACGTTTGAATTTTACTAAAAATTTGAAAGGAATCATTATTTTAATGTGTATTACAAAGATTTAATGTTCATCAATCACGAACACTCCATGTTTTCGGATTACATTATATGATTAAAATGTTATTTTTAGTGAAAATTATTTTTATTTTTTTTGGAAATTTTTATTTTAAAATTTTATTTTAAAAATGATATGTAAGTATTCCAAAATAATGTTTTAATGATATTTTAATCTTATTTAAATTAATAAATGAAAACAACCCTTTATTTTACATATAATATAATTAGGATATGTTATATTAATACCTTAATTATCCATTATATGGAATTTTTTATCATTTTTCCTATTAAACCATTTATAATTCAGTTTTGATTAAATTTTAGTCATTAAAGTTCCCCTGAAATATTCACTTTCCCCTAATCATTGAAAATTTTACTGTCCCTCAATTCTTATATTATTTAACAAGAATATCCTTATTTCATAAGGAATATATAATTTCTATTTATATTTTTTAAAATTTAATGTTATTTCACTAATGTGGGAAATATTTATAAATCTGTATCCATTACTCAACATAGATGTTTGATGATAAAGAATTATATTCATGAATTAAATAAATAACTTGGTATTTCAGAAATTATTTTCACATGAAGTTATGGGTGGGGGACTATAATTGATTTCCCCTTGATGCATTGGTATATTCATTAGATGAATTAGTTTTCTATCATTAGTAAAATTGTTTTCTGGTGTATACTAACCCATTAGTTTTAAACTGTCTAAGGAAATATCTTTACATTAGAGGTATCATGAGGCCTGAGGTCATGATCTCTAATAAATAATTATTTCAATCCTTAATAATTCAATTATTATTATTATTATTCATTATATTTTTACAATGTTATTATCTCTGGATGCATGTCATTATCTGTTTATCTATTAAATTGAATTGGATTTTACATTAATACCATGAAAAATTTCGTATTCCATATCAATTTATAATAGTCATGTAAGTAACTATGTGGCATGTATATTAATTTATTATCCATTTCCATTTGGATTATCATAGTAAAATTATTTAATTTTTTTCAATTATGTTTGTGTCTAGACTGATTATTATTAATAAATAATGGTAGCTTTCAGTGTACCTAACCCTTACTGATAATTTAAGATCACATTTCTTCATTTTATATGAATCCCAGAATCTTCCTATGAATTATATGAAAGTGTATTCTATAGGGGGAAGAGATATACTAAAAAAAATTATTAATTTTTGTTTCTAAATATAATATTGGAAACATATACATAACTAGTTTACAAATACTACTAAACTATTCCTTACATTATTACACAATTCATTGTATCTTATTCTAATGTAATAAACTAAGACACCAGCTCTAGGTTACAAGAGATATAGTAATTTAATACTTTAGGAATAGAAGAATAATTTTAAAATGTATAGGTTTTTTGATAATAGTTGTAGCATGGTTTTTAGCTAAATGTTTCAATAATTGATGATAACATGTTAGAGGGGGTTACCTTAAATATGTGAGGGGAGTGACACTCTTTTATTTCATAAAAATAATAAAATTTAATAAAATCACTCTCAAGTTAATGTGGCTCTAGAATTATTAAATATAAATTATTTGTTGAAATGGGATCAAAATATAATAAAATGATTGTAATTTTTTATGTTTTTGGTTATTTAAATCCTTAACTCATTAGTTTATCCCCTTATTATCCCTTTTAACCTTTCTTGTAGTAATGAAATGGTTACCCCAATTACTATTCAAAATGAAAAAAATTAATGCCTCATAATTAACTAATTTTTTTATTAATATTCCATTTATGGAAACCATTTTAACAAATTCAATTCGTATAAGTTGAAGAAATCATTATTGAAATAAGTGGACACAACTCAAAAAATAATATTTTAGTCAAAAATAATTTAATGAATAAAACTAAATTTATTCTTTTTATTATCCCAATAAAAAATGTTTGAGGGATGCTAAACTATCTTATTTAACATATAATTTTCAAATATCAATAGAATAATTCATATATATATATATATATATATATACTTTTTTTAAGACAAAAACACTTTTGGAACCAATAAAGAGTGTTAAAAATATGTTTTTCATTTAAATAGGTTTATATTCTATTACCAATTGAAAATGAATATATGAATAATGAAAATTTTAATTATAAAAATTATAAATAAAATCAATTAAAATTAGTTTTAATTATTGATAGTTGTATTTTTTTATATAAAAAGAGATTATATGTAAAAAATTCAATTCTTTTTTAAAATTGTCGTTTTACCTTTAAATGATTTTACTAAAAGTGTATTGTTATATCCTTTGAATAAATTAATATATTTACATTATGTGAACCCATTATAATTTTATATCCTAATATGTTGATCTATATATATACATACTAATCCAATAACTTGGTAAAAATGTTCATAAAAAAACATAGTTCATTTTTGTTTGCTGTAACATATAATAAAATCAAACAAACACTTAAAATTAATTAAATTATAAACATATCCTATAATAATAGGGTGTCATATATACCCTTAATAATAATTTATCCTTCAAAATTCCACCACTATAATATTTTTAATTTAGGATACATCTTTTTCTTCACATCCTGGAGTCCCTATAGAGCTTCCTCAAAATTATTTCTCCACCAAAAAACTAGTTTCATGTGAAAGATCTTGTTTCCCATTGAATTATATATTATATCCAAAATCCAAAATATTTATTAATTATAAGATAGATCATATTATATAGGTATGACTACAATTATAATTTAATATTAAGGATCAAGTATGTAATTCCTCAAGAGTGAGATATAGAAGACATTGTAAACATGAGAGAGATTTCATGGAAGCACTATGTTAGAAGAAACCACCCTCATCTAATAAATATTATTAAAAGGTGTGAAATATATATGGATAATCTTACCCTCATTTACAAATATAAAAAATATATTCTTTGTTTATATTCTTATGAAAAACATTTCACCAATACAAATAGTAAATCCGCATACGATTGTTACCATGAATTTTGTGTCAACTCTGAGTTGTCCTAATGTGCGGAGGAATGGATCTAACCTTCCCTATTATTTTATTAGCTATAAATGGTCTGAATATAGTTATTTTTATAACATCATCCTATAATTTTATTCTTCCACACATCATTATATATTTTTTATTATAAGGACGCAACTTAATTCTCGGGTTATAGTGACTCTCATAAGAAAACTGAAGGATGGTTTAGATCGAAACCACTTTCAAGTTAGTAAAACATGATCTCAAAATTTATTCTATTTTTTAATGATATGATAAGACTGACTATATTTCTTAGAATGATATTTAAAATGAAATTCAAAATCTATATTCAAATATATTTGGATAATTTTTTAGAACATCGAGGTAAACCATTGATCCAAACTAGATACAATATAATTTGGTTCTATATTAAATCTAACTAATTCCATAAAATATATCTTTAAAATATGATCAAGAGTAAAATAATTTTTTATATAAATAAAATTTTCTATTTCCATAAGCTAATTGACCTCAACTCAAATATAATTGTTTATTTTAAATTTTTTGGGGATTTTGTTGATGAAATCCATGGTAATGTTTTACCATTTTAATTTTGTTATGGGTAATTTTTGTGACATATCCTTATTATTATACCTCTCAGACCTAACATTTTTACATACCTAACATTGAGATATATTCTCTAAAATTACCATCTTCATGTCATTCCATCTTAAATAATATTTTATATCATTATAAATCATCATAATTCTACGATGAATAGAGAATTTTCATTTAGGGGATTCATCCAATAAATCCTTTTTCATGTCCTATATTAATGTGAACTATACTCTATTTTCGAACCTTACCATTTCCTCACAATAATTATTGAACTCATAAATATTCCACACCATATTCTTCAGTTCCACATTATCCTATAAAACCTGATTAATCCTCACATTAATTGATGGTTTAAATTAATATGGAAAAGATAAATTACTTATGCCTCCATTATGATTTGAAGGTTTATCCTTTTAAAATCAATGTGTATTAAATAAATTTAAATCCTCTTCATGGACACAAAAACATCATCATTCTAACTCGAGGCATTATCAACCTCATTCCCCATCATAAGAGGTAATATATTGTGTAGTCCTAATCATCAATCAGTTGCATCGATATCCTTAATTGAAAATTTAGTTCCTCTTAAAAGAATGTATATTTATTGATTTTATTATAATTATATATATATATATATATCACATTTTCCCCATATATATAATTCCCATATATTTTCAATATAAACATTATTACTTTCCAGTGAAAAATATTGGTGATGTAATTTTTCTCATGAATTTTTAATTGGATGTAGTTATAAGCTATAAACATATCTCTTTCCATAAGAACATGTAAAAGTACCATATTCGATGAAACAATATTTTTCAAAATTTTTTTTTACAATATAGGATACTTTGATCGTAGTTGCACTTACCAACCTTATCTCTGGTTCTATGAAATTTAACTCACATTCATCTAAACAGAGAATCATGGCTCCCTTTCATTTCAAATTTGATAGTGAAATACCTCAAAACGTTTCAATAGTAACTATATAACCTAGAAATATTGGATATCAGTTACCTTTATTTACCTAGGTCTTTTCACAAAATTTTATATCATTGAATTGTCATTTGATATATAAAATCAAGATAATATATGGCCAATGAATGAAAAATTTTATATCCCAAATTTAAAGATGTTAAATTTAGAATATAGCTTTTCATTTATCAAGGATATAAACATTGTCATTAAATTATTTTCATAATCTTTATTTATCTTCTAAAATATATTAATATCATACACAAATACTATATCAAACTAATTAATGTAATCTATAATAACTCTATTCATTATATCCATTACGATTGAGAAAATATTGGTAATTCTAAATGGACATTCTATAAATTCACTAGAACCACACCTCATATGGATAGGTTTCTTCAATATGTCATCCTTCTCAACCTTAAAATTACGATATCCAGATCAATGGACCATTTAAAAAAGTATTACTATCCTCACCTTTTCTAATAAAATTTATCAATATAGGGTACATTTTTTATTTATAGTGATCTTTTTATGTTCATGATAATCAAAGAAAGAATTAATTGAAACATAATTCATATTAAAATAAATATTCATCCTATGGTGTCACATTTCTGGGTATAAATCCCTTAATAAGAGTTCTATTCAAAAATAATCTTTATATTTTATGAGGATGACAAGGATGGTATTATAGAAATACATCATAATATTTCTGAACAACAAGGACATATTCAATTTTTTGTTTCTTCTAAAACATTTGATATAAATATCCCTCATTAATTTGAAATAAGACATATAAAAATAAAGTCATTTTCATGTGATTTTTTTATTTTCACCAACCAATAGTGAATCATAGGTTTATTTATAATACCAAATGTGACTTATAATCAATGGAATTTTATATTTGATCTATATAAATATAGCTAATATATTCATTCAATTTTATCAAATTCTAATAATGGATGAAGAATAACATTTTCATAGGTTTTAATCCTAAAAAAACAACTATGAAATATTCAACTCTATTGTGTATAATAATTGTTCTACAATGTTCATAATTGTCTTCATCGATTAGAAATACATATATCCTTGAAAAGTCTTGGGGTTATCCATTTGGTTATGTCTATAAAAAAGATCATTTCCTATTTTTCCACACATATAAAATTGATATATTAGTGTTGCCTTAAGACGAACATCATTTCCCACCACTGATCCCTTCATTTGTACATAGTAATTAGTTCTTATATTCCCTTACTTTTGACATATAAAAACTACTTATTTTCAGTTGTGTCATTTCCATGGGTTCTTCTTCAAACATTCATAACATACAGATGTTGAAAGATCATGCATCCATAGTATTGATCAACTGAGCTCCCATGAATGTCGAATTTTCTTTTATTATGTTTGTCAAAATACTCAACCATGTTGAGTTTGGTAATCATATATCGAGATTGAGAGTTAGGCATAATAAAAAGGTTTAAAATTATTGTTCTAATTTCATTTGGTCTCACATGAAGATTATAATTCATTTTAATACAACATTAATATTTCACATGATACCATCTAGTTTCAGATATTGGAAAAAAATCCATAATTGTAGTGTAAGAATCAATAAAAAATTACCAGTGTATGAAATAATATAATTAGGGAAATAAATATTATGAAGTCCTAAACAAAGAAACCTTATTTTAACCCATGAATATTTAATCTAGTCTAATATATATATATTTCTTATGAAATATTTTCATGGATTCTATCATCTCATTGGTTATAATGTTTTATATACTGATAATTTCAATTAACCAATTTATATACCCTAGGAGTTTCAGACCAGGTGTATATTTATTCTATTTGGTTATGAACTATATAACGATAAAGTCAATACCCAAAAAAAAGTTTCATATCTTGTACCCCTGATTCTATTTTTTCTGGAGATTACATCTAATTCATTTTATCAATATATAGATTTCATTAATAAGAATCTACACAATAAGTATCATACAAAAACATCAGGATATTATCCTTTACATAGGGTTATCCCAAGGGGTTTCCACAATGTTTTTTAATTATATATAAAAAGTAACATAAACCCCTTCTGATAACAATTATAGCAAACCTGAATATAACATATATAAATATTTCATCATTTTAGAGTAATATTCAATACAATTCACAATAATGTATCCCAAAGGTCTCTAAAAGTTTACTGTCTTTTGAGATAAGATTTATAACCAAATTATATTTAAAAATATATTCCAAATCACCATAAAACTATTCAAATTACCACACCTCAATAAATATAACACATAAAAACCTTCCATAATAACATATAGAAGGAAAACATAAGAATGGGGGAGTTCATATGCATAATAAGGGTAAAAATGTGACAAATTAGTTATAAATAATAATATGATTTTTATAATGTTATTATAATATAATCAAGCACATGTTATAAAAGTAAAATATTAAAACCACAAAAATATTTAATAATAAAATCAAAAATAATTTCAGAATAAGTCACATGAATATATATGGTGTCAAAGAATAAATAATCATTCAAGAGTCATCAAATATTCATGTTTTATCACATGGATTGTAAATAATAGTTTTATGAAAAAAGAAATTTATAGTGATTTCCATTAATAATATTTATGAGATTAATTATTTTTAATTATAATCATTTCTCAAAATGTTAACAAATATATTCACAATAATGTACATATATAATCTTATGATCATAAATAGATGAAATCATAATCACACATGAAAATATAAACAAAGGTCTAAAAATAATGTACACACTTATAATCATCAACATATGAAATATATATATATATAACATTACCTAATTTATTGAATTGTATTAAAAGAGCCACCCATCACATTTGGATAATCAATTCAAATGTATTCCACTTTATCCTATAAATATTAATAATTTCTTAAAATCATTACCAGTGGAAAATAAAATAGATTTCATCATCATAATAAAAAACAATATAGTGAGATAATAAATGTGTTACCACTATATCATATCCCTATTGAATATTTATTAACATAAATATATATTTCCATTGATTGAAATACAATTATAAGACTAATGGTCATTTTTTAAGGAAAATCCTCTTCTTATTATTTTGAAATAAATATATATAATATCTAAACATTTATAGAATTATTGGGATTTTTTTTAAAACAATATTGGAATAATTTATAAGATTATTCAATTAAAATAGTATCATTGAAGGTGGGAAAGTCATTTGGTCTGTTATATAACAAAACATAGAATATGTTCACACTTTTCTTTAAATCATAAATAACTAGTTTAATAAACATTAAATTTTTTTCCTTTTAAACCAATGAGAATAAATTCAAATATGATTTAAAATGACTTTAAATAATCATTGAATAATATTAATAATAAAAATGAAATTTATTTAATTAATTTATTTGTTTGAAAGAAAAATATTCCAGACAGAAGACAAAAATAATGTTCTGTCTCCTTAAGAAACATTATTTTAGAATTATTGGTACTTTGATAGATGAAAGTGAGAATAATAATACATATAAATTTGTAGATTATAAAAATATATGTGGTATATAAATGATAAAGATCATATAATTTCCCTAATTTTATATTTAATAATAAAAATCCCAAAATGAAAATTGATCGTAACATAAATTTCATTCCTCAAGTCCTGTCTTACTTCATATGAATTATATCCTCATGTATAATAAAGTAATATTTTTAATAAATATATGAAATAAATATATTCCATATTATATATTTCTATATATCATTCACTTATAATTTCCAATTAACAAATTTATTAATTATTCTAAATCAAAATCATAATCTTAGTGAAAAGAAGTCCTTTTTTCAAGTTTAATTTAGTTCTATATATCTGGTTATTTTAGTATATTAATGGTTTCATAATCTCTAAAATATAGATCATATCATAAATATAATTTTTAATATTTTTAAATATTTTTCAGAAAATTCAAAAAAATTAGCTGTGAAAAATGAATTACATTACATCATGGAGACGGTCATCTCTAGGTACACACGAATGATGTATCCATATGTTGATGGAATGAATGAGAGAAAGGAAAAAAATAATCCACATTAAAATAATCATAATTAGATAAAAAATATAGTACACACACACAAATATATATATATATATATATATATATATATATATTACTCCTTAAATCTATCATTTTTAGAATCCCAGTAAACCTAAAGAAAAAATGAATCACATCGTCTCATGGAAATGATAGTCTACATACACAAATGAGAGAAATTATTGTTTTCTAATGGATAATAGAGTACGAATATTGATAAAATATTATATATCATGAATACTAATTAACTTGTAATTATCCTATGTGTAAATATTGAATTAATTTATACTACCATCCAGTATAGACAATGATATAAAATAGAATACATCACTTCATGGATATGGTAATTAGTATTTAGGAATGAGAAATGTATTTATTATAAATTAGATATAAAGAAGATGTTAAATATATTTAAAATTAGCATAATGAAATTTAGGTATATTTACAATTACTATTTAACCATTTTTAAATTTTTATTGATGATTTAGTGGTGGTATGAGAAGAATGAATCTGGAAAAATACTGGTAAGAACATTAAAAATCTATTTTTTGAGAATCCTTATTGAAATATCATCTTTAGGGTAATTAGTTTGGTCTTGAACTATATAATAACCTCAACATTTTCATGATAAATTTTATAATATTTTTGGATTGGTTTTGGTTGAGGTACATTTCTTCAGTTGGGTGGAGAAAATGGGATATGGTTTCCTTATTACAAGTGAGGGGAGTGACACACTTGTAATTATAGAAATAATAAAATATTATAAGGTTACTATCTATGTATCGTGTATCAAAAGTTACAAAATTTAAAATATTGGTTGATATAGGATGTAAATACGCTCAATAAGTGGGATTTTGAAAAATCTTAAGATTATTTTATCCCTTATATATTTAGATTCACTCCATGTTAAACATTTTATCCTCTACCACATAAATAAATTTTTACCTCGATTACTATTTAGAAAGACTAAATATGAAATTGGAATCATTAAAAATTTTATAAATGATGATTATAAATATTTAATCCAATTTATCTAATTTAATTATTATATGATTTATAAATTGTTTTTAAAATATGTCGTCAAAACATAATGGAAACTCTTTTTAGAAAAAATCATTTTTAAAAGAAATGTGATGTTCTTGTTATTATATGCTTAATAATAATAATTATAAGAATGTTAAAATATTTTATTTAATATATAATATATAAAAATTAATACAATAATTCATCAATAAATATTTATATAAATTATTAATATAATAACATATTACGCATATAATAACAACTTTATATAAAATATCTCATTTTATTATTAAATTATTTTATCTTTATTTTTTGAGAAATTGACAAAAAATATATAAATGATTATTTATTAATTTTTAAAATTTAATAAATTCGTCCATTGAAAAAACAAATTTACAACAAATTTATTTATTCATATTAAAATTCCAAATATAAAGAAGAATACTGTTCCCTGAATAATAGGTATTTTTCTATTAAATGATTTTAATATAAATGAGTTATTATTTCCTAATGATAAATTAATAAATTTACTTTTTGGAAAACCTTTATCCATTTATTTCATATGATTTGTATCCCGATTCATACTTTCTTATCCAACGACTATGTTATAAATGTCAAAATATATCAGGATTCAGTCAACATTGGTGTATAAAATTTTCATATAATATGTTTTATTTTTCCTTATTCAGTAATCATAAATTGGTAAATGGTTTGTAGAAATAGAGATAAAAATATTTTTTTTCTAAAACACAATAATATCAAAATTTACAAATACTTTTTTTGATAAAATCCATTAAAAATTTAAAATAATTGATTCACTATGCTATGATACTCAATTTTATGAACGATCTTCCCACGGTATGATTCCTTGTATTAGAAATGTGGACTAAAGACTTCCCGAGGGATGGATGATTGTTTTGAGTAACAAAATATATGTATGGTTTGCAGTGTGCTTTGGTGGCACTTCTAGAAGTAGAGGTATTTGTGACGTGCTATTTATGATGGGATCCCGTCACAAATATGCTTTAGTAGTGGGGCCCCGTCACAAATAGCCCATTGGAGAAAACGACGTTGCAAATATTATTTTTTGTGACGGGCCTATCGCAAATAAGTCTCCGATTATGTACATTATATATAAATAATCCTTTTGAAAAGGGCCCGTTGCAAATAGTATCTGTGACAGGGGATGTTTCCCAACCCAAATTAGTCTCTGATTATATACATTATATATAAAGACCTTTTGCATTGGGCCGGTCTCAAATAGTATTGCGACAGGGCCGTCGTCCCGTCGCAATTACTATCTTTCAAAATTTATATTCAAACAATTTGCGATGGGATCTCATCTCAAAAAGTCCGATCGCAAATAATAAAAAATATATTTAATTTATTTAATAAAATTATGATTATTGAAAAAATTATATTAATATTATTAAAATAATAAAAATATAAAAAATAATAAAATTCTCAATATTCTCAAAAAAATATAGAAAAATCATCAATTATTATTATTATTATTAAAATAAACTAACATTAAAAAATATAATACTAAAAAATATATTTAATTAATGTATGATTAATGAAAAATTAATATTAATATTATTAAATTATTAAAAAATAAAAAATTATTGAAATTCTCAATATTTAAAAAATAATATAAAAAAATTCATAAAATATTATATTAAATATTATTATTAGTAAAATTAAAAAATATTAAAAAATATATTACTAAAATTAAATAATAATATATTAAAAATAAAAAAAATTAATTTTCAATATTTTCACCAATATAAAAGATAGAAACTGTTAATAATTTACATTATAACAAATCTTGAATTCAAATGTTTATAACATAAACAAATCACTAGGGTGCGTCTTCTAGAGGAGGAGGAGGAGCTGGAGGAGCTATAGGATATGGTGGAAGAAACACTATCACTAAACTAGGAGTTAGACGGTGCATTACTCCGTCTGCTCGTGATGCTGCTGCTGCCATTGACACATCTCCTCCTCATGCTACTCATGCTTCCACCAAAAAAACTCTTCATGCTGCTTTTGCAAACTCTCTATAAGCTCAGTCTGAGTGCACAACTACTCTTGATACTATGAGGCAGAAGATGATGCCTCTCCACGAGCTCATCTCGAGCTGGATGCCAGCATCACTGCAATACAATAATTTGTACCAGGAGTAAAATGAGAGCCAATATCAACTACTCGACCCTTCTTAAAGCCATACTGAGTGGCCTGCATCCATGCCGCATCATTGAAATAGTGGACACTGGTCTGATCAGTCATCTTGTCCTGACTCTCAGCCTATTTCAGAGAGGTCGCTACCTCATATGACTTCTTCAATTCCAATTTGAAATTAAAATAGTGAACATATTTTTTTTAGTTAATTGTCAAAATGAATAAATAACACTAACCACAATATGATGCTGGTGATCACATCAAGTCTCTCAGGTGGCTGGATCACTATAAATCCTATGATAAACGTCATACTCCATAATATCGGGATTCTCGACTATCTAAAAAATATAAAATAAACTATTTATATTTAAAGTTATTTAAAATATTTAAAAAAGTTACGTACGAAATGCTCTCTATGCGTAACGAATGTTTGACTATCAGCTCGACACATCACCTCTTGTCTCCCCTAGTTCTGCCGACCCACTAAAGACCTCCTCTGAAATCTACCACCAAAATAGTGTATACATAATCCATCCCAAATATGAGATGAAATGTACTCTGGTTGGTGGGATCTACAAGAATCATCATGTTCTCTCACTCTTGCTTTCTTAATGGCCATTCGTCTCAAATTGTGCCGAAACTGACCGAAAGAGTCACACATAGACACCTATCATGTTGCGTGGATAACGTCACACATGATATCATCGATGGGATACCATAAATCCTAAAAATAATTTTTTATATAAAGTTATTAATAAAATAAATTTCAAAGTAAATATTATTTATTTACCTACCATCCAATGATCGAACATGTCAATCCGCACATCAAATGGAATCTATTCCCATGTGATCCATGGATGAGAAAAATAATTATGCAAGATAGCGCTCCCCTGTCCAACAACTACATCCACATAACTTTGAAAAAATAAAAAATAATCTAACAATTAGTATATACATAAAAAAATTAATGAAAGATAATGAAAATATATAGGTTATAATACCTTCGTGTGTGTGGATTGAAACCTAGACATGGACGTCGTTCAGGGATAGGGTCAGGAATAATTAGTCACACAAGACCGTGGCCCCTCCGCGTACCCCCTAAACCGCCATTAGGATAAGGTCCAGATGATCCAAAATCCCCCTCATCCAAAGGTAGCTCAGTCTCCGGAAACTCGTGAAATAGTTCAGGATCCATCTAAAACACAAAATGATTATTGTTAGAAGATAGTGTAAAATAACTATTATATATATATATATATTAGTTATGATTGTACCTGCATTTAATTGTGTCAATGTCCATCTTCATCCTCATCTCCATAACTTTCAAGGTCAATGCCTTCATCTTCCCCCTCAGCATCATCAATATCCATATGTGTTCCCGTTTCATCATCTCTTGTAATTTCAAAATCATTCGTAACATCATTAACTTTTTCATCATCATCAATCCTTACTTGTGGAGTGTCATCATCAATATTCATGTCTCTTTGTAAAAAAGATAGATTTTGAGAAGTCTCTTGAAAAATTTGTATTCCTTCCACTTCAGCAGAACCACATTCAGTTTCAGTAAACTGATTTACCTGAGATTTCATTTTTATTATGCTCCACCAATAAATCAAGTCTCTTGAAGTAGCACAGTAATTTGCATAATAAATTTTATATTCCTATTGAGTCAGTTAAAATTGTTCATTTACTAAAAGAAGTCATTTATATTTAATTTCGAGGATTCCATGATTCAGATGAACACACAAGCCTCTCTCAGTATCCAACCTCCAACATTTAAACATTGTTATTTAATTCATTCCTAGATAACACAACTCAGTAATTTCATCCAGAATGCCATAAAAGTCTACTGTAGTTTCTCTATGATGCGATCCTCTCGAAAAAACTCTATTGTCCATTGTTTTTTAATTATCCATAGGCATGTGTATGAAATAGAAAACCATTCACTACATATACATTATAAAATTTAACCATTTTGGATGGAGGGTTACTCAATATATACAGTCGTGTATCAATTTTATCAGCATGTAGAGACACTTGAAATTTTTTAAAACAATTATCAAATTAATAAATAATAAACAGAATTGATATTAAACCATCAATAATTTATGTTACCAGTTTTTGAAACCATTGAAATTTTTTTGTCTGTGTTTTTTGAGAGCAGCTACTATAAATTGGGGAATCAATTTATTGACATGATTAACATATAATCTACAAATAAAATGAGTTTATATACTGTAAAATATATTATATAATAGGTGATAGAAGCACTCACAATAAAATTGAAGTCATTTATTCATAGTTGAGCAGAACATAAGTATGAGCTCTGTGATGTTCATCATTTGAAAGCCATTTTCATGAACTCCATCGAAGCCAAGAATTGGCTGATTAAAAACTGATAATTGATTTTCCATTTCTTTATTAACATTCCAATCATTTTGTCCCATGTGATTGTGTTTTGAGGGATATTCAGATTCAAATTAATGAGAGTAGAAAATAGCAATTTCCTCATGAAAATAAGCTTCAGAAATTGAGCCTTCAACTGATGCTTTGTTACGTACTTTTTTCTCCAATTTCGGCATGCATCTCTTGAATGGGTACATCCATCGAAACTGTACTGGACCTCCACAGTTATCTTTAGGTGGAAAATGTAATATGAGATTCTCAAATGGGTCAAAGATAGTCGGTGCAATGATTTTTTCCAGTTTACATATAATTTCAGCAACATCTTCTTCCAGTTTTGATAGCCCATCATAGTCTATTGTGGATGCACAAATTTATCAAAAATAATATGATATGTCTGTTATCGAATTTGAAATAATAGAATTCAACAAACCTCTAAATCCAATTGGCATAAGTCTTTCCATTATAACCTGATAATCATGTCATTTTAATCTGGTAAAATAACTATTCATAACACATCTTCTTAAATTAGAGGAATATCCATCTAGAAGTCTCAAATCTGCAATCCATTGAAAAATTATAAGCGACTCTCTTTGGACAGTTTATAACCTGCTTTTGGCTTCATTAACCTCTATGATCTGACATTTTCAAATAGATCATGTTTTGGTCACCAGTAAATTGGGGCAAGATCTAATCGTGCCTTTACAGTATCTTTGGCCTTACTTGGTGTATCCAAAACTATATGAAATAAATTATCAAAATAGTTTTTCTCAATATGAATGACATCCAACATGCGGCGGACCAACAAATCAGACCAATATGGATGTTCCCAAAAAAGTTTTAGTCTTATCTGATTATTTTCTTTCCAAAATCCATGAATTTTCTGTTGGATTACTATTGGCCCAAATGTGATGGGATGTAATGAAAACACAACTGATTTTAACTCTGTACCAGAGATGATTTTTGGAGGTTCATCCCTTTAAATTATACCTTTTAGGAAATGAGATTTATTCCTCCAAAAAGGGTGATAATTGAAAGAAATATACGATGAAAATAAAAATAGAAAGGTCTTTTCTATTGATGATCATAAAGGCTTTCTTATCTTTCATACAGTAAGAGCATGATTTCAGACCATGTGTACTCTAGCCAGTTAATATGCTATATGCCGTAAAGTCACTAATCATATACATCAATGCAACTTTTAATACGAAATTTTGTTTTGCATAAACATCATATGTACTAAAACCTTTACTCCAAAATGCATTTAACTCATCAATCTATGATTACAAATAGACATCAATATTTTCTTTCGGATGACCTGTGATAAATAAGGTCAAATAGATATAGGGATCCTTCATCAACATCCATGGACATAAATTTTAAGTAGTTATAAAGACAAGATAACATGAATAATGACTACTATAAGAAACAAATGGACATAATCCATTAGTATAAATACCCAATCATACGTTTTGGGCTTCTAATGCAAAGACAGATGCAGACGGTAAAAGTTTTTCCATGAATCACCATCAGATGGATGATTCAATATTTTATCAGTTGAAATCTTGGTTTTGTGCCATGAAATCATTGAATCTAGGTTCTAAGACATAAATAAATGTTGTAACCTTGGTGTAAGGGTGAAATATCTCAACTGTTTTACTGGAATCGATCCATACTTCCCTGGTTGAGCTTCATTATACCATGATTTTCCACATGTGGGACAACTATCCAACGAATCATTTTCACCTGAATATAACATGCAATCATTTGGACATGCATGAATCTTCCGATAACTAATGCCCAAATTAAGAACCGACCTCTTGATCTTATAGTAATTTATAGGCAACACATTTACTTCAGGTAATACTGTTTTAACCAAAGAAAATATTTGATCAAAACTATTTTTTGACATTTCATTATCTGATTTAATAGCCATAAATTTTTCAACCACTTCTAATTTTCATGTCTTGAAACCCGGATATAATGCATCCTCAGCAGACGTCAGCAACTCATAAAATTCATATGGTGCTAACTCAGGAGTTAAATGAATGTCATCTTGAGTTTCAATTTGTTGAAGAGATGGACCTGCAACATCATGTACTAAATTTTTAAACCACAAAGGATCCGAAATCAAGTTATTTGTATCTTTTCCGGAATTTCGTTCACCATGTTGATACCAAAAAAAAAACATAATCTTGTTGAAAACCAAACCGCAAGAGATGTCCCCCAACATTTTGAAATTTTTCAAACTTTCTCAGGGAACATTTTTTAGAAGGATAATTTATTGTGTCTTTTAAAATATATTCCAGTTTTGATGATGTAAATGATAAGAAAGCTTCAACACCCTCAATATATACATGATTTAAAGTAGAATCTTTTGGATTTATATGCTTATTTATCAAAGCACAATCATCTACTAATGACTGTTGGTGACTTCCTTGGTCTATTATTAACTACAAATTATAAAATCATTACTATTTATGAATAATTTGAAATTATAAAAAAATTATTTGAAAAAGGATAAATAATTACAACAATTAATTAGTAATTACCATTACTTATGGGTGACACAATTTCCTATGGCTTGACAGCTACTCTTTTGTCTAACAGATCATTTACGTGAAACTTTCTCACACCGAAATCAAAAAGAAGAATCTGCTCAGAGGTACGCATATTCATTCTCCTGCATACGAGAATTAATATGCGTACCTCCAAGCAGATTCTTTATTCGGATTTCTTTGTGTGAATGATACATGTAAATGAGTCGTCAAACCAAAGATCCCCCTTTTCGTCAATGAATCATCTTCTCGCAATTATCACCGCCTGAAGACATTATGAAAAATGTGTTCCTATGAATGCATACTCAAACTCATGCATACGAGATTGGATATTCACACATAGAAGGATAATTTTTATAATGTTTGGAGTTAGTGAAAGTTAAATGGAGAAGTGTCATCCAGAAAAATGAGTATATTCAATCCACTATAAATTGTGCCAAGTTATTAGAAGTTATTAAAACTTATTACAATTGATTTTTTTCTTAATTTTTCCTAATTGTTGCTAATTTTTGCTAATTTTTTCTATTTATTTCTATTTATTCTTAATTATTCCTATTTATTCCTATTTACTGCTAATTATTACTAATTATTTTTATTTATTGCTAATTATTCCTAATTATTCCCATTTATTACTAATTATTCCTATTTACTATTAATTATTCTTAATTATTACAAATTATAACAAATTTTTACTAATTTTTACTAATTACTACTAATTATTACAATTTATTACAATTTATTACAATTTATTTCTAATTATTACCTATTATTACTAATTGTTACTAATTTTTTCAATTTATTACAATTTATTACTAATTATTACAAATTATTACTATTTATTTCATTTTATTTCAATTTATTAAAATTTATTAAAATTTCTTACAATTAATTACAATTGATTACTATTCATTACTATTCATTACTATTCATTACTATTTATTACTATTTAATATAATTTATTACTAATTGTTTCTAATTATTACTAATTATTACTAATTATTTCTATTTATTACTATCTATTACTATTTATTACTAACTATTACTATTTATTACTAATTATAAATATTAATTACTAATTATTACTAATTATTATTATTTATTACTAATTATTAATATTTTTCCAAATAATTACAATTTATTCCTAATTATTACCAATTATTCCTATTTATTAATATTTATTCCTATTTAGTACTATTTATTTCTTACTACTACTATTTATTCTCATTTACAACTATTTATTCTGATTTATTACTATTTATTGCCATTTATTCCTCTTTATTACTATTTTTTCATATTTATTGCTATTTATTGTTATTTATTGCTATTTATTCCTAATTATTCTTAATTATTCCTATTTATTCCTATTTGTAACTATTTTTTTTAATTATTCTTAATTATTCCTATTTATTACTAATTATTCCAAATTATTACTAATTATTCATCTTTGTTACTAATTATTCATATTTACTACTAATTATTCATATTTGTTACTAATTATTAATATTTACTAATAATTATTCATATTTATTTCTCATTATTCCTATCTATTACAAATTATTATTATTTATTACTAATTATTCCTATTTATTACTAATTATTCCTAATTATTACTAATTATTATTATTTATTACAAATTATTCCTAATTATTACTAAATATACCTATTTATTACTAATTATTCCTATTTAGTACATATTATTCTTATTTATTAATAATTATCTCTATTTATTACTAATTATTCCTATTTATTACTAATTATTCCTATTTATTCATAATAATTATTATTTATTACTAATTATTCCTATTTATTTCTAATTATTCATATTTATTACTAATTATTTCTATTTATTACTAATTATTCATATTTATTAATAATATTCCTTAATTGTTACTAATTAAACAGAACTATTACTAATTAGCGTTAATTGATTTTAATAACTATAATTTATAACTAGTAATTACAAGTAATTATTTATAAACCATACTAATTTTCTTTAATAATTATTAATTATTACTAATTATTAATTATTACAACTTATTATGAGTTAGTACTAATAATTTCGATTTGTTATTACAAATAAATAATGATAACAAAACAATTTAAATCAGTTTTAATTACAACTAATCAACAATAATTAATACTATAATAAAAATATGAAATAAATACTAAATTAAATAAAATATAAACACCTTTAAACTCGATCTTCTATTGATATATACGACTTCACAACTTCTCCGTAAAAAAATGAACCCCGAAAACTTTTTAGTAAAAAAATATATTATAGAGAGAGAGTGGAAAAAATATTTGAGGGAATGATAAAGAAAAACAGAGGGGGTATATATAAGTTAGATTAGTTGTGACAGATCTATTTGCGATGGGGCCCATCGAAAATACCATTGCCACCATTCATTGATGTCAGTGGTTAAAAATGTATTTGCAATGGGACCCGTCACAAAAAGTGTCTTGTCAACACACTTTTTTCCAGGGGACAGTATCCCGTCGTAAATTTTTTTTTTACCACAACCGGAATTTGTGACGGGACCCGTCACAAAAAATTTCCACAGACAGACATTTTTGCGACGGGATGTTTTCCCATTATAAAAAACCAACTACCGTCGCTGTTATTTGCGATGGGAGAAGCTCCCCGTCGCAAATAACCTTCCCGTGCTTTGGTGTGCAATCCGCCCCAAACCGCACATAACCTTTTTGGAGGGGACCCGAAATCCAGTCGCAAAAATCATCAGGGATGAACTGTTTTTGACGGGATTAATTCCCGTCGCAAATAGCCCAACGCAAAAACCAGTTTTTCCCATTGTGTGGGTTAACATGGTTTTTCCATGTTTGATATTTTTTCCTTCTCGTATGTGATTATCCTAAAATAAATTCCTTTATCAATAAACCTACTCGATACTCAAGAATGAATTTTCATATTGGAATGATATTCTATTTATTTAGGCTTTAAGACATTACTTTATGTATAAAAAGGTCTTTTAGTTTACAGTTTTTTGTAATATTCTTTTTTGGTATACTTTTAGACAACAAGGAAAATCAACAATTTTTTTTAAAAATTGAATATACTAAGGAATAATATAAAACTATGAATGATCAGAATTATTTTTTACCCCTATATTATTAATTCTCATTGAGATTATTCATTTTTTTGTTTTCTTATGTATTTCATCAATTGATACATTATTAAATTAAATTAAAATCACCCATAATGGAAAAAAATATAACTAAATTTGTATATATTTATATGGTTCACCACTCAGTTTAAGAGGCTATTACATTGTGTATAATAAGAAATATCATATAGGAAAATTTATTTTATAGATAAATCACAATAAAATAAATAAAAATGGATGGAATTAATATTATTTTCCTAACATTTCTATGTAACACATTTTGTGCGTCTTATAAAATTTCCAATATAATATTCTCATTAGAGAATATAATAAATAATTATGATGAAATGTAAAATTTTATACATTAATACATAATAAGTTCTAAAAAACATCAATCATGGAGTAAACTCAATTTTTTGTGTGAATATATGTATCATATAACAATATCCCAATCTTTATATTTGAAAAGCCTATTTATAAACATTTTTTGGACAAAGTGCTCCCACAATCCTCACAAAAAGTATATTATACTTAAATGTTTCATAGAGTTAAAATTATTCCATACGCAAAGTCAATTAAGTAAATTAAAAATATATTTACGAAACATAAAAATATCTTTGGAATTTTTATTCAACCGAAATTAAATTTTAATAAATATAATAATTTGGTGATGAAATTTTTTAGATACAGGGGAGAACATACAAAAATCCTTCACATTTCATTTTCCTTGTAAAATAAACAAATATCTATTTTTCATTGGTTGTATATTTTCCCAACTAACAATTCTTAAGAAATAGATATTATTAAATGTTAAGAAAATTATTAAATCCCATAATAGTCATGTGATATAAAATAATATAAGTTACTATCAAAATAATATAAGTTACTATCAAAATAATGGTGATTAGGAGTATTTTTTTGGGTTAACTGATTCTTCAATCAACATCCTTCTATAATGGACTCAATTAATTTATAAAAATTATGTAATTACTAATATATTGTTCATAGTATTGGTTACCATCCAATATCCCCTGGTAAACTAATTTGTCTATGAAAATGTTTCTAAACAGTTGCCTCTAAATACATATTCTCATTTGTAAACTAATATATTGTTCTATAATATGGGCATAAAATTTCATAGAAAACTATATGTGCGGTTTTAAAATATATTTATATATATATTACTATATTTATGATGTTTTATATTAAATTCTAATCATAATTTTAGGTTTATATTCTTTCATTTATCTCAACTTAAACAATATTTAATCCTCCTTACATTTCATATATCATTACATAATTATATATATATATTAAACCTTTAATAAAATCCATTATAATTTCTACAATATCTCCTATCTAGAGACTAATCCTAACTGAATCATATCCTCAAATCCACCACGTACATTTTGAATCATAAAAAATATATATTCTAGACGGTGATGAAAAAAACTTGTTTAATATACATATTATAATCTAATGAATTTATCTAATACTTATAAACATCTTTTTATAAATCTAAATTACCCTAAACGATAATGTATTTATGGTCCTATTTCAATAAAATATTTACAATGAGAGAGTATTAACTCTCAATTCATCTTTATATTATTAATCATATGTAAAAATTCTTTCTTAATCCAATTTGATAACATTTAATAGAATATTACAGCTATTAATATTCACTTAATATATATTATATGGTTTTATTGTAAAAAAAATAAAAAGAGTATATATTATAAATCAGATAGCTTAATTCAGGATCTTTTATTATTGAACATCATTTTTTTGGAGAATTTTCACATTTTTCAAACCATTAACATGCTCTTGAAAATTCTCTAATAAATTTTATTTTATTTCATTGAGAGATAAATATATGATTTATAAGAATCCCGACATTGACAATTTATTTCAAAGACCCACTTTGATGGCCACTTTATTCTTCCTATTTATTTTTTTATAAAGATTCTCTATTTAAATCTTTAATAATAAATGCTGAATATATATAAGTTTTACAATTTTTCCCATATTATTAACAAAACATATTAATGGATAATCCGATTAAAATATGAAATTTAGAAGGTTGTCAAAAGTGAGGTTATTATATATTAAAAAATTATCATATATTTTTATCTATTCCCCACACATTGTTTCCTTTAATTTATTTCTTGATATTTATTCCCCTATATTTAATAATTTTTCAGGGTATCCCTATAATTTTATCCTTCTTTTTTTAAAATATTTTAGAAGTAAATAATAAAAAAGTTATAATACTTAATACATTTATTTAGAAAGAGTATTTCCTAGAAAATTTTAAAATATATCCTAAAATATATCATTGGGAATACGATTATTATGGATATACATAAAATGATCCCAAATTGAAACATTTTACATTTAAATAAAATTTTTCTTTAATTTCTCCTTGAATAAGTTGTATTTAATATTGATGTGCATTAAATATTCATATTTTAATCTATTTCTAGTAAAGATATTGGTACATTGGTTTCTCCCAAAATTTTAAAGGGAAACTCAACCACTTATTTTGTATACTCTAATTAATACTTTATGCACATTATTTTCATGGTATTTTTATCCATTTTAAGATACTACACTGCATTTTTTCTCAAATGAGATTTTATTTCATTAAATAACATCCCATATATAATACTCTATAAATTAAAGAAATTTTAAACGTTTGATTTTCAATTACCTACCCTACCATTACACCCAATGAGATGATGGTGGAAATGAGTTTGAAAATCTATTCCATCTACCCATTGGAAATGGGGTGGACACAAGTATTCAGTGTAAAATCTCAAAATAATGAGTATATTTGCATTAAAAAATTTAAACATCTAAAAAATGAAATTCACAATTAAATGAAGAAAATTTATAATAATACGGACTAAACTTTCAACCTTAAATATCATATATGAAAATAGATTAAGCTACCATAAGAACTCACATATTTATACATTAAAAATAAAAAAAATAACCAGACACCATAAAATGCTCCTTATGCCTAATGAATTTACAACCAATTTCTCAACAATCTTTCAAATAGAATTAAAAAAACATATATAAGAATATGTGATAATAAATATACTTAATATGCTCCACCCCTAAATAAAAATGTTCCATTCTTATAGATCATTATATTTAGTGGATCATATGATGAGATAAAATAAATAACATTCATTAAATTTCCCTTCTTCTATAATTATCTAACCACATTAACCCTCATAATTAAAATATATGATATATATAACTGAAAAAATAAATAAAAAAACAAGGACCCCCACATACCAACTCATGCTATATTTCTCAATTTTATTCAAAAAATAAAAACATAAAATCCATTAATCCAAAATCTGGTTATTATTTTATAGAAAAAAGACTGTTATTTGGTTACCTTTTAATTCCATATCGAGCTGGATGTTGGGTCACAACAGGTCTAGAATCTTGTGTAGAGGTCTTATAGAGTATGAAGAGTTTTTATTTCTAATAAATATGAATAAAATTAAATTTATATACATAATTATCATCTAACAACCATTATCTATTATATTCTACACATCTCATGATCATGCATTTCTATTTTATATAACTACCCAAAATTAACATATTCAGTAACCCTGAAACTATTATTTCTATTTAGAATTATAAATTCATTCATAAAAATAAAAATTTGACCACAAAATATATCCACATCCAGTCCCATACACATTATTAAAACTAGTATTTATTAAATCATATTCATTGTGTATATTCTTAACTACACATCATTAACACCAATTTCAATTACATTTTAATTGGTATTATCCAAAATAATAAATCATTTAAAAACCAAAACCATTATATAATCCCTAAATTATCAACAACCATTGGTTACAACATCAACCTAGTAATTACATGTAATTATAGTCTACCATATAATCTAATACCATCTTCTCAATTATTATCACTAGTATAGAAAATTGATACTAGTCTTCCCAATTTTTTTTGTCATGATATATAATTGAATACTTATATAGCACATTCGGGTTGAGGGAAATATAATGGAATATAGAAAAAAGATTATCCCCAAACATATTTTCCCTAGTCAAATGCTAATGTGAAATGGACCTGTATTTACTATACACACAACTATTATAAGTATTTTGATCAATGGTGTCATCACTAAGTGTTTGGAAAGAATATAATAACCAATCAGGTGACACCTATTAAATTATATATAAATGTAATGGAAGTTTAACATAGATAGCCATTCTTATAGTAAATTTCAAAATCCATATGGATTATTGAATAACCCAATGTAAAAGGGCATGAATTAGGTTTTAATTTAATATAATTAAATTTATCTAGAAAAAAAATATGTTTATAATAATAGTGCTTTACCATCAACTAATGGCACACCACCATGTATGTAAATTAATATTCCATTAAAATTCAAAAAATGTATAAATCCATAAAATATAAGTGAAATATTAATTATAGAACATATGTTCATGCTTCAATGTATGTAAATAATTATTTTTAAATATAAATAATTATTTCTACAAAACTATTTAATTTATTCAATAATCCATAATAATTATATGTATTATTTATATACTATGAACTAAAAAATATAAGTGTATCATCATAAACCTAATTAACATAAATGACACCCAATACGATGATGCATAGGCCTTAGTTGTGCCTATATATAAAGTAGAGGTTGTTGACTAGCAATAATGGTCTGAGTGGTGATAGTTAAGAGACTAAACACTAAGATAATAAAACCAAAAAAATTGAATAATAGTGGAATCTAAATAGTACTCATTATACATAACAAGAAAATACAGAAAATAAAATTGGTTTGATTAAAATCTCCAATATCATGTAATTCATTTAAGATAAATTCATATCACCATTTGTAAAATCCTAAATAGATATAAACAAAAGAAATAAAAAGAAGCCTTAATTAATATTCTGAAATCGAACACTCTAGCCCCATGATTCATGGATAACGATCCCATGATACATCAGAATCTATTGTCCCTATGAACTAATCAATAGGCACTTTCCCCAAATTTTTTCTAGAAACATAAATTCTATATATATCACCAAGGACCCTTATAGGGAATGAGTATAAAAATAGTTTCCCACCACCATTAACATCCTTAGAGGGTATCCATAAATATATGAGTTTATGAAAGGTGAAATAAATTATAATTAATGAATGAGGCATAACACTCTCTAACTGATTCCTCAAACTATGGTTCCCACTTTAATGACACCATCATGTACTGCAGATAGATGTAGTACACCTATTCTATTAAACCAAATGTTCTCTAGGAATTCCAACCATTTCTATAACACATTGATTCACATAGAAACATGTTTCCATCATGGTTTTTCAATTAAAATATATATAATACCTAGAAGTAAATCCCACATCTTTTGACACATTATCCTTTATAAAAAAATTTTAATCCAATAATCTACATAGTATCTGTATGAATCCCACAAAGGACGTGTAACCACTCTTCACTGTTGAGCTCTATTGAAACTTGTATCTGATGTCTAATACTAATGTATATTCCACCTCTATTTTTATGGCTAATACCATCACCTATGTCACTCAAATACATTAAATATTAACATAGAAATAGTGGTTGACACCACCACATAAGACCTATCTTTTGTGCCCATAACCACATAGATTTTGTCCCTTAGTGAGTGGAAATCAACAAAAAATAGAAATAAGTTCATAATGACCCACCATTCTCCCTTTAGTGTCCTATGTGTCACTATCTAATAAACTAGTGAACCACATTTCCCAAAATATGAATGAGACTCACCCATTAAATTTCAATGAAGCCACACAAAGAATCCAATTCTAAATATCATCAATTTCATCCATTTATAATTCTTCAATCACGTTATAAAAGTAAATAGAATATTAAATAAAAATTAATATCAAGAAAATCCTAAAATTACTCATAGTATATGACCCCATAGTAACTCTTATGAAAATAACAACAACATGTTTAATTTATTATCACACATTCTATACTATACACTCCCATAAATCACAAGATGCATAATCACGTCTAAATTAGATGAATAGAACATGGTTGACGTACCTGATACAAACATGACATTGATCATTGAATTTTCCTTTCATTTATGAACAAATAGTGATGAAATCAACCAAAAAGTGAAAAAAATCAAAAATAAAAATATTTTTATAAATAATGAAAAAAAAACTAAGAATAAAGGTAAATGAAAACCATATGATTGTTATAATTACCTATGGATACTCCATGTGGTTGAAGAGATAAATAAATTGTGATTGAATGGGTGGATCTCTTATTGTGAGGGAGAAAACAATAGTGATAGTATTTAGGGTGATATCCCTTTGTGGCTAGCCTCAAATAAGGGTAAAAACTATTTTATTAATACATTTATTATTTTAATTATAACATAAAAAACTAGGCAATATTTCTATCAAATAATGATCCATACTATTCCTAAAAGGAACCCATATTCAATCCCAACATTAGGGGGTGGCCTTTTAGGTTTCAACTTGACACATCTATCGATGATCCATCCATGATACATGAATTCACTATATATGGTGATGTTAAGGTGAGACCATATCGTTCATGGTGTATCCACATCCCCATATCACCAATTAAAAGTGACTCTATATTGGTTATGGAATAGCCTATTTCTACTAAAAAATTAATCATTTCCATTTAATTTTCCATGAACATATTCTTTTTGAAGAACTCACCACAACACAATTCCCTTAATTATTGAGTGACACTTTCCTATAATTTTTTTTATTTTTAATGTATCCCATATACGCACTATGGCACAGAACATTGCAACACAGACTTCTAAATATTACAAATTTTCCACTATGATCTTTAGATGAAATCCCAAATCTTAACTCCTAGACAACATTGAAACTAAAAAAAATCCATAACATAGATTGTTTCACAAAAATAAACCCCAAAAAACCTCACCAAAATAATAAAACCATTAATACTACCCCATAATAAGATAGATCACCCAAAGGTATATAGAGACAGAAAAATTGATAAATACAACCCAAAAGCCTTGTCTGACGCTATTTAGAGTAAAAAATACTGAGATGATTTTAAAAACATTTTCTTACACCAGATTATGATGGATAACTATATTAGATAAAACAATTTTTTTGGACAATCCTCGGATAAGAATAACCCACCCATTTTCATCAAAATATTATAACAGAAAACCAAGTGGTTTTATACCCAAAATTACATATAGAGAAAGATTTAATGCACAATCATCCTGAATCATAACCAATTACCATAATTAAACCATTCTGTTGTCATTCCTCTTAAATATATTAAACTTTTCAACCAATATTCACTATAAAAAACCAAATTCAACACACCCCTAGTAAATAGTAAATCGTTAATGAATTTATTGAGTTTTTTAGAATTCCAACTTTATCACATGTATCTATCCCAATGACAGACTCCATAATATTTGTGCATCTAGAAGATCAACACATGAAATTGGATATTTCCCAAACTATAAGGATTCTTATCAATTTTCATCAATAATGTTTAAAATTTTATTTGAGATACTCCATCATAGAATATCTCCTAATCATGACTTTGACTCTTGAGGCTGATCAAATCCTCAAAATACATATCCAACCTAGATATCATCAAACAAAACCTCTATAGCTTCCCAGTCTAGAAATATTCCTACAACTCATTCAATACTCAATCAAATTGGGATTGATCATGCCCTATCATTTTACACGAATATCAAATAATTTATAACCCATTCTGTAGTGGAAATATCGATCCTCTACCCTAACATACCCATCAGATCTCATCAGGTATGTAAATCACACCTATAGAAATACCAATTCTAGCCCCACGTGAAATCACATCCTTGTTCTATATATTTTCATCAATATAATTCAACTCCACTATCAAATCCTTATATATTTAAACAAGAAATTAACTGAACATCAACGTATTCACCTACAACATAATAGTGTGTTGAATCATACCAATTAAATGATTAACATGAATGATATAATCCCCTAATGGTGTTAATGAGTATCACAATAATTCTGTGAACCACAAATAATAATCCATGAATGATATTTCCTACTATACTATGTGTATGAACATAAATAATCAGTTCACAATCAATGTATCTAGAAATCAGTCCCTGAACAACCAAGCCTCAATGTCCATCAAGGAAATTCACTTGCGAATTCAAGTCTGAAAATACAAATCCTACTATAATTTAATTGGTCCCCATAGAATATATGTCACTATATCCAATATTATATATAAAGTAATATTTATCTCACTGAAGACAGTGTATAATAACTCAATCTAGAAATCAACTATATTGGGTCATCCCTCTACCTCAAAAAAGTATCATATAGTGACAAAAACACCATCATAAAATATTTCATAGATAAATTGGATCGATTTAAACCCCAATAATTGTTATGAATATCTATACCAAACACACTATGTTGATATAAAAATCCAAGTTTCCAGATCATCAATGCTCTATTTTTATACGACCAATCTCAAAACATAAACATATATATTATTCATATATAAACCCTCTTGCCCAATCCAGTGTAGGTCTCAAAGAGATTGTATCCCTTCCCTCTTGATGTCTCAAATTTGTCCGTTGATTTTTCATATAACTAATAAATAGATACCATATTAATTATTGATAAAATAGTAAAAAATATTCAAATATGTTAACTTATAAATGATAAAACAACTGACTTTATTGAAAACATATATACCAATAGTTATGTATTGTATTATCTAGCATCACAACGTGACTTAATTGTCAAAGGGTAAGGGATTTCACCTCTCACACTAAATATACACATATCTAACATACTAGGAATCACAATACCATATTTATCTTAGTATAAACACAATAAGAATCTATAAAGAAAAACAACATATATGTTATTATTTATAATTTTAATAGATAAACCCTTTTTAAAATTTTGAAATCCTAAGATTTAAAATTCATTCCATGTGATCCATATATGCCTATAATAAGGAAATAGTATAGCATATTCACCTCAGGTGAAAGCATCATAAACCAAAAATCAATTGCATGAAATATGAAATTAACAAAAAAATAACTCAACTGTATGAATGAAGACAAATGTAACATTCCAGATTCCCACAGATCCGTGGAAATTATCTCGTAGTTGGGATGACTGGCCACATAATACAACATATATCCAAAGTTCCAATACATAATTAGACCTCCATCCACCAATCCTATAATTTCATCAAAACCCACTATGTAAAATTTAATGAATTGATTTTTATACCATATTGTATCATCCACAAAACATATCTCTTGAACAACACCCAAGCTAGAGACACACTAACCTTGGGTGTGAATCCCTATATTTCAAATGTCTTTTAGTAGTGGAATGGAATTATTAAATGATACTGGGGAGAATATACAAGAAAATAGTAAAAACATATCACCATAACAAAAAATATCTTAACTGTATTGATTGTACATAAAAATCTATCACAAACCTCCTGATATGAAAGGTAAATGCTCACAATGGGTAGTAATTTGTTTAAAAACGATTCATATCATTTGTTATATGATCATATAAAAATAGATACTTAATGACCAAAAACGAATCCAACTTGAAAAAAAATGAACCGAACTCTCTTCCTCGATGATCCATCCTCATCCTAACCATGAAATAATTTCCCATCAAATCTCTACACACTATTTATTATTCCATTCCCCCTACAAAAAATCAATTACATAATGTCTATGGTGTCCTAGAATTCATTTTTAATGTGTGACTATAAACTCAGTGGGTCTCCACCAATGGTATCCTAATATAGTATTCATAAATATATAATTTTATTAAAATTTCATAAATGATATCAAACAAATCATGAATAACTGAATCCACCCAAACTCATTATACCATGGTCAGAACTATACCAGCATCAGCCAATGATGGAGGTGGATGATATACCCACACTTGATAAGAATGGAAGATAATTGGTCCTTATAATCAATTCTATAAAACATATCAGTAAAAACCACCTATATCCCATATAGATATTCTAACACATTAGGATCCATAACCAATAGGAACAACTATATCTCATACCACACAATCCAAAGACTCATAATTACCATTTTCATCCAAATATAAACAACTTAACAAACCCATGTATGATGGGAACCCAGTGATATAATATTATCTAAATCACCCCATAACTTATCATTAATCATATTATGTTTATATAACATGATATGATAGTAATAAAAATCACCATACATCTCCCGACTACGGAGGATACCTTTATAATACTACTCCTCTACCCGAGATAATGAACCAAATCTTGTGTGCAATAGACCCAATCAGCCTCTAACCTCTCAGGTGTAGCAAAAATCAATAAAATATGGTAAAAACTCAGTGATCCGAAATCTAAAATGAATGAATAATGTTTAATTATAACACATAAAAATGAATAAATTATCCCCAAACATATATGTGTTGCACCCATCATGTTTCTAAGTTGAAACACCATGAATTAAATCATAAGTACCTCAACTTTTTCACTACAAGACATCATGGTATCCAAGTCCCTAGGGAACGTGAAAAATAATGGAAATGTTTAACCAATTTAAATAAAATATTAAACACATGAGAATGAACCTATAAAACCCATACTGATAATAGAGGCCACATGCTGATTCTTTTATAGTTTCACACATGACCCTACCAACACCTATACACCAAGGGACACTTTAATCCAAGTATAAAAAACAGAATAATATATTCATCAACACCATGATATAAATATTAGAGTTAATATCCAATAAAATGTCTAAATGTAACCTATGGGAGAAGTAACAAATGAACCCTATAAAAACCTATAAAATATGATTATTTGATCAAAATCACTGCCAATATAATAAAACTGGGAATACAGATTAAATTACCCAAGAGGAGAGGTAGTTATAGTATTAAATACATAGTATAGTTAATGAAAACATTAACCATTATTTAATAAGTTGGATATCATATTGATTATGAAAAAACTATATGGATAGGGGTTAGGGAGATAATCATATGTGTATGAATCAAATTTTCATATAACCATTATTATACATTATTCAAAAAAATAAATTAAAATCTAAATTTTTTAGGAAGGATATTATGGAATGAAGCATAATTATAACATCACAATACCTCTACCATAACCTCCCCATTACATGGTCCTTCTGATTATCAAATAGTACATCTCCTCATGAGACAATATAGAAACAAAAATCAAATGAAAATGGTCACATTATGACATTACTTATTCCTTCACAGTGAAACCACCTCCTGTTGTACAACATATATGGAGAAACCATATGGTCTAATGTGAAACCCACAAATACCATAAATTATTATTCATACACATAAACCCAACCAAGATATTAATCTCAAAGAACAACCCTCCATATTGAAATTCCCTTTGTTTTCGGTTTAACCACACCCTGAAACAAAAAATTTCATCTTTCTTAATACCTAGCGACACAAAAACTCAACATTTTAGAGTGTGATATCCAATATAAAATAAAATTTCATATATATGGTTATGATGAGTTATCATAACTCACATTGGTAACTGTTATATCACCTCTATAACCTCAAATATTCAAAAAACATATAGTTATGCTGAATATAGACCACGATTACTATAAAAAAATACCCAATCTATTTTATTAATGTCTAGAGTAACCTACCAAAAAATTATATCATTCTCCATTTAGAGGTAAACACTTCCCTCCACCCATTATTAATTTATAACATGCCACACAAAAAGGAAATCTAATGGAATCACTATCTATGAAGAGAACCATGGATTTCTCGAAGATATGAAAAATCAAAACGTAATCCCTCATTTTTTAAACAGAATTCCCAACTATTGTATCCATTAACTAATGACAAATGTATATGAAAAAAAATAAATCATAACCATATATTTTTTACATCCATTATTGAACTCACAAATTATATTCAATAATTCTACATTAAACGAACCTACCAACACGAATGGTATGAATACATGGAAAATATAAACTAAAAAAATCATCTCAATAACATAAAAATATTCTCTAAAAAAGATAAAAGAATAAATTATTTATTCATTAAATAATTTTTTTAAAAAGATAAAAAAATAAATATTATAATTATATTACTTCAAATAATAATAATAGATATATTATTCTTACCAAAACTAGTGCTCAAGTTAAACCACATACCTTGAATCTAGTGAAATTCTCGAAATATAAAGTAGTATCCTCTAAACATCCCATCTACACTTTATGTAAAAATTTAAAAAATTATCGAAATAAAATATTACAAACAATAATAGAATATGATACATTCCTTCACATTCTCTACACATTAAAATCATTAAAATATTCAAAAAGAATTGTAATATACAAAAAAAGATAATTACTGAACCATCACATAATATTTTCTATATTTGTTGATTTACTGTATTTTGTAATTCCTCCATTATACACTCAAAATAGGGATAATATAATAATCTAATTCATTATAACATTAATTAGGGATCCCCATGAGGTGTTGTAAAGAATTCATATCACACTCTAAACCAATATCTTTTAACTTCATAACATGATACTAATTTTGAAAATACTTATTAATTATAGACACATGTTCTACATGAGGATTGTAAATAAGATGAAAAGAAAAATCAATTCAAAAATAATCCACATCAATACCAACTAACATTAAAATAAATAATATTAATGAATATTTATTGGACCTTTAAAAAAATGATTCCCACAATGAGAAGATAGTCCTTATAATGTATTTTCAACAACAATAATAAATAATGGTGCTCCAAATATTTCATTGGACTTCTTGTCAAATATAACTAATTCTTAGATAAGCTTAGGTCATATAAAATATATTTTTCTTTTTTTTTTCAGTAAACTATTTATAAAAATAGTTAATATACTAACATTAACCCAATAAAATGACAATTGTAAAATTAAACCATTTAATAATTCATATAGTTAAATACCAATAAATGAATGATATATTTTATATAAGTAATATTTATTAAAATGAAATACATTTTAAAAGAATATCCAAATAATAAAACATATTCCCTCATCATATCCTTCTCCATATGAATCATCATCTCATTCTTACCACATATATATGGATAAAAAAATATGTTAATATCAAACTAGTTCAAAAAATGAAATTCAAATCTTCTGTAAATATGATAATTAAATTGATTATTATAATCTTATTTTATATATGGGACCCTCCATATAGAATCAACAGTTCTTCCACATAATATAACTTTAGTCATTCAATAAAAACCATAACTCAAATAAGAATAAATTGAACCTACATATATTTTTTTCTCTAAAATGATATAAATGTCATCTAAATATGATTTTAAATGAGTCAAAATAGTTACAAAATATTTTCAAATATATTACAATTCCAACAATGGAATTCCCAAGTGTATAAAAAATAGTTGGTATATAATTATTAGACATAAAATATTTAATAATAATCCATTTTTACACAAAAATAAATAGTATTATATTTATCATTATCATTAAAACTACATATTGAAATAGTAATAAATCATAAAAATTTTAATATACAATCCCTAATGTTAGATATGAAACTCAAATGAATCTAAAAAATTAAAAAGGTTGACTAATTTCCAAAAACTTCATGAATAATGTCAAATATATCATTCAAAATAATAAAATCCCATTAAAAATGGCCAAATGATTTTAAATTTGCGAATCCTTCCCATGAATCACCAAAAAAAGAATCAATTATTATTTGATAAAAACAATCCCCCATCCACTTCTTTTGTATCACATTTTACAGTAATCAATTCTTTGACTATCTCATATTACACAATTAAATATTATAAGACATAACTATATAAATTTTATTATAATGAATCTACCACCACATCCAATTAATTTAGAGTGTGGATAATTTCAAACTATAAATCTATAAAAACTCCACCTCTATCCTATAACTCAATTTTTTCCATTCTAAGGGAAAATATACTTCATAATTTTATTATCTGCATAGACCACAAAATATTCTCCAGGTTCATCATTTTTACATATCATATGTATAAAAACCATCATAATATCCAAATCATGAGTATAATACTTGAATTCATGACAATATCCCTCATATTTGTTCAAAAAAATCTTCTAGATCCTTTATAGGATATATAATAATGTATATAATTGTGAATTCCTTCCACACATAATTAAATTACTAGATATCTCAACAATACCACCATAAAACAATAAAATTTCCATTTAATTATACCAAGAAATTATTATCATTCCCTTTCATAGAATCAGTTATTAAAGATGTTTCTATCTAAAAACAAATCATACCAAAATATTTTATACTACCAAGAAAATATTGTGAAATTTTTTCATTTTTAATATTATATGATTGTATCAAAAAATTAATTACATTATCATTTTATTGTTCAATTAGAAAATAATTATCTATAAAGACCTGGAATTTCCATGGAATGGTTTTTCTTAAATACATGGTAATTTTACGAGTTTTCAAAAGCTGGCGGCGTGTGATTCCGAGGAGCGGTGTACCCAGAATCAATTTCTAAATTTTTGTTCCGGTACGTTCAGTAAACGTATGAGAGGATTTTCATAACTTTTGAACTGGTGCTTGGAATTTAAATATGAGGGCACCGTTGAACTTGCAGCGCCAATAATCACTTAAGAAGGCTTTCACCTCGATGACAGATGGTCAGGAATGAAAGTTAGTTTTTGGGTTTTACATTGGAATAATAAAATAAATTATGTTCTTATCTTAATTTATTTTTAGTTGGTTAAAACCTCCAAGATGAGGTTGGATGTGGGGGCCACCACACCTTAACCTCCCATGAGAGGTTATGGTGGTGGGGCCCACATGAGGTCTAAACACATCTTTTAATTAATTTGATGGGGACCACTCGAGGTTATAACCTCTTGGACCAACCATTAATTGGGTAGAAACCCCCTTAAACTCCACACTAATGGTGCCAACCCTCTCAATTAATTAATTGAACAAATTCAATTAATTAATTTAAACCTTTGGAATTATATGCCAACAATTTAATAAGATGTCATAATCTATTGTTTTGTTGGATTTTTTTCTTTTTGGTGGAGCTTGGGTGGAAAAGAACTCTCCAATGAAGAACACTTCTTCCGCTAACGAAGAATGATCTTCAACCGAGGAAAGGGGGAAAGTGCCACCCTTGAAGAACGCCGACGATGTCATCCTCGACTTCTTCATATTTTTTCCTGACGTCAACGAATCAATGTTCGCCTTTCCGCGACATCGTCAATGAACAATGAATCTGAGGTAGGGGTTCAAGATTCATAATTGTTGTGTGTTCTTCGTCTTCCATCGTGGTTTAGAATTCGAAGCCGCTTGATATCATCCTAATGTGGAGGGCACGAGCAGAACAAACACGACCCAACCCCTCCGCATTTATTTTTGGATTTTGATGCTCAAGGCGGAATGAGTCTGGGTTGAGTGTTACTCATCAACAATGGTTGCAGATCGAAGGAGACAACCCGAGGAATGTGAGACTTCTTCCAGAGCGAGAATCGGGCCACCAGAACTCATCCAGTGACCCACAGAATGTTCGCTGACAGTTGGTGCAATGATCATCACCACATGGACTGCGGCGGCGCAACCGCGCCACCAGAGGAGAAGGTCGTGACCAATGGACCACAGAGGTGCAGCTGCGGCCGGCGCATGACCGACCGCGAAGGAAGCCGGCGGCCCAAGCCGCCGGGACGCTGAAGAAGGTGCAGCACAACCAGCGCCATGCGATAGACCGAAGGAGGGCCACGACCCTTAGACGAAGCGATGTAGTAGCGGCTGGCTCATGCCCGTCTACGATGTGGTCCGATGACCTGAGCTGCTGGGTCACCGGAAGAGGCGCGACACAACCAGCGTCGCACGAGGAGCTGGTTGGCTGCTCGGAAATCTAGAAACAGCGGGACCCTTCTGGGTCCTGTGTGACACATTGGCGCCAGCCTGGCGCCGGTTCCACCCGCTCGAACAACTAATCCGCTTGGGAACTAGGGGGAGTGGCCTTCCCCCTTGATGCGACTACAACAGACCCCCATGGGCCCTCGGTCCGTCGGGCCAGACCCAGTGCGGGTTGGAACCAGCGTGGGCCAGATCAGATCCGCGGATCGGGTCTGACCCAGAGTCTTGGTCAGACCCCAGATCGGACCCGGGTCGGTCCGGGTCAGTCTAACTAGTCTAGAAAAGACCCGAACCTGTTTGACCCAATTTCACCTTTTTCGCCCATAACATGGGATACATGTGTCTGATTGACAACCCGTCTATGGAGACCGAATTATTTTATCAAGGAGGTTCTTTTGGTATACCCCCCTTGGGGTTTGGAAATAGTTGGGGTAGAGTCGGGTTGGATTGAACCTAAATCCAACTGGGCCCTAGAAACAGAAATGCCAATAACACACATACTGGGCGTCCGATTGACGTGTCGTCTATTGTGTTGAGAGCCCTATGACGAGACAGACCATTGAGATACTTCTTCATGGGACTTAGTGGAAGTTGATGCATTGAATCTTTTCTTGAGGAGCCAACCCTCCCAGAATCAAGCATGCTAGTGGAAACAGTGATGCTGACTATGCACTGTTGACAGTTCTTGGATCATTTGTTGGTCTGACAATTCTGATGACTGTTCATGGATCATGTGTTGGTCTGACAGTTCTGACTTCTTCTCTTGGATCATCTGTTGGTCTGACAAAATTGTTGTTCCTAGATCATGTGTTGGTCCGACATCTCTGACCACTGTTCCTAGATCATGTGTTGGTCTGACAGTTCTGACTTCTGTTCCTAGATCATGTGTTGTTCCTACAGAATAGATGGTCCTAGATCATATTTTGGTCTGATAGCTCTGATGATTCAGTGGCTACATATGATCATCTCTATCTCTCTACAAAAGTTATATACCTGTGTGAGATGAGTCAGTGACTTCTGTGTTTTCCTCATGATTGAGATGGGTTACTTGATAACTTAGTTATGTATGGGAATATACCTAAGTAACAGCTATCTATTGATTTCATACTCTGTGGTTTATCCTTTTGGTTGTAGTGAGACCATGAGGGTCTCGGGGTCCCTACAATTTTCGTTATACTCACCCCTGCACGAGCTATGCCTGCACCTAGTTGTGTTGGATGCAGATGAAAGAAATCGCTGATTGAGGCTGCGTAGCTGGACTGGATGGTACCCGAAGGTGGAACTTATGATGAGTCAGTAGATGGAGGAAACTGATGGATGTGGAGTGCTGAGGAGGCCATCTATACCTACCCTTCAGGTAGGAACCCCAGAAGACGTCCTAGTAGCTACTTTTCTTTTTTCAGTTGTACTTTCACTTTCTAGTTGGGATTGTATTTCCGAACCCTTTAATTTTCATCACTCTTTTGTATACGGATTTACATAGCATTTACTTTTAGATCTTACTCTATTGTGTGTGTTTTTTTAGTTTATAAATTCAATGCCTTCCTAGTTTTAGGGATTTACACCATTGGTGCTTGTCGCCCGCCCCAGGCCTATTGAAGGTGGGCTTGGGGTAGTCATGGAATGGGCCCCGGGGGACGGGTCATGAAAAATTGGTATCATAGGAGTCAGTTATACCAATGAATTTAAGACTCTCATCTTTATTTTTTTTGAAGAAATAGTGTTAAGAGTACTGAGTGTGTTTTTCAGTCCAGGGAGTCCAGTGTTAGTGCGACAACCGAAATATCCATACTCCAGGACCCTGACATATGATTTCCAAGTCAGTGCACAAAAACTCTTATTGCTAGTATGTTTCAAGTGTTTTCATTGTTACCTTTTCGAGTGAGCTCTCTAGGTATAACATAAAGACTGTAGCACACCTCTTTCTTTTCAGGATGCCTCCACGCAGATTGCAAGCCAGGGTTCCGAGAGTTGTATAAGATGACAGCCCACTGTGCGACGAGGCCTCGGTGTAGGGTCCTATCACATCGGAGGCACCAGCGGTACCACTACCCATTGGGCCACTGATACCACATACCCCAGCAGTAGAGAGTGCATGCTGCTTGAGCGCATTGCATGAGTTCCAGTGCCAGAGGCCACCCGGGTTCAAAGGTGAGATGGACCCGCAAGTAGCTGAGGATTGGCTGGAGACTATGGTGAGAGTCCTCAGACTAGTAGGGACACCAGAAGACCATATGGTGATCCTTTTCGCAAGTATGTTTCAGGAAGCAGTAGGAATATGGTGGACCCTGATGCTCTAGGTGCATGATGAGGATACACTACTCTTGGCAGACTTCGAGAGCCAGTTTTTTGGTAGAGTTGGTCCTTTCCACCCTAAGTGTGGTATGAAAATAGGAGCTACTGCATCTATAAGAGGGTAGCATGATGGCCGTGTAGTACTCAGTAATGTTCACCGACCTCTCACGTTACTCCACAAATATGGTACGGGACCCATTCTTTAAGGGACAGACCTTCGAGCAGGGGCTCATTCGAGATATCAGTGCTTCGATGATAAACAACAGCATCCCGACATAGGCAGGGGTGTTAGAGAGAGCCCTCATAGTGGAGAGTTTCATTGCTAAGAATTAACCTCCAGTGAGACCCATCAACTAGTTGACATGCAGCAAAGTCTTCAGTAGCTGGCAGTCGACAAATGTTGTAGAGGTCCAAGAGGACCAGGCCATCCGGTGGATGCCTCAGGACACAGGTTCAGTTGTGCAGGGCACACGAGACAGAGCCAGTCTTTCCAGGAGCGGGCAATGCTACTCTTTTGGTGGGCAGGGTCACATGGATCGTGACTGTCTGACCCACCGTACTAATGATCCGCATACATTCGAGGGACCTCCCAGGAAGAGGAAGAGGTTTGATCGAGGAAGACCGCATGGAGCATGAAGACATGGCAGAGGAGCTAGTCGTGCAACTGGTGATAGATGACGATTCGAGGTGTTATCACCACCACCACCAGGAGGTCCACCCTGACCACAGGGAATAGGTGGACATGGAAGAGCTCAGCTCCAGGCAGATGATGCATATAACCATGGCACTCCGAAGATGATTTGAGGTATGATCTGTGTCAACTCCACCTTAGTTGTAGTTCTTATAGACACAGGTTCTGGTCACTCTTTCATTTCCATAGCCCTCGTTCGGAGCTCAGAGATTCCAACATAGCCACTAACTCGATCCTTACATCTAGAGACTCCTACGGGATCAAAGTCGAAGATTACGCGCTGGTGCCGGCAGTGTGAGCTTACTGTAGGAGGAGAGATCTGCGGCTGGGATATCCTCGTAGCGGCGTCGAGGCCTTATGACATCATCTTGGGTATGGACTAGTTATTTACAGTCCATGCTCAGATTGAATGTATTCGGAGCAAAGTGTGGTGTGTCCACACAGATGGGACCAGGTTCACCTTAAATGGAGATAGAAGAGCCTTTTCATCACAGGAATGACATAATCAGTGGAAGGTGCAGCCGTTCACTCATCCGTTGGCCCGCCTTACCCTCGGAGCAGTAGATGTGGAGAGACCGAGCCATCCTATAGTGGTGGACCAGTACATGGATGTTTTCTCTGATGATGTACTAGGTCTACCTCCTCGTATAAAGGGGGACATCTATATTGACTTGTACCCCGAGATGACACCGATATCTTCACCAGTGTATCGGATGGCTCCCACGGAGCTTCGAGAGCTGCAGGTACAGCTAGGGGACTTACTTGGGAAGGGATTCATCCAGCCCATTGTTTCTCCCTGGGCAGCCCCAATTCTGTTCACCAAGAAGGTGGATGGGATCTTGAGGCTTTGTGTCGACTACCGTCACTTGAACCAAGTGACTGTGATGAAGTAGTACCCACTCCCGAGGATTAATGACCTCTTTTATTAGATGAAGGGAGCGTGGTGGTTATTAAAGATAGACCTCATATCAAGCGATCACCAGCTTAGAGTTCGAGATGAGGATGTGCAAAAGAAAACCTTCATGTGTCGGTATGACCACTAAGAGTTCTTGGTTATTCACTTCAATGTAACCAACTCTCCAACAGTGTTCATGGGACACATGAACATGATATTCCAACCATACCTCAATCACTTTTTCGTAGTCTTCATTGACGACGTTCTGATCTACTCGACTACTAAGGAGGAGCATGCCTACCATTTGTAGGTAGTACTAGACACACTCCGAGAGAACTAGATTTATAGTAAGCTCTCGAAGTTCTAGTTTCGGATTCGAGAGTTTCACTTCTTGGGACATGTCATCTTGGAGGTTGGAGTTGTAGTGGATCCAGCTAATATTAAAGCGGTTATTTCATGGGAGTTTCCCAGGAGTGTGATGGAGGTGCAAAGTTTCCTGGGTTAGGCTAGATATTACAAGAGATTCGTACTAGACTTCTCCAGAGTTGCAGCACCACTATCAACTTTGACAAAGAAGGGGAAACCCTTATTGGGGTTGGAGAGATGTCAGCAGCGCTTTCAAGAGCTGAGGTAGAGGCTGACTAGTGCCCCCCATCATGAGGCTTCTAGAGGAAGGCATAGGGTACATAGGTTACTATGACACATCAGGGACATGACTCAGTTGTGTCCTGATGCAAGAGCACAAAGTGATCACGTATGGTTCTTGGAAGCTGAGACAAAATGAGTAGAACTAAGCCACCCATGACATGGAGTTATGAGCAGTGGTATTCGCCTTGAAGATGTGGTGACACTATTTTATGGGCGAACATTTTACCATGTACTCTGATTATAAGAGTCTTAGGTATATATTCTCTCAGAAGGACATCAACCTGAGACAATGACCTTGGCTTGAGTTCCTCCAGGACTATGACTTTGAGATAGTCTATAATCCTGGGAAAGGGAATATTGTTGCAGATGTGCTCAGTAGGAGATATGGTATACAGCTTCTAGTAGAGGTGATAGAGAAGCTGGCTGCTTTATAGATATCCTTTGTGGATAGAGAGGGAGAATTATTCCTACAGTCTCTTACAGTCTCTCCCCCACTTCTTCAGTGAGTCAGGGAGGAACAGCATGGGGACACTGACTGCGAGACACGATGTGGTCAGATATCCATAGGGCAGGCACCTGAATAATTTTATGAAGGTGGGGAGCACATCATCCTCTTCAGAGGATGTGCTATGTTACCAGTGTCACTTCATGAGGAAGTGCTGAGGGAGTTCCACACATCCCCTTTAGCAGTATATCCAAGAGTGGAGAAGATGTATCTGGACCTTAGATGACAACACTGGTAGCTAGGTATGAAGAAGGTGGTAGCAGAGTTTGTCTGTCGATGCATCACTTTTCAGCAAATGAAAGCAGAGCATCAGGTACCAGTAGTCTTGGTTCATCCATTAGAGGCCCCGGAGTGAAAGTGGGATGGGAAATCCATGGACTTTGTGACAGGTCTTCCATGTACATCCAGGGGTCACAAATCGATTTGGGTGATCGTCGACCGACTCACAAAGTTATCCCACTTATTACCGACTAGAGAGCTGGGTCCAGTAGAGAGATTGGGACGCCTCTACGTGCAGGAGATTGTGAGGCTACATGGCGTACCTTCTTTTATTGTATCAGATCATGACACACGATTTACTTCCTAGCTATAGAAGGGGTTCCAAGAGGCTTTTGGGATGCATCTTCGTCTGATCACCGCCTTCCATCCTCAGACGGATGGTCAGACTGAGCGGACCATTCCAACCCTTGAAGAAATGCTCCGGGAATGTGTCCTTGACTTTGGTCACAGTTGGGAGGATCACTTACCTTTGGTGGAGTTATCCTACAACAACAGTTACCACTCCCCCGTAGGGATGGAACCTTTTGAGGCATTGTACGGGCGACCATGTAGATCACCCTTGTGCAGGACAAATCCTTGGGAGTCAACACTAGTGGGACCAAAGATGGTACGAGCTACCATGGAGAAGGATAAAATAATCCACGAGTGGATGAAGACTGCACAGAGAAGGAAGAATTCATTTGCTAACAGGATATGGAGGCCTCTGGAGTTTGAGGATGGAGACCACATCTTTCTACGGGTCTAACCTCGATGAGGCCTACAGAGAATTGGCCATGGCAGCAAGTTATCTCTGAGATTCATTAGACCTTTCCAGGTCATCAGAAGAGTAGGCGAGGTGGCTTACTGCTTATCTCTTCCACCTCACTTGCACCGGGTGCATGACATATTCCATGTATCATAAGTATGGAGATATGTGGATGACCCTTCCCACATCATCGAACATGTAGAGCTGGATGTCGACGATGAGGCAAATTTTATAGAGGTTTCAGTGGAGATTGAGGATCGATAGGAGCGGGTCCTATATGGATGGTCGATACCTCTGGTGCACGTTCACTGGCCGCACGGGAACCTCCAAGAGAGCACATGAGAGTGGGAGGCTCAGATGTGTGCTCAGTACCCCGATTTCCATAGAAAATTTTTTCTTAAATACATGGGAATTTTATGACTCTGAAAAAACTAACAGTGCATGATTCTGAGTCCCAGTGTTCCCAGAATCAATTTTGGAATTTTTTTCGGGTACGTTCAGTAAACGCATGAGCGGGTTTTTATAAATTTTGAACCGGTTCTCGGAATTGAAATTTGATGGAACCATTAATCTCCCAACATTGGTAATCGCTTAATAAGACTTTCACCTCAATGGAAGATGGTCGGGAATGAAGTTTAGTTTTTGGGTTTTACGTGGGAATAATAAAACAAATGAAGTGCTTGTATTAATTTATTTTTATGTGGTTAAAACCTCCAAGAGGAGGTTGGAGGTGGGTACCACCACACCTTAACCTCCCATGAAAGGTTATGGGGGTGGGTCCCACCTGAGGTCTAAACACCTCTTCTTAATTAATTTGATGGGGACCACCTGAGGTTATAACCTCTTGGACCCCTCATTATGTGGGGAGACACCCCCTTGAACTCCCTACTTATGGTGGAAAGCCACTCAATTAATTATTCGAACACATTCAATTAATTAATTTAAACCTTTTGAATTCTATGCCAACAATTTAATAAGATGTCATGATATATTGTTTTGTTTGCATTTGAAAATTTGGTGGAGATTGGGTGGAAAAGAACTCTTCAACGAAGAACACTTCTTCCCCCAATGAAGAACGATATTCAACCGGGGAAATGGGGAAAGCACCATTCTTGAATAACGCCAATGGCGTCATACTCGAATTCTTCATCTTCTTTCCTGATGTCAACAAATCTACATTCGTCTTTTTGCGACATCGTCAATGAAAAACGAACCAAAAGTTGGGGATCAAGCTTGCTAATTTTTGTGTGTTCTTCTTCTTCCACCATGGTTTAAAATTCTAAGAAGCTTTATATCATCCTAACGTGGAGGGTGTGATCCGAACAAACACGACCCGCCCCCTACACATTTCTTTTTGGATTTTGACGCTCAATGCGGAATGATCTCAGGTAGAGAGTTACCCATCAATAGTGTTTGCAGTTCGAAGGAGACGACCCGAGGAATCCACGACTTCTTCTAGAGTGAGAATCGGGCCACTTGAACTCATCTGGTGAATGCGGAAAGTTTACCAATTGTTTTTGCAATGATCATCACCACATGGATGGTGGCGGCACAACCGCGCCACCGGAGGAAAAGGTCGTGGCTGATGGACTACGGAGGGGCAACGACGGTCGTCGTAAGGCCGACCGCGAAAGAAGCCCACGGCCTGAGCCGCTGGGATGCCGGAGAAGGCGTGACACAACCGATGCCACATGGTGGACCGAAGGAGGGCCGCGACCCCTGGCTGTGGTGGTGCAGCAGTGGCCGGCTTGAGTACGACCGCGAAGAGGTCCGGAGGCCTGAGCCGCATGGTCATCGGAAGAGGCGCGACGCAACCAGCACCACCAGAGGAGCCAGCTGGCCGCTCGGCCAGCCGGAAATAGCTGTTCTCTGCTAGGTCCCGTGTGACACACTGGTGCCATCCTGGCACCGGTTCCACCTTCCTGAAGAACTAAGCCGTTCGAGAACCAGGGGGCGTGACCCTCCACCTGGACGCGGCCTAGGCGGCCCCCCGCGGGTAGCCCTCTCGGGCCGGGACGGACCTGCGGGCCAGGTCAGATCCATGGACCGGGTCACACCCTCAGACCAGGTCGGACCGTAGTCTAGACAGGGGTCGGGCCGGGTCGGTCAGACTGGGCCGAGCCGGACCCGGACCCGTTTGAACCAATTTCACAATTTTGCCCATAACATGGGCTATGGGTGTCTGATTGATGAACCGTTTGTGGAGACGGGAAGATTTAAGCAAGGATGTCCTTTTTTTATACCCCAATTGTGGTTTGGACACAGTTGGGGTAAGTTCGGGTTGGATTTAACCTAAATCCAACCGGGCCCTCGGAACGGAAATGCCAATAACTCACAGACCGGGCATCTGATCGACGCGTCATCTATTGCCTTGGGACCCCTAGGATGAGATGGACCATTGAGATACTTTTATTGGGACATGGTTGGAGTTTATGTTTGGACTCTTTCCTTAAGGAGAATACCCTCTTGGAATCAAGCATGCTAGTGGAAACCCTGAGGCTATCTATGCACTGTTGACTATTCCTGGATCATGTGTTCGGACCACAGTTCTAATGACTATTCTTGGATCAAGTGTTGGTCTGACAGTTCTGACTTCTGTTCTAGGATCATGTGTTGGTCCGAAAGAATAGATTTTCCTTGATCATTTGATGGTTCGACAGCTCTGACGACTGTTCCGGGATCACCTGTTGGTCCGACAGTTCTGACTTCTGTTCCTGTATTATGTGTTGGTCCAACAGAATAGCTGGTCCTGAATCATGTGTTGGTTTGACAACTCTAAAGATTTAGTGGATACATATGATAATCTATATTTAGCTCCCAAAGTTGTATACCTGTGTGAGATGAGTCAATGACTTCTATGTTTTCCTCATGATTGAGATTGGTTATTTGATAACTTAGGTATATGTATGGCCATATACCTAAGTAATGGAAATCCATTGATTTTATACTCTATGGTTGAACCTTGTTGGTTTTGGTGATACCATGAGGGTCTCAGGTTCCCTACTGAGTATTTTTATACTCTCCCCTACATGGGCTATGCCCGCACCTTGTCGCATTGGATGCAGATGATAGACAACGCTGATTGAGGCTAAGTAGTAGGACTATACAGTACCCGAAGGTGGACCTTAGGACGAGTCGGTACATGGAGGAGACTGAGAGACGTGGAGTGCTGAGGAGGCCATCTATACCTACCCTTCAGGTAGGAACCCCGAAGGTTGAACAATTAACTTCTTTTCTTTTTCAGTTGTACTGGTTTTTTAGTTGTACTTTCACTTTCTAGTTGGTCTTGTATTTCCGGCCCCATTACTTTTCAGCACCCTTTTTTTATACAGCTTTACATAGCGTTTACTTTCGGCTCGTACTCTGTTGTGTGTGTGTTTTCAATTTATAAAGTCAATTCCTTCCCATTTTTAGGGATTTAGGCCTTTGGTTCTAGTCGCCAGCCCTTGGCCTATGGAAGGCAGGCTTAGGGTAGTCACGGCACGGGGCCCGAGGGATGGGTCGTGACCTTATCAAAATCAACATATCTCAAGATGTAAATTTTTTGTGTTCAAAATAAACACATAGATAACTTCCCATACAAAATTTGATTCTTTCAAAATTCTATACCGGTCTATAAATATTCCATTTGATTCAATTACATAATTTAATAAAATATAATATGATTAGTGAATTTTATAAATAATCATCCAAATAATGTCGAGACATCCATTTTAGTAATCCCAGAAATACAACTAGTTATCCTACAAGTAAAAAAGGAATAAAGATTAATTTAATAGTGTTTATATCAATATAAATTTTTTTTCCTTTAAATGAATTCATATATAAATATGAAATTATGATTTATTTATCATAAATTAATATTGGAAAGAAAACTCACACCACTCAACTGATCAAGTAGTTTATAAATCCAATGTAATAGAAAAAAATTCATTATAATTTTATATAACAAAATTCAGTATTGTATAAATAATATTACACTACCATGCTCTTTTTTGTAAAATATCACAATATTTTTCCATTGATATAAACATTATTTAATAAAAATCATATATATAACAAGAATGAAATATAAATCCTCCACTCTAGATACACAATCAGTTCTATGTAATTAGTTATCAAAGAAACTTATGAAACTCATAATTATAAATTCATAACTAATTAAATATTATCTTATAGAGATAAACCCATCATTAACTCTATAAAAATTTGAAATACCCTTTAAATTACTAGGATAACTCTTCTTCCCCATAGATGTACATAACAAATTATTTCCACATTAATAATTAATATTACAAGCCTCAGTATATCAATTCAACTAATTACAATTTGATGATATTCTAATGTGGATCATGTTGTTACCCTAGGGGGTGAATCTATGGTGATAAAAATCTTACCAATTATAATCTTCATTAACTCTATATTATATTACGTTGATCAATCATATGTTATAAGATATGAAGTATTGATATTTATAAAATCACCTAACCTGCATAAACCATATGATATTCATATTATAGAAGGAAAAATTAACATATTTAATTTTATAAGGATTAACCTCATTGTGAGAAACAACATACATTCCTCGAAGAAACTTGTTTATCCACAGATAATTTAATTAATAACATTATCATCATTTAAAATTAAGGGTTATTTATACTACATATTGTAGTTTCAATACATCCTGAAGGCTCTAAATATATAATGATAGGAATTAATAATTAATCATATAAATTAAAAATATTTATTATCTCTTAATATAACATAAGATTAAACATGTACATAGATCATTGAAAGTTCATTCGGAAATTATCTCTAGAAAAATCCCGTCAGTTAGACCTCAAATTTAATTAGTTTTGAATTTTTTCAATCCACCACAAAAAATTGTTCCATCATAAAATACACTTAAACCCTACCACTTTAACAACTACCTCAATTCAATAAACCTCTTTCCATTGTACTTTTTATCAATAAACATGTGTTTGATGCCATTGATAAAACCTGTATCTTGTAAACCTCTTCCTGGTTCCTTGATCAGGTGCCTCTTAATTAATTAGGTATTTCTTTGTTTGGAAGTAGAAATTTATATAAAATACTTATAAATTCACTTTAGTCACATATATTTTTATTATTAATCCATTAATTATATCCCCCCTTTATATAGGCATTCCATAGTGGAAAGGGTGTGAAATCTATTTTGTTTTCTAGCTCAAAAAAATCCTAGTTTCAAACATATCTCATATTTTTACTTCTTTTGAGGCATAAAAACTCTTTTATAATATTCTACATGATTCATTAAAACACAATCATTTGAAACATACTTCAAACTTCCTTTAACAATTCATTAACAATATTATTCAACTCCTTATCGTATCTAGATAACACACTTTAAAAGACCATTTATACCAACATGTTAAGGACATTAAAAATTCTTATAAATATTCTACATACAAAATAAAAAGTATGTTTTCTTGAGAAATTTATCAAAAACTCCTCGTTATCGTTCCCGTTCCTCAATATTTATTATTTTATTATTTAATTAGCATGTAAATCACCTCTCTAAAAATTATATCAACTGATTAAATTAATCTAATAAATACAACACTTCATTGACTGATACAATTCATACAAAACCTATAATCTATGAGAATCCATATAATAACATATTATCTCTCAGTCTGATGTTCATATTACTAATTCCAATCAACGTCATCATAAACATCATATTCCTTTCTCTTAATGGAGAACCATCACATTTTTCTATCTGATAATATATCAAATATACTTGTAATGGATCTTTCAATTTCTTGGGTAATGGTACATTAACTCTTGAAACAACATAGACACCCACACACACACACACAAATATATATATATATATATATATATATATATATATGGTGTTCCACATGGGTATCCTATTGATGATAACATATACTAGCGATACTCCATCTAGTAAATATTATTATCTCCCCCATTCTATCTGTCTCATATTCATAACATTATTTTGGTCTATCAGAAATTCCAAAAATTCTCTATCTAAATATTCCACATAAAGAACATTGGTTCTCAAAACTCATAAGGATACAAATTAAATTTTCAATCTCTATATATCCATATCAAAATCTTTTTAACTCAGATATCCATTCAATAAGAACATATATGAATCCTCTAAATAATAAAGTGTGTCTCATCTCATCCATCTCGTAACACTGTTAAAAATTATATATACTTTAACTTGAACTTTCTATGAAAGTAAAATTCTCATCCATTATATAAAATAAAAAAAACATATTTTGGATCATAATATTTTTAATATATAAATAAAATTATGAACAATATAGTATTACATAACATGGATGGAATTGTACTAACATGGATATGGAAAAATTAATAAGATCCTTAAACACATCATATGGAGTCATTATAAATAACCATATTGAATTTTTTCAATGTTCATCCATATCTCATAGGGCAATCATCCTAATATTTAGTGGGATCATTTCCATATTGTTTATCTTGAATAAATGAAATATTATTATTCTGATGGTTTTATCTTTAGGAAATCAAACTTTAGAATAGATCCTTAATCTTTTTTTGTTGATAATTTCTTATTCAACATCAAATTCCATCCTCATTTCCATTACATATTGTAATGTTATCCTATATTAATTATCAAAATTATCTTAAAAATTATATTTAGAAACCCTGACCTTTAACTTCTACATTGATTATATATCAAACTATTGACAACATATACAATATATAAACATAAAATGAATTTTTTTCAATAATATATTATTTTAAATTATAATGATATATTTAGCCCCATTCTGAAAATTATTTCAAACGATTCATCTTCTAATAACATTATGTGAGGGAACATTTTTATCTACACATTAATGATCTAAATTTTGAATATTCATTTTTCAAATATTTGGGGCTCATGAAGAACATTCTTCCCACCTTTTCAATAATCATCCTTTCCTTCTTCCCAAATGTTTATAAAATTTAAATAATATTTGGGAAGGAAAATATATTTTCTTTTATGTAATAATCCAAAAAAAAAACCAATCCAATTTCTACGTGATCCATGATCAGTCCGAAAAAATAGAGTATTTATGTTTGACATTAAAATTATCATTGATGATTTTCTAAATGATGCCAAATTTTAAAAGATTTAATTCATGGAAAAAATCATTATCATTTATTTTTAATTACATTCCAAAATCCATATTTACAACATATGAAAATTTTCAAGGAATAACCCATATTAGATATTCTACAACATTGAATTATAAAAAAAAATTTGTCACAAGAAACACATTATTAACTTTTGAATATATACTCTAATTTTTATATTAGAATAGAAGTATGTAAATTTAAAATGGGGATGACATCAGTCATTAAATGTTACACAGCATTTGGATTTGCTAAGTCTAGGTAACTCATTCTTCAAGCCACCAAATTATTAAAACCCAATGATTTAATTCTATGATTTATTAGATCAAATTTATAATTCACCTTACAATAAATCCAAAAAATCTAGCTTCATCTTCAATCTTCAAGTTTCCCACTAAATACAATCACTATCAATTTCCCTTCTATATTAATTCCCAAATAAAATATATAACAGAAGAAGTTGGATAATTTATATGTTTTTTAGTTACCCAAACATGTCTCATAATAGTTTCCAAAACCATAAACTCTCTATTCATAAGATTTCATAATATCCTCACCCTTAGCTTTAGAAAAATTGGTCATTACGTGATCCTTGGGTGTCTTACCCAAATCTTCTCGTTAAATATTTTGTGGTGTATTATTCGTAAAATCATCTAGAAAGAAACATGTATTTTTTTCATGTTTATTTGTTCCTTTAAACTGATTGATTTCTTCAACTAATCTGTCCATAAATCAATGAGAACCTTTTGGATGTATTCTAATTTCATTATATGCTAAACATTAACTACCACACAACCATTTCCTTTAAAAGGTTTTCAATTATTGTTAAAAAAACATATATGTACCTAGTTTTATAGTAAAGGAAACATAAGGTGTATAATTGGCATACATATAAAATCTAATTAGATTGTTTTTGGTATTTTACACCTATGAAGTAATATTTAGTGTTTTCAAAAATCATCATTAGACTAGTCTTTCACAATTATAATAATTTTATTTCATTCCCGAATTGATTAATATTTATTATTTAGAATCCTTCCTTTTTTATATCATTCATGGAATGAGTATAACTATCCATGATGTGGAATTGTATTCTATAGAACTAAAATTTTTTATTGGTTATTAAATCTTATGAAACATTATCCCTTGGTTTAATATTCTTTAATGCTTCCTTATGTTAACTCCAAAAGGTAGACAAACATTCTTTTTTCATTATATTATCCTCCATCCTTTTTGGCCTATTTACTTCTTTAGTACATGTTTTATACATGGTACAAACAATTCATTACATTCCACCTCAATGACCATTTCTTCCTAAAAACTCACAAAACTATTCTTAATATCCATATATTTTGGATACCAATACATGTTTCATATTTTATGATGATTTGTTATACATATCTGAATATATTTTTCCATCCACATTGTTCGGCTTAATATATTTCATCTCAATTTTAATTCCACTAAATATTGTTACAATATTTAATAATTGTGTTTCTAATGTCTAAAAATCAATCATAGTTACCAATATGACCTGGATTCTTTGGGTGGATTGTATTTTGACCTATTGAGACATCTATTGAAGACCCTATTCAGTTTAATTTTTTAACATAGCCCTTCATAAAATATATGGGGTTAAAAATATGTTCTCCCAATTTTTTCATGAATTAAAACCTCAACCATGATTCTATGAGTCAATGATAATGTATTTATTTGATGGTTGGGTTACAGTTTTCTACATCTTATCAGATGTTGAGGCTTCCAATAATTTCACAATACACATATGATTTTATTAAAACTTTATTAAGGTAATGAATTTCATTTAAATTGAAAAGGTGATTATTATATCATTAAAATTTCATGATTATTATTTGGTAGCTTCCATGTTTTTTAATCACACTACATTATCATGTCACTATAAATTTAATTAGTTCTCACAGTTTTCATTAATCATTTGATTATTTTGAGAGAAACTTCCTACTATTGAATCTTTTAAAAATAATATTTTTTATATATTTAAGTGATAGATGATTTTAATTTACTAAATTTTCCTTTGGTCTATATCTATGAAGTATTAGCCACAAAAATTACATTGTGATTTTATTCACGTGTATAGATATTTTCCCTCAAAACTTTTGTTAACACACCATCTTCATACAATATCATAAGTAAATATTCTTTCATAATGGTTAATGTTTCTTCATCGGGTGTCTATCATTCATCCTCAATCAAACTAAAATTAATGTGGGTATCAAAAATGTGATTTTTTAAGTCTTTATTTCATGATATCTCCTCTTTTTGTAATGTAATATTCCATGATTATATATTCTTCCAATATTATGTTATGACTACAGGTTCATGTCTTTGAAGAAAGTCACTAATTCATGTAATATTTCCTTAAAAAATATTTTAAAAATAATAATATCAAAAAACATATATAGAATATTTCCTCTAGATGGATGAATTTTTCTTTAATATGTTATACAATTACATCTTTTCCTTCTATGAGTATAAAAAGATGTTAAAATTTTCAGAGCTCCATTCCAAGTTCAATGTCTATGTTATCATGTTTTAAATATTACTATGATATTTTTGTTCGTTTCCCCTGAAATATGAATGTATATGTTTAAAAACATCGATTGGTTAATTTTTCAGCTATGATTTCATTTATTACTAAAATTAATGAATAGTATCAAATGAATCATGTTCTTCATAAAATTGTTTACCACACACATTATCATTTTTTCTAGTAGATTCATCTTTTGTTTCATATGTGATGTTGAATTCATCTTTAAAAGAAATTATTGGTTATTATATATTTTCATAATTTCTGGACAATCCTATATCTTTCTATGACTGAATATATTATTTGGATTCATTATATCAGGATACACACTCTTAGAAAGCAGTGAAACAATTCCTTCAACTTTTAGAAAGACTCACTTAATATAAAATATCTAAATAGAGCTACAAAAATTGTACATATAAATAGTGGAAACTAACACTGTGATAGTAATTGTGATTCCTTGGAGGATAATGTAGTCATCCATATTTGGTAAATTAGTGGTGAACAACATTATATTGACTATATTACAGTTAAAATCATTCTAAATATATGTTGATTGAAATTATGTTATTGGATATGATATATAGATCATTATAAACTATTCCTCACTACATTTAAAATATTATATATAGATTTTATAAAGATGAAATATCATAGGTCATTTTCAATGGTTCATACTCTATGTGAGAACCTACACCCTTTAGGTAGAGACTCTCATCAGCCCTTAAACTCTTACATCACTACTATTTTAATTAATTAAATATGAGTGTTATTTTTACTATATAATATAGTTTAGTTATATACCAAAACTTTCTATATATCCGCTGATATGAAAAAAATAACTCCCTTTATGTATAAATATGTTTTTATCTTTTGAGATAACACAGTGAAAAACATGTATGCATCTCATGAGAACATCATCCAGAAATTATCCATCTAATAAATCCATTAGGTGTGAATCCAACTGGTGTTCCACTAACCTTATCTGGGGTGACTCCATCCAATGAGCTTCACCGCTCTTCACCTATTACTAATGTACCACAACACTTCCCCTAATACTGGTACCCCAATCTTAAGGAACATTACCTTTTATACTTATTACAATAAAAGCTATCATCAAAACCATAAGCTGGTACACCTATACTCAGTTCCACTTTGTAGTGTTTCTTTATCTACAATTTGTTTATAATGTTGTAACATTGGGATGATATAAAATAATAATCCCATATCTTCACTAATTTATATGAATAGTAATATTATTTTTATCACATACAATATTTTATATTGGAAACTCGCAAAGGAAATGTGTGGGAACTGAAATATAATTTCCAACTCAACTAATACTATAGTATAAAAATCACCAATCATTATTTATTAGTTTGAATTATCATAACAAGTTATATAATATTCTTTATGCTCCATGATAGATTTGGATTCCAAAAACTTCTTTTGACTTCCTTATTTTCAAAAATAGTGAACTTTATTATATACCTTTATCATTGATTAAAAGATATACATGGAACTATCATCTCAACAATGTAATGTTAACAAATTTACAAAGTCTTTTAATGGTACTAAGTAATTTCTCTAACATATATTTTATAAAACCTTAATTATGAAATCATTAGTCTGGTGAATATTCTTATAACTGGTGAATTTTAATTATCTCCCTCTAGTAAATCACCATTGCACAAATTAGCTAAACCTATTGACTATCTTAGATGAGAACATCACTTTATAGTCTGTATCACTTTATAAATAATGTATGAATAATGATAATCTATATAATAACATTTTAAATATCATTCTGATACCAACCAATAAAATTCTACTCAAATTCATCTCAAACATTGTACATTCAATTGTTTTTCTAGAACCCTCTCATTTCTCTATCTATTGATATAAGAAATCCCAATTTGTTGGATCTTGTGAATTTCTGACCAATTGTACTGAAGAAATTTCAACTTCTTAGACATATAAATCTGATTCTAGATATGGGTGTCCTCTGACCAATATTAATCAAAATTTATCCAATGTCAAATTAATATAGTACTCCTACACCCTCTACTCGATTCGTCTTTTTTACATTGCTTCAAATAACCATAAAATATAAATATTATCTTCCATATTAATTTGAATAATAAATTTTGTACTCAATATTTTTATGTCTAAAACATCAATGATTAATTTATATACAACTATATTTAATGAAATTTACTCAAAAATCCCACCGATAATAAATTTATTGTATACATCATCTGAAAAATACATTTTCATTGGGTCCATATGGTAACAATGTTCAACTACATACATCCATTAACTTGATATTTCTCAATAAAACAACTTCTCACCTATTATACAATCACATAAAATCTTATGTTCATTTATAACATTCTTCATGATGTATGTAACAAAAATATCAATATTATATCATTTTACATCTAGTAAATCATCTTATTATGGTCAAAGATACCTTCTTAACCACCTTCAACACATTATATTGAAGCATTCATAACTCATACAAAGGAAGTATCCAGTGTTTTTCTAACAACTCATTGGGTACTCTTACATATTGTCAGTGGGAATTAACGATCATGGTTAACCTAGATAATTCTACTATAGTTTTTACAATTGTTTTTGCAATTGAAAAAACATTCTTTAGAATATTTCTTTAATAACCATATATGACAGTACTTAGAACTTCAAATTCTCATGAAATCTCTAGTTCTTATTCATCTTGTAGTATTATGTATATATTTATTAGAAACACTATCCTACAAAAATTACTATTGATCCTTTTATTCAGAATCCTTTACCTTCAATGTCCTTAATAAAATTACATCAATCAATTCCAAAATTTTAAATTATATGAGCATCATCATCCTATAGGAACATTATTCCCCAGTTTAATTAAAGCCGCATAATTATATTCACATTTAGATAATTTTACATTTTAGAAATAAATGTAAATATAATATCATATAACATTAAAAACATACATTCTATGAATGAAAAAATATAATTTTTTGAACAAATAAGCCCCAAAAGATATAAAATTTCACATATCCTTCTAAAACATATGTCATACTTCTAAAAAACACTCTCGATACATAGATTTTTTAGTTCTTATGGTCTTTGTAGATTTACATTGAAATATACAGTACTTAGACAAGGGTAGTTTAAATGAAGGATTTTTTATAGCTAATATAACAAAAATTTATGTCATATTACATATAAATTTATAACAGTGACTACCATTATCTCCCCCATCTATCTATCTCCACTATATGACTTCATTCATATTTGGATCTTTCTTGTTGACATTTTTCTTTCTTTTTTCCTTACCTACGACTAATATTTTGATCCATGATATTTGAAATTATTACATTTCTTACTCGGTCAAAAACAATCTTGAAAAAATAATCTATAAGGATTTATATCCTTGTACTTTTATTTTTTTTGAATATAACGACTTCTAAATTTACATCTATAATGATTGACATGGTATGTACATAAGATACCATGTCTAGATATATAAAGAGAATAATTTATTCTGGGTAAGATCCATTCTATTATTAAAATTGTATAATTAAAAGTAGATACCTCTATATGGTTGAAAAAAATAGACCAAATAATCATTATTATTTAGGTATTTATCTTATGCTCCATTAGAATCAATTTCATCTTGGAGAGAAAAATATCCAATACGTAGATTACATAACAAAATTTATATTAACATTCATAATAATTCCTTAACATAAAATCTTAAATACGACCCCCAAAATTATTTACAAAACATTTAAATACCTCTTTATTATATGATTAGTAATATGATATTGAATTTTAGCACATAAAGATGAAACTAAAAATTTATCTATAGATTCCAAAAATATCAAATTAATATAACATTCGATGAGAATCTGGAGTTATGTAACTATATATAAATTCAATTTTATATTGTATTTTATATATGATGATTTATTTATCATCAACGTAATAAATAAAAACAATTTTATAAAATTACATTAGAATTATTCCCATGAAATTTAATACTTATCTCATTAACAAATAAAAAACCTAACAAACATCATTAAAGGATATTTCATCTATTATAATACCAAAGGAATGATTATTTATATATATCTTAAATTATACGCTTCCAAAAATACACCATTTTGATCCATCACATAGTCCACCCATTACCATTTTATCCTGAAAATTTGATAACCTATAAATTTGAATTTCTTTATTATTAGGTCATTAGAATCATCAAATAATTCATTTAAAGTTTTTATTTAGTTTATATTATTAATTACATCTTAGTGATGAATTCGTTGAATCAAAATTTTAAGGTAATATAATCCAATTATGGTCATCTTATTGATATTGATGTAAAAAGAATCAAAATATCCAATAGAAATCTTTATGAATATTAGTATTCTATTTTCACCTAAAAAATTATAATGGCATAAAACTATATGGTGTGTGACCTTCCCTAACATAGTTCCCAAAAAATTGAAAATTTTCCTAAATTATTAGTCAATGGATATTTATGGTCCTTCAATTTTTATGAACCCTCTTCTATACCAATTAGTAATGTCTCTTTTTTTAGTTTATCCTTTTTTGGAATAAATTAAATTTAATTAGGATGTTCGAAAATATATTAGTTTTGTAGTGTCAATTAGAGGATGGTTCAGTTAAATATAGTAACTATGAGTGATTGGAATGTATCATGAAATTATGAATTAATCTCTCGTAAACTAATACTATATCATAATGGATGTTCGGTGGGTTTAGAGGTGGGGGTTACCAACTTTACTAGAAACCGAAAACCTCATTTCATGCTGATATAATCTAGATGGACTCACCTAGAGACCAATGAGATAAACTAGAATTCTAATTCACCATAAAAAAAGTAAAGGTCTAATAAGGAAATTTTCACCTAATTCATTTGTATCCCATTAAGGGATCTATCACAAAAATATCCTTATAAAAGGAGGATCTATAACTTTCTCCCTCCCGTATCCCCATTTTTCCACTATGAGTTTGGCTGTTTTGGATTCAATTCATCACACTGCTCATAGGTAACATTTTCATGTTACTCATTAATTGTTCATCATATCTATCCTCTTATAATATTTAAATTATTTTTTTTGGGTTTTAGGATATATTCTACCAGGTCATGGAAGAATTATATATCTTGATTGAGATTATGTCGATAGTGTGTAGTGGAGGTTTCAAAATGGTGGATTATTGATTCAACATGATGATTCACTATATTAAAAGTCTATGATGAGAAGATTTTTTTGATGAATTTTGGATAGATTTAATAATTAATTAGGTTTATAAATTTTATATTTTTTATTGATTAGTTTCATATTCTCATCAAGAGTTGATTTATCCTTGTTTGTCATCGTTTCAAAATCATTATGAGATTTAATGAGTTTTACTATAATTGGTAATATTATGTATTTTTTATCAAATGGGTCAGAGTTTTATTCACGTGTTTTTCTATATAATATTTTTATACATTAACTCATTTAATTTTGGTAACATATTGTAATTATTATATGGAAAAATGATGTTATGGCCATAATGGATGGAATATTTTGACTATTTGGATTACATTTTTTTTATGTGATATTGATAATGTACTATATATCTTATTAAATTATTTTTTGGTAGAAACATGGTTAAACAAGTGTCATTGGACCTATTATGTGATGTGAGTTATTTTTTTAAAGATAATTGAATAATTGTTTTTAAATTGTACTGAAAATTGTATTTTGTATAACTTAATGTTTAAAATATGACTTAAATAATCTTATTGACAATTTATAGGGTGTATAATATTTAAATTAGACATATAATGGAAATACATTGGATGAGAATTTCAAACTTCCATAGTTATGTAATGTTATATACTTTTAATGGTGCATCAAAACTCACGAGGGGTTTCATATATGGGATTTCAATAGTTATAGGGATGTGGTCCGTGTGTGAATAATTATGATTGTTATTTTGATTCCTAACTTATTCATAAAGAGGATTGATTATTTCAATTTAATTTTAATCATTGAAGGAATTTATTATATATGTTTTTTATGTATGAACATAACATATTATTCATTGAGGGATTGTTTCGATTAGACACTATTAACATTTCAGTTGTGTATGTAATTTTTTGAGTGTTTAAAGTAATTTTTTTATTTTATGTTTTCATTCCTGATTGAACTCTATGTTTGATGGAGGATATATTCAATTTTATATTCCTATTGATGGCCAAGTATAGGTTCATTTGAACTAGTCACATTGTTGTGAAGATACATCGTATGGGATTGAAGATGTGATTAAGGGATTTGTGGATACCTCCTTCATATTTGGTGTATGAGTTGAGTGTAATCATCCATAGTTATTTTTTTTTCTAATATGACATTTTTGATAGATTATATTCCCTCTTAGTAGAGTTTAGTAATAAATATAACTTAGTTTTAGAAGAGAAATTTTATATACCTCAACGATCATGATTAGAACAAACAAAAGAATTTATTTTTAGGTTTAATGTTTTGGTCATAATTGATCAAGACCATGGTAATTTTTGAGGTAGTTTGAATAATTTGATTGATTTTACCACTTAGGATATGGGAGGTTCCGAAGATGAAATTTCCCTTTAAACAATGAGACACAGACCGATGACAGATGATACTCCATGTTTTGTGGTCATATTATATACGATGATATGTCCATCTGTATATATAATGGTTTATCAAAAACCTCGGATGATTATACATAATGTAATACTAATGAAATATAATAAACATTTTTTATAGATGGTAATGATATATGATATAAAATATTGGCATATAGCTACAATACTTTTCCACTATAACATGGGATCCATCCCCTATGATGAGTAGCACTGTGTGGTATAGTTTTCTTATACGTCTACATGTTTTTTGGATGATATCTTCATTGATGACCTATGATATTATTAGTAATGATTAAATGGAGAATATTTACTTGTGGGGGAGATGAATTCTATTTATGGTCTATTTTTTATCAATGGATTGTAGTTCCATTAACAATTGATACTTTATGTCCTATTTGATTTATAATTTCCATTTTCATTATTATTTAATAGTAAATAATGATATTTAGACCCTATTTTATTTCAATATGATGTATTATTTGGTAATAGTTTTATTTACCTTGATATTTAAGTGTTTTATATATTTATGAGTCGCTGAATAATGAGCAGGTCTAGCAGGAATCTCATGTGTGAGAATTTTAGAAAACATTGAGGCTAATTTTGGACTATATGTGATTATATAAGAGTTGTATAATGACATAACTGAATGAAATATGAGGGTACATGAGTAATTAATATTCATGTACAAGATATATAACCTTGCTTGTATAGTATAAATGGATCATCTTGGAACTTGTATATTTCCTCCATAATGGCACACTTGTATGGTTTTTTATGAGAATACATGGGTTTTGATTTTGGGTGGTTGAGATTCACCCAAAATATAATGTCTCATGCATAGAAATGATGACAAGAAAAGGGTATGTCATGGAGTGTGGTTAAATCCTACTAGGTCATTGGACAAGACCCCTACTTGTCTACATGACATGAATTTTGATGCAAATTGTAATATATTCATTTTTTATTTCATATATAGATATATATTTGGAGAAAAATAAAGGAATGCATATGAGGGTTTTCTCAAAATTTGATTATTTGATAGAATCATATCAATTGACTTTGGATGGAGCCCATTTTATATTTATTTATTAGTTATAATTCAATTGTATCATCTAATAATCAATCCAATTATGAATTTATTTTCATGTGTATTATGTATACATGATCCATTACATCTATAATGTTATATTTTCTATATATTTTATATAATATAAATTTATCTTCTAGGTTATAGGATTATTTCATTGATCATTTCCTTATGTTTATGGATTTTTGGTATGTTCATTATATGGATGGTTTATGAAGAAATAATAGTATACCTCAATATGATATTTAGAATTTGTATCTATAGTAATTTCCCCACTAATGTTTTAGTGATTTTTGATAGTTTGTATCCTTTAAAATATGGTGTGTTGTTCTTTGGGTGAGCCATACTCATTGGATCTATCACTATTTCGGTTACCCCTGATGAGAAATTACAAAATCTTATTTCATAATGTGTATAAAAGAGAATGAGAAAGTATATACGGATATAGGATGATGAAATTGTAGCGTTAGATGATGAGTATTCATAATGATCGTGGAAGACATTAAAATCCCTGTAGATAGTGAATTCCATATATTGATAATAGGAACTATATTCTGATTGACGTTGTGGATTGTGAATTTCATGTTTGGGAGGACTTAGATGTTGCTGTATCGGTCAACTAAAAAGCAAGTGAATTATCAATATATCATTATTGTGAAATTCATTGGGTATTATAATCTTTCCAATTGGTGATTTTGTTAGCTTTAATGATTGGATTCCATTGGGTAATGGATTTTAGAGTTCTCTATTTTTTGGAAAAGATTTTTTATGAAATTAAAATTCACTTGGTCGTATGATGTATGTATTTTTTTTGAAAATAAATTCCAATGTTAAATTTTAAAGAAATAAAAATTTTACCAAAATGATTAGAAATGTTAATCAATTCTGGTTTTTCCAATATTTGTTGAAAACTAGTAGTATCCAAAGGAATTTTGAGAAAACAAATGTGATTTTTAGTCTGTGTGGAAATAAATTTTATAATTTAAAAATATGGGTCTTGTTAGTTTGTAACTACATATACTCTTATTTTATGGTTTAGCTATGAGATTCTTGGGAGGCTAAATTATGTTATATATTTTTTTCCTAATATATTTGAGAAAACTATATTATTATTTCTTAATGGATGAATATATAGATTTATCAAAGGCATCCAAATATAGTAACTAACATAGTTACATATCAGACCAATGGGATTAAAATTATATAAGAAATTATTATTTCAGAACATAATATTTCTAAAACATCTACTAAAATAGGAAGTCTAAATGGAAGGTAGATCAACAAGGCCCATTTTAAGCTGATCAACCATGTTTCAAGATTTTAGAGTGTGTTCATACAGAATTTTATTATTTTAGGGATAGATATAAGATTTATTATTAGGTTATAAAAACATAAATGTGAGATTTAAGATATAGTGTAGTTTTAAATTAAAATAGAGTTCTGAAAAAAATCATGGTAGGAATAGTGGATGTCTCTGTGATATTGTAGTTGGAAATTCTGTAAAAATAATTCTAAATAGGTGGAGTTGTGAAGGTTGAGTGTGATTAGTTCATTGAGATATTAAATGAAGAAAAAGTGATGAATTGGTGACTCGGGTTTGTAACGATTCATCTTTAAAGGGTTGGATAGGATTTTAGAGAATGAGAATTGTTTTAGTGAGTATTTTGTAATGACCCACAAAATATCATGTTGTTGAACTAGATATATTATTGAGTTCTCAAAATATAGGTGAAATTGTGAATTTGAATTATTTGAAACCAATAAATTGGTGGGGTATTTTTGATTTGGATTATAATATAGATGTTTCAAAAGTTATATTAGTCAGAATAATGGAATCATGAAAAGATTTCATCAGTAGCCGCTCTAATAGAGAATGTTGGGTTGAAATGAGAACCCATTGTACTCTTGGTGGACTCCCAATAAAATTCCGTTCAACATTGTAATGGGAGCATAATACTACCCATTCCACTGAATTTCTAGTGTCCTCACTGTGTGGAGTGTGATTACCCCTACATTTCGAGTATCTTTATGTATTATTTTTAATAATGAGTGTAAAAAGAAAATATACAACTTATTTACATGGAAGCCTATCCAAGGGATATATCCCTAAATTGAAACATGAGGGGTGGAGGTTATGACCGTTTCTACTGCATGTATAAACCCTTGATTCACCCAAAATATTTGTGTTCTGGGGATTATTCATCACTTGAATCCTAGGAAACATTTTCTTTCATTACTATTACTCTTCCCATAAATTATTATTTTTTCATTACTCTATATAAGGGTTTTGGTTTGTAAATATACTATATCATAGTGTTAGTATAGTGTGATAGTTTTTTTCATGTCTATATATTATTAATGAGAATTATGGATTATTACCACAGGATTCTATTTTTTTCTTAAGGATTAATTTTTAGTCATTATAATTTAGTATATTAATGAATTTGGTTGAAATTTCCACTAAAACTAGTATATGAATACATGGATTTTAATGTATTAATTCCACATGTGTGTTAATAGAATACTATACCTTTCTTCTCACAGTTTCAACAACATTAAGACTCATAATGAGTTTTATTATCTTCAGACCAATTCTATAGTTTTTTTCAAATTATAAAATTAATTATTTGTTGGGTTTTAATGACGTGATATATGTTATTTGTCAATTGGAGGTCAATACAATCAATATATTATAAAATAGAGAGAAAATTTGGTAGTTTTAATTTTAAACTTTATGTTTCCTGACCATTTGGACAATTTAATGTGTTATATTGTTAATATATATTTTTTCATTCTTTTTTATAATTTTGAAAAATCATTCGATAAAACATATGATATTCACATTAAATATTATTATAGAAAGAATATATAATATTCTAAAAAGACTTCTTTGTTGAGCCATAGTTGAAGGAGTCTTATGGATACATCTTAGGAATTTTTTAAAGTATTATTGATGTTTTTGTAATTCTAAAAAATTATCCATTTTCGAATATTATTTTAAAAATGATTTTTCATAAAATTAAAATTTAAAGGGAAATATTTTATTAAATTTAAATTTAATTTAACGTGTTTTTTATTTAAATTTTATAATTTCTGTTATTTCATTTAAATGAAATTTCATATAAAAAATTGATTTAACGAGTTCATTTTTAATGGTGTTTAAAGAGAGAACTATGTTTTTTTGGGGTGTTCTCAAGGTATTTTGGGAGAGGATCATCATTAGTATAAAACATCATGTGATAAAAAATAATAATTTATTTTCAATGATGATTTTAAAGTAAATTTATTGAAATCCATGTTTTATATTTATACATAATATCTAGTGCATTTATACATTAATGGGTATTTCTCTACAACCATGTCGATCATTGATTTGGTGAGATTATTTATTTTAATTTCCAATTTTTTTATATCTTGTTTAATTATATGATAATAACAAAAGGTGATACCTTCTATTTGGTGAAGTTTTTATTGGTTTAGGTTGTTATATTATGTAGTATTTCATTATATTAATTTTCATTGGAACATTTTCGTACCCATTAACCTGAATCAAAACATAAACCCTTAAGTATATTTAACTATTTAGAGTGAGAAGTGGGATCCCATTCCACCATGATGTTGTAATAATATATGTATTTTGATAACAATATATGACTACCTTTTAATGGTATTATATTTCTTGATGTTGATTAATTGATTATTTTTACTTTTCCCCATTAACTTTTGAGCTTTGTATGGGATTCCCAATAACCGGTTGGCATCCCACGTTATTATAAATGTTCTATATTTATTGAAATTTGGGTTTCTGGTGGGAGATATTTATTAAAATAATTTTCTTGAGGTAATAAACATGGTATATAGAAATATTTTCTTGTGTTTTGATGATCCTATGTACAGATAATGATTTTGGATTTTAGTGGATTTGAAGAAACTTCCATATTGTGAATAGAGGAGGAGTATATTGATTGTGAGTGAAATATAATTTAGCTTTATAGGACAAAATGACTTTGTATATTTCTTATAATATAGAGTTCATTTAGTTGTATAACTCAGAATATTTTGAAAATTTTTACTGACCTCATAGATCACGGTATGAAATTGAGTTATGGGTGAGGCTTATTTCTACATAGAGGGTTTTGATCAAATATGTAAATTTCATTATATATTTATATAGGTCGTGATTATGGAGTGATTTATCTCACATGAATTCAGGTTTCACTATATATGTTTTATTTCTAATAGGAATATAGTCATAGAACGATGACTAATGAAACTCTAGGTAAGATAGTAGAAGTACTCTGAATGTCAGTAATTGATTCATAAGTGAGAATATATTGAAACCCTTATAGGATGCAACATGATGCATGACTATGTCTACGAAATAGAATCTATTTGTTAATATACAAATATATGATATGAGAGATTAATTTGTAGCAATAGTATTTCTATATCATTAAATGGGGTTATACCTCTTTGAATAGTAGTGATTTGTGAGAGAATGTTTTATGTAATCTATTGGTAGTATGGTTAAAAGAAACAAAAGTGATCATTGAGATTAGATAAGAAATTAAATAAGAACAAATATTTTTATTTCATATGGTTGGATAAGATTCAAAACTTTCTTATTCTTTTATCATAATAATGTTGTTCAGTTTATATATTATGATTCAGCCCCTCTTTTATTTTTGATGTTTGTATTACCTTTCCATTGATAATTAAAAATAATGGTTTTGTGGCGTTTTATTACTCATTAATGTAGTTATTGATACCATTCTTATTTCACTTTCTAATTAATGATTTTGATTATTAATATTTAGGGACATAACACATGTTTTTTATAGACCAATAATGTGTGACTCATTGTGTATAAAAGTAATCTTCATTATGAATAATTATGATGAGACAAGTGTTCCTGTTCAATATTACACATAAGCACATGCGTGTTTATGAGTAATCAAATTATAGTTATGTGGTACCAGCCTAGAGTAGGTGGTGTTTCTAGGTCAGAGGGATGTGTGTTCCATTATTACTGGATTGAATATATGTATAAATTTTATTATAATGAAAGTATTTTTTTTGTTGGGTTATGTTTCATTCCCTATAGATATACACTTGCATCCACTTGTTCACGAGAAATTCAGTTTTCACCATATATGGTGGGATCTTACTAGATCATTGGAGTCACATTTACCCATTAAAATGTCATAGGATTCAATGGACATTATAAGAAAATAATGTCTAATTTGAGGAATAATTATTAGTTTAGAGGCCGACACATTGATTAGTATGAGTGTTTTATTGATTGATGCAGAATTCAGAAGGATATTTTTTAGTGGACACATAAGTGGTTATTTTATAATTTTTTTCAGTTATATCATATCTAGAAAACAATGGGTGGTGTTAATATATATTTTCTTATTTTATTTGTGAATTTATATTATCCTATTATTGAATTAAATTATTTGTACATTATGTATACACTTTACTTTTATATTATAGACTATTGTATGCCCTATTCAAATACCCAAATATTATAATATGAATATCTTTCCATTAAATATATACTATATTGATGAAATTATTTAACACATAGAAAAATAGCAGAATAAATCACTAAACATATTCTATAGATAATATATCTCAATGAAAGATAATCATTAATACATTATAAAACTAATTTATGAAACATCATTAAAATGTAAAAGATAAATAAACCCACAAGTAAATAAAATTACTATTATAAAAAATTCATTATCATTATAGTTTTTCTATGATTTTTATCTCCCAAATTTCAACTATAATAATAAAGAAAATTATTACACTTATCATAAAAATTATGAGAGCTAAGTGAATGAATTGAATGAATTATTTACAAAAGGCAATATATCGAAAACAAATATAACAATTATATATGGTTTATTGAAATGTGGTTACTGGTTATATGGTCATTAAGTATATTCATTGACTAAATTGGGTAATTTAAAATAACATATTCATAACTAATAATATAATTCAATAATGAAATAAATTGATAACATTAAATTAAAATATTATAAAAAAATTATGTGTCACTTAATAATAATCATAATAATTTTAACAAATTATTATATGAATTTATAAAATTAAATATATATTAAACACATATATATTTATATAATTAAATGGTCATTTGACAAATAAATACATTTAATAAGATTATTTAATGATAATGAGTTACTTTTTATGAACTATTTTTCATAATTTGTTATTATTTTTTCATATATAAATTAAATTGATCTATTTGAAATGATGAATATAATTAAATATTTATAAATAATAAATTACACTTACATATGTAGTAACAAATATTTTCAAGGGAACTAATTTATTAAATGTCGACTATCAATAAAAATATTTTATTATACATAATTTGTATATTCATTTTAATGTAATTATTCATATACACAAAAATTCTATTAGACAAAATAGAGTAAAATTTTCAAATATTCCTACTAAATTTTTTAAATAAAATTCATCTTATATTTTCAGTAAAAAATATTTACCATGGTGACAAAATGGAACAACCTAAAACGGGTTAATAGGAGGTAAATTATCCTCAGTTGAATTTTGTTATGTTAAAATGATATTCCTATATTATAGATTTTTTTGGCCTGATAGTTATACCTAAATGTTTTAGCTACATCTCATCACCTAACTCACATAAAACCAATGTAATATTATTCATTCACATCACCAAACTTAGTTTTTAAAGGATATGTCTTTCATTCTCACTAATAAATAGACCACAAATTTAACCCTTTCAATGTATTCTATTATATATAAAATCTCTCGAATCCCTAACCATTTTCCTCATCATAAATCATTTTTTGATGTTTTGGGGATTCTTGTTCCACAAAGGAATCTTAAATACATCATTCCATTCGAACCCATATCGAGAAAAAACCATCATGTGTGTATATTGGATATTCATTTATATTTTGAATTAAAATTTCATATAAAATTCTTCTAAACCTAATCACCAACTATATCTATGCTATATTAACACAATGATTCTTCACAGAAAATAGTACTACAATTATATATATTGAAACTCTTTACCATTTACTGGTACAATATGTTCTTGTTCAGTTTAGTTCAAGAACAAAGATTGAAAATGTTATACTGACGTCACCATTTATCTACATGAATTCATATCAAGAAATTATTAACGGAGATATAAAATAGTTAGGATTAACTTACTTCATGAATAATTTTTTTATAATTATAAAATGAAAAATGTATGATCAATATAAATTAATATACTATTATCTAAAAATTACCTTAAATAATTTTCGTAATGGATTCTATTATATTAAACCTTAACGATACATTCCTTATAATTAACGGGAGATTCAAAAAATAATTTTTACAATAAAATTTCACTACCTTAAAAAATTTTGAAATCAATAACATGGTATCTAAAAATGGTTATTTGCATCTCTATTTTGAAAAAAGATTTAAACCAACAAAATCACAAACATATGACATTGACAAAAAAATTAAATAATTAATAAATCTATAATCAATGATTATAATTTATGAGTATAATATATAATATATATATATACAGTTTTTAAATAATTTATTTTGATTGAAATGTTTAACATATATTGGGTAAAATTATTTTTGGCTATGTTAGGGTTAAATGAAAGGGATTTCCATCGAATATAAACTTTAATTTGTGATTATTATTAAAAAATATTACTCCTTGGAAATTATATATAATTTATCTCCAAAACCTATGCTATATTCTTAAACTCAACTTATTCATTAGTTTTATATTTTCTCTTTCTATTTCACCTCCCATTTGGATTATAATTTACCCAAAGATATGCATGTAAGAGCATCTGAACTTACATATTTTTTATGTGAAAATATTTCTATTTCATGTCAATGTTTTTTAGTTTTCATAAATGTGATTATATATATTTCTATGACTAGTTGAGGTATTTTTCATTGTAAATAATTATTTTTTAAAATATTTCACTTTTAATGTTTATCATATATTCAGTTTCCAATAACATTGAACATCTCTTTAATCCATGAACCAAATATACTGTTAAATATTTTCTTTTTGAAAAAACAAATTTTCCCATGAAGATTATCAGTTTTGAATAAATTATAACTTAAATTATTTCATTATATTTTAAATAAATTTTATTCCCATTGATTAATATTTTTTTCATTTAAAATAAATTCTCTTAATATATAAAATGTATTTCTTATTCTTCCTCAAATTAAATTTAAATTATCTAAAAAACATATTTTGCATCTCTGTCAACACACATTAATGAATATAGTGAATAACTTTGAATGTGATCCCACGACACCATCCTTTTTTTTATATGGATGACTTTTTATAATATTATTTAGATTTTTTATTATAACCATTTATTTCACCAAGATTAATTACTTAAGGAAATAATTGATAATTTTTTCTTCTTATGTCATAAAAATGAATTGTTTAACCCCTGTGAAGGATGAAGATAATGTTCTATATCCTTCCAATGTATTGGGTAATTAATTAACACATGTGATGACTGGTAATGGGGAGTAAACCAAAACAATTGTGAAACATAGTCAAATATTAGATTGGTATGCTCAAAAAATCCTTTCCCTCCAATAAATTCGAAAAAGGATAATATATCATGAGATTAAATGTCAATTATTCGGTACAAAACTCAATACACTAAGGGGAACAGTCCAATATTTGAGGATTTTATTGGTCGTGATACTTGACACAACAAATAAATTTCTATGATTATGTATATGGAGGATTATTATACATATGTAATATTTTCATTGTACTTTATTATAGACTCATATTCCAAAATTTTTATTACTCATATATAATTTTATGTGAAAATAATTATACAATGAACAATCTTTAATAATTTATTAATTTTTGGGTAAATGTTTATCATGTTATGTCCATGCACCTTGGTTATGATGACATACCCTCATGTTTATCTTATGATCAATTATGATCAATAATTACATTCCCTCAGGATTACACTTACTATGATTATGAGCACTCACTATCTTATGTTTCCCCCCTATATGAGATAAATTATAATATTATGTATAATATGTCTCAAAGTGTATCATTTGAGAAGCCATTTTTTTGTATATATTAGGGATGTTGTGAAATTAGTTGATTATGTGTATTATATTTAATGACACAAAATCTATATTTTCTAAGATGATATTTATTATAAAATATATTCAATACCAATATAAAATGATGAAATTTTCATGTATATAGTGATTTGATCACCTCAATTGGTATCAAGACAGGGTATAGTTAATTTGGGGGATTATAATACAAGGATAAAACTTAATAAAACATACAATTGATAAAATGTGATTTAGGTTAAACCTAAAACGACATAGGTTGAAATAAATATCTAATAATTTAATTCAAATTAATATTTATGTTCTTATTTGTTTTATTGTTTACTCGTATTATTTTCTATTGATTTTTACATTAACAATTTTAGTTTATGTCAATAGAATGAAATATTATTAATCATATACATAATGAGTATGATGGATAATGATATTATTGTACCATTAATGAAAAAAATATGATGTGATATGTAGTTAAAAATATTCTTTCCACAGTCACAAAACACTCTATAGTTGTCAAAAGTAACAATATTAATTATAAACACTCTTATACACCACAAATGGCTGAACTCTACGTTCATAGATTTATTTAACGATGTTTACTCTAATTTAGTGGGAATTCCTTCAATATTTTTACTGTGTAATTCATATACACAATAAAATATATAATTTCCACTCTCTAAGTCATAGTACATGAAATTTTATCTTAAATAGTTATTGTTTAAAAAGTTTATCTATGTATTGGAATACCCTTATTAATAATACATGGTAATAGGATTAAATCATATTTATAGAATGAATTTATTATAATAAGGTATTTATAAATAAGTACCTATCCCAAAATCTACAATCTAAAATGGAGAGGAAATTCCCTCAGATAAAATAATGTGATGATATATCTATTAGTAATAATGAGTAAATCTTCAAAATACATTAATGATATTCTTATCGTTTTATCATTTACAATAAATAAAAATTTGTTGTTCCATTAGTTTCTTAATAGCTCTAAAAGGAATCTGATATATATGACTCTGAATGATATCAATAAATATTTTTAGGTTCTCCATAAGTTGAAAATGAAATTAAATACTCCAATTATCCTCTTGATTTGGGTGTTATGTTGCAAAATAAGTAGTTATAATGAAACTTAAATCTTAAAACCTAGAAATAAAATTACATTAATATTCGAATTTTCTAAAAATATGGGAAGAGGTATTGGGAATATTTCTCAAATTAATGGGGAAATTTCAGAAATAAGGAAGTTATTAACATGAATCCCCTGAACATTTAAGTGAAACTAAAATTTCAAATCATGAAATGAAATAAAATTCTATTGTTTCACGTACACGCAAATATTTGTAATTGTATAGAGTATATTAATTTTGAAAAATAAGTGTACCAAACCACGAGTTATTGATGAAAAATAACATCAGAGACCTTTAATGGAAAATTATAAAGGTAAATAATATAAAATCATAATTTTATTGGAACATATTCCTTATTATAAAATTTATATTTATTTTGAAAAGAATTCATTTTATTATATTCATAATGTTCTTTTGAGGTTTACAATTCCTGAGAATTTTTTCATAACACTTTTATAAGAAACCCATGCATTAAAAAGTATTCACATTCACTAATTGTCTATTTTATCACAATAAATTATTTTTAGAATAAAACATGTTTCATTTTCAATAAAAATTATCCTGATTTTCAATTTGACTTCTTTATTATTTGTACATACCCTTAAAACAAATATGAAAATATTAAAAACATGGGATGATGAAAAAATTACACATTAAGGGAAACAAAAAAAGTTGAAAATTCATTAGTCCCTTTCAAAACCCTTATATCATGGATAATAGTTTTTCTTTAACATTAAAAACATTGAGCTCAAATAATCATTTTCAAACTCATGAAATTTCTATATTACCCAATTTTTTTAATAAAACAGTATTAAAATAAATTACAAATTTAAAATCATGCTCATGAGAAAAACATAGAAAAACCGAGACCATAGAGAAAATAATTTGGTAAAAAACATGAATTTTACCCATAAAGGAAATAATATTTCATTACAAAATCAGTATCATACCAGATAAAATAAAACTATTTCCATGAAAACAAAATTTTCAAGAAATGATAGGTCATGTAGGTTCCTTGGGTCGATATATTAACAGATCCATTAAAAAAATTATAAATTGAATAACATACTCGATTAATCCAAACAGAGTTATCAGTAGAATATGATTATCATGAAAATTAATTATAGTACTATAATGATCTATCCCACCATGATAAGAAATTCCCATGTAAAATAATATAAACACAAAATCACTCACTTCCATATTATGTTCATAAAATCATATTTTGATCCCCTAAACAGAATAAGTGTTTTTATATGAAGATAATGTGATATATTTTAATGAAATACCAATATAAAATAATGATTATAGTATAAGAGATTTCAATTATCACCATAAATGAAAAAATAATTCTTTATAAACATTGTAAATAAAGAAAAAAATTTGTATAAGATATCTAAAAACATTCCCCTAGAAGACCATTATAATAATTTCAATTTAAAGTTAAAATGAAAATTTTAATTCTTTTATTTAAATATTTACACATCCATCAAAAAATATGTACATGTAGGAACATAATTATAAATATATATTGAAAAAATTTAAAAAATAGGTTTTATGATTCAATTGCTCACATTAGTTGAGAGCTATTGAATAAATAAAACCTTCAAGGAAATTAAATTTAATGGACAATAAAACACATTAATTTGTATTTAATAATGATAATATAAACCCATAAGTGATTTTATGAAACAAACTATAGGAAGAAAGTTGTGAAAATTTCATATCTCTCAATGAATGAGAATTGAGACTATAAATAAATTACCTCAAGTCCAAAACATAATATACGTTATTCACCATATTAAATAATAAATTTATATTAATTATTTATTTTAATATTAAATTTATTCAAGTCCATCATATTTTTATTATTTATCTTATTTAACTTATTTTCTATTCACATGTAATCCCTTGGTTCATTATGTTTACATTAGATGTTTTGAGGATGTTTGGTTAACAAGTCCCAAATAGATATAGTAGGTATATTATTGTCTAATGGATTGTTATTATATCATTTCTATAATTTTAATAATGTTATAATTATCAGTTTTAAATTAATTATAATTGTGGACCAACTATATAATATGTTTATGAAAACTGATATACGTTACAACATGGATATGACTGTCTGAATATACAAATTATTTATGTTACCATTTGTTAAGGAAATTGAGGGACATAAAGAAAGTATTATTTTAAATTCATTGAATGATAAATATATCCTTAATATTATATTATTTCTATAAATCCATCTATATGTAACATACACTTGTGATGGTTATGAAAAATGTAATACATTAGATCGTGAGGTCGTAGACTACAAAAAACACATGAGATATGTTTTTATTCACTATTAGATGATAATTAATTAATTAAAATATTTAATTACCATTAAATGGTTTAATATATATCACATATATTACATTATTTCATTTGACCCGATTATTTTGACCATCCTTAAGAGTGGATGCTGAAAAATGAAATACAACATATTTACGATGTGTTATTCCACACATATGCGTAAAACATGTTTTAATTGACCATTATATGGATATATAGATGAAAAATGAAATTTATCGTATTTATAAATAAATTTAAATATAGGAAATATAATTTTTTTATTATATAAAAATTGTTTGGATAGTTTTGAAGAAGATAAAATAAGAAATAAAAATGAAAATACTCGATTGAGAACATTACAACATTATTACACAACCAACCGAGATTTCTAAATATACCATTCTTAGGATAGAATTATAATCATTCCATGACTTCTAAGACATGGGGAGGAATGTGGAAAAATTATTTTTGGATTTATTGGAAGATATTAGAGGAAATTAATTATTGGATAAGAATGGACAATGGGTGTCAATTTATAATTGGTGGATAGGACACACATGGGGGTTTTGAATAGATTAAAATATAATAATGGCTTTCTTATGAAATATTGGCTAAAAAAGAAGATTTATTTTTATGTCATATATTATATAGAGACTATAGATGACCATAAAATAGGATATAGAGAAGTATTTATGTCATTATCACCACTATTATTTTAGTTTTAACCCTTTTAACTTATTTTTAGTCTTATCATGTCAACTTAATATTTTTATCCATGTTGTTTTTCATAAAAAAATAATCAAGATGAATTATATATATAATTTGAGACACCATATTTAAAATTTAAATTCCATTATTCATGAATAAATTTATACAAGTGTTAATAATTACTTTTAAAATTAGAACAAGTAACTTGATGAACAAGAATTTTCTGAATATATATATATATATATATATTTATTAGAATATTTAAAAACAAAAATAATGGCTAATAACGATTATAATAACATTTATTTGGTTTTTTTGGAATAACAATGAAAATTTTAAAACCATTAAAAATAAAATATTACGTTGTAATGAAATTTAAAAGGAAAACGATTTTATTAAAAATTAGATTTTGATAATTACACCAAAAATCAATTTTTTCTAAAAAACTTATAAAACTCAGTAAAACTAATATTGTGTTTATGATATTAAAAATAAAGATCATGTTTCCCAAATAAAATTATTAAATCTTGATGTTAATCCTCTGAAAAAAACCTTATAATGTATGATACTTAATTATGTTAGAATGAAGCTATTTTATTTTTGATATTATTTTTCAAATGAATATATACCTAGGAAAAATAAATAATGAATATTATTGTGGAATGTTATTTATATATAAATTAAATTACATGGTTTTTCACATTCATCCTAGATTTTATAAATTCCATCCTTGATATTTTTATTTATGTCTCTAAATGTGGGTATATTGTTTCAAAGATTTTTTTTATTCCCATGTTACTTATTTAATCATGGTTTTTTACAAAAAACATTAATCAGATGAACCACTATACTACATAAAAACTTACATATATGATGAAGAAATTATATATGATATTTTTTAAGATATTATCTATTCCAACTTAACCTGATTTGGATACAAAAAATAGATGTAACTATAACCTAATTTCGTAAATTTTAAATATCAAACTAATCGTATACATGAGATAAACTCATTGGAACAGGTACACAACAATTAATTGATAAAATATTTTCTAGAATTTATTATTTTCTAAAGAACCATATACATTATTCTCCATTCTTACTAGAACTGATAAGAAACTTCCATAGGGAAACTTTATTACTATTATGTTATCCTACTTTGAACGAGTGATCATTCCCCTGGTTATCTATAAAACTATTCATTATTCACTAAACAATCCCCATATGCTATTTATTATTTTTAAAGTTCCCAACCATGTCCTCTAAATATTATGGTTCAAATATTTTCTTTTACAGTCTTCTATACTAATAACTGGAGTATGGCAGTGCTTTCGTAAAAATTCCTCAGAACGAGACATCTATATAATGAAATGAATATAGTTATTATATGAAAATTAATCTAGTAATAGAAATTGATCAAAAAAACATGTATTCCAATGAACAATATTGAATCATATCCCCTGTATTATAAATCTTTCACACTAACTATCCATCATATTGTGGTTGTGAAATTGTCGTAAGGATTAATTCACTACTCAATGTATTTGGATTGATTTTTCAAAATTATTTGTAAATATTGGATAACGATCAAATGGAAGTGAATGATGGAATATATAAAATATGTTTATCTATTTATAATTTAGTATAAAAATGTTATCCAATGAAAAATTATCTTCAATAGTATATATATATATTTCTATATTCTAATGACAAAAAGCAAACTATATCCCACAATTACCTTGATATTTCATTTGTAATCCCACTATAAAATACATAAATATATTCTCTCATTTCTACTTCATCACATGGAATAAATGGAGAATCACTATATATAATTTCTATTATACTTTGACATATAGACATGTTAATCAGTTAATGATCACTTTTGAAATATCACTTTTCATTCCATATAATATTAAATGTATGTGAAGGACCCTATACATCTTAGTTCCAATTAGATTAATTGATAATTCTGACCTTTGAGCTTCACTCAATAAATATATATTCAAATATGAATCACTTCTCACACAAAATCTCTTTTTACATATGATAAAACAATCTTTATCAATTTTCAAAACATTCATCTTACCCTTCTTGAATGATTTCAATCATTGATATAAATAAGGACATTTCTTTTGAAACACCATAATTATTTCTAAAACATATGTCTTTATTAATAACTAATATAAATGAAACAATGTTTCGATGTACAAAATTTCATAGAGAATATTGACTTAATCAGGATCAAAATGGTAATTTTCCATTCATATAACTGTTAATGATTCATTTCATTTTCTATATAATGTATAAGATAATCTCTTCTATTTTCTTTAATGGTAAGGAATAATTCTCTCATTAACCCTAATAAGTTACATTCATCTTCAATACCTCATGTTCAACTCTTTTGAGTTAATATATACTTCAAAATTTTATGAGAAATATATAATTAATATTTTAATCCATATATATAACTTCTCTAGGTATTTCTATCATTCATTAATGATTTTAATTCAAATTTATTTGTATGATAATTTAGATCACTAGGTTTTAATTACCAGGGAGTGAGAGAAATTAATGGATCATTCTGAATCAACACACAACCATGTCCCTTCAATGAATAATCACAAAAAACAATATAATCAACATTTCTAGATGAAAAAAATGTATCATTCCATAATATTTTTTTTAATTTGTTAAATAAATAATAATATTATTTTGTTTTGTTAAGTTTAAATCATTTTTTTGAGTGAAAATAATTAGTGGGATAGATATACCTATTTAGTTTTCAAAAAACCGTAGTTATAATCCAACTAATTTATTGAAAAATTATTACTTATGAAATATTTGGGTCTTTCAAAATCATCAAAAAATTTAGATTTAGGAGGATCAATAGTTATTCATCTAAATATTAAATATCATGGAAATAATCTACCACTACCATAAAAAATATTTAATAAATTTTCAATATAAAATCAAATTCTTTTGAGGTTTATAAAATTATCCTAAAATTATTCTCATGATCATCATAAAATTTAGATTATATTATGATTTTATCAAGAAACATAACCAAAATTCTTTCCAATAACAGATGGAAAAATCTATACATATATTTTGTAAATATTGATAGAGAATTATTTAACTTAAAGGAAATAACGAATATCTTAAAATTCCTATACCTAGTTTTAAATAGTTTCTTTGGAATCACATCCAATATCTCCATTATCTGATGATACCTATATCAAAAAAACAACATTTATAAAATAATAAACTCTCTTGAACTTACCAAACTACATAACTATATGAGGCAAAAAATACTTCTCATAATATTAATGATATTCAATTCTCTGTAATCAATATAAATCTTCATGGAACCGTGTTTATTCTTATTAAAAAAAATGATACCCTCTTGGTGAAGTGGTCAGATAAACTATACATTTATAAAGAAAAGTATTTAATTCCATTATCAATTTAAAATTTATAATTGAACTACTTAATAAGAAGGTTTGGGTATTAGATTTTCATTATTATGTATGTCAATAGTAAATTAAATATATTAATCAAGTATAGTACCCAAATATTCATTAGGAAGAACATATAGATTTCAATTTTCCATAGAAACTTCACAACCTTGAACAATATTCTTCTTCTACAAAATAACTGTAAAATAACTTTTGTTTCCATATTAAATCTATTTATATGATTATTGATTTGTATTTAGATCTATGAATTCACTATTATATAAAAATAGAAATTAGTTTTAAAAACTATATTTTATGTACAATCTATCATTGCATGATAATGTGAAATACAATACATATGCAAAATAACATAAAAATATAAAAGCTTAACTTGTTTATAATGAACCTACACTAACATACCTATAAAAACATATTTAAAAAACCATTGGTATAGGACTTTCTAGTAATGATGTTTTCCTTAATAGTTGGTATAGACTATTTATGTGAATGATATACCAATATATATGGAAAATCAATAGTATATATTTATATCTTTGTAATATTTGACATCATTAATTAATAACCATTTTTATAGTTAGAAGACATAAAAATAGTATTTTAAAATGATTTGTATATATATTATATACAAATAATTTTCAATAAACATTGGTATAGATATCCCTCAAAATGTAGAAACATAACCTCCACCTACACTATTCTAAATCACAACCAGAACCTCATGATCAGCTACCATTTTAATCAAATACACAATGATATAACATCTGTATTTGTTCATATTTTGTTTTTCTTAGTCAAAAAATTCGTGATTTCAATATCCATCATTTCTTCTGACAAGAATAATTTTTTCTTCCTATAGGTAAAATACACAATCCAATATTTTTATGATATTATTACTAAATATTCATTGAATAAGGGTTCATAAAATAAATTATTGATTAAGGTAATTATATTTGTATTCAATGATATTGTTATGGTATTACTTATACTGTTTTTGAATTTTCATGATTATGTGATAGTATTTTTATAGTATGAATGATGAGGTGTTCATTGTGGAGAAAGTGGATTGCCTTTATTAATTTTTTAATGACGTAGGGTGGGTGGATTTTCATATTTTTCTAATGTTCTTTTAGAAAATTCGGGGGTCTATTATTCATGGATGGTCATAATTCTATGGTAACATCTACTCTGATTTTTTAGAGGATTTGTTTCTTGTGTTCTATTGAAACAAGGACAACAACATTCCATACTTTTTTTGAGGGAGAATTATTCAATTTTATTCTTGTTCAATATATTTATTTCTATTATTTCTTTAATGAAATACTAATATCTATTTATTTTTTTAGTGTATAATTTTCCTATCTCAATACCTCTAGGGGACTTATTTAGTGATGTGTTTCCCACTCTAATTATGATCCATGTTTATTTTAATATGTGAATCTTGATTTTACTCTGTGGTGATGTTCTCCCAGTAATAATTTTTTTAACAAAAAAATTAAATTTGGATATTGGGAAAATAAACCATTCGAATAATAATTTTTTTCAACATCAGTTATAAATTGAAATGTTGAACATTTGCGCACTTGTGATTTTAACTAAAAAAAGTTCACATGAAAATCTATAAATGAGTTGTTCCTTTCAAATCAGATAAATTAATATTATCAGTTCATCTTGATTTTTTTGAATGTAATTGTTTGATAACTCTTGATGGAAATCACTAATGATATACATGAGTCTTAGTTATCATATAATAAAAACTTATGTCTATAAAAACATTTCATGAAACACATATTTATAATTTTATTTAATTCCCTGGTTATATATAGAGAATATATATATATATATATCTAAAACATTTTGGTCTTTTATATAACAATTATTCCAAAATTGTGTTTAATTAGGTATAAATCATGAAAATATGAATTAATTGTTATCTTAATATTCCATGACAGATTTTAATTATTTCTCTATACAAGGTAATAGTTACTTGAAATTGGATTAATGTTCTTCAAGCATTCCCATGTTTTCATTTTTTATATTATTAACATCTATATTAAATATTTATTTTTATTTAATATATGTTATATATAATAAAACATAATTTCAAGTAGTGATTTTTGTTAAGTATTTTTCTTTCATTCAAGTATCAATATATCACTGATATTATAAGTTATTATCCTCATTAAAATCATACTAGAGAGAATGAGATTACCATCTATTTATTGACATATAGATGGATTATTTAGATAATTTACTATCAATCATGGTAGTTTATTCTTCTTATTTATGACCAAATGAAACTTATATTATCATGTGTGAGAAATTTTCATGATTCTACCTGTGATTTATATTAAAGAAAAAGAATTTATAACCTTATTATTTGTAATGATAACAAAAAAAACTAATTAAAATATATTTGAAATGGATGTATGATTTTTTGGATTATTTTGAAATTAGGCTGTTTTCCCTCAAGATTTTATATTATACGATTTCCTACCATGGGAAAACCTGATGTTTTAAAGAGATTATATTATGTTTTTAAGTTTGAAATGGAATGAGGGATAGTGTAAAATTATTTTACCAAAATAGGATGATCTGTTATATCCCATTGATATATTAATAACATGATCCATTTTTCAATGTACTATACCAAAATATAGATCAAGCAATAGAGAGTAATTAAAAATTCATTTCTTGCACAATAATGGATGTTTTGGAAACCCTGGAATTTAAGAACCACACAAAAATTAATAAGGATCTCTAATAAATGTGGTTGTTTAAATTTACTAAAAATGAAAATATATGGGGATATATTGTATCATAAAACCAAATAACAATGCTTCTAGAGTCAAATCACAACGCAACAACCCATAATAACAACCTTGGGCAAATAGTTGGGTACTGTATCAGGTAATGTTTGGTACTTTAGTAGCCAAAAATATTCATCTATGGCCACCAGTTTGGGCTTAGAGTCCTTAAGACCTTCGATCCACCCTGGTCTTCAGTTCGGTAAGGCTTTTGGGCCACCATTAATGCCATCAGGACACCTCAAGGGCTTCGAACCACCTCAATTCCTTCAAGAACACCTTACATGAAGATGCCCAGAAATATTCTACAACGAACCATCTCCAAGGGAGGATTTAAGAGTAAGATAATTCACTAGAGCAGAGCTATTGGATTCATAAGAATGATAGGGTATGGAGTTTCCATCGGTACTAGGCTTGTGCATCTCTACACAATACAACTATCCAAATAGTCAGGAAAAGGTGGAGAGATAATCGTGATTCAAATAATGGGGAGGGGTGGTTTCATGTAGTCATGGTCACTATGATTTTCTTAAGACCAATGGGTCCTATAATGTATCCAAGACAATGGGAAATTTAATCTCTAAGCCCACAGGCCATGTAAGGGTTCTCCCTAATCACTTGAAATGGGGTTTATAAAAATCAGGAAAAAAATAAGGCCTTCGAACCAATCAGAAAATGAAAAATTTATGTTGATCATCATATTTTATTCATCATTATCACATTTATAGTACCAATAATTTTTTCATCTATTTATTTAGTTTATAAATTAACAACTTGTTTCTTAATCTATTTCATTTTCCAAAATCCATTACCAACTCTTTTTTTTCTCTATAATTTTTCCACTCTCATTTCATATTCTATAAATTACTTTTATATTTAATTAATTCCATACCTTGGAAGATAACACAGACCCACAGAAAACAACTACTAATAAAAAAATTTGAAACATAAAAATATAAAGATATAATCTATATTATATCAGTAATAACTCTAATTAAGTTATCAATAATCCCTAATATAATTAAAAATCATTTCTCATTAAATAATTACCATGTTATTTAAATTTATACATAATAGATTTTACTTTTTTATGTTTCCTCTTCAATTACCTTATTCATATTATCTACTAGTTATAAACAATATCAATAAAAAAATATTACACCAAAAAAACTCAAAATAATAAATCATTTTCTTCTCAAAACACATAACAAAATAAAATTATTATGATAACAAAATATAATACTATTATAATTTTCTCACACACAGTCTCCAAATAAATTTATTAACTTATAGTTAATTATATTTTTGGGATAACTCCAACCACTCATCCATTGAATGTTATAAAAATAATAACCAAAAATATATATAAATAAATAATTATAAATTTTGAATTTTCTATTTCATTTAAATCATTATGGATCATGATAAATAATTATAGAAAAAACTGATCGAGAAGAACCAGTTTCAAAAGGATACACAACAAGACCTAACATCATTATAAATCTATTATAACATCAAGGATAAAATAAGTTAAATATTGGGACCCCACTTTCATAACCATTGATAATAGGAGAATAAATATATAACAAATATATGAGAAATAAACCCATTATATATAAAAAATTCTCAAACATTTGGAGAGAATAATAAATGTATACTAAAAAATAGATTATGGTAAACAAATATGATCCAAATATTTCCTATGATATGAAGGGAGAATGAATAATTAGAGTGAAAATAAAGGGAAAATTGGATTTATAATTAAACCTAGACAATAGAATATGAATATGTGATGGTCTTAATCATAATGAAATGGGGCCGAATAAAACATTAATGGTAAAATCCAAAATAAATATTAGCGAAACAAACCATTTAAATTCAATATAACTATGGAACATCACAATTATACTGAGAGAGTCGCGTATCAAATAATTGATCACTATCGATCGTATAAAAATTATTATCCACAACAACATTGATGGAAATCTCTAACTAGGATTATGGTGAAACAAAACAACCGTGTCTCAATAATCCAAAAAATGGTGGAATCCTGAAATCTTATATGAAAATCCTAAATTAAAAAATTCCTAAATCATATTGGGATAGAACCCTCATAATAATAACATAAAACATATCATGCCTCTATATATTTTTGAAATGAAATATGTAACAAAAATTAATAATCTAATATGATAAAAATTTAATTCAAATATAGATACAATAGATGTGTCTAGATTTTTTTTATTTCCACAGATATGTATATATTTTATGATCAAGTAGAATTCCATATATGTATAACTTCATTGATTGTATTAAAAGAATATAATTATCTATTTAACAATTACATTTTATTTAGTTGTTTTCTTTATTGATTTGTAAGTGGAATATATATGTGGAACTCGGAGGGGTTTAAATGAAATAGATTCTTATGTTAGGACCACTAACTACCTAGAGACCTAGTAATGGGAACATGTCACGACCCGACCCTACCTGGGCTCGAGCTACAACTACCCCAAGCCCGCCTCCATAGGCCATGGGTTGGCGACTAGCGCTGAAGGCACAACAACTCGTGGAGGCCTTTGCCTAAGTACCTATACACACACACACACACAACACACTCAATGCAACAGTGCAAAGTAAAAGAAAATACAAGAAAAGAAAAGGGGAAACTGCTATATAAGAACCACAAAGTGCATCGACCTCTAAATAGTACACGAAGAGTTCCGAAAAGGGAAAAGGGGAAAAACACGCGCCCAACCAAAAATTTCCACAACCCGATAACAGGTAAACAGAAGAAACAGCTGATGGGTCTCCCACCTAGAACCCGGCTTTGACCACCAAATGCGGTCCAAGATCCTAAGATCCTATGCTCCACTAAAGTCACACTCCTCCTATCTGTCATCTGCAAGGGAACACCAAGTGCGGGCAAAGCCCAATCAGGGGTGAGTATAAAAATACTCAGAAGGATACCTCGACGGCTCGAGGGAGAAAGAAAAGGAGGTACTGAAGGGTGAGCAGTAGAGCGAATAGGAAAAGTAGAGGAGTACAACTGAAAGTGCAGTAAGGAGTACAGTAAAGAGTCTAGCTCAACCCAACAAGAGGAAAGAAGGTAGACTCGTCCAGGCACAAGGAGCTGAAAATGGTGAGAAGATGAACTTCTTGTTGAGTCTTCGCTACCTATAGCAGGTGAGTAGACTCGTCCAACCATGAGAAGATAGACACGGAAAGAACGTGGCATACCCCGCGCGTCTTCGCCTCTCCTGGAAGGACAGTATCCAAACCCAAGGAGTGGGTACTGGAGACAAGGTATATACATATCCTTATGCTCAATCAAGAAGCTCGAACAATGTCGTAAGGGGATCTCCGTCCCGTAGCTCAGCCTAAGAAAATGAGTAGCCAACAGTCCCAGAAGTAACACCATCGATGCTCATCATCCCGCACGTCTGCCTCGGACTAAAAGTCAAGGGCTCAATCACCGCACCTCGACACTATCCGCTCTGGGCGGCCCTGACTCACCCGCACGGTTTTAGGTCACGTCACAAGGATGCGTCTCGGTGGGGGAAAGCGCTCCAAGTACTTAAGAGTTCTGGGGGAACATCAACCACAACTCGTCACTGCCCCGCAGTCAAGAGGTCTGCTCAAAGTGGACAAGAGACCCCTTGCCCAGCCCCGCTGGAGGATCCCTGGAATTCAACGGGTTCCCACTACAGGGAGACCTAGAAAGTCGACAGGTGCCACACTGTGCAGTCTCGTAATAGGGTAATCCACTGGAGGGAGGCCCGGCTAAAGTCTGCGACGGGACACTGCCCAGCCCAGCTGGAGGTAACCCGGTATCGGGGACCACTACCCAGCCCATCTGGAGGTAAGTCTGACATCAGTGACTACTGCCCAGCCCAGCTGGAGGTAAGCCTGGCATCAGGGACCACTGCCCAGCCCAGTTGGAAGTAAGCCTGACATCGGGGACCACTACCCAGCCCAGCTGGAGGTAAGGCCAGAACTGCTCTGGCCATCCCTGCTGGATGGTACTGCTCGGTGAACACCGTTTTACTAGCCATCTCTGCTGGATGGTAACCCACTGATGAGCCCAGCTCGATACAACCTCAGCCCTGCTGGAAACAACCTCAGCCCTGCTGGAAACAACCTCAGCCCTGCTGGAAACAACCTCCTGGGTAGAGGATCGGTGCCCGTGTAAAGTGTTGGTCACACAGAATCCACAAGAACTCTACCAAGGGTCACGAAATAACAGGTGAAAACTCCCCATGCCTCACAAAGCGATCCCACTCCAATCCGCAGAGTCACTGTCGAAGCGTACCGAGTCAACTCACCCCAGAGAGGGGGGGGGGGAACACCCACGCTGCACGAACACCCGTAGTCGCAAACGGTTTCGCAGTCCGGTGAAAGGGGCACATTACTGAAACCCCTCACAGCTGAGGAAGCAGAGGAACCAAACCATCTCTGCCAGCCAAACCATCGAGAACAAGACCAGGGGGAGACCACTCAACCCTGCTAGTCAGACAAAAGAGCACCAGGCCAGGGGAAACTCCACCCTGCTGGTCAAACAAACGAGCACAAAGCCAGGGGAAAACTCCACCCTGCTAGTCAAACAAACGAGCGCAGAGGGACCCTCTACGTCGTGAGAGGTCAAGAGTACGTAAAGCAGATCAAGACACGCACGTGGGTCCCACACGACGTGTGGCCCCAAGTCAACCCCAACCGAGCAGGCCAACGTTCTCAGGTACAAACCACATGTACCTCCAAGCGCTCCCGTATACTACCGGAGTATACCTTGTTCCAGCCCAAAGGCTATCGTGCACACGACACCCAGCGTCAATGCGATGGCGTGATGTAACAACTCCACCTCAAAGGCCCAGGCACGGCCATCCACATCTCGTGGACCAATTTTTTCACTCTCCCAAGAGTGCATGATCACACGCCAAGGGTCCGCTACAAACAAGGTAGGGAGAACCACCACTAGGGCACCTTCCATGCTTCCACATTTTACAAGGTTGCGCAAGAGACTCCGCACAACCAAACGGATCTCACCGTTGTAATCCTCGTTAAAAAACACGCGAGATCGACTACATACTCGCCTCAGACGGATATCCGACAGAAAAGTCACCATCACCGCCTCACGCCTAAACGACGTCCCGTGATCCCGAGCCTCGGCCTCGAAAACAGTCGGGCGCATCACACCCTTGTGATACCCTCGAGAAAACACATCAAAATCACTACTCACTTGAGTGCAACAAATATCCGGAGAAAAAGATACGTTCTAGCGCACCTCACACGAGCGATGCTTCGTGGGACCCGCAACCCGGTCCCGAAAATCAATGAATAGATCGCATCATTGTGATCCTCTCGAAAAACACACAAGATGGACTATTCATTCATCCAAAAAGGTCGCTCGGTGATAAAGATTGAAAAATCACCATCGACGCCCAAACGGCCCCCGTGGTCCCCGCACCATCGTGTCGAAATAGAGCAGGAAATTTGCACCGTTGCAATCCCCTCAGAAAAACACCCAACATCAACTGCTCGCACGCCCCGAACGGACGTCCGAGGAAAAAGTCGTGAAACGCTGCACACAGCTCAAAAGACGGGCTGTGGGGCCCACGCGTCAACTCCGTCTTCAATGCCTAGAACCACCTTGGAACCCTCCGCCACGACGCCAGGGTTACAACGCTGCTGAAGACACTTAAATCGGACGTCGGACGCGTCCGTGCCGTCCAAAACAAGATCCCCTGAAGGAAACGACAAACCACTTAAAGACGTGTCGCGCCTCCGAGCCCCTCGTTTCAGGAATTAAAATTCCCTGAAACCATCTAAAAAATACTCAGCTTTTATCAAGGAATGCATCGCTACTGACGATGCGTGAATCCGACACCCGAGATGCCTTTTAGAGGCATTTTATTTATTTTTCGGTCCGAAGGGTGGGCCAGGCTGGTTCGGCCGGCTCGCCCCCACCCTGGACCGGCGGTCCGCGGTCCACCGCGAGGACCGCCCCGAACCGTCCGGACCGGCTCGGCCGGTCCGGATTCTCCATCATGGACCCACAATCGCGGGTCCTGTCTGCCAGTCGGGGTCCAAAGACCCAGGTCTTCTTCAACAGCGGTCGACCAAAGGCCGGCCATTCCCCCGCGTCGCTCCCCACTGGCGCCAGCCACCGACGACCGCCGCGACCGGCGCACGAAGACCCTACCGCCCCGCCTGCCGCCCTCCTCGCCGGCCTCCGCTGCAAAGGACCCCCCCCGCCGCCGTGACCTCCGACTGCGCTAGCCTGCGCCACCATGACCGTTGCCCCGGAAATGCCGCGCCGCCGCCTGGTCCTCGCCGGACCGTCGGAAAAACCCTCAAACTCCTAAAATTCCCGCAAACTTCGGCGAACGTCTACGGGGTCCTCAAAACTCGGTTTTATGAACTGAAACAAGCGATGGAAAGGGAAAAAACTCTACTGCACATTGATGTGGTTCGTTAAAAAATCCAACAACAATTCGAGTATATGATTTAGGTTCAAATGAGGTGCGGGAAGGAAAAACGCAACAAGACCCTACCTCATGGGCGTTGCCCGGAGCTTCCCCACGATCCGCCGCCTTGCCGGAGATAAGGAGGTGATGGAGGGGATCTTCCTCATTCACTGTGGGGAGCTGCTGGAGCCAGGGGAGAAGAGGGGAGGAAGGGGAAGGGGGTGTTTAAATAAATTAATTAAACAATTTAATTAATTTAAAACCCCCGAAAAGACCCGCATCCAAAACTTCAGACGGGGTCGAGGTTAAGCCTCCCCTATGGTGAACACCAAATCCCGAGAACAACGGCGGTCTTGGAATTTTAATCTGATACCCCGTTCAAAAGATATAAAATTTAACGTCCGAAGCCGCTAAATTATGAAAACGCCCCTGGGGACATTTTTCCCAAACGGCCCGCACCCGCAAAACTTATACCCCTCCAAGGGTAAAAGACACACCCCGAACTCAACGGTGCCCTCGGTTTTCAAATCTGAGCCACCGTTTAGAAGATAATAGAGTTTCAACCTTAAATGAATAAATTAATTAATTAATTTATCCGTTTAACCTTCCGAAAGCGAGTGAGGGGTCCAAACATCACGCACTGACAGGTTTTATGTCATTCCTAGGGTAAACACCCCATTTCAGACCCATCCGTACACTCAGATCCCTGATCCAGTGCTCCTTTTATGATTTATCGCATTTGTTTAGCGTTTCCAGTGTGAATGCACTGATAATTTAATTCCGGCCACTCCGGGGCTCGAAATCGCACGCCGTATGAAGGCGCTGCTCTGGAATATCATCATGAATATTCCAAAGTCATTCATAGCAAAACCCGAGTTCTTACATCATTCCCTCCTTCATGCTTTTCATCCCTGAAAAGCAAAACTAGGGAGCAGCACAGGGTACTAAGCCCACTCCTTGCTTTCCCATCCCCAGAAGAACCCACGCACAGCTCTGCGTCACTGCACACAGACCAAAGGATTGATCCATCAATGCGAGGTCGGCCCTTGCCGATGTCGTGCATAGGAGCACGCACATTCCTTCTCGGGTGAGTCACGTGGGAGACGTCGTGCACCCAGTCAAGACTTTGGGGTTAGGTCAAGGCGGTAGGGAACCTCGCCATCCCTTTGAATGGTCTCAAACGGCCCGAAGGCTCTCGGGGGTGTCTCACCTCCCCAGTCAAACCTCTACGTCACACGCCGCGACAGGAATCACCGCTTGGGCCTGGGACAAGGCCCGGTGATTCCCTCCTTTAGAATATCCATATAGTGAAGCATCTAAGGATATCTGGTCACACAAGATTTCACAGTCGATGCTCTCTTACACGCTCAAAAGGCGAAGGAGTCAACACTATTGACTAAAGAAAAAGGTATCATGCCTTTTACCTTACCAACACAGGGTTACACCAACGCCCCGCGTCACCCCGGTAACACCTCAAGCAAGGAGCAGGGAGGAAAATAGTTCACACATAGAGTCTAACAATTCTAGTACAAAAAGGTAGAAGAGTTGTAGAGCATACCTCTTATCGCCTCATGATTTGCATGATCGTAGACATCCAAAGCTCACGGCTGTCCGCAGTCCCAACTATCAGCTCCCGGAACCTGACATGGACCACCTAGTGGTGATGGGAAGACCTCGTAACGTCTTCCCGCACCTCCAGCTCCTCCCTCTCCTCTACTAGAACCTCCTATCTAAGCACTACTCTGATCACGGCGCTGCCTCTGCCGTGGTGGTGCACCTGCCGCCTGCCCAAAGCTCTCAGCAACTCGGGTCAGGCAGTCTCGTGCCAAGTGACCTCGCCCATCACAAGCATAGCACCGACTCTCTCTGGGATGCACTGGTGCCCTCCGGCGCTACTGTGGTGTACGACCCCACCCCTGAGTCCGGTTGTCAGTAAGCCACCTGCGTCGAGGTTCTGCTTGCTGACGCCCACTAGCTGCGGCAGACGTCTCGGCTCCAACGTGTATGTTGCCATCACCAACACTAGAACGCGACAGGAAGCCCTCTGTCACCAGCACATGCTCTAGCACCCCAACATATGTGGAAATTCCCAAGGGTACTATGATAGCACAAATCTCTCAGCGGATACCCTGCTCAAACATCCACGCTCAGAGGTTGTCGTCATGGACCAAGTCCGGGTAAAAGCGTGCACGGTCTGCAAAACTAGCCGCATACTCGGACACCGTCATCCCTCCGTGCTGAAACTATAGGAGCTCCTGAATCCAAACGGAGTGCAAGCAGGAGGGGAAATAATCCTCTCGAAACAACAACTGGAAGTCATCCCACGAAAGCGATGACTCGTCAAGAAGCTGAGTCACCAGACTCCACCAACGCCAAGCCGATCCATGGAAAAGGCTGGCTGCAAAAGCAAATCTCTGATCTATCGGCGTCTGTACAAGCCTAAAAAGTCTAACCACTTCCTTGAGCCAAACCTATGCTGCCTGAGGGTCTGGCTCACCACTGATCCTCAGTGGTCTCTGCAGCTAGAACTCACGGAGCGCGCTCAAACCGCACTCAAACTCATCCTGCTCTGCTGAAACTGCCTACTGCTCAACAAGTGGGGGTGCTGCTACCGGCCCACTCGGAGAAAGGGGCTCGCATGATGGGTCCTGGACTATGGCCTCGTAGCTCACAAGGTCGTCATCATGAACCAAAGCTGATATCCTGGCTGGCTATCCTCGCGGAGACATCCTGAAAATTTTCAAGGAGTGCCGCGGTCAGATGAGCATATATGTATATACCAATAGCAACGATGGGGAGATGAATCAATAAGGACAGTCAAAGACTCAATCCTATGTGATTCACAATCCAATTTCCCTGCAACAAGTGTCTCAACATTCCGAGTTGACAAGCGGGTTATCAAGGTCTTGGTGAATGGATACGTCGGCCGCCGCACCATCACTAGACTCCCTGGCCTGAGAGCTGCTCTCGATACCATCAACACTGTTGCCCTATATCCCAGCTAGTTCCTCTTTTAGGGATGTCTGCACAACGTCCCAAGGAACGAACCACCTTTGATACCACTTTGTCATGACCTTCCCTACCTGGGCTCGAACCGCAACTACCCCAAGCCTGCCTCCATAGGCCAGGGGCTGGCGACTAGCGCCGAAGGCATAACAACTCGGGGAGGTCGTTGCCTATGTACCTGTACACACACACACACAAAGCACACTCAATTAAACAGTGCAGAGTAAAAGAAAAGACAAGAAAAGAAAAGGGGAAACTTCTATATAAAAACCACAAAGTGCATCGACCTCTAAACAGTACACGAAGAGTGCCGAAAAGGAGAAAGGGGCAAAACATGCGCCCAACCCAAAAGTGCCACAACCCGACAACAGGTAAACAAAAGAAACAGCTGATGGGTCTCCCACCTGGAACCCTGCTACAACCACCACACGCAGTCCATGCTCTCAAACTCCTATGCTCCACTGAAGTCACGCTCCACCTGTCCGTCGTCTGCAAGGGCACACCATGTGTGGGAAAATCCCAAGCAGGGGTGAGTATAAAAATACTCAGTAGGATACCCTTAAGGCTCGAGGGAGCAACAAAAGGAGGTACCTAAGGGTGAGCAGTAGAGAGAATAGGAAAAGTAGATGAGTACAATTGAAAGTGCAGTAAGGAGTACAGTAAAGAGTCCAGCTCAACCCAACAAGAGGAAAGAAGGTAGACTCGTCCAGGCACAAGGAGCTGGAAACGGTGAGAAGATGAACTTCTCGTCGAGTCTTCGCTACCTATAGCAGGCAAGTAGACTCGTCCAACCATGAGAGGCTAGACACAGAAAGCACGTGGCATACCCCACGTGTCTTCGCCTCTCCTGGAAAAAGAGTAACCAAACCCAAGAAGTGGGTACTGGAAACAAGGTATATACATATCCTTATGCTCAATCAGGAAGCCCGAACAACGTCATAAGGGGATCTCCATCCCGTAGCTCAGCCCAAGAAAATGAGTAGCCAACAGTCCCAGAAGTAACACCATCGATGCCCAGAATCCCACACATCTGCCCCGGACTACAAGTCAAGGGCTCAATCACCGCACCTCGACACTATCCGCTTTGGGAGGCACTGACTCACTCGCACAATTTTGGGTCGCATCACAAGGACGCATCTCGGTGGGGGAAAGAGCTCCGCGTACTTGAGAGTTCTGGGGGAATTTCAAACACAACTCATCACTACCCCACAGTCGAGAGGTCTTATCAAAGTCGACAGGTGACCCCCTGCCCAGCCCCGCTGGAGGATCCCTGAAAGTCAACAGGTTCCCACTACAGGGAGACCCAGAAAGTCGACGGGTGCCACACTGCCCAGTCCCGTAACAGGGTAATCCACTCAAGGGAGACCCGGCTAAAGTCGTCGATGGGACCACTGCCCAGCCCAGCTGGAGGTAACCCGACATTGGGGACCACTGCCCAGCCGAGTTAGAGGTAAGCTCGGCATCGGGGACCACTGCCCAGCCCAGCTGGAGGTAAGCCCGACATCGGGGACCACTGCCCAGCCCAGTTGGAGGTAAGCCCGGCATCAGGGACCACTGCCCAGCCCAGCTGGAGGTAAGCCCAGAACTGCTCTGGCCATCCCTGCTAGATGGTACTGCTCGGTGAACACCGCTGTACTGGCCATCCCTGCTGGACGGTAACCCACTGACGACCCCTGCTCGATACAACCTCAGCCCTACTAGAAACAACCTCAGCCCTGCTGGAAACAACCTCAGCCCTGCTGGAACAACCTCAGCCCTGTTGGAACAACCTCATCCCTATTGGAAACAACCTCCAGGGTAGAGGATCGGTGCCCGCATAAAGTGTTGTTCACACCGAATCCACAAGAACTCTACCAGGGGTCACGAAAGAACGGGAGAAAACTCTCCAGGCCTCACAAGGTGATCCCGCTCCAATCCGCTGAGTCACTGTCAAAGAGGACCGATTCAACTCACCCTAGAAAGGGAGGGGGGAAACACCCACGCTGCATGAACACCCGTAGTTTCAAACGGTGTTGCAGTCCGGTGAAAGGGGCACGGTACTGAAACCCCTCACAGCTGAGGAAGTAGAGGAACCAAACCATCTCTGCTGGCCAAACCATTGAGAACAAGACCAAGGGGAGACCACTCAACCTTGCTGGTCAGACAAAAGAGCACCAGGCCAGGGGAAACTCCACCCTCCTGGTCAAACAAACGAGCACAAAGACAGGGGAAAACTCCACCCTGCTGGTCAAACAAACGAGCGTAGAGGGACCCTCTACGTCACGAGAGGTCAAGAGTACGTAAGGTAGATCACAACACGCACGTGGGACCCACACGACGTGTGGCACCAAGTCAACCCCAACCGAGCGCTCCAACGTTCTCAGGTACAAACCACACGTACCTCCAAGCACTCCAGTATACTCCCAGAGTATACCCTGTTCGAGCCCAAAGGCTATCGTGCACACGGAACCCACCGTCAACGCGAAGGCATGACGTAAAAACTCCACCTCAAAGGCCCAGGCACGGCCAACCACATCTCGTGGACCAATTATTTCACTCTCCCAAGAGTGCGCGATCACAGGCCAAGGGTCCGCTACAAACAAGGAAGGGCGAACCACCACTAGACCAGATAACATGCTTCCACATTTAACAAGATTGCGCAAGAGGCTTTGCACAACCAAACGGATCACACTGTTGTAATCCTCACGAAAAAACACACGATATTGACTATATACTCGCCTCAAACGGATATCCGACAGAAAAGTCACCATCACCGCCTCACGCCCGAACGACGTCCCGTGATCCCGAGCCTCTTCCTCAAAAACAATCGGGCGCATCACACCATTGAAATCCCCTTGAGAAAACACATCAAAATCACTACTCACTTGAGTGAAACGGATATCCGGAGAAAAAGATATGTTCCGGCACACCTTACACAAGCGGTGCTTCGTGGGACCCGCAACCCGGTCCCAAAAATTAACGAACGGATCGCACCGTTGAGATCCTCTAAAAAAAGCACACAAGATGGACTATTCATTCATCCAAAACGATCGCCTGCTGATAAAGATGGAAAAATCACCATCGATGCCCAAAAGGCCCCCGTGGGCCCCGCACCATCGTGCCGAATTAGAGCGGGCAGATTGCACTGTTGCAATCCCATCGGAAAAACACCCAACATCAATTGCTCGCACGCCCCGAACGAACGTCCGAGGAAAAAGTCGTGAAATGCTGCACGCAGCTCAAAAGACGGGTCGTGGGGCCCGTGCGTCAACTCCGACATCAACGCTCAGAACCACCCTGGAAACCTCCGCCACGACGCCAAGGTTCCAACTCCGCTGACGACACTTAAATCGGACGTCGGACTCGTCCGTGCCGTCCAAAACAAGATCCCCCAAAGGAAACGACAAACCACTTAAAGACGTGTCGTGCCTCCGAGCCCCTCGTTTCTGGAATTAAAATTCCCCAATACCATCTCAAAATACTTGTATTATCTCAAGGAACACGTCGCTGCTGACGGCGTGCGAATCTGACACCCGAGTTGCCTTTTAGAGGCGTTTTAATTTTGTTTTTGGACCGAAGGGTGGGCCGGGCCGGTTCGGCCGGCTCACCCCAACCCAGGACCGGCGGTCTGCGGTCCACCGCATGGACCGCCCCGAACCGTCTGGACCGGCTCGGCTGGTCCGGCTCCTCCAACACGGACCTGCAATTGTGGTTCCTGTCTGCCAGCCGGGGTCCATAGACCCCGGTCTTCTTCAACAGCGGCCAGCCAAAGGCCGACCCTTCCCCCGCATCACGCCCCGCTGGCGCCGGCCACCGACTACCGCCGCGACCGGCACACGAAGACCCTGCCGCCCCGCCTGACGCCCACCACGCCGGCCTCTGCTGCTAGGCCCCCCTCCCCCCCTCCCCCCCGCCGTTGTGACCTCCGACCGCCCTAACCCGCGCCGCCGTGACCGCTGTCCCAGAAACGCCGCGCCGCCGCCTGGACCTCACCGGACCGCCGGAAAAACCCTCAAACTCCTAAAATTCCCGCAAACTTCGGCGAACGTCTGTGGGGTCCTCAGAACTTGGTTTTACGAACCGAAACAAGAGATGGAAGCAAAAAAAAACTCTACTACGCATTCATGTGGTTCGTTCAAAAATCCAACAAGAATTCGAGTATTTGATTTAGGTTCAAATGTGGTGCGGGAAGGAAAAACACAACAAGACCCTACCTCGTGGGCGTTGCCCGGAGATTCGCCGTGATCCGCCGCCTTGCCGGAGAGGAGGAGGTGATGGAGGGGAGCTTACTCCTCTTTGGGGAGCTGCTGGTGCCACGGGAGAAGAGGGGAGGAAGGGGAAGGGGGTGTTTAAATAAATTAATTAAACGATTTAATTAATTTAAAACCCCCGAAAAGACCCGCATCCGAAACATCTGACGGGGTCGAGGTTAAGCCTCCCCTAGAGTAAACACCACCTCCTGAGAACAACGGAGGTCTCTGAATTTTAATCCGAGACCCCGTTCAAAAGTTATAAAATTAAACGTCCGAAGCCACTAAATTACGAAAATACCCCTGGGGCCGTTTTTAACAAACGACCCACACTCGCAAAACTTATACCCCTACTAGGGTAAACGGAACATCCCAAACTCAACGGTGCCCTCAGGTTTCCAATCTGAGCCACATTTTAGAAGATACTAGAGTTTCAACCTTAAACGAATTAATTAATTAATTAATTTATCCGTTTAACCTTCCGAAAGTGAGCGAGGGGTCCAAACATCCCGCGCTGATAGGTTTTATGTCGTTCCTAGGGTAAACACCCCATTCCGGAACCATCCGTACACTCAGTTCCCTGATCTGGTGCACCGTTTAGGATTTATCACATTTATTTAGCATTTCCAGTGTGAACGCACTGAAAATTTAATTCTGGCCACTCCGGGGCTCCGAATCGCACGCCGTCTGAAGGCACTGCTCTGGAATACCATCAAGAATATTCCAAAGACTTTCACAGCAAAACCCGGGTTCTTACAAAACATGGTAAGGACCTTGGAAAATAAAATTTTAATATAGGTAGTTTAATAAGTTGAAACATTAATATTTTCCATTAAATGATGAATTTTTGTGGTTTCACATCCATTCACATCTGGGCTGTCGATGTGGTAGTAGTGTGGTATTTTTTCATAATTATTTCTAGAATATTTTGATATATATGTTTTTGTAAACATGTAAATTCATCATAAATTATTAACCCTCAATTAATTACAGGAATTCTAATTTGGTTTCTCTAATATAGATGTTATGTGCATGTATAAAAAAATACTTCTTATGATTGTAACATGTAGTGAAATTTAAAATTTAAAATTCTTATCATGTGTATATCTATTTTAGATCCCCTTGTGACTATTTGTATTTTACATAATCCTTTTACTATTATTACAACAAAACTTGGAGAATTCTTAAAATTATTTTTAGATATTGCATCCATCTAGAATCATTATTTTTAACTCAAATTCGTATATTTTATAATGATAGAGAGAGTGAACCTTTATATATTTTATAAATATTTATGACACATGATGTATGAATATTGGATGTGAGTACATATGTGTGATTTGAAGAATGTTTTATTTCACTAGTGGAATGAAATAAATAGTTTTTTAATATATATATATTTATATATTAACAATTAGTGTGTTAGGTAAATTTGTAAAGTTTTTTATAGTGATTGTGTAGGGTTTTTCCAGTTTCTCGTTGAAGGTGCTGGTATTTTGAGTCAAGTTGGGGTTTTGCTGGCTGTGAATGTTTGGGAACTCTTTTTCAATGGGGTTTCCACTATTGGTATAGTTTAATGGAAAATGGAACATTCCAATTGTTTTGAAACCATTGTTATATGTGTATAATAAGGGTTACAAGAAAGCATTTGTATAGTGTACTTCATTGTATACATTAAAAATGGTTTATAAAAACTATTTGTATAGGCCTGTAGGTAGGGAAAAATCCTAATGTTGTAGACAACTATTTTTATAGGATATACCTATACTTTTCTTGACTATACCAATGGTTCAAAGCTGATGGTATATCCCATTATTTAATAAATTCTTAAATTCCACATGGTTTAAAATAAAGAAAAAAAAAGAAAATAATTGGAATATTATTTAGATATAAATTTTCTTTTATACTACCACTAAATATTTCTACCAAATGTTTTTGATTTATTTCATGGTTTGAAATTTCCAATTTACAATCAATTTTCCTTGAAACTAACGAATGTGTATACACCAAATAAAATAAGACATTAAAATAGTTTTAATAAATACGTAATGTAACTGATAAAAAATCATTGGATGGTCCCACATATACTAAAGTTTTTAAAATGTATTTTATTGCATAGTTCTACTTGTGATCACGAATTATTCTATCCTTTATTATTGTCTATGGAAAAGTACTTGTATAATGACCCATTTTATAACATTTAAAACATATTAGTCCTGTTTTTCATTATTTTTTTTGTCCATAACTATGATACTTATTTTTTAGGAATGTTATAAATGTAAAAACATACCAAATTAGAATGAAATAAAATAATTTATAATAAAATCACCTTGGTAATTTTTACCACACTTATCAGGATTTGGGAACTCAATTTTCATTCCTTCAGATTTACTTAAAAAATTATACCCCATTTCCAACCACATGGGCTTATTTTTATAAATTCTATCATATGAATCAAAATCATCAAAAAATTGTCATTATACCTTATTTAAACATCCAACATGTTTCTCATAATATTTAAATTAATGATAATATAGTTAACTTCGATTTATTGTCATTAATGATGACTAAAACTGATTTATTTTATTATCATGATTCAAGATACAATTTTGAGCATCCAATTCCAACAAGGTAATGATTTTTTAAAACATAGCCACTAAATCTTTCACCAGTTTCTTTAATTCCGAGAAATTATTTTCCAACTTAATTGGGATATCCATAGTAAACTATTTTCCAAGTAAAATATCCTTATATCAATCTCATTCCAAGGCACAAATAATTTATTTTTCCATAATATTATTTATTTTTAACCACTAATAATAAGATTCACATTAAAAATGATAAATCTCCAAATTTAATTTTTTATTCCATAAACAACCCATTACATTGAATATAATATCTAAATCATTAATAAATTCATATGCTACCACTATGTCAGATGTTCAACTAAATGGTAGAGTGTGTTGTTTCATGAACGTATCACCTACAGACATGTTCCAATTTGGTTAATGTGTTTTCTGTCTAAAAATGACATCCACCAATATTAATATCTTCTATCAACTAGACCATTATTTAAACAAACTTCTTAGTTGTAATTCCAACCATTATAGGTTACTGATTGAGAAGGGTATTTTATTCATGGTTCCTTCCTTCTTCATCTTCCTTATTTTATCAATGGAAAACCCATTAAAAATGAAAATAGATCAGATAATGAATCATATTAATATTCAAAATATATATTATGATTTCCATGAGTTGGATCTCTTAGTGGAACATACATATATTATCTGAAACTCTATAATTATATAAACTCTCCTATGATTCAAACTATATGAATCGGATCATTACTCAAACATTAATATGATTTGTAAATAATAATTATTTTCCTTTCATTATAAAAGAAATAATATAGGTTATATTTTTATATAATTATTTTATTCATCATACTTCAAAACCCCATGCATTTGAAAGTTGACAATTTTATAAATTGGTTATTTTCTGAAAAATAATTTTTTTAAAATAAATCATGTTTTATTTTCATGATAAATACTCATAAATATTTTAATGACATAATAATTGTTCATAATCATCCTTTTCAGTGTGAAAAACACATGAATATAGGGAATGAAAATAAAAATTTAGTGTGGTACATATAAAAAGTTGAAATGTAACCTATTAGTCCATTTCAAAACAATGAGATAACATAAAATAGATTTAATATCTCATTAAATTGTGAACAAACAATCATTTACATACACATTAGAATATTTATAATTATGGTTTTTAAAAAAACACTTTTTCAATGGAAAATGGGAAATCATAATCACGAGTGTTTCCTTGGAAACATGAGAACCCCATAAAATTATTAAAAAATACCATTATCTCTTAAGGGGAATAACCATTACCTTAATCAAAAGGTAGAAAAAACAACAAATAAAATTAAAATAAATCTATGAAAATTAATAATAAATCATAGAGAATATATGTTGGTTTGTTATGACAACATCATCATATAACCCTTAAAAGGACTGATATAAGTGGAATAATATACTCATTTAATTCCAACATAAATATCTATTAAATTCAATCAACAAAAAATGAATTTTAAATAAATATTGTGAACACAAATCAATATAAAAATTTAAAAGGACTATAAAATAAAAATTAATGATTTCAACTCCATCATCAAACTCAAAAAATATTAAAAAAATAAAGGTAAAATTGTTTTTGTCGAATAAAACAAACAAGTGTATATAGGAAACAAAATATAAATTAATTGTGGCTAGGGATGGAAAATCCATTGATGTTGTATATGTTAAAATGAATTTATTTAATTATATGCACTGAAATTTATACATTATAGATGAAATATACAAATATCATTCAAAGAACATTTTATGAAAGTTAATGGAGGGGTCAAATTGAATTTTCAATTTTGTTCTTTATTTTGTTGCACATATATCAAATAATAGAGACAAGGTTGGAAAATATTATAAATAAACCATAAAAACATTACAAAACAAGATATTAAGCTGAGATATCTTTAAGTACATGATAAATTATGAACCAATGAGTAATTGAAGGAAATATTATAAAATGTATTTTAAAAAAATTAAAATTTCAATAATAATGATAAAATACATCAATATGGTATTTTATACACCACATAGAAGAAAACATGTGGAGAAAATTTCTTAAGTCTCAGTGAAAGGGAATTGAGACATGAAATCGCTCTACTCGAGTCTAACTAGTCATGTATGTTATTTGTTGTAAAAAATTATATATTTATGTTAATTATTAATTTTCTTCTTTATATATTTTTCATATTAATTATATTTCTATTATTTATTTAATTTTTTAATTTGTATTACTAAATTGATTAATTTATTATGTTTAATTTAGTCATTTTGATAATATTTTCTAACAATGTCCAAAATGAATTTTGTTAGGGTGACTATGGTCAAATAAATACTTATTATATTAGTTCCATAATAATAATTAATTTATAATTAATTTTTTATGCTCTAAATATTTATTTTTAATATCTATGTAAAATGATTATGAAAAATGATATTTATTAAAACATAGAAATGGTAGTTCATGTGTATAAATTTGTAACATTTCCATTCATCCATGAACCTGAGGGAAATATTGTGTGTATTATTTATCCTTATGGCATGATAATTATGTCATAGATATAATATTATTTCTATAAATACAACTATATATACCAGCGATGCGAGGTGGTGATAGAAAATAATATACATCAGTCTACGAGGGCATATTCTATACGTACACTTGAGAAGCATATTAAATATTATATAGAGGTTTAAAAATTATTAGAATATTTTTTATCCTTTAAAATGGATTCATAATTAATAGATAATGTATTAATTAACATTAACCCAATATAATTGTTATTATGAATAGTGGTTGATGAAAAATGTTATACATCAACATCAGGAGGTAGTAGTACCCATGTATGCACAGAAAGTGTTTACACTTTACATTAGATAGATATTTCACTTAAAATGTTTATACCTTAAGCATAATAATTTTTTTATATTTCATATACTTATGTAATAATATTAAAATAGTTTGTAGAGGTTGAGAGTATGTAAAAGAATAAATATAAAGAAAACACATGGTTATGAACCATACATCTTATTTAGAAAACCTTCTAAGGTTTATACATAAAGCATTATTAGGATAGATTTATGACCAAAATTTTCACACAAGACCCTTTTAAATAATTTTATTTTATTAATTATCATGGAATGGGGTATCCTTGTCAAGGAACGGGTTGAAGCCCAATTTAAAGTTTTGTGTTTTTATGAAAAAATTACTTTTTCAGGGTTTACCGACATCCAACTAATGGGCGGAGCAAGGTTTGGAAACATTGCCTCACCACTCGGGTCACTATTCATTAAGAATAATATTATAAATAAATACTAAATTAAATGAATAATAAAATAAAGTTAAAATTAAAATAAACTAAAATAAATCAATTCTAAAATAAATGTTATGAATTTTAATAATATTAATTATAATGATAATTTTATTTAGGATTATTATTATTAATATTATTGAGTTATTATGATTATTATTATTATTTAGGGTTTGTTTTCCTCCCCACTCCCCCATTCCTCTCTCTCCCCAATATGTGACCCCCTCCCCCATGTCTCTCCTCTATATTTGGTACACTAACCCCCACCCCCTCTTACTTCCCTTCCGATGAACCACTGCCAACACCCTCACCTCAGCGACTGCAACCCTATTGGAAGAGTCCACTACCTCCCCTAGGTGCTATCCACCCCTCCTCCAATGATCGTGACCTTTCCGACCTCCCTCATTTCTTCACCTTAGGTAGTTAAATTCATGAATTAGCTTTTATTGATGATTTAATTTGTTTGTTAACTATATTTTGACAAGTTCTATGCTTTGTTTGGGTGGTACGATGTATATATTTGGGGTTATTTTTCATGTTTTTGTGGATGAATGAATTTTTATATGGGAAGAGACTAAATTATGAGTATTTTTTTCTAATGTTTTCAAAAAGGATGTTGTATGTGTGGTGTGAAAAATGAAAAAAAAATTCACGGTCACTTGAGGAGTGTGTGTGTTGAAAATAACTTATTTATTGGAAATGTATTGTTTTGAGGTGTTATATTTGTTTTTCATTGTTAAAATTGAATTGAAAATTGTTTCAATAATGGAAATCATGTTTTCATGTGTCTTTGATGTATTTTTTCTTTTAAATTGCCATTTAAATGTGAAATTCAGTTTGTTATTGGTGAAAACCCTTGATGTTCTATTTATAAGTGATTTAAAAATAGTTTATATGATTTATACAATTATGCATGCGATAAAAATCATGTTCTGATATGGTTTTGGTGCTCACATAATTTTAATAGTGGATTTTGGGTGCAAGTATTTTGTAAATCCATGTGGTGATCATTGTAATTGTTTTTAAAATTTTAAATGATTTATTAAATTAGGTGTGAGGGTTGAATTATGTTCGGGATGGTTTTTGGTTGAAAATGTTTCTAGAAAGTTTTTTTGATGTGAAATTAGTGATCATTGATATGTAATGCATGGTTTGGTTCATTAAATATATAGGTGATGTGTTTTGTGACCTGTAAAAACATTATTGAGTTGAAAAAGGGAATCATTGATAACAATGTAGATGTACTAAGACTAGCTTTCTAGTGATAAAAAGTGTCCATTTCATGGTTTCACATAGCGTGAATGATTATTACTACACTAACTATTTTATAAGATAATGATGGGAGACCATGAGGGTTAAGTGGGTGTTGTGTACTATTGGTTTGTTCATACGAATGTCGATGGTCGTGGTTTCCATAACACATTTTACCAGAGATGTTGGGTTCCTATAATCCAACTTGAGATTATTTGACCCTAGGGATTTACCCATAATGCACTACCTTATATGACGGGGTGACAACCACCATCATAATATAGTCCTCTTGTGTGTGTGTTTGTGGGGGGGGGGACTTTCAGAAATCCTTTTTCTTCCATGTATATGGTTATGTATTGGTTTTATTTGTATAAGGTTTTACTTATTTTTGTATACACATTTAGTAACAAATGATTTTGTAAAAATTTTCTAATTTTTTTACTTTATTGAACATGTTATATTATCTTTATAATGTTTTGTCATGGAATCCATTATTTGGGTGGCATCCAACTAGGATTTATCTCACACCCATCATACACCCGTAGATGTATGTTGATCTTTTTACATGTTATTCTAGGTTAATGGAAGATTTTAGTGTTAGTAGATTGAGTTCCCAGTGGCTTTCGGTGTGGATATGGGTTGTAGAGGCTTGAGGAAATTTTTCCTCTTATGGCATGGAGTATTGGGATGATGTTTTATTTTTTCCTTTCACTGTATTCCTTTTTGGTTTTTCATTTAGTTTGTAAACATAAAATATAGAAATAGACTAAGCATTCTTTTTTGTATATACTTAGTTTATTTTTATTTTTATTATTGGTAGTTTGATATTTGTATCATTTGGAAAATTGATCCCACAAGTGCTTTTTAGTACTCAGGCATATATGCCATCCCGTGGGGATTAGTTACCCCCTTCGGGCCATGCCGCATATCGGGTCGGGTGTCGGTTTGGGTGGTGACCCGGCTTGGTTTTTAAAGAAATGTTTACCAATTGGAAAAGGGGATTAATTTTAATAAATTATTTACATTAGTATTGTCCATGATAAAATGATAGTGATGTGTGTTTAGGAATGTTATGTGGGGTTCCTTTTTTATATGTGAGAGATAGGATACCCATCGATTGTTTTGGAAATATTAAAATATATTAATTTAATACTCAATCCAATTGGAATGGAAATGACTGATTTAGTAATAATTTATAATATATGGTATATATATGACCATAAAATTTGAATTTGACCTATATTTAGGTCCTTTTAACCCTTATCGTCTTATTTATTACCCTTTTAACCCATTATAACTCCAATCATGGTAACATACTATATTAAAAATGAAACTACTCATAATTTTAAAAAATTAATGTCAAAATATTTTACAAATTTGAACATAATTATAAAATATAAGAATTAAATATTTTTTAGGATTATGTGAATTTTGTTGGTATAAATTAGATTTCAAACTAGAAAATGTTTCATGATGAAAATAATTTCTTGAAGAAATCTATTTTTATGTGTATAAGTAATTTATTATCAAAATATTGTGTAATTTTGATTCTAATTATGTTTTTTATAAAAATTTTATGAAAATGTAACTAATTAAAATTTGAAAATTATTCAAAATATAATCAAAATTTGTATATATATGCATAAAAAATCATCTTTAAAATCTGTAACTTCTACTATCCACCAAAAAATTAATATTTTAAAAAAATTCTCAAAATTTCATTCTAAACTAATATTTGATTTTATTTTTTTAAAATTGAACTTCAATTTTTTAAAATAAATTATATAACACTGATTTCAAAATTTGAATACGACTATATAGTGTTTGGAACCTGATTTAGTAATAATTAAATTGTTTTTTATTTGTCTATGGAAATTTTGAGTTTTTCATATAATGAATATAAATATATGAACAATAATTAAACAAAAATAAAAAGAAATTACATCAATATTTTGTTAATAATACTTGTGTTGTGAACATTTTCTAATGACATTCAGGAGAAAGAAGGGAGGAAGGTACACATATCATCATCTCTATAACTAAATATGTCTTAATTGATTCGTGTATAACCACTCAATCATTTATTTGAATTTTTATAATGGAATGGTATACAAACCTAAATGTGTAGACACTATGTTAAAATACATAATTCATCAATGAATGATGATTTCATTACAATCCTATAAGTCCTTATTGATAAGTGTTTTTAGGAATGTGTTTCTTGAAAATATTATTATTAACCTTGGAAATGAATTTTATGTGATGTTGTTGATAATTATGATCAATATTTGTAAGTACCATTTCAATTTATTTCATAAGGAAATCATATTTTATATGTTGAATCAAACCGTTATAATTAATCCTTGTAAATTTGACCATGAAATCCCTATCAAAATTACATCCATTAGATGTATCATAATACCTTTTCCTATGGGTAATATATATAAGGACCTAGCCATAAACCTTACTTAATCTTGAGTTATTACAATATTACACATTGAGGATCTTTTCAGGTTTAGAGTTGTAGAGAATTAGATCATAAAACATGCATTACATTCCACATTTAAACAAAGTGGTTACATAAAAGATACTATTCATTTTTCCCATCAAAGGAAACATGTTTAAAATAAAACATGGATCCTTTCTTGACACTTCCTTGACAATATCATCATATCATGTACCATTCCCTTGAACTGTGAAAAAAAACATTTCAAAAACTTGGGATGAGCATAATAAGCTCAGTAAGGGTTATAAAAAAAATATGAACTGAAAAAATTAGTCCATGCATGACATCATACTTTAATCATAAAACATAATCACATACCTCATCAAGTCATGAATAAATCATAGAAATCATAAGACATAAAGGTAAGTTGAGGCATTCATAACATTCTTACATAGGGTGTAACCCTCTTGGTTACATTTGGAATACCCATCACAGTATATTCCATAAATCTCTTCGGAGAAACTTTAACGATTAACTCCTTCACGTTACCCAATGCATTGGAGAGCTATATCGGGCTCATCTGCCATTAGTTTATCCTGGAACCAACCGTCTTTATAACAATGCCCAAGAACAATAACATTATCGTATCACATAAAACATGCATAAAGGAATCATAACATTTCCACTTTCCAATCATAAGATACCAGTACAACACATTGATATAAAAACATTATGAAAACCATTTTCAATACCAAAATAAAAGAAAATAAAAACATGCTATTTATTTTTCATTCAAAAGAGATATGGCTTGTAGAGGAAGCCGAAACTCAAATAATCGTCACGGCGGTGGAGAAGTCGTTGTCGCCGCATACGTACGACGAAAAAAAACATTCCCTTTTATCATTTATTAAAATATTCATATAAAAATATTCCTTTTGAATAAACATAAAATTCAATGTGTTTTATACACCGTATAAAAGAGTGTTGTGTATAAAAAAAAATATGCCTCAATGAAAGGAGATTGAGACGAAATCCATTACCTCAGGTCTGACTTGACTCGATCGTTCTTTAATATCCTCAATAATAAACTTGAGTTAATTTCTACTTGCTTAAGAACCTTTTTCAAGTTCATTAATCCTTTTATATCACTTATTACCATGTCATGAACACTATGTAATTATTTAAGTTAATAACGATCGTTTTAACAATCATTGGTACTTGAGTCAAAAATAAACTCTTTATAATTACAAGTTGTTTATGTATCCATTATATCCAGAGTTATACTCGTGATTTTGATATCATATATATCATATATATCCAGTATATACATGCATTTATAATATTACATAACGTTTAGAGGTAAGAAATGATATGCACCGTTCATGGAGACGGTAAGCCGTATGTACGCATGAATGCTACTTTCATTTCTATTTCGTATTTTATGGAATGGAATCATAATGACATAAAGGTATATTATAATTCCAGTATAATATCATATATAATATCATTAATTAAATCTTTTATACGTCCCACATATGGCATTAACAAATCAAACCACATTGAGGGGGCGGTAGTACGCACTTCCTAAAATGAAGATATCGCGTTTACCCATAATGGTAACCATAAAGGTATGCCATAAATTAAAAATACAGAAGCTTAAGTAAAAAATAAAAATATTATATATCATATATAAATATAGTTTCATCTTAATGGCCACCTCTGAAAGTTTCAAAAAAATATTGAACAATCATCGTTTTGTGAGGCATAAATTCACTATCCACGGAAACAGTATGTTCTTTAACCATTAGATGTAGGTGTGTGTAAGTGTAGCTCGAATAATTCTTATAACAACATCCTAGTATATTGAAGATACTGTTGTTGTTACAAAAGAAATGAATAAAAAGAGTTTATGGGGTTGGAGAAGCAAAATAAAACATAAGAACACAAGAGAAGACACTACCTTTAAATCGGGTAACTCTTTTTGATTTGATCACAAAGGATTCCTAGGGAAGACTTCTGCCAAAAGTGAAGATTCTAAGAGTTATAGAGGGATGTGGAGAGACAAAATGGTCTGGGTTTGGCCAAGCTAAAGGATTTGGAAGTGTGGGTAAGGTGGTAGAAGTGGGGGCCTTTTATAAGAGGAGAGGATGGGCACTCTTGGAAAGTTATAAAAGGTTACATTATCATAAAATAATTATCGGATTTAAAATGTCCCAAAATTATATATTTCGAGGATAATGTGACAGGAGTTCTAAATATAGTCATCCAATAGGTTTTTGACATTTGTAGGTCATTGATTTTACATTATCTTTTCATTTTATTTAAACCGTTAAATAATGAGGTAATCACTACATCATCATGATGTCAGAAATAATTTAATTTATTTAATGTATAAAAATTATAAAACAAATATCATGATGTAGTAAATCTTTTTAGATTTCTAATGAATATTTATAGTCAAAAATATGGCTTGTATAACCCCATTTAAAAATTGTTTTAGTAAAACAACTCATGTTTGTGACATTTTTACTTTAACATTAAATAAAAAGACATTAATGTCATTTTCCTTCCAAAGTGGCTCCATGGGGTCCCCAAGCTGACCCATGGATGGTCATGGTCGGTCATGACACATCCAATAAGGGTAGGACATGTGTCAAGTTCATTTCATATTATTATAACTTTATTCTTACCTTAAATTACACTAACTACCTCTAATCGCGATTAAAAACTTAAAAGTTACTATTCACCAAAAAAATATTTTAATCCCATTGAATGAAATTTTACTTCTTAATGAAAACCATGTATGTCGGATTTTCTAAATTCAAAACACAGAGGTGGTAAATTTTCATTTAAACGAAAAATCAGTTTTTTAAGTACCACTTAGTTGTTTCACTATTCATCAAACATTGAAGATTTTCAGAAAAATACCAAAAAATCACCTTAATCTATATTTGATATTCCGAATTCAAAAATGATGTCTATTTTACCAAATTCAAAAAATATAAGTTTCATTAATTAATTTAATAATTAATTCCCACTGTCAAAAAAAATCACGTCTTTTTATGAAACAAAAAGTATCAAAAGACTGAAACTAGTTTAAGTCCGATTTCAAAGTGAAAATAATTCCATGAAAACTATTGGATTAAATGGTAAAAATATATTCTAATTTCACTTTAAAACCAATTCAAAAGATAATATAATCATAAAAATATATTAGACTAAAAAGAGGTTTTGAAATAAAATACAACATTTTTCACTATTCATTAAAAAATGAACTTTAACGGAAAAATACCAAAAATTACCCAAAGTAAATTTCAATGTCCCAATCATAAAGAATAAGTTTATTTTGAAAAATAGAGCTTATAAAATTGTCAAAAGTTTGATTTAAAAATTGTTTTCCATCAAAAGGCAGTAAAAAAATCTTTTAATAAATATTAGTGTATTACATGCTTAAGATTGGATTTATTCTCATTTTAAGCCTCTAAAACACCATCTAATTCATTAATAGACATAGATAAAAATATCTATTATTCATTAATTACCTGGGATGTTACATCCTTCCCCCCTTTAGAAAATTGCATTCCCGCAATTTATTTACTTATCGAATAAGTGGGGGGTATTTAGCCCTCATTACATTTTCAGATTCCCATGTTGCCTCTTCAATCATGTGGTTTTTCCACAAAACCTTTACTTGATGAATCACCTTATTCCGTAACACTTTCTTCCTATGGTCAAGAATCTGGACCTGTTGTTTCTCATAACATAGGTTCTCTTCTAGCTGAACTACCTATGGAATCAAAAGATGAGATGAATCTGGCATGTACTTCCTTAACATTGAAACATGAAAAACATTGTGTACCTGAGATAAACTCGGAGGTAAAGCCACTCGGTAAGCAACAAATCCAAATCTCTACAGAATTTCATATGTTCCAATGAACATTGGACTCAGCATTCCTTTCTTACCAAATAACATCACACTTTTCCATGGTGAGAATTTGAGAAAAACATGGTCACCTACCTCGAAAGATAGATCCTTCCTCCTGTTATCTGCATAACTCTTCTGCCTGCTCTGAGCTGTTCTCATGTGTTTCTGTATCAGCTAAACTTTTTCTGCCAACTCTTCTACCAATTCTGGTCCCATTAGCTTCCTTTCACCCATTTCATCCCAGAAAACTGGAGTTCGACACCACTTCCCATATAACACCTCAAATGGTGCCATCTGTATACTTGAATGAAAACTATTATTATATGAAAATTCAACCAAAGAAAGATGTTGGTCCAAAATTCCCTGATAATCCATCGAACAAGCACGTAAAATATCTTCCAATGTCTGAATTTTTCATTCTGACTGCCCATCTGATTGAGGATGAAAAGCTGTACTAAAATTTAATTCAGTACCCAACGACTTCTGAAGGCCTTACCAAAAGTTAGAAGTAAACCTGGGATCACGATCAGATACAATGGAGAGAGGAACTCCATGTAACCTGAATATCTCTTTAAGATACAAATGGGAATGTTGATATAGGGAAAAAAGTATCTCGTATAGCAAGGAAATGAGCAGATTTAGTCAAGCAATCAACAATAACCTATATTACATTATTACCTCGAGGTGTCTCTGACAATCCCACAACGAAGTCCATGGATATATTCTCCCATTCGCATTCTGGTACTGGTAAAGGCTGAAGCATCCCATTTGGTGACTGTCGCTCTGCTTTAGCCTCTTTACAAGTCAAACACTTCACTGTAAAATCAGCAATATCTCTTTTCATTCCATCCCACCAGTAATACTCCCGTAGATCTCTGTACATCTTAGTACTGCCAGGATGAACTGAAAACGGAGAACTATGAGCTTCACATAACAACCCTCTCTTCAACTGTGAACCACAAGGCACACACAATCTCTTCACAAATCTCAAAACACAATCAATATCAATGTTGAATTCAGGCAACTTTCCCTTCTGAACCAGCTCTACCTTTTTCTGCAACTCACTATCTTGCTTCTGTACTTGCTCGATTTTGTCTGATAGAGAAGATTTCAGTGATACCTGAAGCAAAACAGAAGAACATCCTGCACCAAAAACATCTATTCAAAAGTTCATCAAATCCTTAACCAAAGGATCACATTCCAAACACAAAATTGTTAATTAAGCATTAATTTTTTTGACTCAAAGCATCAACCACTTTATTTGCTTTTCCCGGATGGTAATGAATTGTACAATCATAATCCTTGATTAATTCCATCCATCTCCTCTATCTCATGTTCAATTCTTTTTGAGTGAATATATACTTTAAACTATTGTGATCAGTATATATTTTACACTTTACTCCATACAAATGATGCCTCCAAATTTTTAAAGCGAAAACAATAGCAGCTAATTCCAAATCATGTGTAGGGTAATTTACCTTGAGAGTTTTAAACTGTCGTGAAGCATAAGCAATTACCTGATCATTCTGCATTAGGACACAACCAGGTCCTTTCAGCGAAGCATCACTGTAAATAAAAAACTCCCCATTCCTGGAAGGTAGTGCCAAAACTGGAGCATTCACCAATCTTCTTTTCAATTCCTAAAAACAATCATCACATTCTTTTGTCCAGAAAAACTTAACACCCTTCCGAGTTAGCTTAACCATTGGACTAGATAACCGTGAAAAATTTCTAACAAACATTCGGTGAAAGCCTGCCAAACCAAGGAAACTACAAATCTCAGTTACATTTGTGGGTCTTGGCCATTCTTCAACAACCATTGTTTTTGCAGGATCAATAGTTATCCCATCTTTAGAAACAATATGACCAAGGAAAGAAATTTTTTGCAACCAAAACTCACACTTGCTGAATTTCCCATACAATTTCTTTTCTTTTAAGGTTTGAAAAATAACCCTTAAATATCTTTCATGCTCCTATTTACTTTTATAAAACACCAAAATATCATCAATGAAAACCACCACAAACTTATCCAAGAAATCATGGAAAATTCTATTCATTATGTCCATGAATACAGCAAGTGCATTGGTTTTCCCAAAAGGCATTACTACAAATTCATAATGGCCATATTATGTACGAAACACAGTCTTCAGAACATCTTCTTCCTTTACCTTCAGCTGATGGTACCACGATCTCAGGTCAATCTTTGAAAAATACTGAGCTCCCTAGAGCTGATCAAACAAATCATCGATATGAGGCAAAGGATATTTGTTCTTAACAGTGATGTTATTCAAGGCTCTATAACCAATGAAAAGTCTCATTGAACCATCTTTCTTTTTAACAAATAAAACAAGATCACCCCATGGTGATGTGCTAGGTCGAATGAAACCTTTCTATAATAAATCTTTCAATTACTCCTTCAACTCTAAAAAGTTCAATTTGAGCAATTCTATAAGGGGGTTTTGAAATTGGCTTAGCATCAGGAACTAAGTCATCAGTAAATTCAACTTCCCGATCTGGTATTATTCCAGGCAACTCATTAAGAAAAACATCAGGATACTCATTTACCACTGGCACGTCATGAATCTGAACAGTTCCTTTCTTTTCAATGATGTGTGCAAGGTAACATTCATTTCCATCTTTTACATGTTTCTTGGCCTCTTGATAAGTTATCAACAGTAAGGGTTCATTCTTGTACACAAACTAAAAGTCTTTCTAAAAATAAAATTCTTTATCTCTATAGTCAATCTTAGCATGGTAAATAGAGAGCCAATCCATACCCAAGATAACATCAAACTCTACTAGATGTAAAACAATAAGGATCACAAGTAGGTTCTTTCCACGAATAAGGATAGGAAGATTCTTATAAAGTTTTTTTGCCTCAACATTTCCCCAAGGTGTTTTTACCACAAGTTCAGGAGTCATTTCTTGAGATGGTATTCCAATTTTACTGGAAATGTTTTCAGAGATGAATGAATGTGTAGGCCCCGAATCAAACAACACACTGGCATAATCGGAAAAAACAAACAAAGTACCTAATACAACTTCATTTGATGGCCCGACATCTACTGAAGTAGTTGCAAAGGATTTCACCACCCCTTTCTTCTTATAGTCTAACTACTTCCCATCACTCGAGCTCTTTGTTGGACACTCATTTGCATAGTGACCCATCTCATTGCACTTAAAACATTTCACTAACTGTAAATCAAATTTGGTCTTACCATCACCTTGATCATTTTCAGTGCAATCACGATCCTTATGTACCATCTTACCGCATCGGTATCACTTTCCAGAAATCAAAAGACATTCCCCAGTATGCCTTTTACCACATTTACCACAAACTGAAAATTTAGTTTTTTTACCGTCAGACCTTTTTGAAGAATTCTTTCCTTTCTCCTGCCACCTCAGTCTCTTCTTCTGCTGGTTCTTTTAGAAAACTTGATCATCGACAAACTCCATTTCTACCTTCTCAGCACATCGAACAAGCTTTTCATAACTTTTGAACTCACGATAAGCTAAAGCCCTTCGATATTTTGGCTTTAATCCTGAGTAAAAATGATTGATTTTACTATCAAGGTCACAAATAAAATTTGGAGCATACCTTGCCAATCGAGTGAACCTTTATTCATAGGCATCCACTGAGTCCTCCTCTTGCCTCAATTCCAGGAATTGTTTTTCCATCCTAAGTCGAACAGCCTTAGGAAAATACTTCCCAAGAAACATACCTTTGAATTCATCCCAGTCGAGAGCATAAATATCATCAGCGTCCCTGATATTTTTAACCATCAACCACCACTGATCTGATTCACCCTCCAAACGGTAAATAGCAAGACTAACCTTTTGATTGTCTGAACAACCCATGACATCAAAAATATTCTCCAGTTCTTTAATCCACCCTTCAGCTTGCACAGGGTTAGATGATCCTTTGAATGATGGGAGATGTTGCCTTATGAAATGTTCCACCACTGACATGTTCCTCTGCGGTTGATCTGGCTGATCTCGTGCATGGATACCGCCACCATTTATCGCTTGAGTCAACTGCGCCATTACTGCAACAAACTATTCAGTTCCAATTCCGACCATCTCAAGATGCTGATTCAGAAGGTTATTTTCTTCTGTATTCCTTCTTAGCACTGCTTCCCTGTTTCCTCTGCGGAAAACCATTCTGAACAAACATGTTTTAGATGAAGCTACATGGTAATCTTCAAATGCTATATCATTTCAATTTGACCATAAAAAAAATATTTTTGGATAATCATTTAATAAAATTATAACTCCTAATGTTATCTAAGACGACCTATGATACCAACTATAAGGCCCTAGCCTTAAACCTTACTTAATCTTGAGTTATTAAAAGATTACACATTAAGGATCTTTTCAGGTTTAGAGTTTTAGATAATTAGATCATAAAACTTGCATTACATTCCACATTTAAACAAAGTGGATACATAAAAGATAGTATTCATTTTCCCCATAAACATAAACATATTTCAAATAAAACATGGATTCTTTTTGACACTTCCTTGACACTATCATCATATCATGTACCGTTCCCTTGACCTATGAAAAAAAACATTTCAAAAACTTGGGATGAGCATAATAAGCTCAGTAAGGGTTATAAAAAAAATATGAACTGAAAACATTAGTCCATGCATGAAATAATACTTTACTCATAAAAAATAATCACATACCTCATCAATTCATGAATAAATCATAGAAATCATAAGACATAAAGGTAACTTGAAGAATTCATAACATTTTTATCTAGGGAGTAGCCCTCTTGGTTACATTTGGAATACCCATCACAGTATATTCCCTAAATCTCTTCGGAGAAACCTTAACGTTTAACTCCTTCGCATTACCCAATGCATTGGAGAGCTATATCGGGCTCACACACCCTTAGTTTATCATGAAACCACCCGTCTTCATTACAATGACCAAGAACCATAACATAATCATATCACATAAAACATGCATAAAAGAAAACATAACATTTCCACTTTTCAATCACAATATATCAATACAACACATTGATATAAAAACAATATGAAAACTATTTTCAATAACAAAATAAAAGAAAAGTAAAACATGGTATTTATTTTTCATTCAAAAAAGTTATGGCTTGTAGAGGAAGCCGAAACTCAAATAATCGTCACGGCGGCTGAGAAGTCGTTGTCGCTGCATACGTACGATGAAAAAAAACATTCCCTTTTGTCGTTTATTAAAGGATTCATATAAAATTATTACTCTTGAATAAACATAAAAGTCAAAGGGGTTTATACACCGTATAAATGAATGTTTCTTATAAAACAAAATATGTCTCAATGAAAGGAGATTGAGACGAAATCCCTTACCACAGGTCCGACTTGACTCGATCGTTCTTTAATCTCCTGAATAATAAACTTGATTTAATTTATACTTACCTAATAACCTTTTTCAAGTTCATTATTCCTTTTATATCACTTATTACCATGTCATGAACACTATGTAATTATTTATGTTAATAACGGTCGTTTTAACGATCATTGGTACTTGAGTCAAAAATAAACTCTTTATAATTACAAGTTGTCATGTATCCATTATATCCAGAGTTATACTCATGATGTAGATATCATATATATCATATATATCCAGTATATACCTTCATTTATAATATTACATAACGTTTAGAGGTAAGAAATGAAATGCACCGTTCATGGAGACGGTAAGCCGTACGTACGCATGCACACTACTTTCATTTCTATTTCATATTTTATGGTATGGAATCATAATTATATAAAGGTATATTATAATTCAAGTATAATATCATATATAATATCATTAATTAAATTCTTTATATGTCCCACATTTGGAATTAACGAATCAAATCACTTTGAGGGGGCGGTAGTCCGCACTTCCTAAATTGAAGATATCACTTTTACCCATAATGGCAATAATAAAGGTATTCCATAAATGAAAAATACAGAAGCTTAAGTAAAACATAAAAATATTATATATCATATATAAATATTGTGTCATATTAATGGCCACCTTTTAAGGTGTTAAAAGAATACTGAACAATCATCGTTTCATGAGGTAGAAATTCGCCATCCACGGAAACAGTATGTTCTTTAACCATTAGATGTAGGTATGTGTTATTATAGCTCGAATACTTCTTATAAAAATATCCTAGTATATGAAAGATACTGGTGTTGTTACAAAATAAATGAATAAAAAGAGTTTATGGGGTTGGAGAAGTAAAATAAAACATAAGAACACAAGAGAAAACACTACCTTAAAATCGGGTAACTCTTTTTGATTTGAGCTCAAAGGATTCCTTGGGAAGACTTCTGCCCAAAGTGAGGCTTCTAAGAGTTATATAAGGATGTGTAGAGACAAAATGGGCAGGGCTTGGCTGATCCAAAGGCTTTGTATGTGTGGGTAAGGTGGTAGAGGTGGGGGCCTTTTATAAGAGGAGATGAGGGGCACTCTTGGAAAGTTATAAAAGGTTACTTTATCATAAAATGATTTTCGGATTTAAAAGCTCCCAAAATTATATATTTCAAGTATAATGTGATAGGAGTTCGAAATATACTCATCAAATAGGTTTTTGAAATTTTTAGGTCTTATATTTTACATTATCTTTTCATTTTATTTAAACCGTTAAATAATGTGGTAATCGCTGCATCATCATGATGTCATAAATAATTTAATTTATTTAATGTCTAAAAATGATAAAACAAATATCATAATGTAGGAAATCTTTTTATCATTCTAATTAATCTTTATAGTAAAAAATAGGACTTGTATAACCCCATTTAAAAATTGTTTTAGTAAAACAACTCATGTTTGTGACATTTTTACTTTAACGTTAAATAAAAAGATATTAATGTCATTTTACTTCCAATGTTTCTTTATGGGGTCCCCAAGTTGACCCATGGATTGTCTTGGTCGACCATGACACATCCAATAAGGGTAAAACATGTTTAAAGTTCATTTCATATTACTAAAACATTATTTTTACCTTAAATTACACTAATTACCTCTAATCGCGATTAAAAACATAAAAGTTACTATTCACAAAAAAATTATTTTAATCCCATTGAACCACATTTTACTTATTAATGAAAACCATTTATGTCGGATTTTTGAAATTCAAAATACAGAGGTGGTAAAATTTCATTTAAATGAAAAATCAGTTTTTTAAGTACCACTTAGTGCTTTCACTATTCATCAAAAATTGAAGTTTTTCAGAAAAATACCAAAAATTAACCCTAAGATATATTTGATATTCCGAATTAAAAAATGATTTCTATTTTAAAAAATTTAAACAATATATGTTGCATTAATTAATTTAATAATTAATTCCCGTTGTCAAAACAAATAACGTGTTTTTATGAAACAAAAAGTATCAAAATATTGACACTAGTTTAAGTCCGATTTCAAAGTGAAATTAATTCCACGACCACTATTGGATTAAAAGGTAAAAATATATTCTAATTTCACTTTAAAACCAATTCAAAAGATAATATAATCCTATAAATAAATTATACTAAAAAGAGGTTTTGAATTAAAATACAACATTTTTCACTATTTATTAAAAAATGAACTTAACTGGAAAAATACCAAAAATTTTACCCAAAGTAAATTTCAATGTCCCAATAAAAAAGAATATGTTTATTTTGACAAATAGATCTTTTAAAATTGTCAAAATTTTGATTTAAAAATGGTTTGCCATCAAAAGGAAGTAAAACAATATGTTAAAAAATATTAGTGTATTCCATGCTTAAGATTGGATTTATTCTAATTTTAAGACTCTAAAACACTATCTAATTCATTAATAGACATAGATAAAAATATCTATTATTAATTACTTACTTGGAATGTTACAATATAGCTCAAATGGTTATAAAAATGTATGATATTAAATATCTTGATATAATGCTGAAGTGTGGGGATATATTCCATGAATTACTAAATCGTCTTTCCCCAAATAATGTATAAATATTTCCAATAGATCAAATATATTGTTATATTATTATATCAAATAATCCAAATAGAGACACCCTAATTGAATTGTAGGAATAGAAGAAGAAACACCATGATAACCTGGATAACTTTTTTTTCACCCATGTTCTTCAGCATTTGGAACATATGTCCAAATTGTTTTAATAATAATTGAATAATTCATATATTCATTTGTTAATTTAAACATAAAAAAATCACGACCAAGAAGAAGTTTTTATACCCCATATTGAATAATTTTTAATAGCTATGAGGTGAAAAACAAATCTAAAATATTTAACTTTGATATAGATATCATCAATTATGGTTAAAAATCATGATTTAACATAGATTACCTCTAGTAAAATATAAGAACAATATTAATTTATAATGATTATATAAAAAATCAAAAATCCCTCAGATATTTTTATTATTTTGAGGAGTTGGGTGTATAGAGATTACCTCAATCAATTTATTATGTATTTTTAGATGATATTATTTTATATTCCAAAAAATGGAAGATCATTAACACTATTTAATGATTATCCTGAACACCTAAATAATGGAAAATTTGTATGAACAAATTATAAATTCTCAACTCAAGATAAACAATTTATCATTCTAGGGTCATTCAATAATAATAAAGGGTATATTTGTGTATATTTCAAAAAATAGTTGTTAGGGAATTATTATATCCAATGTTGCATTAAATAATGTTTTATGATGTTTCCTCATGAATAATTACACGGTGGTAGCCTATGACTCACTTAAATTTATGATTCATGATCATAATTACCCCAAACATTATTTGGACCTAGATATTTTTATGTACACATTAAAGATATGGAGGCACTATTTATATTTATAAAATTGTCTAATATATACATTCCAGAAGTTATTAAATTATATATTTATATAAAAAAGGTGAAAAAGTTCTTATGGAGGTCGCTGGAGTTGATTAATGACTATTAATGATCAGTACATTATAACCCAATGATGGAAAATAATCTAGTGGATGCTCTAAAAATGGGGGACCATTAAAACAAGCTAATTTTAACAATTGAATTTGTAATTTTAGGAGGTCAACTAAACATAAGTGATATTCCCAATACAAAAAGTTATGGGAATAAATTCAAATCATACAATCATTTGGGGACGATTTTCCCAATATTTATATATCATGCACTAGAAAAACTCTATAGAAAAAATGACCATTAAATATTATATAAAAACAAAAAATAATCAAATGTAATAATAAATGGAAAATATAATCAGTGAAATGGTATTAAAATAGACAATCCTAAGTTTACATCAACAATGACCCAAAATAAATAAATAACCTAAGGAAAAAATAAACATACATAACCTACTCCACTATAAGAAATATCTAAACACCAAATCCAAAACAACAAGATCACAACATCATGGTCATCCATCAGTAAATTAATAGGCCTTCCCCTTAATTGTATCATAATAATAATTCTGTATAATTTACATTTTTTATATGCAAGGTGTGTATATAAAACCTAGTAGGCAAACCCCAAGTATTCCCACACATTCTACATGGAAAAAAATTATTAAAAATCATTTAATATAAAACATGATAAAGATATATAAAATAGGTTTTCAAGGTACATTTATATATAAGTAGTGAAATTAATTCTCACTATGATGGTCACTAGCTACATGGATGCACAAAACTAATGAAAATTACCAACCAATTGGATCCCATCTCATTTTTCCATTAAATAGTCCAAACACAATACTAGAATCCATCCTAAAAAGAATACACTAACACATTGTGATATAATATTGTGTGACCCAAATCATTATAAAATCCATTTCTATTCCAACAATTACCCAACATACATCATGAACACAAGAAACAATAACCCAATCATTGTTATCAGATACAAAATATATCATTGAAATTAATCTATCATTCATGAATCCTATCAAAAACATTACTGGAGAAGAGCACAACCATTAGTTTCAAACCCATCAATATTATTAGACTCATAATGGGTATTTAATAATGAAAAATGGTTATTTTTCTAAACAAAATCAGTTTTTTTCTATGAATACTGAAGATCGAGATGGACCCCCAGCCTCGAAATCATTATTTCCAATAGTCACCACATGATATAATTAATCTAGAATAATCCAATATTCCATTAATTAAATATATGGAAATCATTCATAACCCATAATTCACCCTATGTAATCCTTATTATATGGTTCCTTTTGAGATACAATGAGAATATATAAATGGATAAATAGAAACAGAAACCTGAAATATGATTTTCTTTGTATAATGAATAAAAATACGAAACTAATTGGCCCCTAGAGTAAAATAAATCCCCAAAATAAAAAAATGATTATTAGAGATTATAATACCTAATTACATGAAAAATATGTTATGTTTCAAGACATAAGCTAGATAAATTATTTAATATTGGGAATTATAGGATTATATTTCATGGTTGGGCCACCAAGTTTGAAAAACATTGTGCCAGTTATGAGTGTTCAACTAGAAAACAATGAAGGATCCACGGTTTAGCATCATAGATTAGAATAAATCATGTAATTTAATTAAATATACAGTATGTGAAAATTTATAAAGTCACATGGTTCATGAATTATTTTTTTTAAATCATGCACCGACCATATGCCTTCCTTGTTTCCCTCATACATTCGTTCATAATGACTGCTAGAGTTTTCATGGTTTCTATTAATAGTTCCTCAAATATGATACCACTAAAATCCTTCTATAAATTAAAAAAATTATAATAAACCTCCTAGAACTCTATCAATTATTTTGAAACATGATTTCATTTATAAAATTGTAGAATTCCTAATACCAAGGTTTATAATTACCACTAAGATGAAGAATTCATTCCTCAGAATTTAGGACGCTGTCAGTAATTTGGAATAACTATGAAAATTTAAATATCATTTAATTCCCCTTAACTCATGTATCACCCTGTATATGGCCATATTTAAATAATAGTCACAATAATGATATCTATTTTTAAATGATGAGATTTTATTTATTGTCCAAAATTTGATTCACAATGTCAATAAAATTTTCATCAATATCAATATTCACACAAACCCAACTAATCACATGGTTTGGATGGGTTGGGTATTTATTTAGTTGTGAGACAATTAAGACATAATTAATTAAATAAAATATAATTGGTATAGCTTATTGATAGTGAAAATTTCTAATTTGGTTTATAATTTCAAAATCGACGACGTCTTGAGGACCCAACATCACTTGGATGACCCAATGGTGATACCCCAACCATAGAGAAACATACATGAATTCATTAATGTTCATGAAAAAAGATAATTTTTAATAAAAATGATTTTAATAGGCCATATTAGAGATTTTTAATTTCTCTATACCTCTACTAATCATTTGAATATTCTAAATAGTATCACACTTGGGGCTTGGTCTATTTAGCGAATTATTCCGTGTTGTGATCCAAAAAATTGAACGTCATGGAAAACAACATAAATCATCAAAATGAGACATATATATATATATATTGGTAACTATTATTGTATTATATCTATATAAAATAAATGAAATCTTCCAATAAACCACTAATGTACACCAAACAATCTCTATAAATAACCACCAATGTCCTTATCATATTCTATGGCTGGCCATCCATTTGAGGATGACATGAAATAATGATAGTAATCGTGGATATAATGTTCTATATCATGGACCACCAAATCCATTATGGGAATCTAGGGTCCTGGATAGAGATAATAGAATTTGTACCTGTATGGGATTTCAGGTCCTCTTATAGGTTGAGCATCACTAACTCATCTAAAGTATTCATCAATTGAATTGGAAGGAACTATTTCATCATACATAGATGGCCTACAATCACATGAATTATCTCATTAATTATAATAATTACTATAATAATAATGAAAAATTCCATAAAAATGTTTTTTTATTTCTATCTAGGCATGGGAAACTAATTTAACATGATATTATGACACTGATTCATCATTAGAATTCATATAAATGAGAAATTTCATAACATACTCAGCTACCTTAGGAATTATATAAAACCACCAAAAATGATATTTCATTTCAAGGTATGTTTACATATTACTCAGTTTTATATCCCACTTTTACTACTAATAAGATGAATTTAATTGGTACATGACATATGTATGAACTATGATATGAGCTTGAAAATTCAACACAGAATTTTTATCTTATTCCATCCATAAATGGTCCCCTGACCATGGATTTTAGAAATCAATATAATACATAGAACATATAATTTCGGATCCCCATTGACAAGTCTTACCATTTTCAGTATGAGAGAGATTAAAAAAAACTGAATCATTATTCTGCCCAGTACATTCCAAGTTCATTTTAATGATTACCCTATTATATATATTTATCCTCAGGTACCTTGATTTACATGACTATATAGTATTTGTTTTAATGAATTGTCCATAGAATATAAATTAATATGTGTATAAAATAATAATCATTTATTCATTTTGAAACATATTTTTAAATCATATTTTTCAATCTTTTGTGATTAGTGAACAAATGGATCATGTCACCAAAGAAATAGTGGGGCCATGTTTTGTAGGAATATACCACTTAAACAAATTTTCAATCATTTGATAGATATTTCTTCTCATGAATCATCGATTATCCTGATCCATAACCTCTGAAAATATCATCCTATATGTGAACAATACCCAACACAGATCCATATACACAACTAGAAACAACGTTTCCGTCACCAGGTTCATGAAAGATAAGTATAAGTTCAAATGTAACTTGATCCTCGAGTTCCCTGATTAATTACAGATAATTACATCCCTATATTAATTAAATTCTATTAATTATCAATGTCTTCCAAAGAGAGGTGAAATATGGGAAATCTAGGATAATGATTCGATTATAGTATTTTATTCTCAAGATGTTATTTACACAAATGGAAAAATATGTGGCTTAATGAAATGAGACCTAAATTTTATCATCATTGTCTGATATCCCTTATATTGAGTATATATTCTCATTTAATAGATATTCTTATTTCTAGAAGTAAGATTCCTAGAAATTTTAATATGCGCAGTTTTCAAAAAATTTACCCAAACATAATATTCATGTTATTTTCATTTTTTGTAATACATACATGATTACAATAAGATGATTTCAATGAATTCCATAATGAATGAATCTTAGAATCCATAAATAATATAATTCATCAATTATATGATTATAGATGTTCCATTAGTGGGACCAAATGGAATGAAAAAATATTCATACCAGTTGTATTATATTTAAAATGTTTTCTTTTGAATATCTTATCTCCAAACCCAATTTACGTTACACCATGATTAGAGATAAATGTAAGACAACCACTTGAATCCCCCAACTAATCAAACTGATTACCAATTCATGGAAGATATCAAAAATTCATTTCAATAACATGAATCATCTTTTGATTTTCAAAACAATGTTGATACACATCATCCACCTATTCGAAAAACATGAGCATAGCGGAATAATTAAATATACATAGTCTAATAAAAAACTAGATCAGAAATTATTCTTTTCCGAAATTAATATATTATAATTTCGTTGATATTATTTAATATGGTGTAATAAAAATAGGATCCATTCATGTGATTAGGTTGGTAAAAATTTGTATTCCCTTTCAGGTTCTAGAATAGTAAATTTTGTATTCCCTTTTCAGGTCGTAGAATAGTGAATTTATCCTACGAATGCATACTCAAACTCATGCATATGATATTGGATATACATCCATAAAAGCATAATTTTTATAATGTTTTGATTCGGTGAAAGTTGAATGTAGAAGTGTCATCAAGCAAAAAGAGTATCGTCATTCCACGGGAAATTGTGCCAAGTTATTAGAAGTTATTAAAAATTATTACAATATATTTTCTTCTTAATTATTCGTAATTGTTGCTAAATTTTTCTATGTTTTTCTATTTATTTCTATTTATTCTTAATTATTCCTATTTATTCCTATTTATTGGTAATTATTACTAATTATTCATATTTATTACTAATTATTGAAAATTATTCCTATTTATTACTAATTATTCCTATTTACTACTAATTATTAAAAAATTTGACAAATTACTACTAACTATTACTAATTACTATTAATTATTACAATTTATTACAATTTATTAAAATTTATTACTAATTATTACCTATTATTACAAATTATTAATAATTGTTAGTAAATTTTACTATTTATTACAATTTATTACAATGTATTATAATTTATTACTAATTATTACAATTTATTACTAATTATTACAATTTCTTACTAATTAATAAAATTTATTAAAATTTACCTCTATTTATTAAAATTTACTAAAATTTATTACAATTTATTACAATTGATTACAATTGATTACTATTCATTACTATTTACTACTATTTAATACAATTTATTACTAATTATTACTAATTATTACTAATTAATATTAATTATAACTATTTACTACTATTTATTACTATTTATTACTATTTATTACTATTTATTACTAATTATTACAATTTAATTCTAATTATTAATATTAATTACTGATTATTACTATTTATTACTATTTATAACTAATTATCAGTAATCATTACTATTTATTACTATTTATTACTAATCATTCCTAATTATTACTATTTATTCATAATTATTACTATTTATTCCAAATTATTACTATTTATTCCTAATTATTAGTAATTATTCTTAACTATAACTAATTATTCATATTTATTACTATTTATTCCTATTTAATACTATTTATATCTAATTACAACTATTTATTCTTAATTATAAATACTTATTTCTATTTATTACTATTTATTCTTATTTATTCCTATTTATTGCTATTTATTCCTATTTATTTCTATTTATTGCAATTTATTCCTATTTATTTCAATTTATTCCAATTTATTCCAATTTATTCATATTTATTGGTATTTATTCTAAATTATTCCACTTTATTCCTAATTATTCGTATTTATTACTAATTATTTTTAATTATTCCAATTTATTCGAATTTATTACTAGTTTTTTCAATTTATTACTAATTATTCATATTTATTACTAATTATTCATATTTATTAAGAATTACTAATATTTATTACTAATTATTCCAATTAATTTCTAATTATTCATAGTTATTACAAATTATTCTTATTTATTACTAATTATTCATATTTATTACAAATTATTCCTAATTATTATAAATTACCACTATTTATTACTAATTATTCCTAGTTACTACTAATTATTCCTATTTATTACAAATTATTCCCATTTTTTAATAATAATTCTTAATTATTACTAATTATTCCAATATATTAGTAATTATTCATATTTATTACTTATTATTCCTATTTATTTTTAATTATCCCTATTTATTACAAATTATTCCTATTTATTACTAATTATTCCTATTTATTACTAATTATTCTTATTCATTACAAATTATTCTTATTTTTTCCTATTTATTCATATTTATTACTAATTACCCGTAATTATTACTAATTAAACAGAACTATTACTAATTATTATTAATTGATATTAATAACTACAATTTATAACTACTAATTACCAGTAATTATTTATATACAATACTAATTTTTGTTAATAATTATTAATTATTAATACTTATTATGAGTGAGTACTAATAATTTCAATTTATTATTTCAAATAAATACAGATAAAAAAAATAAATCTATTTTAATTACAACTAATTAGTATTAATTAATACTATAACTAAAAAAATGAAATAAATACAAAATTAAATAAAATATAAATACCTTTAAACTTGAACTTCTATTGATATAAATGACTTCACAACTTATCTGAAAAAAATTAGCTCAGAAAAATTTTCACTAAAAAAATAGAGTATAGAGAGAGAGGAAAAGAGAATTGAGAGAATGAGAAAGAAAAACGGAGGGGGTATATATAAGTTAGATTAGTTGCGATGAGACTATTTGTGACAGGGCCCCTCGCAAATACCTTTTCCACCATTAATTGATGTCGGTGGTTAAAAATGTATTTGTGACGGGACCCAACACAAAATGTGTCTTGCCAACACACTTTTTTCCAGGGGACAATATCTTGTCGCAAAAAACACATTAACCACAACCGGCATTTGTGATAGGACCCGTCAAAAAAAATTCATTCTAACACGCATTTTTGCGACGGGATGTTGTCCCATCATAAATAACTAATTAACGCCGCCGTTATTTTTAAGATGGAAAGCTCCCCGTCCCAATTAACCTTCCCACGGTTTGGCACACAAACCGCACCAAAGCGCACATTACATTTTGGGACGGGACCCCAAATCTCGTCGCAAAAAACTTGTTATTTGCCACAGGTCAAACCCCCCATCACAAAAAACATTTGGGAGGGACTATTTTCGACGGGATTAATTCCCATCACAAATAACCAGTCGCAAAAAATAGTATTTCCCATGTTTTTGGTTAACATGGGTTTTTCATGTTTGATATTTGTTCATTCTCATATGTGATTATCCTAAAATAAATTCCTTCATAAAAAAACCTACTCGATACTCAAGAATGAATTTTCATATTGGAATGATATTCTATTTATTTAGTCTTTAAGACATTACTTTATGTATTAAAAGGTCTTTCAATTTAAACTTTTTTTGTAATATTATCTTTTTGTATACATTTAGAAAACAATGAAAATGAACAATTTTTTTTAAAAATGAATATACGAATGAATAATATAAAACTATGAATGACCAGAATTATTATTTACTCCTATTTTATTAATTCTCATTGAGATTATTCATTTTGTTTGTTTTATTATCTATCTCATCAATTGATACATGCTCAAATTAAATTAAAATCACCCATAATGGAAATAAAAACAAAAAATAACTAAATTAGTATATATTTATATGGGTCACCACTGAGTCTAAGAGGCTATTACATTGTGTATAATAAGAAATACCCTAAAAAAATTTTATTTTATAGATAAATCACCGTAAAACAAATGAAAATGGATGGAATTAATATTATGTTCATAAAATTTCTATATATCAGATTTTGTGCCTCTTATAAAATTTCCAATATAATATTCTCAATAGAGAATATAATAAATAATTATGATAAAATGTAACATTTTATACATTAATACATAATAAGTTCTAAAAAACATCAATCATAGAGTAAATTCAATTTGTTGTGTGAATATATGCATCATATAATGGTCTCCCAATTTTCATATTTGAAATACTTATTTATAAACATTTTACGGATGAAGTGAACCAACAATCATTACAAAAAATATTTTATTCTCAAATGTTTCATAGAGTTAAAATTATTCCATACTCAAAGAAAATTATGTTAATTAAAAATATATTTACGAAACATAAAAATATCTTCGGAATTGTTATTTAACAGAAATGAAATTTAATACAAATAAAAATTTGGTGATGAAATTGTTTAGATACAGGGGAAAACGTACACAAATCCTTCACATTTCATTTTCCTTGTAAAATCAACCAATACCAATTTTTCAAGGGTTGTATATTTTCACAACTATCAATTCTTATGAAATAGATATTATTAATTGTTAAAAAATGATTAAATCCAATAAAAGTCATGCGGTATACAATAATATAAGTACTATCAAAATAATGGAGATTATAAGTATTTTTTGGGTTAACTGATTCTCCAATCAACATCCTTCCATATTGAACTCAATAAAATTATAAAAATTATGTAATTACTAATATATTGTTCATAGTATTGGTTACCATCCAATATCACCTAATAAACTAATTTGTCTATGAAAATGTTTCTAAACAATTTCTTCTAAAGACATGTTCTCATTCAAAAACTAATATATTGATCTATAATGTGGGCATAAAATTTGATCAAAAACTATTGGCGAGGTTTTAAAATATATTTATATATATATTACTATATTTATGAAGTTTTATATAAAATTATAATCATCCATTGAAGTTTATATTAATTCATTTATCTCACCTTAAAACACATTTAATCCTCATTACATTTCATATATCATTATATAATTATATATATATATATATTAAACCTTTAATAAAATTCATTCTAATTTCTACAATATCTCATCCCTGGAGTCTAATCCTAACTGAATCATTTCCTCAAATCCACCATGACAATTTTGAATCATAAAAAATATATATTCTACACGATGATGAAAAAACATGTTTTATATATATCTTATCATCTAATGAATTTATCTAATACTTACACACATCATTTTATAAAACTACATTACCCTAAATGATAATGTATATATTTTCCTTTTTCAAAAAAATATTTACAACATGAGAGTATTAACTCTTGATTCATCTTTATATTGTTAACCAGATGTAAAAATTCTTTCATAATCCAATTTTAAATCATTCAATAGAATATTACACATATTAATATTCACTTAATATATATTCTGTTGTCTTTTTGTAAAAAAATATAAAATTAATATGTATTATAAATCATATAGCTTAATTCAGGATCCTTTATTATTGAACATCATTTTTTGGAGAATTTTCACAGTTTTCCAACCATGAACATGCTCTTTAAAATTCTCTAATTAATTGAATTTTATTTCATTGAGAGATAAATATATGATTTATAAGAATCCAAACACTGAAAAAGTATTTCAACGACCTATCTCGATGGCCACTTCATTATCCCCGTTTATTTTTTATAAAGATGCTCAATTTTAATCTTTAATAAGAAATAATTAATATATATAAGTTTTACAGTTTTTTTCTAATATTATTAACAATAAATATTAATGGATAATCCAACTAAAATATGAAATTTAGAAGCATCTCAAAAGAGAGTTCATTACACATTAAAAAATTATCACATATTTTTTTATCTATTTCTTACTCATTGATTTCCTCTTCATTTATTTCCTATTATTTATTCCACTATATTTAATAATTTTATCAAGGTTTCTCTATAATTTAACCAATATTGTTTCTATAATATTTTATATGTAAATAATAAAAAAATTATAACTCTTATAAATTTTTTTTAGAAAGAGTATTTCCTACAAATTTTTAAAATTTATTCTAAAATATATCATTGGTAATAAGATTTTTATAGATGTACATAACATGATACAAAATCGCAACATAATACATTTAAATAAAAATTTTCATTAATTTCTCCTTGAATAAGTTGTATTTAATATTGAAGTGCATTAAGCATTCATATTGTAATCTGTTTCTAGTAAAGATAGTGGTACATTGGTTTCTCCCAAAATTAGAAAGAAAAACTCAACTGTTACTTTTATATACTCTAATTGATACTTTATGAACATTATTTTCACGGTAATTTTATCCATTTTTACATACTACATTATATCTTTTCTCAAATTAGATTTTATTTTTTCAAATAACATCCCATATATAATCATCTATGATTTAATGAAATATTAAACATTTGATTTTCAATTACCTACCCTACCATTACTCCCAATGAAATGATGGTGACACTGAGTTTGAAAATCAATTCCATCTATCTGTAAGAAATGGGGTGGACACAAGTATTCAGCGTAAAATCTCAAAATAACGAGTATCATTGCATTAAAAAAAATAAAACACCTAAAAAATTAAATTCACAATTAAATGAAGAAAATTTGGTAAAATTCAAAGTAAAATTTCAACCTTAAAAATCATATATAAAAATATATTAAGATACCATAGGAACTCACATATTTATACCTTAAAATTTACAAAAAATGACAAGACACCATAAAATGCTCCGTGTAACCAATGAATTGAAAACCAATTTCTCAACAATCATTCAACTAGAAAATTTAAAGAAAATATATAAGAATATGTGATAATAAATATACTTAATATGTTCCACCCCTAAATAAAAATGAGTCATTGCTTATAGATCATTCAATTTAGTGGATCATATGATAAGATAAAATAAATATAATTCATTAAATTTCCCTTCTTCTATAATAATCTAACCACATTAACCCCCATAATGAAAATATATGTTATATATAACTGAGAAAATAAATAAAAATACATGGTCCCCCACATACCAACTCCTTATATATATCTAAATTTTATTAAAAAAACATACAATCCATTGATCCAAAATCTGGTTATTAGTTTGTAGAAAAAATACTATGTTATTTGGTTACCCAGTAATTCCATATCGAGTAGGATGTTGGGTCACAACTGGTCTAGAATCTTGTGTAGAGGTCTTATAGAGGATGCTGAGTTTTTATTTCTAATAAGTATGAATAGAATAAAATTTACATACATAATTATCATCTAAAAACCATTATCTAATATATACTACACATCTCCTGATCATGAATTTATATAATATATAACTACCCAAAATTAATATATTCGGTAACTCTGAAACTATTATTTCTATTTATAATTATAAATTCATTCATACAAATAAAAATATACCCCAAAATATATGCACATCCAGGCCCATACACATGATTAAAACTAGTTTTTCTTATATCATATTCATTGTGTCTATTATTAACTAAAAATCATTAACCCCAATTTCAATTATATTTTATTTTGGATAATCCATAATTATATACCATATGAAAAAAAACTTTATATAACTCCCTAAATTATCAACAACCATTGGTTACAACATCAACCTAGTAATTACATGTAATTATAGTCTACCATCTTATCTAATACCATCTTCTCAAATATTATCACTAGTATTGAAAATTGATACTAGTCTTCCCACAAATTTCTTTCAAGCTATATAATCGAATACTTATATAGCACATTCGGGTTGAGGGAAATATAGTGGAATATAGAAAAAGGATAATCCCCAAACATATTTTCCCTGGACAAACGATAATGTGAAATGGACCTATATTAACTCTACAAACCACTATTATAAGTATTTTGATCAATGGTGTCATCACTATGTGTGCGGAAATTATATAATAACCAATCAGGTGACACCTATTAAATTATATATAAATTTAATGGAAGTTTAACATAGATAGCCATTCATATAGTAAATTTGACATTCCATACTGAGTATTGAATAACCCAATGTAAAAGGGAATAAATTTGATTTTAATTTCATATAATTAAATTTTCTAGAAAATACATATGTTTATAATAATAGTTTTTTACCATCGACTAATGTCACACCACCATGTATGTAAGTTAATATTCCATTAAAATTACAAAAAATGTATATATCCACAAAATATTAGTAAAATATTAATTATAGAACATATTTTCATTCTATAATGTATGTAAATAATTATTTGTAAATATAAATAATTATTTCTACAATACTATTTAATTTATTCGATAATACAGAATAATCATATGTATTATTTATATAATATGAACTAAAAAAGTAAGTGTATCATCATCAACCTAATTAATATAAATGACACCCAATACGATGACACATAGGCCTCAGGTGTGCCTATATATAGTGTAGAGGTTGTCGACTAGTAGTAATGGTCTGAGTGGTGACAGTTAGGAGACAAAACAATAAGATAATAAAACCAATAAAATTGAATAATAGTGGAATCTAAATAGTACTAATTATACATAACAAGAAAATACATAAAATAATATATGTTTGATTAAAATCTGTAATATCATATAATTTGTGTAAGAACAATTTATATCACCAATTGGAAAATCATATATTGATTTAAAAAAAGGAATAAAAACAATCCTAAAAATACATTGAGAAATTGAACACTCTATCCCAATGATTCATGGATAACCATCCCATGATATAGATAAATCTATTTCCCTTTTGCACAAGTCAAAAGGCCCTTTCCCCAAATTTTTTCTAGAAACATAAATTCTACATATATCACCAAGGACCCTTATATGGTGTGAGTATAAAAATATTTTCCCACCACCATCAACATCCATAGAGTGTATCCATAAATATATGAGTTTATGAAAGGTGAAATAAGTTATAACCCACACACAAAGAGTAACCACTATACTATGTTGATCTCAGTTCCAACTTGTATCTGATGTCTAATACCAATGTATATTCTACCATTATTTTCATGGGTAATACCATCACCCATGTCACTCAACTATATTTAATAACATCATAGAAAGAGTGGTCGGAACCACCACATAAGACCTATCTTGTGTGCCCATAACCCCATATATCATGTCCCTTAGTGAGTATAAATCAAAAAAAATTAGAAATAAGAACATAATGAACCACCATTCTCCCTTTAGTGACTTATGTATCACTATCTAATAAACTAGTGATCCACATATCCCAAAATATGCATGAGACTCACCCATCTAATTTCTATAAATCCACACAAAGAGTCCAATTCTAAGTATCATAAATTTCATCAATTTATAATTATTCAATAATGTTATAAAAGTAATAAGAACATGTAATAAAAATTAATATCAAGGAAAACCTAAAATTACTCACAATATATGACCCCGTAGTAACTCTTATGAACAAAAACAACAACATGTTGTTCAATTTATTTTCACACATGCTAGACTATACACTCCCATAAATCATATGATGCATAATTACATCTATTATAGATGAATAATACATGATTGGCCCACCTGACACAAACATGACATTGAACATTGAATTTTCCTTCCAGGTATGAACAAATGGAGAAGAAATCAACCAAAAAGGTAAAAATATCGAAATTGAAAATATTGTATGAAATAATGAAAAATTGAAAAAGAAAACTAATAATAAAGTCGAATGAAAACCATATGATATTTATAATTACCTATGGATACTTCATGTGGTTGAAGAGAGAAATAAATAGTGATTGAATGGGTAGATCTCTTATTGGGAGGGAGAAAACAATAGTGATAGGTTTTTGGGTGATATCCCTTTGTGGCTAGCCTCAAATTAGGCTAATAACTTTTTAATTAATACATTTATTATTTTAATTATAACATAAAAAACTATGAAATATTTCTATTAAAGAATGATCCATACAGTTCATAATACGAACACATATTCAATACCCACATTTGGGTGTCGCCTTTTAGGTTTCAACTTGACACATCTCTTGATGATCCATCCATGATACATGAATTCACTATATATGGTGATGTTATGTTGAGACCGCACCATTCATGGTGTATCCACATCCCTATATTCCCTATTAAAAGTGACACCATATTGGTTGTGGAATAGCACATTTCCACTAAAAATTAATCTTTTCAATTTAGTTTTCCATGAACTTATTCTTATTTAAAAACACACCACAACACAATTCCCATAGTTATTGAGTGACCCTTCCCTATAATTTTTTTTAATTTCAATGTATCCCATATACGCACTATGGCACACACCATTTCAACATGGACTTCTTAATATAAAAAATTTTCCACTATGATCATTGGATGACATCCAAAATCATTACTCATAGAAAACATTGAAACAAAAAAAAATCCGAAACATAGATGCTTTCACAAAAATAAACCCCAAATAACCTCACCAAAATAATAAATCGATTACTACTACCCCATCAATAGTTAGATCATCCCCAATGTATATAGAGACACAAATATTACTAAATACAACACAAAATCCAAGTATGACACTCTTTAGAGTTAAAAAATACTGAGATGATTTCAAAAACATTTTCTTACTCCCGATTATAATGTCTACCGAAATCAGAAAAAACAATTTTTTTAGACAATCCCCCTATAAGAATAACCCACCCATTTTCATCAAAATATTATAACTGAAACCCAAGTGGTGTTATAACCAAAATTACACATATAGAAAGATTCAATGCACAATCATCATGAATCATACCCAATTACCATACCTAAACCATTCCTAGGTCATTCATCATAAATATATTAATAGTTTCAAGCAATATTCACTATAAAAACCCAAATTCAACACACCCGTTGTGAATAGTAAATCGTTAATGAATTAATTGATTTTTTAAAAAATCTAACTTTTTCACATGTATCTATCCCAATGATGGACTCCATAATATTTGTGCATCCAGAAGATCAATACATGAAATTGGATATTTCCCAAACTATAATGATTCCTATCCATTTTCATCAATAATGTTAAAAATTGTTTTTTGGATACTCCATCATAGAATATCTCCTAATCGTGACTTAAACTCCTTAGGCTGATCAAATCCTCAATATCCATCTAGCTAGGATATCATCCAAAACACCACTATAGCTTCCCAGTCTGGAAATATTCCTACAACTCATTCAATACTCAATCACATAGGGACTGATCATGCCCTATCATTTCATAATAAATTCAAATAATTTATAACCGAGTTTCTGGTGGAAATATTGATCCTCTACCATAACATACCCATCATATCTCATCAGATATATAATTCTTCCCAATAAAAATACCAATTCCTGCCTCACATGAAATCACATCCTTATTATATATGTTTTCATCAATATAATTCAACTCCACTATCAAATCCTTATATATTTAAACAAAAAATTAACTGAACATCAACGTATTCACCTATAACATAACAGTGTGTTGAATAATATCAATTATATGATTAACATGCATGATATAATTCCATAATGGTGTTAATAAGTATCAAAATAATTCTTTTAACCACAAATAATAATCCATGAATGATATATGACACTATAATATGTGTATAAACTTAAATAATCTATTCACAATCATTGTATCTAGAAATCCGTCCCTGAATAACCATGCATCACTATCCTTCAATGAAATCCACTGGCGACTTTTGTCTGAAACTACAAATCCTACTATCATTTCATTGGTCCCTATAGAATTTATGTCACTATATCCAATCCTATATATAATGTAATATTTATCGATAGTGTAGAATAACTCAATCTAGAAATCAACTATATTGGGTCATCACTCTACCTCAAACAAGGTATCATATTGTGACAAAAACACCATCATAAAATATTTCAGAGATATATTGAATATATTATAACCCCAATCAATGTTATGAATATCTATACCAAAAACACTATGTTGATAAAAAAAATCCAAGTTTCCAGATCAAAAATCCTCTATTTTTATCTGACCAATCTCAAAAATATATGCATATAGATTATTCATATATATACCCTCATTCCCAATCCAGTGTAGGTATCAATGACACTGTATCCCTTCCCTCTTGGTGTCTCAAATATGTCTGTTGATGTTTCATATCACTATGAAATAGATACCATCTTCATTATTGATAAAATAGTAAAACAATTCAAATATGGTAACTTATAAATGATAAAACATCTCACTTTCTTGAAAACTTCTATACCAAGAGTCATGTATTGTATTATCAAGCATCACAAACCCACTTAATGGTCAAAGGGTAGCAGATTTCACCCCACACACTAAATATCCACATATTTGACATACTAGGAATCACAATACCATATTTATCTTAGTAGAAAGACAATAAGAATCTATATAAAAAACAACATATATGTTATTATTTATAATTTTAATAGATAAACCCTTTTTAAAATTTTGAAATCCTAAGATTTAAAATTCATTTCATGTGAGCCTTATAAGCCTATAATAATGAAATAGTATAGAACATTCACCTCAGGTGAAAGTATCATAAACCAAAAATAAATTGCATGAAATATGACATTAACAAAAAAAATAACTCAACTGTATGAATGGAGGCAAATGTAAAATTCCAGATTCCCCTAGATTCTTGGAAATTTTCTCATAGATGGGCTAGATGGCCACATAATAGAACATATATTTAAAGTTCCAATACATAATTATACCTCTATCTCCCAATACTAAAATTTCATCACAACCCACTAAGTGCATTATAATGAATTGATTTTTATACCATATTGTATCATCCATAACACTTATCTCTCAAACAACACTGAGTCATAAGACACACTTACCTTGCGTGTGACTACATATATTTCAAATGTCTTTGAGTAGAGGAATTGAATTATGAAATGATATTGGGGATAATATACAAGAAAATAGTAAAAACATATCACCATAACCAAAAAATAATAACTGTATTGATTGTAAATAATAATCCATCAAAAAACACATGATATGAAAGATAAATGATCACAATGTGTTGTATTTTGTTTAAAAATGATTCATTTAATTTATTGGATGATCATATAAAAATAGATACTTATGTACCAGAAACGACTCCAACTGTAGAAAAAAAATGAACCAACCTCTCTTCCTCCATGATCCATCATTATCCTAACCATTAAATAGTTTCTCCTCAAATAACTACACAATATTTATTATTCCATTTACCCTACAAAAAATCCATTACACAAAGTCTATGGTTTCCTGGAAGACATTTTTAATGTGTGAGTATAAACTCTGTGGGTCTCCACCAATAGTATCCTAATATAGTATTCATAAATATATAATTGTATTAAAATGTAATAAATGATATCAAACAAATCATGAATAACTGAATCCACCCAAACTCATGATCTCATGGTCAGAACTATACCGGCATCAGCCAATGACGGAGGTGGATGATATACCCATGTTTTCTAACAATGGAAGATAATTAGTCCTTCTAATCAATTCCGTAACACATATCAGTAAAAACAACCTTCATCCCATATAGATATTCTAATATATTAGGATCCATAACCAATAGGAACATCTATATCTCATACCACACAATCCACAGTCTCCTAATTATCATTTTAATACAAATCTAAACAACATAACAAACCCATGTATGATGTGATCCCAATGACATAGAATTATTTAAATCACCCCATAACTTATCTTTAATCATATTATGTATATATACCATGATATAATAGTAATAAAAATCACCATACGTTTCCCAACTACAGAGGATACCTTTAGAATACTACTCTTCTACCCAAGATAATGGACCAAATCTTGTGTGCAACTGACCCAATCAACCTCAAACATATCAGGTGTATAAAAAATCAATAAAATATGATAAAAAAATAGGGGAGACCAGCTTGGTCTTCACTAATTTATACCTCCCTATGTTTGTATCTTTATCCTTTCCCACAATATTTTGTGTGGGTGTTCTTTCCACTTTTTAATAAAAATTCAATCAATGATGATGATGATGATAAAACCTCAGCTATCTGAATTCTAAAATCAATGAATAATGATTCATTATTACATATAAAAATTAAAACATTATCCCAAACCATATTTGTGTTTCACCATTCATGTTTCTAAGTTGAAACACCATGAATTAAATCATAAGTACCTCAACTTTTTCACTACAAGACATCATGGTATTCAAGTCCCTGGGCAACGTGAACAATAAAGGAAAAGCCTAACTATTTTAAATAAAATAATAAACACATGAGACTGACCCTATAAAACTCATACTGACAATAGAGGCCATAAGCTGATTCTTTCATAGTTTCACACATGACCCTACCAGCACCAGTACAGCAAGAGACACATTAACCAAAGTATAAAAAAAGAATAATATATTCATCAACACCATGATATAAATATAAGAATTAATATCCAATAAAATATCTCGATGTAAAATATTGAAAAAGTAACAAATGATCCATATAAAATCCTATAAAATATGATTATTTGATCAAAATCACTGCCAATATAAAAAAACTAGGATTACAGATTAAATTACACAAGAGGATAGGTAGTTATAGTATTAAATACACACAATAGTTAATGAAAACATTAAACATTATTTTATAAGTTGGATATCCTATTGATAATGAACAAACTAGAGGGTGAGGGGTTAGGGAGAGAATCATATGTGTATTAATCAAATTATCATATAATCATTATTATAAATTATTCAAAGAAATAAATTAAAACCTTAAATTTTAAGAAGTATATTATGGAATGAAGCATAATTATAACATCACAATACCCCTACCATAACCTCCCCATTAAATGGTCCGTCATGTTATCAATTTGTACATCTCCTCATATACAATTTAGAAACAAAAATCAAAAGACAATAGTCACATTACGACATTACATATTTCTTCATAGTGAAACCAGCTCCTGTTTTACAACATATATGGAGAAACCATATGGTCTACTGTGAAACCCAAAAATACCTTAAATTATTATTCTTACAAATCAACCCAACAAAAAAATTATTCTCAAGGAACAATCCTCTAGATTGAAATTTCCTTTGTTGTTGGTTTAACCACACCCTGAAACAAAACATTTAATCTTAGTTAATACCTAGAGACACAAAAATTCCCTATTTTAGAGTGTGATATCCAAACTGTAATAAAATTTCATCCACATGGTTTTGATGCTTTATCGTAACTCACCATTGTAAATATTCTATCACCTCCATAACCAAAAATATTCTATAAAACTTATAGTTATGCTGAATATAGACCCAGATTACTATACAAAAATACCCAATCTATTTTATTATGGTTAATAGTAACCTACAAAATAATTTTATCATTCTATATTTAGAGTTAAAAACTCCCCTTCACTAATTATTAATTTATAATATTCCACACGAAAATTAAATCTAATGGAATCACTATTGTTGAAGAGAACATGGATTCCTTGATGCTGTGAAAAATAAAAAAGTAATCTTTTATTTTTTAAACAAAATTCCCAACTATTGTATCCATTAACTAATGACCAATGTATATGAACAAAAAGAAATCGCAACTATATTTTTTTTACTTACATTATTGAACTCACTAATTATATTCAATAATTATTCATTAAAATAACCTACAAACAATTATGGTAAGAATATATAGAAAATTTTAACTAAGAAAAAATTCAACTCAATAACATAATAATATTCTCTAAAAAAGATAATAGAATAAAGTTTTTATTCATTAAATAATTTTGTTAAGAAGATAAAAAATAAATATTTGAATTATATTACATCAAATAATAATAATAATTGATATATAATTCTTACCAAAACTAGTTCTCAGGTTTAACCACATACGTTGAATCTAGTGGCATTCTCGAAATATAAAACAGTATCCTCTAAACATCCCATTTACATTTTATAAACTTGAAAAAAGTATCAAAATAAAATTTTACAAACAATAATAGAAAATGATAAAAGCCTTCTCATTGTATACAAATTCAAATCATTACTCCTAATAAAATACATAACAACACCATTCCAAGGAAAGAAGTGCCATATCATTAAAATATTCAAAAAAATTGTAATATACAAAAAAGATATTTAATGAACCATCACACAATATTTTCTATATTTATTGATTATTTGTATTTTTTAATTCCTATATTATACACTCAATAGAGGGATAATATAATAATCTAAATCATTATAACATTAATCAGGGATCCCCATGAGGTGTTGTAAATAATTCATTTCACACTCTAAATCAATATCGTTTATGTTCATAATATGATAATAATTTTGAACATACATATTAATTAGAGACACATGTACAACATGAGGATTGTAAATAAGATGAGAAAGAAAAATATATTCAATATTAATCTATGTCAATAACAACTAAGATTAAAATAAATTATCTTAATGAATATTTATTGGAAATTTTAAAAAAATGATTCCTACAATGTGGAGATACTCCTTATAATGTATTTTCAACAACAATAATCAATAATTGTGCTCCAAATATTTCATTGGAATTCTTATCAAATATAACTAATTCATAGATAAACTTAAATCATATAAAATATTTTTTTATTGTTTTCACTATCCTATTTATAAAAATAGTTAATATACTAACATCAACCCAATAAAACGACAATTGAAAAATTCAACCATTTAATAATTCACATGGTTGAATACCAAAAAATAAAAGATGATTTTTTTATAAATAATATTTATCAAAATGAAATTCATTTTCAATGAATATCCAAAGAATAAAAATTATCCTTCATCATATCCTTCTCCATATTAATCATCATCTCATTCTTACCACATATCCAAGTATAAAAAAATATGTTAATAACAAACTAGTTCAAAAAATAATATTCAAATCCTCTATAAATAGGAGAATTAAATTGATTATTATAATATTATTTTATATCTTGGACCCTCCATATAGAATCAGTAGTTCTTCCACATAATATAATTTTAGTCATTCAATAAAAGTCATAACTCAAATAAGAATAAAATGAACATACATATATATTTTTCTCTAAAATGGTATAAATTTCATCAAAATATCATGGTAAATGAGTTAAAATAGTTACAAAATATTTTCAAATATCTTACCATTCCAAAAATGGAATTCCCATGTGTATAAAAAATAGTTGGTATATAATTATTAGACACAAACTATTGAATAATAATTCATTTTTAAACAAAATTAAATTGTTTTATATTCATCATCATAATAAAAAACTACATATTGAAATAGAAATAAATCTAAAAAAATATTAATATAAAATCCCAAATGTTTGATATGAAACTAAAATGAATCCAAAAAATTAAAAAGGTTTACTAATTTCCGTAAAAATCAAGAATACTATCAAATATATCATTCAAAATAATAAAATCCCAATAAAAATGGCCAAATGATTTTAAATTTGTGAATCCATCCCATGACTCACTAAAAAATAATCAAATATAATTTGATAAAAAATACCCCATGCACTTATTTTGTACCACGTTTTATAGTAATCAATTATTTGACTATCTCATATTACACAATTAAATATTATAACCCATAACTATATGAAATTTATCACAATAAATCTACGACCACATCCAATTAATTTAGAGTGTGGATAATTTCAAACTATAAATCTATCAAAACTCCTACTCTATCCAATATATCAATTTTTACAATTCTAATGGAAAATATACATCATAGTTTTATTATCTGTATAGACTGCAAAATATTCACAAGTTTGGTCATTTTAACATATCATATGTTTAATAACCATCATAATATCCAAATCATGAGTATAATAATGTTATTCATGACAATATCCCTCATATTTGTTCAAAACGATCATATAGATCCCTTATAGGATATATAATAATGTACAGAATAGTGAATTCCATCCACACAAAATTAAATTACTAGAGATCTCAACAATACTGCCATAAAACATTAAAATCTTCATTTAATTAGACCAAAAAAATATTATCATTCCCTTTCATAGACTAAGTGAATAATTTTGTTTCTATCTAAAAACAATTCATGCCAAAATATTTTATAATACCATGAATAGGTTGTGATATTTTTTTTTTCATTTTTAATATTATAACATTGTCTCAAAAAATAATTAGTTAATCATTTTATTGTTCAACTAAAATATCATTATCAAAATCAACAAATCCCAAGATTTAAACTTTTTCTGTTCAAAATAAACACCTAGATAACTTCCCATACAAATTATGATTCTTTCAAAATTCTATACCGGTCTATAAATATACCATATGATTCTCTTACATCATTCAATAAAATATAATATGATCAATTAATTCTATAAATAATAATCCAAATTATGTCGAAACATCCATTTTATTAATCCCAGAAATACAAGTAGTTATCCTACAACTAATAAATGAATAAAGATAAATTTAATAGTGTTTATATCAATATAAAAATGTTTTCCTTTAAATGAATTCATTTATAAATATGAAATTCTGATAGATTTATCATAAATTAATTTTGGAAGGAAAACTCACTCCACTAAACCAATCAAGTAGTTTATAAATCCAAGGTAATAGAAAACAAATAATTACATTTTTATATCTCATAATTCAGTATTGTATAAATAATATTACACTACTATATTCTTTTTTGGGAAATATTGCAATACTTTTCCATTAATATAAACATTATTTAATAAAAATCATATATATATAACAAGAAAGAAATATAAATTCTCCACTATAGATACACTATCGGTTCTATGTAATTAGTCATCAATGAAATTTTTGAAACTCATAATTATAAATGCATCAAAAATTCAATAGTATCTTATAGAGGTAAACCCATCATTAACTCCATAAAAATTTGAAATACCCTTTAAATTACTAGGATAACTATTCTTTCCCATAGATTCAAATAAAAAATTATTTAAACATTAATAATTAATATTACAAGCCTCAATATATCAATTCACCTAATTAATATTTGATGACATTCCAATGTGGATCATGTTGTAACCCTAAGGGTAAATCTATGGTGATAAACGTATTACCAATTATAATCCTCATAAACTATATATTACATTATGTTGATCAATCATATGTTATCAGATATGTAGTATTGGTCTTGATAAAATTCCCTAACCTACATAAACCATATGATATTCATATTATAGAATGAAAAATTAACGTATGTAATTTTGTAAGGATTAAACTCATTTTGAGAAACCATATACACTCCTCAAAGGCACTTGTTTATCCACGGATAATTTTACTAAAAACATTATCATCAATTAAAATTGAGGGTTATTTATACTACATCCTGTAGTTATGATATATCCTGAAGGATCTAAATATATAATAATGGGAATTAATAAATAATCATATAAATTTAAAATATTTATTATCTCTTAAGATAACATAGATTAAACATGTACATAAATCCTTGAATGTTCATTAAAAAATTATCTCTATGAAAATTCTGTCAGTTAGACCTCAAAATTAATTAGATGTGAATTTGTTCAATCCACCACAAAAATTTGATCCATCATACAATACACATCAAAACTAACACCTTAACTATTGCCTCCATTCAATAAAACACTTTCCAATGTACTTTAGATCAATGAACATGTGTCTGATTCCATTGATAAAATCCATTTCATATAAACCTCTTCTTGGTTCCTCAATCTAGTGCCTCTTATTTAATCAGGTATTTCTTTGTTTGGAACTAGAAATTTATATGAAATCATTATAAATTAACTTCAGTCAAATATAATTGTAGTACTAATCCATTCATTATATCATACCCTTTATATAGGAATTCCTCAGTGGAAAGGGTGTGAAATCTATTTTGATTTCTATCTCAAAAAAATCATAGTTTAAAACATATATCATACTTTGACTTTTTTGAGGCATATAATTTTTTTTATAATATTCTATAAGGTTCATGAAAACACAATAATTTGAAACATACTTCAATAATTCCTTAACCATTAATTTAAAATATTCTTCAACTCCTTATTTTATATAGATAACACACATTAAAAGACCATTAAAACCAACATTTTATGGACATAAAAAATTCTTATAAATATTCTCCATAAATAATAAAAAGTATGATTTCTTGAGGAATTTATTAAAAACCCCTCAGTATCATGCCCATTACTCAGTCTATATTATTTGATTATTTCATTAGCATATAAATCACATCTCTAAATATTGAATCAGCTAATTGAATTAGTCCGATAAACGCAACACTTCATTGACTGATACAATTCATACAAAACCTCTAATCGATGAGAATCCATATAATAAGATATTATCTCTAAGTCTGATTTTCTTATTACTAAATCCAATCGACATCATCAAAAACATCTTATTACCTTCTCTTATTGGATAACCATCACATTTTTCTATCTTATAATATATAAAATATAATTTTAATGGATCTTTAAATTTCTTGGGTAATGGTACATTAACTATTGAAACAATATAGTCACCCACCCACCCACACACACGCACACACACACACACACAGATATATATATGGTGTTTTATATGGTTATCCTATTGATGATAACATATACTAGCGATCCTTCATCTGGTAAACATTATTATCTCCTACACTCTATCTGTGTCATCTTCAAAACATTATTTTGGTGGATCAGAAATTTCAAAAATTCTCTATCTAAATATTCTACAAAATTTTTTTTTTCTCAAAACTCTCAAGGATACAAATTAAATTTTCAATATCTATATATCCTTATCTAAATCATTGTAACTCAGATATCCATTTAATAAGAACATATCTTAATCTTCTAGCTGAGAAAATGTATCTCATCTCATCCATCTCGTAACACTATTCAAAATTATATAACCTTTAACTTGAACTTTCTATGAATATAAAATTCTCAACCATTGTACAAATTCAAAAAAAAAACATATATTGGATCATAATATTTTTATTATGTAAATAAAATTATGAACAATATAGTATTACATAACATGAATGAAATTATACTATCATGGCTATGGAAAAATTAATAAGATCTTTCAACACATCATATAGATTCATTATAAATAACCATATTGAATGTATCCAATGTTCATACATATCTCATTGGGAAATCATCCTAATATTTAGTTGGATTTTTTCCATACGTTTTATCTTGAATAAATGAAATATTGTTATTCTGATGGTTTTAACATTATGAAATCATACTTTAAAAGAGTTCCTTAATCATTTTTTTTGATAATTTCTTATTCAACATCAAATGTCATTCTCATTTATATTACATCCTGTAATGTTCTTAAATATTAATTATCAAAACTATCTTAAAAATTATATTTAGAAACCTTGACCTTTAACTTCTACATTAATTCAATATCAAACTGTTGACAACATATACAACATATCAACATAATCATACTTTAGAAAAATATATATACCCCAATGCATTTTTTTCAATACTATATTATTTTAAATTATAAAGATATATTTAACCCCATTATGAAAATTATTTCAAAGGATTCATCTTCTAATAATTTTATGTGAGGGAATATTTTTCTCAACAAATTAATGATATAAATATTGAATATACATTTTTCAAATATTTGGGGCTTGTAAAGAACATTCTTTACACCTTTTCATCATTCTTCATATCCATTAACGAAAATGTTAATAAAATCTAAAAACAATTGGGAAGGAAAATAAATTTTCTTTTATGTAATAATAAAAAAACAAACCCATTTTCTATGTGATCCATGCCCAGTCCAAAAAACTAGATTGCTTATATTTGACATTAAAATTGTCATTGATTATATTCTAAATGACGCCAACTTTTAAAAAATAGAATTCATTGAAAAAATCATCATTAATTATTTTTAATTACATTCTAAAATCCATATTTACAACATATGAAACTTTTCTAGGAATAACCCGTAGTAGGTATTCTCCCACATTGAATTATAAAACAAAATTTCTTACAAGAAAAACATTATTCACTTTTAAATATATACTCAAATTTTTATATTAGAATATAAGTACATAAATGTAAAATGGGGATGACATTAGACATTAAATTTTACATAGCATTTGGATTTTCTGATTCTAGGTAACACATTCTTTAAGCCACCAAATTATTAAAACACAATGATTTAATACCATAATTTATTAGATTGAATTTATAATTCACCCTACAAAGAATCCAAAAAAAAACTAGCTTCATCTTTAATCTTCATGTGCCCCACTAAATAAAATCACCATCAATTTCCCTTCTATATTATTTTTCTAATCAAATATATATAGAAATATGTTGGATCATTCAAAAGTTTTTTAGTTACACAAACATGTCTCATAATCGTTTCCAAAACCACAAACTCTCTATTCATAAGATTTCATAATGTCCTAACCCTTAGCATTAGAGAAATTGGTCATTATGTGCTCCTTGGGTGTCTTATCCATATCATTTATTTAAATATTTTGTGGTGTATTATTCATAAAATCATCTAGAAAGAAACAATTAATTTTTTCATGTATAATTTATCCATTAGCCTGATTTATTTCTTCAACTGATCAGTCCATAGATCAATGAAAACGTTTTGGATGTATTCAAATTTCATTATATACTAAACATTTACTACAACACTACAATTTCCTTTAAACAGTTTTTGATTTTTGTTAAAAAACATATATGTACCTAGTTTTATAGTAATAGAAACAAAAGGTGTATAATTGATGTATATATAAAATCCTTGTAGATTGTTTTTGGTATTTTAATGTAATGAATTAATATTTAGTTTTCTTAAAAATCATCATTAGACTAGTATTCCACAATTATAATCATTTTACTTCATTCCCTAATTGATTTATATTTGTTTTTTTGAATCTTTCCATTTTATATCATTCATGGAATGAGTATAACTATCCATGATGTGGAATTTTATTCTATAAAACTAAAATTTTTTATTGGTTATTTAATCTTATGAAACATTCTCCCTCAGTTTAAAATTCTTCAATGATTCCTTCTATTTACACCCTAAGGCAGACTTACATTCTTTTTTCATTATATTATCCTCTAACCTTTTTCTCCTATTTACTACTTTAGTACATGTTTTATACATGGTACCAACAATCCATTACATTCCAACTCCATGACCATTTTTTCCAAATCACTCACAATACTATTCTTGATATCTAAATATTTTGGATACCAATACATGTATCATATTTTATGATGATTGGGTATACATTTTTGAATATATTTTTTCATCTATATTGTTCGTTTTAATATTTTTCATGTCAATTTTTAATACCACTAAATATTGTTTCAATAATTAATAAATGTTCTTACAATGTGTCAAAATCAATAATAGTTACCAATATTCCTTGGATTCTTTTGGTGGATTGTATTTTGACATATTGAGACATCTATTGGAGACCCTATTCAGTTTAATTTTTTAACATGCCCCTTCATAAAATATGTGGGTATAAAAATATATTCACCCAATTTTTTCATGAATTACAACCTCAACTATGATTCTATGAGTCCGTGATAAAATATTTATTTTATGGTTGGGTTATAGTTTTCTACATCTTATCAGATGTTGAGGCTTCCAATAATTTCACATTACATCTACGATTGGATTAAGACTTTATTAAGGTAATGTATTTTATTAAAATTCAAAAGGTGATTATTATATCATTAAAATATCATGATTACTCTTGGGTAGCGTCCATGTTTGTTAATCAAATTACTTTATCAAGTCATTATAAATTTAATCAGTTCTTATGGTTTTCATTAATCATGGAATTGTTTTGAGAGAAAATTCATACTATTGAATCTTTTAAAAATAAATTTTTTTATATATTTAAGTGATAGATGATTTAAATTTACTCAATTTTCTTGGTCTAAATCTACAAAGTATTATCCTCAAAAATTACATTGTGATTTTCTTCATGTGTATAGATATTTTTCCTCACAACATTTGTTAACACATCATCATTATACAATATCCTCAGTAAATATTCAATCATAATAGTGAATTTTTCTTCATCGGGTGTCTATCATTCATCTTCAATCACAATAAAAATAATGTGTGTATCAACAATGTGACTTTATATGTTTTTATTTCCGGATTTATACTCTCTTTGTAATGTAATATTCTGTGCTTATATATCTTCCAGTATTATGTTATGACTACATGTTCATGTCTTTGAAAAAAAGTCTACAATTGATTTAATATTTCCTTAAATAATTGTTTAAAAAATAATTATATCAAAAACATATTTAGAATATTTCATCTTGATGGATGAATTTTTCTATAATACATTAGACAATTACATCTTTTCATTCATTGAGTATAAAAAGATGTAAAAATTTTCAGAGCTCCATTCCATGTTCGTTGTCTATGTTATCATGTTTTAAATATTACTATGATATTTCGGTTCATTTCCCCTGAAATATGAATTTATATTTTTAGAAACATCAATTGGTTAAATTTTCATTTATGATATCATATATTACTAAAATTATTGAATAGTATATAATGAATCAGGTTCTTCATCAAATTTATTACCACACATGTTATCATTTTTTCTAGTAGATTCATCTTTTGTTTCATATGGGATGTTGAATTCATCTTTATTAGAAATTATTGTTTCTTATAATTTTTCATAATTTTTGGATAAACCACCATGTTTTTATGACTGAATATATTCTTTGGATTCATCATATTAGGATACACACTCTTATCAAGCAGTGAAAAAATTCCTTCAACATTGAGAATGACTCACTTCATATAATATATCTAAATAGAGCTAAAAAAATTTATATATGAATAGTTGAAACCAACACTATGATAGTAATTGTGATTCCTATGTGGATAATGTAGTCTAATGTATTTGGTAATTTAGTAGTGAACAACATTATATTGATTATATTACAATTAAACTCATTCTTAATTTATGTTGATTGAAATTATGTTATTGGATATGATGTATAGGTATTTATAAACTATTCCTCACTTCATTAAAAATATTATATATAGATTTTATAAATAAAAAATATCATAAGTCATTTTCTATGTACCATACTATATTTGAAAACCTACACCGTTTAAGTCGAGACTTTCATCAGCCCTTAAACACTTACATCGCTAATATTTTAATTAATTAAATATGTGGGTTATTTGTACTATATCATATAGTTTAGTTATATACCAAACCTTCCTACATATTTCTTGATATGAAAAAAATAACTCCATTTATGTATAAATATTTTTTTATCTTTTGAGATAACATAATGAAAAACATATATGCAACTCATGAGAACATTATCCAGAAATTATCCATCTAATAAATCCATTAGGTGTGAATCCAACTGGTGTTCCACTAACCTCATCTAGGGTGAATCCATCCAATGATCTTCACCTCTCTTCACCTATTACTAATGTACCACAACAATTCCCCTATTACTAGTACCCCAATCTAATGGAACATTAACCTTTTAATTTATTACAAGAAAATCATTCATCAAAACCATGAGCTGGTACACCTATACTCAGTTCCACATTATAGTGTTTCTTCTTCAACCAATTGATTCTTATGTTCTAAACTGGGGTTCATATAAAATATTAATCTCATATCTTCACTAATTTATATGAATAGTATTATTTTTTTTCACATACACTGTATTATATTGGAAACTCGCAAAGGAAATGTGTGGGAACTAAAATATAATTGCAAAATCAACTAATATTATAGTTTCAAAATCACCAACCATTATTTATGAATTTGAATTATCATAACACTTATATAATATTCTGTATGCTTCACTGAAGATTTAGATTCCACAAACTTCCTTTGACTTCATTATTTTTATAAATAGTGATCCTCATTAGACATCTTTATCTCTAATTAAAAGATATACATAGAAGTATCGTCTCAACAATGTAATGTTAAGGAATTTACAAAGTCTTTTAATGATACTCTGTAATGTATCTAACATATATTTTATAAAACATTAATTATGACCTCATTAGTCTGGTGAATATTCATATATCTGGTGAATTATAATTTTCTCCCTCTCATAAATCACCATTACACAAATTTGTTCCACCTATTGACTATGTCGGATGAGAACATCACTTTATAGTCTATATCACTTTATAAGTAACTTATGACTAATGATAATCTATCTAATATTATTTTAAATATCATTCCGACCCCAACCAATAAAATTCCACTCAAATTCATCTCAAACATTGTATATGCCTGTGTTTTTCTAGAATCATCTCATTTCTCTATCCATTGACATTATAAATCCCAATTTGTTGGATCTTGTGAATTTCTGACCAATTGTACTAAATCAATTACAACTTCCTAGAAATATCCATCCGATTCAAGATATGGGTGTCCTCCAACCAGTATCAATCAAAATTTATCCAATGTCTAATGAATATAGTACTCCCACACTCTCTACTTGATTCATCTTTTTAACATTTCTTCAAATAATCATAAAATATCCATATTATCTTCCATATTAATTTGAATAATAAATTTTGAACTCAATATGTTTATGTCTAAAATATCAATTATTACTTTATATACAAATAGATTTAAAAAACGATACTCAAAACTCTCACTAATAATAACTTCATTGTATGAGTCATCTGAAAAATACATTTTTATTGGGTCCATCTGGTAACAATGTTCAACTACATACAACCTTTAACATGATATTTCTCAAGAAAACAACTTCTCACCTATTGTATAATCACATAAAATCTTATATTCATTTATAAAATTATTCATGATGTAAGGGAAAAAAATATCAATATATTATCATCTTACTTCTATTAAATCATCTTAATATGGTCAATGATACCTTCTTAGCCACCTTCAACACATTATATGGAAGCATTCATAACTCATATGAAGGAAGTATCCATTGTTTTTCTAATAACTCATTGGGTACTCTTACATATTGTCAGTTAGAAATATTTATCTTGGTTAACCTATATAATTATCCCGTATTTTTTTATTGTTTTTCCAATTGAAAAACATTCTTTAGAATATTTCTTCAATCATCATATATGATAGTACTTAGAACTTCAATTTCACATGACATGTATAGTTCTTCTTCATCTTTCCATATTATCTATATATTTATTAGAAACACTATCCTACAAACATTACTTTTGGTCCTTTTAAACATAAACCTTTACGTTTAATGTCCTTACTAAAATTAGATAAATCAATTGAAAAATTTTAAATTATATGACCATCATCATGCTCTAGGAACATTATTCCATAATTTAATAAATGTTGCATAATTATATTCACATTAAGATAATTTTTCATTTTAGAAATAATTGTAAATATAATATCATATAACCTTAAATAAATACATTATATGAATGAAAAAATATAATTTTTTTGAACAAATAAACCACAGAAGAGATAACATTTCATATATCCTTCTAAAACACATGTCATACTTCTAAAAACCACTCTCGATACATAGATTTTTTTTTGTTCCTATGGTCTACGTAAATTTACATTGAAATATAAAATACTTAGTCAAGGGTAGTTTAAATAAAGAATTTTTTGTAATTAATATCACAAAAATGTATGTCATATTACATATAAAATTATAATAGTGAGTACCTCTATCTCCCCCATATATCTATCTCCACTATATGACTTTATTCATATTTGGATCCTACTTGTTGACATTTTTCTTTCTTTTTTCCTTACACGTGACTAATATTTGGTCCATGGACTTTGAAATTCTTACATTTCTTACCCCTTCAAAAACAATCTTGAAAAAATAATCTATAAGGTTTCATATCCTTTTTCTTATATTTTTTTGAATATAATGACTACAAAATTTACATCTATAATCATTGACATGGTATATACATAATATACCATGTGTAGATATATGAAATGGATAATGTATTCTGGGTAAGATCCTTTTCATTATTAAAATTTTATAATGAACAGTAGATACCTCTACATGGTTGAAAAAAATAGATGAAACAATCATTATTGTTTAGGTATTTATCTTATGCTCCATCAGAATCAATTTGATATTGGAGAAAAAATATACAATACGTAGACTAGATATAAAAATTTATATTAACATTAATAATTATTACCTAACATAAAATCTTAAATAAAACCCCCACAATTATTTACAACACATTTAAATAATTCTTTATTATATGATAAGTAACATGATATTGAATTTTACAACATAAAGATGAAATTGAAAATTTATCTATAGATTCCAAAAATTTCTAAATAATATAACATTGGATGAGAATCAAGAGTTGTGTAACTCTAAATAACTTCCATTGTAGAATGTATTTTATATACGATGATTTATTTATCATCAAAGTAATAAATCAATTTTTTTATGAAAAAATTAGAATTATTCGTATGGAATTTAATACTTATCTCAATAACCAATAAAAAACCTATCAAATATCATTACAGAATATTACATATATTATAATATCAATGGAAATATTACTTACATATATATTAAATTATATGTTTCCATAAATAAACCATTTTGATCCATCACATAGTCTAACTATTACCATTTTATCCTGAAAAATTGATAACCTATAAATTTGAATCTTTTTTATTATTAGGTCATTACAATCATCAAATAATTCATTAAAAGATTTTATTTAGTTTATATTATTAATTACATCTTAGTGATGACTTCATTGAATCAAATTTTCAAGGGAATATAATCCAATTATGATATTCTTATTGATATTGATGAAAAAAGAATCAAAATATCCTATAGTAATCTTTATGAATATTAGTATTCTTTTTTAACATAAAAAATTATTATGGTATAAAACTATATTGTGTGTGTCCTTCCCTAATATAGATCCCAGAAAATTGAAAATTTTCCCATATTATTATTCAATGGATATTTATAGTCCTTCAATTTTTATGAACCCTCTTCTATCCCAATTAGGAATCTCTTTTTTTTTGTAGTTTATCCCATTTTTAAAAGTATCATTTCCATAAAAACCTTATAATGAATTCAATAATCATATAATAATGAACTAGATGGAGGATTGGGTACCTAGAGTTTATATTTATGGGAGAATTTCATTGTTAGTAAATAACCAAAAGGGAATAAATTTAATTTAATTAGGATGTTCGAAAATATATTAGTTTTGTTGTGTCAATTAAAGGATGGTTCAGTTAAATATAGTAACTATGACTGATTGGAACGTATCATGACATGATGAATTAATCTCCATAAAAATAATACTATATTCTAATGGATGTTTTGTGTGTTCAAAGGTGGGGGTTACCTACTTTACTAGAAACCGAAAACCTCATTTCATTCTGCTATAATTTAGATTTACCTACCTAGAGACCAATGAGAAAAACTAAACTTCTGATTCACCAAATAAAAAAAGTTAAATGTCTAATAAGGAAATTTTCACCTCATTAATTAGTATCCCATTAAAGGATCTATCACAAAAAAATCCTTATAAATGGCGGATCCACAACTTTCTCCCTCCCATCTCTCCATTTCTCCACTAACAGTTTGGCTGTTTTGGAGTCAATTCATCACACTGATCATAGGTATCATTTTCATGTTCCTCATTCATTGTTCATCATATCTATCCTCTTATAATATTTAAATTAATTTTTTGGTTTTTAGGATATATTCTACAAGGTCAAGGAAGAGTTATATATCTTGATATAGATTATGTGGATAGTGTGTAGTGGAGGTTTCAAAATGGTGGATTATTGATTCCACATGATGATTCACTATTTTAATAGTGTATGTTGAGAAAAAAAATTTGACGACTTTTGGATAAATAAATTAATTAATTTGGTTTACAAATTTTATATTTTTCATCGATTAGTTTCACATTCTCATCTAGAGTGGAGTTATCCTTGTTTATTATGGTTTCAAAATCATTTTGAGATTTATTGAGTTTTACAATATTTGGTAATATTATATATATTTTTATCAAATGGGTCATAATTTTATTCACGTGTTTTTTATATTATATTTTAATACATTAACTCAATGAATATTGGTAACACATTGGAATTAATATATGAAAAAATGATGTTATAGCCATAATGGATGGAGTATTTTGACTATTTGTATTACATTTTATTTGTGTGATATTGATAATGTACTATATATCTTATTAAATTATTTTTTGGTTGAAAAATGGTTAAACAAGTGTTAGTGGTCCTATTATGTGATGTGAGTTAGTTTTTTCAAATATACATGTTTATTTTTTTAGTTATACATAAAAGTTAATTTTGTATAATTTATAAGTTTAAAATATTATTTAAATAATCTTATTGACAATTTATAGGGTGTATAATATTTAAATTAGACTTATAATGGAAATAAATTTTATGGGAATTTAAAACATCCAATAGTTATGTAATTTTATATACTTTTAATGGTGCATCAAAACTTATAAGTGGTTTCATATTATGAATTTCATTAGTTATAGGGACGAGGTCCATGTGTGAAAAATTATGATTGTTATTTTGATTCCTAAATTCTTTATAAAGGGGATTTATTTTTTTAATTTAATTTTAATCCTTGAAAGAATTTATTATTTTTTTATGTTTGAACATAACATATTATTCATTGTGGGATTGTTATGATTAGACACTATTAACATTTCAGTTGTGTATGTAAATTTAGGTGAGTTTTTAAACTAATTTTTTTATTTTATATTTTCTTTGCTGATTGAACACTTTGTTTGATAGAGGATATAATCAATTTAATATTTCTATTGATGGACATGTATAGGTTCATTTGAACTAGTCATATTTTTTTGAAGATACATGGTATGGGATTAAACATGTGATTAAGGGATGTGTGGATACCTCCTTTATATTGGGTGTATGAGTTGTGTGTAAACATCCATAGTTACATTTTTTTCTTCTAATATGAAATTTTGTGTCAAATCATATTCCCAATTAGTAGAGTTTAGTAATAAATATAACATACTTTCAGAAGAGACATTTCATATACCTCAATGATCATGATCAGAACAAAAAAAGGAATTTATTTTTAGGTTTATGGTTTTGGTCATGATTGATCAAGACCTTGGTAAATTTTTAGATAGTTCGACTAATTTTATTGATTTTACCACTTAGAATATTGGAGGTTCCCAAGTTTTCTTTCCCCTTTAAATGACTAGACACAGACCGATGACAGATGATACTCCATGTTTTGTGGTAAAATTACATATGATGATATGTCCAAGAGTATATATAATGGTTTATCAAAAACCTTAGACGATTAGTCCTAAAGTAATACTAATGAAATAGAATAAATTTTTTTATAGATGGTACTGATATATGATATAAAATATTGGCATATAGCTACAATAATTTTTTATCATGAAGTGGGATCCATCCCCTATCATGAGTAACACTGTATGCTACAGATTTCTTACACGTATACATGTTGTTTGGATGATATCATCTTTGATGAACTATGAGAGGATTAAGATGTTCAAATGGATAATTGTTACTTGTGGGAGAAATGCATTATATTTATGGTCTATTTTTTATCAATGGATTGTAGTTCCATTAAGAATTGATACTTTAAGTTCTATTTGATTTATAATTTTCATTTTCATTATTATTTAATAGTTAATAATTATATTTAGACCCTATTTCATTTCCTTATGATTTATTATTTGGTATTAATTTTATTTACCTTGATATTTAAGTGTTTTAAATATTTATGAGTCATTGAATATTGAGCAGGTCTAGTAGGAATGTCAAGTGTGAGAATTTTAGAAAAAAGTGAGGCCAATTTTGGACTATATGTTATGATACGAGAGTTTTATAATGACATAAATCAATGTAATATGGTGGTACATGATTCATTAATATACAATTACAAGAGATATAACCTATCTTGTAAAGATTAAATGGATCATCATGGAACATGTATATTTCATCCATAATGGAACACCTATATGGGTTTTTATGAGAATACATGGGTTATGATTTTGGGTGGTTGAGATTCACCCAATATATAATGTCTCATGCATAGACATGATGACAAGAAATGGGTATGTCATGGAGTGTTGTTAAATCCTACTAGGTAATTGGACTAGACCCCTACTTGTCTACATGACTTGAATTTTGATGTACATGGTAATATGTTCATTTTTTATTTCAGATATAGATATATATTTCGAGACATATAAACGTATGCATATGAGGGTTTTCTCATAAATTGATTATTTGATAGAATCTTTTCGACTGACTTCGGATGGGGCCCATTTCATATTTATTTCTTAGTTATAATTCAATTGTATCATCTAATGATCAATCCAATTATGAATTTATTTTCGTGTATATTATGTATACATGATCCAGTACTTCTATAATGTAATATTTTTTATATATTGTATATAATTTACATTTATATTATAGGCTATAGGATTCCTTCATTGATCATTTCTTTGTGTCTATGTATTTTTGGTATGTTCATTATATGGATGGTTTATGAAGAAATAATAGTATACCTGAATATGATATTTAGAATTCGTTTCTATAGTAATTTCATCCCCACTAATGTTTTAGTGCTTTTTGTCAGTTAGTATCTTTTATAATATGGTGTTTTGTTCTTTAGGTGAGCCATATTCATTGGATCTATCACTATTTCGGTAACCCTAGATGAGAAATTACAAAATCTTATATCAGAATGTGTATAAAAGAGAAAGTGATAGTATATATGGATATAAGATGACAAAATTTTAGTGTTATATGGTGAGTATTAATAATAATCATGGACGAAATTAAAATACATGTTTATAGTGAATTCCATATGTTGATAATAGGAACTATAATTTGATTGAGGTTGTGGATTGTGAATTTCATGTTTGGGAGGACTTAGATGGTGTTGTATATGTCAAATAAAAAGCAAGTGAATTATCCATATATCATTATTGTGAAATTCATTGGGCATTATAAACTTTTCAATGGGTGATTTTTTTTATCTTTAACGATTGGATTCCATTGGGTAATAGATTTTAGAGTTCTGTATTTTTTGAAAAATATTTGTTATGAAATTAAAATTCACTTGGTCATATAATGTATGTATATTTTTTTTGAAAATCAATTTCAATGTTAAATTTTAATGAAATTTAAATTTTATGAAAAAGATTAAAAATGTTAATGAATTATGGTATTTCCAATATTTTTTGAAAACTAGTTGTATCAAAAGATATTTGGAGAAAACTAATGTGATTTTTAGTGTGTGTGGAAATAAATTTTATAATTTAAAAATATGGGTCTTGTTTGTTTGTAACTATATATACTGTTATTTGAGGGCTTAACTATGAGATGCTTGGGGGGATGAATTATGTTATATAGTTCATTGCCTAATATATTTGAGAAAACTAGATTTGTCTTTCTTGATGGATGGACATATAGATGTATCAAAGGTATCCAAATATAGTAACTAACATAGTTTCAAATCAGACCAATGGGATTAAAATTATATAGGAAATTATTATTTTTGAACATATTATTATTAAAACATCTACTAATATAGTATGTCTAAATGGAAGGGAGATCAATAAGGCCCACTTTAGGCTGATCAATCGTGTTTTTAGATTTTAGAGTGTGTTCATACAATGTTTCAATATTTTAAATATGTATATAATATTTATTATTAGGTGATAAAAATATAGATGTGACATTGTTGATATAGTGTATTTTAAAATTAAAATAGAGTTCTGAAAAAAAATCACGGTAGTAATAGTGGATGTCTCTGTCATATTGTAGTAGAAAATAATATAAATAGAATTCCTAATAGGTGGAGTGGTGAAGGTTGAGTGTTATTAGTTCATTGAGATATTAAATGAAGCGAAAGGGATGAATTTGTGACACATTTAAGTAATGATTTATCATTGAAAGGTGAGAGAGGATTTTAGAGAATGAAAATTGTTGTACTAAGGATTTTTTAATGAGCCACACAATATTATGTTATTGAACTAGATATATTATTGAGTTTTCAAAATATAGGTGAAATTGTGAAATTGAATTATTTGAAACCAATACATTAGAGAGTATTTTGTATTTTGATAATAATATAGATGTTTCAAAAGTTATGTTAGTCAGAATAATGATATCATGAAAATATTTCATCAGTAGCCATTGTACTAGAGAATTTTTGGTTGAAATGAGAACCCATTGGACTCTTGGTTGTAGCACAATAAAATTTCGTTCAAAATTGTAATGGAGGAATAGTACTAACCATTCCACTGAATTAATAGTGTCCTCACTGTGTGGAGTATGATTTCCCATACATTTCAAATATATTCATGTCTTATTTTTAATAATGAGTGTAAAAAGAAAATATACAATTAATTTACATAGAAGCATCACCATGGTATATATACATAAATTGAAACATGAGGGGTGGCAGGTATGACCTTTTCTCCTACATGTATAAACCATTTATTCAACATAATTATTTGTGTTTTGGGGATGGTTCATCACCAGAATCCTAGGAAACTTTTTCTTTCATTATTATTATTCTTCCCATAAATTGGTTTTTAATTAGTCTATATAAGGGTTTTTTAGTAAATTTACTATATAATAGTGTTAGTATATAGTGTGATAGTTTTTTTAGTCTATAAATTATGAATGAGAATTAGGGATTATTACCACTAGATTCTATTTTTTTCTTAATGCTTAATTTTTAGTGATTATAATTTAGTATATTTATGAATTTGGGAGAAATTTCTACTTTAACTGGTCTAGGAATACATGGATTTTAATGTATTAATTACACATGTTTGTTAATAGAATACTATACCTTTTCTATCATAGTTTCAACAACATTAATAGACACAGTGAGTTTTATCATCTTCATCCCAATTCTATAGTTATTTTCAAATTATAAAATTAATTATTTGTTATGTTTTAATGATTTGATTTATGTTCATTAGTCCATTGGAGGTCTATACAATCAATAGATTATTAAATAGAGAAATTTTTTGGTGGTTTTAATTTTAATCTTTTAGTTTCATGAGTATTTGGATAATTTAATGTATTATATTGTTAATACACATTTTTTCATTATTTTTTATAATTTTAAAAAATCATTCATTAAATTATATGATCTTCACATTAAATATAATTATAAAAGGTATATATAATATTATAAAAATACATTTTTGAACCACAGATGAAGGAGTCTTATGGATACATCATAGGAATTTTTTGGTCATATTAGTGGTGTTTTTGTAATTTTCAAAAATTCTTCAATTTTGATTATTAATTTAAAATGGATTTTTCATAAAATTAAAATCTAAAGGGAAATATTATATTAAATTTAAATTTAATTTAAGGGGTTTTTATTTAAATTTTATAATTTATGTTTTTTCATTTAAATGTAATTTCAAATAGAAAAAATTGATTTAATTAGTTGGGTTTGAATGGTGTTTAAAAATAGAACTATGTTTTTTCTAGAGTGTTTTATATGTATTTTGGGAGAGGATAATCATGAGTATAAACCAACATGTGATAAAATAATAATAATGTATTTTCAATGATGATTTTAACTTAAATTTATGGAAATCCTTGTTGGATATTTTTACTTAACATCTAGTTCAATTTTACATTAGAGGGAATTTCTCTACAACCATGCGCATCATTGAATTTGTGAGATTATTTATTTTAATTTCTGCTTTTTTAGATCTTGTTTAGTTATATGATTATTACCAAAGGTGATACCTTCAATTTGGTAATGTCTTTATTTGTTTAGGTTGACATATTTTGTAGTATTTCTTTATATTCATTTTCATAGGAACATTTTTGTACCCATTAACATGAATCAAAACATAAACCCTTGAGTAAATATAACTATTTAGAGTGAGACGTGGGCTCCCATAACACCATGATGTTGTAATAATATATTTATATTGATAAGGATATAGGTTTACCTTTTAATTTTATGATATTTCTTGATATTGATTAATTGATCGTTTTAAATTTTCTCAATTAACTTTTGAGCTATGTATGGGGTTCCCAATAGCTTGTTGGCATCCTGCGTTATTATAAATGTTCCATATTTATTGAACTTTGGGGTTTGGGGGGAGATATTTTTTGAAATAATTTTATTGATGTAATAAACATGGCATATATAAAACTTTTCTTGTCTTTTGATAAACCTACTTAAAGATAATGATTTTGGATTAGAGAGGATTTGGAGAAACTTCCATATTGTGAAGAGAGGAGGAGTATATTTCTTGTGAGTGAAATTTAGTTTTGGTTTATAAGTTCAAATGAAAATTCATATTTCATATAATTTAGAGTTCATTTAGTTTTATACTCATAATTTTTTGAAATTTTTTACTAGCCTCGTAGATCAAAATATGAAATTGATTTGTGGGTGAGGTTTATTTTTACATATAGGGTTGTGATCGAATATGTAAATTTCAATATATATTTTGATAGGTCGTGATTTTTGGAGTGATTTATCTAACTTGAATTTAGGTTTTACTTTAGATGTTTCATTCCTAATTGGAATATAGTCATAGAGTGATGACTAATGAAACTCTAGGTATGATAGTAGAAGTACTCTGCAATTCAGTAATGGATTTATAAGTGAGAATCTATTGAAACCATAATTGGACACAACATGAGGTATGGCTATATATATGAAATAGAATTTATTTTTTAATGTACTAATATATGATATGAGAGATTACTTTGTAGCAATAGTATTTCTATATCTTTTAATGGGGTTATACCTCTTTAGTAGTAATGATTTGTGAGAGAATGTTTTATGTAATCTATGGGTAGTCTGCATAAAAGAAACAAAAGGGATCATTGAGATGAGATGAGAAATGAAATAAGAACAATTATTTTTATTTCATATGGTTGGATGAGATTCAAAATTTCCTTATTTTTTTTATCATAATAATGTTGTTCAGTTTATATATAATGATTTGTCCCCTCATTGATTTTTCTTGTTTTTATCACCTTCCCTTTTATGATTATAAATAATGGTTTTGTGGCCATTTATTACTAATTAATGTAGTTATTTATACCATTTTTATTTCACATTCTAATTAATGATTTTGATTATTAATATTTAGGGACATAAGACATGATTTTTATAGACTACGATTGAGTGACTCATTGAGGATAACATTTATCTTTATTAAGATTAATTACTATGAGACAACTATTCTTGTTCAATATTCCACTTAAGAACATGAGTGTTTATGACTCATCAAATTATAGTTAATTAGTACCAACCTAGAGTAGTTGTTGTTTCTAGTTCAGAGGGATGTGTGTGCCATTTTCACCAGATAGAATAAATGAATAAATTTTATTATAATGAAAGTATTTTTTTGTTGGGTTGAATTTCATTCTCTATAGATATACACTTTCATCCACTAGTTCACCAGAAATTCATTTTTCAACATATATGGTGGGATCTTACAAGCTCATTGGAATCACATTTAACCATTAAAATGACATCATATTCATTGTACATTATAATAAATTAATGTCTTATTTGAGTAATAATTATTAGTTTAGATGTGGGAACATTTATTAGTATGAGTGTTTTATTGATTGATGCAGAGTTTGGAAGGATATTTTTTAGTGGATACATGAGGGGTAATTTTATAATTTTGTTTCAGTTACATCATATCATGAAAAAAATGGGTGGCGTTATTATATATATTTTTATTTTATTTATGTATTTTTATTATGCTATTATAGAATTAAATTATTTGTTACATCATGTATACTATTTACTTTTATATTTTAGACTATTGTATGCCCCCTTGAAATACCCAAATATTATAATATGAATTTTTTCCACTAAATATATACTATATTGAGGATATTATTTCACACAAAACAAAATAGTAGAATAAATCACAAAACTTCTTCTATAGATAATATATCTCAATGAAAGATAATCATGAATACATTATAAAACTACTTTATAAAACATCATTAAAAACGTAAAAGATAATTAAACCCACAAGTAAATAAAATTACTATTATAAAAAAGTCTTTATTATTATAGGTTTCTTATGATTGTTATCTAACGAATTTCAACTATTGTAATAAATAAAATAATTATACATATCATAAATATTCTGAGAGCTAAGTGAATGAATTTAATGAATTTTTTACAAAAGGCAATATATCGAAACCAAATATAATTGTTATATATGGTTGATTGAAATGTGGTTGTAGGTTATATTGTCATTAATTATATTCATTGATTAATTTGGGTAATTTAAAATAATATATTCATAACTAATAATATAATTCTATAATAAAATAAATTGATAACATTTAATTAAAATATTAAAAAAAATATGTGTCACTTAATAATAATCATAATAATTTTAACAAAATTTTCTATGAATTTATAAAAGTAAATATATAATAAAAACCTATATATTGATATAATTAAATGGTCATATGACAAATAAATACATTCAATATGATTTTTTAATAATAAAATGTTACTTTTTTATGTTATATTTTCCATAATTTCTTTGTATTTTTTCATATATATATATATATATATATTAAATTAATCTATTTGAAATGATGAATATAATTTAATATTTTTAAATAATAAATTACAATTACGTATGTAGTAGAGAATATTATTAAGGTAACTAATTTATTAAAAGTCAGTTATCAATAAAAATATTTTATTATACATAATTTGTATATTCATTTTAATGCAATTTTTCATATACACAAAAATAGCATTAAACTAAATAGGGTAGAAATTTCAATTATTCCTGATAAAAAATTTTAATATGATTCATCATATATTTTCGGTAAAACATATTTACCATGGTGACAAAATGGAATAACCTAATACGGGTTAAAAGGAGGCAAATTATCCTTGGTTGAATTTTATTAAGTTCAAATGACATTCCTATTTTTTAGAATTAGTTTTCTTGGCTTGATAGTTATACCTAAATGTTTCATCTACATTTCATCACCTCACTCACATAAAAAAATGTAATATTATTTATTCATATCACCAAACTTAATTTTTAAAGGATATGTCCCTTATTCTCACTAATAAATGGACCTCAAATTTAACTCTTAGAATGTAATCTATTGTATATAAAATCACTTGAATCCCTAACCATTTTCCTCATTATAAATCATATTTTGATGTTTGGTGGATTCTTGTTCCACAAAAAATATTAAATCCATCATTCCATTGGAACCCATATCGAGAAAAAATCATCAAGTATGTATATTGTATATTCATTTATATTTTGAATTAAATTTTCATATAAACTTCTTCTAAACCTAATTACCAACTATAATAATGCTATATTAACACATTTATTCTTCATAGAAAATGGTATTATAATTATATATCTCAAAACTCATTCCCATTTACTGGTACAATATGTTCTTATTCAATTTAGTTCAAGAACCAAGATGAAAAATGTTATACCGTTGTCACTATTTATCCACCTGAATTCATATCTAGATTTTATTAATGGAGATATAAAATATATAATATTAACTTATTTCATGAATATTTTTTTTATAATGATGAAATAAAAATTAATGATCAATATAAATTAACATACTATTATTTAAAAATTACCTTAAATAATGCTCGTAATGGATTATATTATAGTAAAACTTAACGATACATTCCTTATAAAGAATGGGAGATTCAAAAAATATTTTTTCCAAAAAAAATTCACCACCTTAACAAATTTTGAAATGAATAACATGGTATCCAAAAAATGGGTAATGACATCTCTGTTTCGAAAAATGATTTAAACCAACCAAATCACTATCATATGAGAATGAGAATAACATTAAGTAACAAATAAATCTATAATCAATGATTATAATTGATGAGTATAAAATCTAATATATATATATATATAGTTTTTAAATAAGTTATTTTAATGGAAATGTTTAATATATATTAGGTAAAACTATTTTTGACTATGTTATTGTCAAATAAAAGAGTATTCCATCCAATATCATCTTTAATTTGTAATTATTATTATAAAATATCACTCCAAGGAAATTATATATAATTTATCTCCAAAACCTATAATATATTCTTACACACTACTTATTCATCAGTTTTACATGTCCTCTTTCTATTTCATCTCCCATTTGGATTATAACCTACACAAAGAGATGCTTATAAGAGCATCCGATCTTACATAATTTTTAGGTGTGAATATTTCTATTTCATGTAAATGTTATTTATTTTTTATGATTGTGATTATATATATTTCTATGACTAGTTGAGGTATTTTTCATTATAAATAATTTTTTTTAAAAATAATTCACTTTTATTGTTTATCATATAGTTAGTTTCCAATAACATTGAACATCTCCTAAACCCATGAACCAAATACACTGTTAAGTATTTTCCTTTTTAAAAACACATTTTCCCAAAAAGATTATCAGTTTTGAATAAAAAATAAACTAAATTATATCAGTATATTATAAATAAAATTTTCTTCCCATTGTTTAATATATTTTTCTTTTAAAATAAATTCTCTTAATATATAAAATGTATTTGTTATTCTTCATCAAATTAAATTTTTTATTATGTAAAAAATGTATTTTTTATCTCTGTCAACACACATTAATGATTATAATGATTAAATATGAACATGATTCCACAATACTGTCATTTTTTTTATATGGATGACTTTTTACAATTTTGTATAGATATTTTTATTATAACCATTTCATTACCTTAGGATAATTACTTAATGAAATAATTTATAGTTGTTTCTTCTTGTGGAATATAAATGAATTTTATAACCCTTGTGAAGGATGAAGAGATTGTTATATTTCCTTCCAATGTATTGGGTAAATAATTAACACGTGTGATGATTGGTAATGGGGAGTAAACCGAAACAATTGAGAAACATAGTCAACTATTAGATGGGTATTCTCAAAATATCATTTCCCTCCAATAAAATTTTATATGGATAATATATCCTGATATTAAATGTCAACTATTGAGTACAAAACTAAATACACAAAGGGGAACAATCCAATATATGAGGATTTTATTGGTCGTGATACATGACAAAACAGATGACTTTATATGATTATGTATATGGAGGAATATTATACATATGTTATATTTTCATTCTTCTTGATTATAGAATCATATTCCAAAATTTTTATTACGCATATATTATTTTATGAGAAAATAATTATATAATGAACAATATTTTATGATTTATGCATTTTTAGGTAAAATTTTATCATGTTATGCCCTTGCACCTTGGTTATGATGACATACCCACAGGTTTATCTTATGATCACTTATGATCATTGATTACATTCACTCATGATTACACTTTCTATGATTATGATCACTCACTATCTTATGTTTCCCCTCCATATGTTATAAATTAAAATATAATGTATAATATGTCTCAAAGTGCATCATTTGAGAAGCCAATTTTTTGTATATATTTGGGATGTTGTGAAATTAGTTGATTATGTATATTATATTTAATAACACAAAACCTATAGGTTCTATGTTGATATTTATTATGAAATATAATGAATACCCATATAAAATGATGAAATTTGCATGTATATGGTGATTAGATCACCTCAATCGGTATCAGGACAAGGTATAATTAATTTTGGTGATTATAATATAGGGATAAAACTTAATAAAACATACAATTCATAAAATGTGATTTAAGGTAAACCTAGAATGACAATGGTTGAAATAAATATCTAATAATTTAATTCAAAATAATATTTATGTTCTTAGTTATTTTATTGTTTACTCGTATTATTTTCTATTGATTTTCACATTATCTATTTTAGTTTATGTCAATAGAATGAAATATTATTAATCAAGTACATAATGAGTATGATGGAAAATGAAATTATTATACCATTAACGAAAAAAATATGATGGGATATGGAGTTAAAAATAGTCATTCCACATTCACGAAACACTCTATTGTTGTAAAAAGTAACATGATTAATTATAAACACACATACACACCACAAATGGTTGTACTATACATTCATATATTTATATAAAAATGTTTACTCTCATTTAGGGGGAATTATCTCAATATTTTTTCTATGTATTTCATATACACAATAAAATATATAATTTCCACTCTATAAGTCATAGTGCATGAAAATATATCTAAAATAGTTTTTATTTAAAAGGATTATCTATGTATTGTAATACCCTCATTAAAAATACATGGTAATAGTATTAAATCATATTTGTAGAATGAATGTATTTTAATAAGGTATTTATAAATAAATACCTACCCCAAACTCTACTATTTAAAATTGAGAGGAAATTCCCTCAAGTAAAATAATGTGATGATAAATATATTAGAAATAATGAGTAAATCCTCACAATACATTAATGATATTCTTATAGTTTTATCATTTATAATAAATAAAAATTCATTGTTCCATTAGATTCTTAATTGATCTAAAAGGAATCTGATATAAGTGACTCTGGTTGCTATCAATAAATATTTTTATGTTCTCTATAAGTGGGAAATGATATTAAATGCTCCAATTATCCTCTTGGTTTTGGGGTAATGTTGAGAAATAATTAGTTATAATGATACATAAATCATAAAACCTAGAAATGAAATTACTTTAATATTCTTATTTTCTAAAAATATGTGAAGAATTATTTGGAAAATTTATCAAAGTAATGGGGAAATTTCAGAAATAAGGATGTTTTGGACATAATGCCCTTGAAAATTAAATTGAAACTAAGATTCCAAATCATGAAATGAAATAAAATTCTATTGTGTCACCTACACGCAAATTTTTGTAATTGTATAGAGTATATGAATTTTGAAAAATAAGTGTACCAAACTATGGGTTATTAATAAAAATTAACATCCGAGACCTATAAAGGAAAATTAGAATGGTAAATCATATAAAATCATAATTTTATGAGCACATATTCCTTATTCAAAAAATAATAATTTTTTTCAAAAATAAATCTTTTTATTATATTAATAATGGTCTTTTGAGGCTTATAATTATTGGGAATTTTTTCATAACACTTTTATAAGAAACCCATGCATTAAAAATTAATCACTTTCAAAAATTGTCTATTTTATCACAATAAATTATTTTTAGAATAAAACATGTTTCATTTTCAAGAAAAATTATCCTACTTTTCAATTTGAATTCATTATAATTTGTACATACCCTTAAAACCTTTATGAAAATATTAAAAACATGGGATGATGAAAGAATTCCATATTAAGGGAAATAAAAAAAGATGAAAATTCATTAGTCCCTTCCAAAACCCTGATATCACGGAAGATAGTTTTTCTTTAACATTATAAACATTGAGCTCAAATAATAATTTACAAACTCATGAAATTTCTATATTACCCAATTTTTTTTTAAAATTATATTAAAATTAATTACAAATATAAAATCATACTCATGAGAAAAACATAGAAAACCTGAGACCCTAGAAATATAATTTTGTAATGAACATGAATTTTACCCATATAGGAAATAATATTTCATTACAAAATCAGAATTATAAGATAGAAAATTAAAATATTTCCATGAAAACAAATTTTCATGAAATTATATGTCATGTAGGTTCCTTGGGTCAATATATTTATAGCACCATTACAAAAAATTTTTAGAAATTGAATAACATACTCGATTAATCCCAACATAGTTATCAGTGGAACATGATTATTAAAAAAATTAATTATAGTACTATAATGATCTCTCCCACCATGATAAAAAATTCCCAATTAAAAAAATATAAACCTAAAATCATTCACTTCCATATTATGTTCATAAAATCATATTTTGAACCCCTGAACAAATCAATTTCAGATATTAATATATTCATTTTTATTGAAACCACATTTTCCATACTAAAACTCAAAAACTAAATGAAATAAGTGTTTTTATATGAAGATAATGTGATATATGTTAATGAAATATAAATATCAAATAATGATTATAGTAGTATAGAAATCAATTATCACCATAAATGAAAAAATAATTATTTATAAATATTGAAAATAATGTAAAATTTTTTGTATAAGATATTTAAAAACATTCCCCTAGAATTCCATTATAAGAATTTCAATGTATAGTTAATATGAAAATTTTAATTCTTTTACTAAAATATTTACAAATACATCAAAAAATATGAACATAGAGGAACATAATTATAAATATATATAGAAAAATTTTAAAAATAAATTTAATGATAGAATTACTCACACAAGTTGAGAGCATTGCATAAATAAAACATTCAAGGAAATACAATTGAATGGACAATATAATACATAAATTTGTATTTAATAATGATAATATGAACCCATAAGAGATTTTATGAACCAAACTACAAGAAGAAATTTTTGAAAATTTCATATCTCTCAATGAATGGGAATTGAGACTATAAATATATTACCTCAAGTCCAAAATGTCATATATGTTATACATCATATTAAATAATAAATTTATATTAATTATTAATTTTAATGTAAAATTTATTCAAGCGCATCATAATTTAATTATTTATTTTATTTACCTTATTTCCATTTCACATGTAATTACTTAGTTCATTATGTTTACATTAGATGTTTTGAGGTTGTTTGGTTTACAAGTCCCAAATAGCTATAGTAGGTATATTATTGTCTAGTGGATTGTTATTATATCATTTATATAATATTAATAAAGTTATCATTAATAATTTTTAAATTAATTATAATTTCGGACCAACTATATGATATGGTTATGAAAACTAATATATGTTACAACGTGGATATGACTGTCTGTATATACACATCATTTATGTTACCATTTGATAATGAAATTGAGGGAAATAAAGAAAGTATTATTTTAAATTAATTGAATTATAATTATATCCTTAATATTATAATATTTTTATAAATCCATCTATATGTAACATAAAATTGTGATGGTTATTAAAAATGTAATACATCGGATTGTGAGGTGGTACACTACACAAACACCCGAGAGATGTTTTTATTCACTATTAGATGATAATGAATGAATTAAAATATTTAATTACCATTAAATAATTTAATTAATGTCACATATATTACATTATTTCATTTTATCATATTATTTTGACCATCCTTAAGAGTGGATGCTGAAAAATAAAATAAATCGTATTTACGATGTGTTATTCCACACATACACAAAAAATATGTTTCAATTTTCCATTATATGAATATGTAGATGAAAAATGATTTTTACCATATTCATAAAAAAATTTAAATATATGATATATAATTTTTTATATAATAAATATTAGGAGAGTTTTGAAGAAGATAAAATAAGAAATAAAAAATAAAATTCTTAACTGAGAACATTACAACATTATTACACAACCAACCGAGTTTTCAAAATATACCATTCTTAGGATAGAATTATAATCATTCCATGACCTCTAAGACATGGGGAGGAATGTGTAAAAATTATTTTTGGATTTATTGGACGATATTAGAGGAAATTAATTATTGGGAAATAAAGGATAATGGGTGTCAATTTATAATTGGAAGAGATGACACACTATGGGGTTTTGATTAGATTAAAATATAATAATGGATTCCTTATGAAATTTTTCTACAAAAGAAGATTTATTTTCAAGTCATATATAATATAGGGACTATAGATGACCATAAAATAGGATTTAGATAAGTATTTATGTCATTATCACCATTATCATTTTAGTTTTAACCCTTTTAACTTATTTTTAGTCTTATCATGTCAACTTAATATTTTTATCCATGTTGGTTTTCATAAAAAAATAATCAAGGTGAATTATTTATAAAATTTGAGACACCATATTTAAAATTTAAATTCCATTATTGATGAATAAATTATTCAAGTGTTAATAATTACTTTTAAAATTATAACAAGTAACATGATGAACACGAATTTTATGAATAATGTTATTTTTTATTAGAATATTTAAAAAACAAAAATAACATCTATTGGTGATTTAAATGAAATTTATTTGGTTTTTTTGAAATAACAATTAAAATTTTAAGACCATAAAAAAATAAAATTTTACATTGTAAATGCATTTAAAAGGAATGCGATTTTATTAAAAAATTATATTTTGATAATTACACCAAAAATCAATTTTTTTAAAAAAACAATAAAACTAAGTAAAAATAATATTGTGTTTATGATTTTAAAAATAAATATCATGTTTCCAAAATAAAATTATTAAATATTGATGTTAATCCTCTGAACAAAACCTTATAATATATGATACTAAATTATGTTATATTGAAGCTATTTTATTTTTGATATTACTCTTAAAATGAATATAGACTTATGAAAAATAATTAATGTATATTATTGTGTAATTTTATTTATCTAGAAATTAAATTACATGGTTTGTCACATTCATACTAGATTTTATAAATTTCATCCTTCGAATTTTTATTTACATCTCTAAATTTGGGTATATTATTTTCATATATTTTTTTTGATTCTCATGTTACCTGTTTAATCATGGGTTTTACAAAAATAATTAATCAGATGAACCACTATACTGCATAAAAAATTAATTATATGATGAAGAACCTATATATGATTTTTTTTAAAGATATTATATATTCCAACTTAACATTATTTGGATGCAAAAAATATATGTAACTATAACCTAATTTCTTATATTTTAAATATCAAACTAATAGTTTACATGAGATAAAATCATTGGAAGAAATAATCAAAAATTAATTGATAAAATATTTTCTAGAATTTATTATTTTCTAAGGAACCATATACATCATTATCCATTCTTACAAGAACTGATAATACACTTCCATGGGGATACTTTATTAATATTATGTAATCCTTCATTGAACGAATGATCAATCCAATAGTTATCTATAAAACTATTATTTATTCATTAAACAGTCCCTATATTCTATTTATTCTTTTTAAAGTTCCCAACCATGTCCTCTAAATATTCTGGTTCAAATATATTCTTTTATAGTATTCTAAACTAATAGCTGGAGTCTGGAATTTATTTCCTGAAAATTCCATAGAACGTGACATCTATATAACGAAATTAATGTTCTTATTATATGAAAATTAATCTAGTAATAGAAATTGATCCAAAAAAACATGTATTCCAATGAACAATAATAAATCATATCCCTTTTATTATAAATTATTTACTCTAACAATCCATCATAATTTGGTTGCGAAGATTTCTTAAGGATAAATTCAGTACTCAATGTATTTGGAATGATTTTTCAAAATTTCTTAGTAAATTATGGATAATGATTAGATGGAACTGAATGACGGAATATATATAATATGTTAATCTTTTTATCATTTAGTATGAAAATTCGATCTAGTGAAAAATTATCATCAATAGTATATATGTATATATTCTAACGAAAAAAAGTAAACTATATCCCACAATTCCCTTGAGATTTAATTTGTAAACCCACTATAAAATCCCTAAATATATTTCCTTATTTCAACATCATTGAATGGAATAAATGATGAATCTCCATATCTAATTTCAATTCTACTTTGACATATAGACATGTAAATCGGTTAAATATCACTTTTGAAATATCACTTTTCATTCCATATAATATTAAATGTATTTGAAGGTCTCTATACATCTTAGTTCCAATTATATGAATTGAAAATTATGATCTATAAGCTTCACTCAATAAATATATATTCAAATATGAATCACTTTTCACACAAATTATCGTTTTACATATGATAAAACCATCTTTATCAATTTTAAAAGCATTCATCTTACCCTTCTTGAATGATTTTAATCATTTACATAAATAATGATATTTCTTTTGAGACTAAAAAATTATTTCTAACAAATATATATTTATTAATAACAAATCTGAATGAAACAATGTTTATATGTACAAAATTTCATAGGAAAAATTCACTAAATGATGATCCAAATGGAAATTTTCCTTTCATATAACTTTTAATGATTCATTTCCTTTTCTATATAATGTATAAGATAATCTATTTTATTTTCTTTAATGGTAATGAATAATTCTCTCATTAACCCTAATGAGTTTCATTCATATTCTATACCTCATGTTCAACTCTTTTGAGTTTATATATACTTCAATTTTTTTTGAGAAATATATAATTAATATTTTAATCCATATAAATAATTCCTATAGGTATTTATATCATTCATTAGTGATTCCAATTCAAATTCATTTGTAGGATAATTAATATCACGAGGTTTGAATTACCAGGTATTTAGAGAAATTAATTGGTCATTCTGAATCAACACACAACCATGTCCCTTCAATGAATCATCCCAAAAAACAATATGCTCAACATTTATAGATGGAAGAAAAAAAATGGATCATTCCATAGTATTTTTTTAATTTGAAAAATAAATAATATTATTATTTTGATGTGTAAATTCAACTCATTTTTTGAGTGAACATAATTTGTGGGATAGATATACAAGTTTAGTTTCCAACAAACCATAGTTATAATCCTACTAATTTATTGAAAAATGATTACTTATGAAATATTTGGGTCATTAAAAATTATAAAAAAATTTAGATTTAGGAGGATCAATAGTTATTCATCTAAATTTTAAATATCATGGAAATGATGTACCACTACTATAAAAATATTTAATAAATGTTCCATAAAAAATCAATTTCTTTTGAAGTTTATAAAATGATCCTAAAATTATTCCCATGATCATCATAAAATTTAGATTATATAACGATTTTATCAAGAAACATAACCAAAATTCTTTCTAATAATAGATGTAAAACTCTATTCATATATTTTATAAATATTGATAGCGAACTATTTAACCTAACAGAAATAACTAATATATTACAATTCCCATACCTAGTTTGAAAAAATTTCTTAGGAATCGCATCAAATATCTCCATTATCTGATGATACCTATATCGAAAAAAATCTTTATAAAATAATAAACTCTCTTTAACATACCAAACTCCTTAACTATATGAGGTAAAAAATACATCTAATAATATTAATGATATTCAATTCTCTATAATCAATACAAATCTTCATGGAACAATGTTTATTATTATTAATAAAAAATGATACCCTCTTGGTGAATCGGTCAGATAAATTATACATTTATAAAGAAAACTACATAATTGCACAATCAATTTAAAATTTTATACTTGAACCCTTTAATAAGAAGGTTTTGATATTATATTTTAATTAGTAGGCATGTCAATAGTATATTAAATCTATTAATTAGGTATAATACCCAAATATTCCATAGGAAGCACATATAGATTTATATTTCCCATAGAAACTTCACAACCTTGAACAACTTTCTTCTACTACAAAATAAGGGTAAAATAACTTTTGTTTCCATATTTAATATATTTATAAGCTTCTTGAATTGTTTTTAAATTTATGAATTCACTATTATATAAAAATATAAATTAGTTTTAAAGAGTAAATTTTATGTACAATCTACCATTGCATGATAATATGAAATACAATTCATATGAAAAATAACTTCAAAATATAAAATCTATACTTTTTTATAATGAACCTACACTAACAAAACTATACCAACATATTTAAAAGACCATTGGTATATGACTAGCTAGTAATGATTTTTTCTATAATTGTTGGTACATACTATTTATGTGAAGGATATACCAATATATATGGAAAATCAATTGTATATAGTTATATCTATGTAATATTTGATATCATTAATAAATAAACATTTTTATAGTTAAAATACATTGAAATTGTATTTTTAAATGATTTGTATATATATTCTATACAAATGTTTTTTAAAAAACTCTGCTATAAATATCCCCCAAAATGTAGCCACCTAACCTGCACCTACACTATTCTAAATACCAAATAAAACCTCATTATCAGCTAACATTTTAATCCAAGAAACAATGATATAACATCAGTATTTTTTCATAATTTTTTGTTCTTAAGAAAAAAAAACTTTGATTACCATATCCCTCATTTCTTCTGACAAGAATCATTTTCTCTTCTTATAGGTTAAATACACAAAACATTATTTTTATGGTAGTATTATTACATATTCATTGAATTAGGGTTTATAAAATAAATGATTGATTAAGGTAATTAAATTTTAAATCAATGATATTGTTATTGTATTCCTTATATGTTTTTTGAATTTTCAAGACTATATGTTACTATTTTTATAGTATAAATGATGAGGTGTTCGTTGTGGAGAAATTGGATTGGATTGATTAATTTTTCAGTGACGTAGGGTGGGTTCATTTTCATATTTTTCTGATGTTCTTTTTGAAAATGTATCGGTCTATTATTCATGGATGGTCATAATTCTAGGGTTACATCTATAATGATTTTTAGAGGATTTGTTTCTTGTGTTCTATTGAAACAAGGACAAAAACATTCCATACTTTTATTGCGGGAGAATTATTCAATTATATTCCTATTCAATATATTTATTTCTATTATTTTCATTATGAAATACTACTATCTATTTAGTTTTTTTTCAGTGTATAATTTTCTTATCTCAATACCTCTAGGGGACTTATTTAGTGATGTGTTTCCCACTCTAATTTGAAGACATGTTTATTTTAATATGTGAATCTTAATTTTTCTCTATTGTGATGTTCTATAAGTAATAAATTTTTTAGAAATTTAAATGAAATGTGGATATTGGGAAAATAAATCATTTGAATAATAATTTTTTTCAAATTCAGTTATAAATTGAAATGCTGACCATTTGCGCACTATTGATTTTGACTCAAAAAATTTCACATGCCAATCAATAAATGAGTCGATCCTTTAAAATTAATTAAATATATTTTATTAGTTCTTCTTGAATTTCTAGAATTTACTTGGGTAGTTAGTGATTGTTTGATGACTCTTGATGGAAATCACTAGTGATTTACTAGAGTCTTAGTTATCATATAATAAAAACTTATGTCTGTAAAAACATTTCAAGAAACACATTTTCATAATTGGATTAAATTCCCTGGTTATATATAGAGAATATATATATATATATAATCTTTAGGTCTTTTATATAATAATTAATCTAAACTTGTGTTTAATTAGGTATAAATCATGAAAATACGAATTAATTGTTATCTTAATATTCCATGACAGATTTTAATTTTTTCTGTATACATGGTAATAGTTAATTGAAATTGGATTAATGTTCCTCATGCATGCCCATGTTTTCATTTTTTATATTATTAACATCTATATTAAATATGTATTTTTATTTAATATATTTTATATGTCCTAAAACCTATTTTCAATTAGCGATTTTTTGAGTATTTTTCTTTCATTCAAATATCAATATAGCACTGATATTATAAGTTATTATCCTCATTAATATAATACTATAGATAATAAGATTACCATCTATTTATTTACATTTTGATGGATTATTTAGATAATTTACTATCAATCATGGTAGTTTCTTCTTCTTAGTTATGAACAAATGAATCTAATATTATCATGTGTCATTAATTGTGATGATTCTACTTGTGATTTATAGTAAAAGAAACTAATTTATAACCTTATGATTTGCAATGTGAATAGAAAAAACTAATTAAAATATATTTGAAATGGATTTTTGATTTTTAGATTATTTTGAAATTATACTATTTTTCCCTCATGATTTTATATTATATGATTTCTTACCATGGAAAAACCTGATGTTTTAAAGAGATTATATCATGTTTTTAATTTTGAAATGGGATGAGGGATAGTGTAATATTTTTTTAATGAAAGATGATGATCTTTTATATCCCATAGATATATTTATAACATGATCCATTTTTCAATGTACTATACCGAAAGATAGATCATGGAAGAGAGAGTAATCTAACATTCATTTCTTATAGAACATGGATGTTTTGAAAACCCTGGTAAATAAAAACCACTCCAAAATTATTAATGTTCTTCAACAAATATACTGGTGTAAATTATATAAAATGAAAATCTATGGGGATATAGTATATCATAAAACCAAATAACTATGGTTATAATATCAAATCACAACACAACAACCCATAACAATAACCATGGGTCACTAGTTGGGTACTGTATCGGGTACTGTTCGATTCTGTTGCAGCCAAAACTATTTATATTAGGCCTCAAGTTTGGTCTTTGAGTCCTTAAGACCTTCGATCCACCCTGGTATTCAGTCTAGCAAGGCTTTTGAGCCACCATTAATGCCATCATGACACCTCAAGGGCTTCAGGCCACCTCAATTCCTTTAGGAATAACTTATATAAATATAAGCAGACATATTTTACCACGAACCATCCCTAGGGGAGGGTTTAAGAGTTATATAATACACTAGAGTAGATATATTGGATTCGTAAGAATGAGGGGTATGGATTTTCCATCGGGACTAGCCTTGTGCATCTCTACACAAGCCAACTTTCCGAATAGTTAGGAAAAGGTGGAGAGATAATCACAATGAAGATGATGGGGAGGGGTAGTTTCATGTAGTCATGGTCCCTGTGATTTCTATAAGACCTATGGGTCCTATAATGTATCCAAGACAATGGGAAATTTAATCTCTAATTCAATGGGCCTTGTAAGTGTCCCCCTCATCACTTGAAAATGGGGATTATAAAAATTAGAAAAAAAATAAGGCCTTCAGTCCAATCAGAAAATGAAAAAATTATGTTGATCATCAAATTTTATTCATCATTATCACATTTATAGTAACAACAATTTTTTTCATTTATTTAATTATTTTATAAATTAACAACTTATTTCTACATCTATTTCATTTTCCAAAATCCATTACCCAATAATTTTTTTTTCTATTATTTTCCCATTCTTATTTCCCATTCTACAAATTACTTTTATATTTAATTTATTCCATAACTTAGAAGATAACACAAACCCACAGAAAACAACTACTAATAAAAAAAATTAGAAACATAAAAATATAAAGATATAATCAATATTATATCCGTAATAAATCCAATTAAGTTAACAATAATCATCAATATAATTAAACATCATTTCTCATTAAATAATTATCAGGTTTCTTAAATTAACACATAATAGATTTTACTGTTTTATGTTTCCGCTTCAATTACATTATTTATATTATCTACCAATTATAAACATGCTCAATACAACAAAAAAATATATAAAATCCAAAAAAACTCAAAATAAAAAAACATTTTCTTCTCAAAACACATAATAAAATAAAAGTATTATGATAAAAAAATATAATACTATTATAATTTTCTCACACACAGTCTCCAAATAAACTTATTAATGAATAGTTCATTATATTTTTGGGATAACTCTAACCACTAATCCATTAAATGTTATAAAAATAATAATCAATAAAATATATAATGAAATAATTATTAATTTGGAATTTTCAATTTCACTTAAATCATTATGGAACTGATAAATAATTATGGAAAAAACTGATCCATAAGAATATGTTTCAAAAGGACTCACAACAAGCCCTAAAAACATTATAACAACATTAAAACATCATCGAAAAAATAAGATAAATATTGGGACCCCACTTTTACAACTATTGATAATAAGAGAATAAATATGCAACAAATATATTAGAAATAAACCCATCATAGATAAAAAATTCTTAAACATTTAGAGATAATAATAAATGTATACAAAAAAATGGATTAAGGTAACCAAATATGATCCAAATATATCCTATGACATGATGGGATACTGAATAATTAGAGTGAAATTACTGGGAAAATTGATTTTATAATTAAACCAAGACAATAGAATATGAATATTTGATGGTCTCGATCATAATGAAATAGGGCTGAATAATACATTAATGATGAAATCCAACCTAAATATTCAAGAAAAAACCATTTAAATTAAATATAAGTTTGGATAATCACAATTATACTGATTGATTCATGTATCTAATAATGGATCACAATGGATCATATAATAATTATTATCCTCAGCTACATTGATGGAAATCTCAAACTAGGATTATGGTGAAACAGAACAACTGTGACTCAATAATCCAAAAAATGGTGGAATCAGGATATCTTATAGGAAAATCATAAATTTTGAAATTCTTAAATAATATTGGGATAGAACCCTCATAATTATAACATAAAACATATCATTCCTCTATATATATTTGAAATGAAATATATAACAAAATTTATTAATCTAATATGATAAAAAATTAATTCAAATTTAGAAACAACAAATGTGTGTAGATTTTTGTTATTTCCAGGGATATGTATATATTTTATGATCAAGTGGAATTCCATATATGTATAATTTCATCGATTGTATTAAAACAATATAATTATCTATTTAACAATTACATTTTATTTAGTTGTTTTCTTTATTGATTTTTAAGTGGAATATATATGTGGAACTCAGAGGGGTTGAAATGAAATAGGTTATTTTGTTATGACCACTAACTACCCAGAGACCTAGTAATGGGAACATGGTAAGGACCTTGGAAAATTAATTTTTAATGTGGGTAGTTTAATAAGTTGATACATAAATGTTTCCCATAAATGATATATTGTATGTGGTTTCACATCCATTGACTTCTGGGATATCGATGAGGTAATAGTGTGGTATTTTTTTCATAATGATTTCTTGGATAGATTGATATGTATGTTTTCGTGAACATGTAATTTCATCATAAATTATTAACCCTCAATTCATTAGAGGCATTCCAATTAGGTTTCTGTAAGATAGATGGTATGTTCTTGTATGAAAAAATTCTTCTTATGATCGTAACATGTAGTTCAATTTTAATTTAAATAAATTTATCATGTGTATATCTATTTTCCATCCCCTTGTGACTATTGGTATTTTACTTTATCCTTTTACTATTATTAAAACAAAACATGGAGCATTATCATAATAATTTTCAGATATTTCATCCATCTAGAATTAATAATTTTATGTCAAATTCATATATTTTATAATGACAGAGAGAGTACACATTAATATATTTTAAAAATATTTATGACACATGACGTATGAATATTGGATGCGAGTACATATGTGTGATTTGAAGAATGTTTTATTTCACTAGTGGAATAAAATAATTAGTTTTTAAATAAATAAATATATATATATATATATATTGACTAGTAGTGTGTTAGGTAATTTTGTAATGTTTTTTATGGTGATTGTGTAGGGTTTTTTCAGTTTCTCAATGATGTTGCTGGTATTTTGAGTCACGTTTGGGTTTTGCTGGCTATGAATGTTTGGGAACTCTTTTTCAATGGGTTTTACACTGTTGGTGTAGTTTAGTGGAAAATGGAACAATCTAATTGTTTTGAAACCATTGTTATACGTGTATAATAATGGTTACAAGAAAGAATTGGTAGAGTGTACTTCATTGTATCTTTTAAAAATGGTTTATAGAAAGACATTTGTATATGCCTGTAAACTATGGGAAAATCCCAATGTTTTAGACAAATATTTTTATAGGCTATACCTATAGTTTTCTTTCCTATACCAATGGTTAAAAACTGATGGTATCTCCCATTATTCAATAAATTTTTAAATTCTACATGGGTTAAAGGTAATGATATAAAAAATAAAATAATAATTATATTATTGTGATCATAATTTTATTTTATACTACCACTAAATAATTTTACCAAAAGTTTTTTATTTATTTCATGGTGTGAAATTTCCAATTTACAATCAATTTTCCTTGAAATTAACGAATTTTTATACCCCAAATTAAACAAGACATTAAAATAATCATAATAAATATGTAATGTAAATGATACAAAATCAATGGATGGTCCCAAATATACCAAAGTTTTTAAAAAGTATTTTATTGCACAGTTCTGCTTTTGATCATGAATTATTCTATCATTTATTATTATCTTTGGAAAAGTACTTCATAATGACCCATTTTATAACAGTTAAATAATTTTAGTCCTTTTTTTTCATTATTTTTCAATCAATATCTATGATCCTTATTTTTTCGGCATGTTATAAATGTAAAAACGTACCACATTGGAATGACCTAAAATAATTTATAATAAAATCATCAAGGTAAATTTTACCATACCTATCATGATATGGGAACTCAATTTTCATTCCTTCAGATTTTCTTGAAATTTTTTACCCCATTTCCAACCACATAGCCCTATTTTTATAAATTCTATCATATGAATTAAAATCATGAAAGAATTATCATTATACCTTATTTAAAAATCCAACAAATTTTTCATAATATTTGAATTCATGATAAGATAGTTACATTCGATTTATTGGCCTTAATGATGACTAAAACAGATTTATTTTATTATCATGATTCAAGATACAATTTTAAGCATCCAATTCCAATAAGTAAATAGTTTTTTAGAAAAATAGCTACTAAATCATGTACCATTTTCCTTAATTCCACAAACTTATTTTCCATATTAATTTGGATATCAATAGTAAACTATTTCCTAAGTAAAATATCCTTAAATTAATCTCATTCCAAGGCACACATAATTTATTTTCCCCTAATATTATTTATTGTTAACATATAATAATAAAATTAACATTAAAAATGATAAAATTTCAAATTTACCTTCGTATTCCCTAAACAACCCATCACATTTAATATAATATCCAAATCATTAATAAATTCATATGCAACCACTATGTCAAATGTTCTACTAAATGATAGAGTGTGTTGTTTCATAAATGTATCACCTACAGTCATGTTCTAATTTGGTTAATGTGATTTCTATATAAAAATGGCTTCCAGCAATATTAATATCTTCTGTCAACTAAACCATTATTAAAAAAAATTCCTACTTATAATTCCAACCATTATAGGTTACTGGTTGAGAAGGGTATTTTCCTCGTGGTTCCTTCCTTCTTCAGCTTCCCTATTTTATTAATGAAAATCCAATTAAAAATTAAAATATATTAGATAATGAATCATAGTAATATTTGAAATATATATAATGATTTCCACGAGTTTGATCACTTAGCAGAACATACAAATATTATCTAAAACTCTATAATTATATAAACTCTCCTCTGATTCAAACTATATGCACAAGAACATTTCACAAACAGTAATATAATTTGTAAATAATAATTATTTTCCTTTCATTATAATAGAAATAATTTTTTTTATATTTTTATATAATTATTTCATTCTTCATTCTTGAAAACCCCATGCATTAAAAAGTTGATAATTTTATAAATTGTTTATTTTCTATAAAATAAAAAATTTAAAATAAATCATATTTTATTTTCATGATAAATACTCATAATTTTTTTGATGACATAATAATTGTTCCTAATCATCATTATTCCATGTGAAAAACACTTGAATACCGGTAATGTGAATAAAAATTTAGTGAGGTACATATATAAAGTAGAAATGTAACCCATTAGTCCATTTCAAAACAATGATATAACATAAAATTGATTTAATATCTCATAAAATCGAGAACAAAAAATCCTTTACAAACACATTAGAATATTTCTAATCATGGTTTTTTAAAAACACTTTTTAATGGAAAAATGGGGAAATCATAATCATGAGGGTTTCCGTGGAAGCATTAGAACCCAAAAAATTCTTAAATATTACAATAAACCCTTAATGGGAATATCCATTCCCTTAATAAAAAGCTAGAAAACATAACATATGAAATAAAAATACATCTATGAAAAATCAAAAAAAAAAATATATGTCGGTTTATTATGAAAACATCATCATATAAACCTTAAAATGACTGATATAAATAGAATAATATACTAATTTAATTCCAAAATAAATATCTATTAAATATAATCATTTAACAATGAAATTTAAATCAATATTGTGATCACAAATCATCAAAAAAATTTAAATGGACTATATAATAAAGATTAAATCATTCATTTCCATCATCTAACTCAAAAAATTTTCTTTTCCAACGCAAATGATAATAATTTTCAAATATGTAAATATCACAGTATTTTAAAAATAAATTTCAAAAATAACATGAAAAAAATATTGATAATTTAGTTTTTTGTCTAATAAAACCAACAAGCATATATAAGAAACCAAATATAAATTAATGGTTGTTGGGATGGAAATTCCATTGTTGTCGTATATGTTAAAATGTATTTATTTAATTCGCAGCAATGAAATTTATTCATTATATATGAAATACACAAATATCATTAGAAAAACATTTTATAAAATATAATTAACGGGTCAAATTGACTTTTCCATTATGTTGTTTATTTTGTTACACATATATCAAATAATATATACAAGGATAGAAAATATTATAAATAAATCATCAAAACATTTTGAAACTAGATTTTAAGCTTAGATATCCCTAAGTACATGGTAAATTATGAACCAATGAGTAATTGAAGGCAATATTATAAAATGAATTTTCAAAAAATTAAAATTTCAATAATAATGATAAAATAAATCAATATTTTATTTTATACACCACATAAAAGAAAACATGTGAAGAGAATTTCGTAAGTCTCAGTGAAATGGAATTGAGACATGAAATCCCTTTACTCATGTCCAACTAGTCATATATGTTATTTATTGTAAAAAATAAAATATTTATGTTAATTATTTATTTTCTTGTTTATATATTTTCATGTTGATTATATTTCTATTATTCATTTAATGTTTTACTATTTCTTACTAAATTGATTAATTTATTATGTTTACTTTTTATATTTTGATAATATTTACTAACAATGTCCAAAATGAATTTTTAAGGGTGACTATGGTAAAATAAATCCTTATTATATTAGTTTCATAATAATGATTAATTTATAATTAAAATTTTATAATATAAATAATTATTTTTAATATTTATGTAAGATTATTATGAAAAATTACATATATTAAAACATTGAAATGGTAGTTCATGTGTATAAATGTGTAACTTTTCCATTCCATCATGAACATGAGGGAAATATTGTATGTATTATTTATACTTATATCATGATAATTATGTCATATATATAATATTATTTCTATAAATACACCTATATATAACAGCGATGCGAGGTGGTGATAGAAAAAAAATACATCAGTCGACGAGGTGGTATTATATACATACACTTGAGAAGCATATTTAATATTATATGGGGGTTTAAAAATTATTGGAATATTTTTTATCCTTTTAAAATGAATTCAAAATTAATAGATAATTTATTGATTCACATTAACCCAATATTATGGTTATTATGAATAGTGGTTGATGCAAAATGATATACATAAACATCGGGATGTAGTAGTACACATGTACGCACAGAAAGTGTTCACATTTTACCTTAGAAGTATATTTCACTTAAAATTGTTTATACCTTAATAAAAATAAGTTTTTTATATTTTAGATACTTATGTAATAATATTAAAATAGTTATTAGAGTTTGATAGTATGTAAAAAATAAATATAATGAAAACAAGTGGTTATGAAACATATCTCTTCTTTGGACAACCTTCTAAGGTTTATATATAAAGCATTATTAGGAAAGAGTTATGACCAAAATTTTCACACAAGCCCCTACTACATTATTTTATTTTATTAATTTTCATTGAATGGGGTATCCTTGTAAAGGAACGGGTTGATGCCCGATTTAGATTTTTGTGTTTTTATTAAAAAATTACATTTTCAGGGTTTACCGGCATCCGACGCATGGGTGGAGCATTGTTTGGAAACTTTTCCTCACCATTGGGGTCACTGTTCATTAATACTGATATTATAAATAAATAATAAATTAATTGAATAATGAAATAAAGTTAAAAATTAAATAAACTAAAATAAATCAATTCTAAAATAAATAATACGAATTTTAATAATAATAATAATAATGATAATTTTATTATGGATTTTTATTATTAATATAATTAAGTTAAAATGGTTATTATTATTATTTAGTGTTTTTTTTCCTCCCAACTCCCCCATTCCTCTCTCTCCCCCATATGCAACCCCCCCATGTCTCTTCTCCTTGTGCGGTACACCGACCCCCAACCCCGTCTTACCCCCCTTCCGATGAACCACTGCCGATGCCCTCACCTTAGCTACTGCAACCCTATTGGCACAATCCACTACCCCCTTGGTGCTAGCCACCCCTCCTCCAATGATCGCACCCTCACCGAACTCCCTCATTACTTCACCTGAGGTAGTTAGATTCAGTCCTTAGCTTTTATTGATGATTTAATTGGTATGTTAAATTTATTTTAACAAGTTCTAAGATTTTTTTGGACGGTAAAAAGTATATATTTGGGGTTATTTGTCATGTTTTTGTGGTAGAATGAATTTTAAGATGGGAAAGTGGATAAATTTTGTGTATGTTTTTTGTAGTTTTTTCAAAAAGGTTGTTGTACGTGTGGTGTGAAATAAGAAAAAAATCACGGTCACCTGAGGGGTGTGTGTGTGTTGAAAAGGACTTTTTGATGGGAAATTTATTGTTTTGAGGTGTTATATCTGTTTTTCATTGTTAAAATTGAAATGAAAATTATATCAATAATGGAAATCATGTTTTAATGTGTCTTTGATGTGAGTTTTCATTTAAATTGTCAATTATTTGTGAAATTTAGTGTGTTATTGGTGACAACCCTTGATTTTCTATTTCTATGTGTTTTAAAAATAATTTATGTGATTTATACAATTATGCATGTGATACGATTCATGTTGTGATATGGTTTTGATGCTCACTTAAATATAATAGTGGATTTTTGGTGAGATTATTGTGTAAATCCATGTGGTGATCTTTGTAAATGTTTTTAAAAATTTTTAAATGATTTATTATATTAAGTGTGAGGTTAAAATTATGTTCGAGATGGTTATTGGTGTGAAAATGTTTTTATAATGTATTTTTGATGTGAAATTACTGATCATTGATACTTAATTCTAGGTTTTATTGATTAAAATATATAAGTTATGTGTTGTGTGACATGTGAAACATTATTGAGTTGAAAAAGGGAATAATTGATAACATGGTGAATGTACTAAGACTAGATTTCTAGTGATAAAAAACTGGCCATTTCCTGGTTTCACATAGCGTGAATGATAATTACTACACTATCTATTTTTAGGATAATGATGGGAGACCATGAGGGTTAAGTGGGTGTTGTCTAATATTAGGTTATTCATGAGAATTTCGATTTTTTTGGGTTCTATAACACATTTTACCATAGATTTAGGGTTCCTATAATCCAACTTGAGCTTGTTTGACCCTAGAGATTTACCCATGATGCAGTACCTTATATGACTGGGTGACTACTTCCATCATAATATAGTCCTCTTTTGTGTGTGTGTGGGAACTTTTAGAAATTCTTTTTTTTCTTCCAAGCATATGGTTATGTATTGGTTTTATTTGTATAAGGAACTTTTAGAAATTCTTTGTTGATCTTATTGAATGTTCATTCTAGGTAAATGGAAGATTTTAGTGTTGGTAGATTGAGTTCCTAGTGGATTTCATTGTGGATCTTGGTGGTAGAGGATTGAGGAAACATATCCTCTTGTGGCATGGAGGATTGGGTTTATGTTTTAGTTTTCCTTCCACTGTATTCCTTTTTGGTTTTTCAGTTTGGTTGTAAACATTAAATATGGAAATAGATTAATGATTGTTTTTGTTCATATACTTAGTTTATGTTTATTTTTATTATTGGTAGTTTGATATTTGTATCATTGGGAAAATCGACCCACGAGTGTTTTTCGGTACTCAGGCATATGTTCCAGCCCGTGGAGAATAGTTACCCCTTTCGGGCCATGCGGCATATTGGGTCGGGAGTCGGTTTGGGTGGTGACCCAGAATGGTTTGAGGAGAAAAGTTTACCAATGGGAAAAGGGGATTAATTTTAATAAATTATTTGTGTTACTATTGTCCATGATAAAATTATAGTGATGTGTGTTTAGGAATGTATTGTAGGGTTTCTTTTTATATGTGAGTGATAGGATACCCAACAATTGTTTTAGAAATATTAAAATATATTAATTTAACACTCGATCCAATTGGAATGAAAATGACTAATGTAATAATAATATATAATATATGGTATATATATGACCATAAAAGTGGATTTTGACCTGTATTTAGGTTCTTGTAACCCTTATCATCTTAGTTATTACCATTTTAACTCATTATAAGTCTAACTATGGTAACTTACATTATTACAAATGTTACTACTCATAATTTCAAAAAATTAAAGTCAAAATATTTTACAAATTTGAACATAATTATAAAATATATGAATTAAATATTTTTCAAGGTTAAGTGAATTGTATTCGTATAAATTAAATATCAAACTAGAAAATGTTTCTTGATAAAAAATATTTTATGAATAAATGTATTTTTATGTGTAAAAATATTTTATAATCAAAATAATATGTAATTTTGATTCTAATTATGTTTTTTATATAATTTTTATGAAAATGAAACTAATTAAAATTTGAAAAAAAAAATACAAAATATAATCTAAATTTGTATGTATATGAATAAAAAATCTTCATTAAAATCTGTAACATCTTCTATCCATCAAAAAATTAATATTTTAAAAAAATTCAAAAAATTTCATTCTAAACTAATATTTGATTTATTATTTCAAAATTGAACTTAAATTTTTTAAAATTAATCATATAACATTGATTTCAAAATTTGAATATGACTATATAGTGTTTTTAACTCGATTTAGTAATAATTAAATTATTTTTATTCCTCTAAGGAAATTTTGACTTTTTCACATAATGAATATAAATATATGAACAATAATTAAACAAAAATAAAAAGAAATTACATCGATATTTTGTTAATAATACTTGGGTTGTGAACATTTTCTGACTACATTCATGAAAAATAAGGTAGGTTGGTACACATATCATCCACTCTATAACTAAATATGTCTTAATTCATTCTTGTATAACTACATGATCATATATTTGAATTTTTATAATAGAATTATATACAAACCTAAATGTGTAGACAATATGATAAAATATATAACTCATCATAGAATGATGATTTCATTACAATCTTATAAGTCCTTATTGATAAGTGTTTTTAGGAATGTGCTTCTTGAAAATTTTATTCATAACCCTGTAGATGAATTTGATGTGATGTTGGTGATAATTATGATCAATATTTGTAAGTACCGTTTCAATTTATATCATAAGGAAATAATATTGTATATGTTGAATCAACCTGTTATAATTCATCCTTGTAAATTTGACCATGAAATCCCAATGTAAATTACATCCATTATATGTATCATAATACCTTTTCCTGTGGAGTATATAGCTCAAATGGTTATAAAAATGTTTGATATTAAATATCATAATATTATGCTAATGGGTGGGGATATTTTCCAAGAATTACTAAATGGTATTTCCCCAAATATTGTAGATATATTTCCAATAGATCAAATATATTGTTATATTCTTAAATTAAATAATCCACATAGAGACACCCTGATTGAATTATAGGAATTGAAGAAGAAACACCAATATAATAGGGATATATTTTTCTTTCACCCATGTTCTTCACCATTTTGAACATATGTCCAATTTGATTTAATAATAATTGAATAATGCATCTCTTTATTGGTTAATTTGAACATAAAAAAATCACGACCAAGAAGATGTTTTTCAACCCCATATTGAATAAAAATTAATAGCTATGAGGTGAACAACACATCTCAAATATTTAACTTTGATATATATATCATCAATTATGGTTAAAAATCATTATTTTCCATATATTCTCTCTAGTAAAATATTTGAACAATATGAATTTATAATGATTATATAAAAACTCAAAAATCACTCAGATATTTTCATTATTTTGATGATTTGAGTGTATAAGGATTACCAAAATCAATTTATTATGTACTTATATATGATATTATTTTATATTCCAAAAATGGAAGATCATTAATATAATTTAATTATTATCCTGAACACTGAAAAAATGGAGATGTTGTATGAAAAATTTAAAAATTCTCAACTCAAGAAAAATAATTTATCATTATGGAGTCATTCAATTATACAAATGGGTATATTTGTGTATATATCAAAAAATGGTTGTTATAGACATTAATAGAATAAAAACCATGATGTTTATTCATAGTTTTCTTGTATATGAATGATAGTTTTGATAATGTGTGAAAATTTTATTATTGGGTTTATATCCACTATTAATGTTTACACATATGGGAGAAAAATTCTTCTAGATAGATGAATGTGGGTAAAATTTTAATGAAATTAACAAAATTTTGGTCAATGTACCAATATTCGCATTATCCTATAGTGGAAAGGGGATTATTATATCCAATGTTGAATTAAATAATGTTTTTTGATGTGTCCTCATGAATAATTAATTGATAGTAGCCTATGACTCACTTCAATTTATGATTCATGATCATAATTGCCCAAAACATTATTTGGACCTAGAAATATTTATGTACACATTAAAGACATGTATGCACTATCTATATGTAGAAAATTGTGAAAAATATATATTTCAAGAAGTTATTAAATTATATAATTATATAAAAATAGTTGAAATAGTTCTTATGAAGCTCGCTGGAGTTGATTAGTGACAATGAATGATCAATACATTATAACCCAAGGAAAGAAAATAAACTGCTTTATGCTCTGATAATGGGGGGCCATTGAAACAAGCTAATTTGAACAATTGAATTTTTAATTTGAGGAGTTCCAATAAACATAAGTGATATCCAAAATAAAAAAAATTATGGGAATAAATTCCAATCATACAATCATTTGGGGACGATTTGCCCTATAATTATATAGCATGCACTAGAAAAACTCAATAGAATAAAATTACCATGAAATATTATATAAAAACCAACAATAATCAAATGAAATAATAAATGAAAAATATATTTAGTGACAGGGTATTAAAATAGACAATCACATGTTTACATAAATAATGAAAAAAATAAATAAATAATTTAAGGAAATGATAAACATATATAACCTACTCCACTAAAAGAAATATCTAAACACCAACTCCAAAACAACATGATCACAACATCAAGGTTCTCCATCAATAAATTAATAGGACTTCCCCTTAATTATATCATAATAATAATTCTATACAATTACCATTTTTTATATGCAAGGTGTGTGTATAAAACCTAGTAGGAAAGCCCCATGTATTCCCACACATTCTATATGGAAAATAATTATTAAAAACCATTTAATATAGAACATGATAAAGAAATATAGAATAGGTTTTCAAAGTACATGTGTACATAATTAGTGAAATTAATTCTCACTGTGATGGGGACTAGCTACATGGATGCAAAAACCTAATGAAAATTACCAACCAATTAGATCCCATATCATTTTTCCATTAAATATTCCAAATTCAATAATAGATACCTAATTATAGGAAATATTCCAACCAATTGGATCCCTTCCAATGAAAATTACCAACCAATTATATCCCATCTCATTATTCTAATGTATAAAAATATGAAACAATTGTCCACTGGAGTAAAATAAATCCCCAAAATGAAAAAATGATTATTAGAGATTAGGATACCTAATTAAATGAAAAATAATCTATGTTTCAAGACATAAGATAGATAATTTTTTTTATATTGGGAATTATTAGATTATGTTTCATGGTTGGGACACCAGGTTTGAAAAACATTCTACCAATTATATGGGTGGAACTAGACGACAATGAAGGCTACACAGTTTGGCTTCATAATTTAGAATAAATTGTGTAATTTAATTAAATATACAGTATATGAAAATTTATAAAGTCACATGGTTCATGCATGATTTTTTATAAATCGTGCACTGACCATATGCCTTCCCTGTTTCCCTCAAACATTCATTTATAATGACTGCTAGGGTTTTCATGGATTCTATTAACAGTTCCCTAAATATGAGACCACTGAAAGCCTTCTATAGATTAAATAAACACTAAAATCCCTCCAAGAACTCTATAAATCCATTTATAAACATGATTTGTTTTATAAAATTGTAGAATTCTTAATACCGAGGTATATAATTTCCACTAAGAAGAAGAATTCATTACTCAAAATTCAAGACTCTTCAGTAATTTGGAATAGATATGAAAATTTAAATATCATTTAATTACACTAACCCATTTATCACCCTAAATATGACCATATTTAAATAATAGTCATAATAATGATATGTATTTTTAAAGCATGAGATTTTATTTATTGTCCAAAATTTGATTCATAGTGTCAATAAAATTTTCATCAATCTCTATATTCAAATATTCCCAACTAGTCACATGGTTAGGATGGGTTTGGCATTTATTTATTTGTGATATAATTAAGACATAATGAGTTAATTTATATCTAATTGATATAGCTTATTAATAATGAATAATTCTAATTATTTTGATAACTTCAAAATGGACGACGTCTTGAGGACCCCACATCATTTGGATGACCAAACGGTGATACCCCAACCATAGAGAAACATAAATGAATTCATTAATGTTCATGAAAAAAGTTAATTTTTAATAAAAATGATCTAAATATGTCATATTTGAGATTTTTAATTTATCTAACCCTCTCCTAATTATTTGAATATTGTAAACAATATCACACATGGGGCTTGGTCTATTTAGCGAATCATTCTGAGTTGTGACCCAAAAAATAGAATGACATGGAAAAACACATAAATCATCAAAATGAGACATATATTTATATATATTGGTAACTATTATTATATTTTATCTCTATAAAAAAATTAAATCTTCCAATAAACCACTAATGTACACCAAAAAATATCTATAAATAACCACCAATATCCTTGTCATATTCTATGGCTAGCCATCCATTTTAGGATGATATGACATGATGATAGTAATCATGCATTTAGGGTTATATTTCATGGACCACCAAACCCATTATGGGAATCTAGGGTCATGGATAAAGATAATGGAATTTGTATCCTTTTGGTATTTCATGTCCTCTTATAGGTTGAGCATCACTAACTCATCTACCGTATTTGTAAATTGAATTGGAAAGAACTATTACATCATTCCTAGATGGCCTAAAATAACATGAATTACCTCATTAATTATTATAATTACTGTTATAATAATGAAAAATTCCATAAAAATGTTCTGTTATTCCCATCTGAGTATGGGAAACTAATTTAACATGATAACATGACACTGATTCATCATTGCAATTCATATAAATGAGACATTTCATAACATACTCACCTACCGTAGGAATTATATGTAACCACCAAAAATGATATTTCATTTGACGGTATATTTACATATTACTCATGTGTATATCCCACTTTTACTACTAATAAGATTAATTTAATTGGTTCATGACATACGGAGGAACTATGATCTGATCTTGAAAATTCAACACTGAATTTTTATCTTCTTCCATCCACAAATGGTCCCCTGACCATGGATTTTTGAAATCACTATAGGACACAAAACATATAATTTCGGATCCACATTGACTAGTATTACCATTTTCGGTATGAGAGAGATTTGAAAAAAAACTAAATCATTATTCTGCTCAGTACTTTCGAAGTTCATTTTAATGATTACCCTATTATATATATTTACCCTCAGGTACCTTGATTTACATGACTATATAATATTTTTTAATTAATTTTCCACTAAATATAAATTACTAGGTGTATAAAACAAGAGTCATTTATTCATTTTGAAACATATTTTTAAAACAACCTTTTCAATCTTTTGTGGTTAGTGAACAAATTGATAAATTCACTATAGAAATATTGGGGCCATGTTTTGTACGAATGTTCAACCGAAACAAATTCTCAACCATTTGTTGGATATTTCATCTCATGTATCATCGATTATAATGATCCATAACCTATGAAAATATCAATCTATATGTGAACACAACCCAACCCAGATCCATATACATCACAAGAAAGAACATTTCCATCACCTGGTTCATGAAAGATAAGGATAATCTCTAAAGTAAGTCGAGACTCGAGTTCCCTGATATATTCCTAATAATTACATTACTAGATTAATTAAATTACATTAATTATTAATGTTTTACAAAGAGAAGTGAAATATGGGTAATCTAGGAAAATGATTCGATTATAGTATTTTATTCTCAAGATGTTATCTACACAAAAGGAAAAATAGTTGGCGTAATGAAATAAGACATAAATTTTCTCATTATTGGTCGATATCCCTTCCCTTGAATAGATATTCGCATTTAATAGATATTATTATTTATAGAATTAAAATTCATATAAATTTTAATATGCAATGTTTTTTTTAAAATTTACCTAAACATAATATCCATGTTATTTTAATTTTTCGTAATACTTACATGATTACAATAATATGTTTTCAATGAATACCATAATGAATGCATCATATTATCTATAAATAATATGATTCATCAATTACATGATTATAGGTGTTTCATTCGTGGACCAAATATAATAAACAAATATTTATACCGATGGTATCCTATTTAAAATTTGTTCTTTTGAATATCCTATCTCCAAACCCATTGTAGGTGACACCCTAATTAGAGATAAATTTAAGATAACAATTTGAATCCCCCAATTAATCAAGATGATTACCATTTCATGGATGATAGCATAAAATCATTTCAATAACATGATTCATCTTTTGAAATTCAAAACAATGTTGAAGCGTATTATCCACCTATTCGAAAAATATGAGCATAACGGAATAATGAAATATACATAGTCTAATAAAATACTAGATTTTTAATTTTTATTTCTTGAAATTCATATATTATAATTTTGTTGATATTATTTAACATGGGGTAATAAAAATAGGATCCATTCATGTGATTAGTTTGGTAAAGATTTGTATTCCCTTCCAGGTTGTAGAATAGTGAATTTATCTTCAAATGTGTTTGGGTATTGATCTATTATTCCCAAAATAATCTATATATTTAGCTTCATCATTTGACACCATAGTGATTTCATCATATTGATTTGAGATGGTCTGAAATTTGTAACTAAATGTAGTTTTTTTTCTATGTTCAAATTCCAATGCCCTTTAAATAACTAATCAACTTTTCAGTATATGTGAATGAAACTCACAAAGTGTAGCAGAAGATACGATCATTGAATGCGTAATTCCAGTCAATTTCTAAGAAAGAATCAATGATTTTCATTTATATGGGAATTGAATCCCCAAATGTCTACTTATTCAATTTTGATAGAATATGGTACACATTTTTAATATCAAAATTCTTATTTAATTAGAGGTTTATTAACCATCATCACATAAAGAATCACTTCCATAGAAAAATTATGATTTGTTTTCCACAAAAGAATCAATAAATAAAGGGAAGAACCAATTTGAAAAAAGTAATCTATTATTGTAAATTTATGTAGAATAGTAATTCATAATATTTAGGGTTATAAATTATCGAGTGGGTTGAGTTTTTCAGTTAAAAAAATATCCATTCACACCCTCAGACTGATTTCAACTTCCCAAAAGATACAATAAATACTATGGGGCCACAAATTTTTTTAATCATCATAATTACAATTATAATAAGGGATAGGACTACTCAAATGAGATAATCCATGTTCATCATGAGAATCATATGACATGGTTGAATAATCACCCTCATTTAACCTAGTGTGATTTGTTCAATAACAATTGGGAATCCCCGTTTGATAACAGTTATGATATTATCGAGGTGGTTCTATACATTACAACTTAATATAATCTAAATTATCACATCGGTAGAATATAATATGGTTATTAAGACATATAGGAGTTAATACCAACTATGTGGATATACACTATGGTTCTCTAATACCCTAGGTGTATCTATGCCATATGTACTTTTTGATAACACTGTATTTCCCACTAGTGTCATGGGGGGGAAAAGGTGTTCATCTAAATGATTCCCTAACTGATGTATTTCTTAACCACAAAACATTTTATACGATATATGCATAGTTTTCAATGCATAACATCATCACTCTTGAGAAAATTTCATTTCATATAACTTCTTCGAACATTTTTTTACTTATGGGTTTCAGTAAACACTACCTTCAGTATATTGGGATCATGGTATCTAAACCAAGTTTTATATTCCATAAATGATTTTTTTTCATGATTTTATTGGATGAAATATGTTCTTTGGAATACATAGAATGTATTCAGTTAAACATTATTATTAAAAAATTCATCAAATACATCCCATGTTATCCCTTGGTCATCTTTTTATTGAATAGATTGGTCCCACCATTTTAATGTTTGATTCGCGAGTATTTACATAGTCTGTTTCACATTATATTAATCCAGTTTTTATAATAAATAACTTTATTTATTAATCCATGAAAACCATGATTCTTCATTTTCAAGTCCCAATTTGCATTGAAATATTGATTGGATATATCTCTGGAGATCAAATGAGTAATCCCTATGATTTTTTTCTTTATTCTGAATTCATTTTTTCAATTATCATGAATTACTCAAAAAATTATTCTAGATTGTTTTTTGTTCACATATTATTTCAAATGTAGAACCACATTCTTTGACAAATACTCTCAGTGGTTACTGTCATGACCCGTCCTCAGGGCCCATGCCGGGACTACCCCAAGACCCCCTCCCATAAGCCCGGGTCTGGCAACTAGCACCAAAGTTGTAAATCCCAATAATAGGGAAGGCGTTGCCTTTATAAAGTAAACAAACACCACAGAGTACGCAAAATGAAGTAAACACCAAGTAAGAAGAAAACAAACCTGCTGAAAGTTCAAGGGGGCAGAAATATAATCCCAAAAGAAAGGTACATCATCAACTGAAAGAAAATTAAAACTCAAGGACAACAGCTGAAATGTGACAAGCCCCTCCTAGATCGTCCTCTAGCTTCATACCTGAAGGGCAGGTACAACACTCCAAGTCCGTCCGTCTCCTCTGGGTACGGACTCGTCATGATATCCAACTCCAGGCATCGTCTAAATGTGAGATCTTCCTCTCGGTACCGTACAGCTCTACAAGCCTCAACCACGATCAGTGATGTCCTTCATCTACAACCAACAAAACGTAGTGCGGGTGAAGCCCGTGCGGGGGTGATTATACAATACTCAGTAGGGACCCTGAGACCCCTGAAAGTCTCACTAAATCCATAAAGGATAAACCACAATGAAAAGATACAATCACAAAGTATCATATAACACTAATTAGTTATATGCCCATACATATACCCAAGTCATCAAATCAAGTTCATCACCAACTCACGAGCTCAAGTACAATCCAGTTCACTCAGGAATGTAAAACTTAATCCACATAGGAAAGTACGACCCAATCCACATAGGAAAGCATAGTCCAATCCACATAGGATATCAAGTCAATCATATCTAAGATAATGATTGAAGAAAAGACTCAGCTCACACAGGTATAATACTCACGAAGAAGGGTAGAGAAGATTAGATGTAGCCTCTGAATCATCTCCTCTAATGAACCCACGTAGGATCCAAGTTTAGTAGTCATTGCTCTCGAACCCACACATGATCCAAGTATAGTAGTCATCGTCATCGAACCAACAGAGGATCCCAGTATGGTAGTCGAACCCATGGAGGATCCCAGTACAATAGTCGTCCTCGTCAATCCCACATAGGATCTGAGTACGGTAGTCGTCCTTGTCGAACCAATGGAGGATCCTACTCTAGTAGTTGTCCTCGTCAAACCCACAGAGGATCCCTGTGCGGTAGTCGTCCTCGTTGAACCCACAGAGGATCCCAGTCCGGTAGTCATCCTCGTCAAACCCACATAGGATAACAGTGCGGTAGTCATCCTCATCGAACATACGGAGGATCCCAGTCCGGTAGTCATCATTGTCGAACCCACACAGGATCCCAGTACAGTCGTCGTCATCGTCGCAGTCGCAGCCAGCTCTAGGGTTCCCGCACACAACATGCTCGTTCTGGGAGGCTCCGCTCCACGAGCCAAGGAGGTTTGATACATCAACTGACACAAATTCCAGAGTTGATGTATCCCAAAGTTCCGTCTCGTCAATAAGAACACAACGAGAGAGATGGCGCGTCCATCGGACGCCCGGTCTGAGAGTTATTGACTTTTTGGTCCCAAGGGCCCTGTTGGTTTTTTAGTCAAACCAACCAGACCATACTCCAACTGTGTCCAAACCTCGGGCGGAGTAATCCAAAAGAACCGTCTCCCTATGCGGGATACAATAAAGTCAACGGGATGTCAATCGGACATCCGGAACTCATGTTATAAGCATTTCTGCTCCAAAGGCCCGGTTGGTTTCATGTTCGAACCAACCCGTCCGTACCAAAAGTTCTTCGAAACCTTGAGTGTAATATAACAAAACAACAGTCTCGATCTAAGTATTTCATCTCAACAGATGGTGCGTCGATCAGAGGTCTGTAGCCCATGTTATGGACGTTTGAACGAATCTGTCTATTTTTAGGGGGGTTTGGCCCCGGACCGACCCTACCCAAAACCCCCTGGGTCGGACCAAACCTGGTCGACCCGACCCGGGTCCAGTTCTGGCCCAATAGGGGGTGGCCTGGCGCGGCTGGGGCGGCCTAGCCTAACTGGCATGGGGGTCCGGCCCGGCGCGGGAAGCCCGACCCGGCGCGGGCGGCCCGGCCCGCGCGGGTGACCGCAGCTCGGCACGCGGTCGAGCGGGCGCAAGGGGGGAGCACCGCCTCCTTTTTTCGGAACCAGGGACCCAGTGGGGTCCGACCTAATCGAACCCGAGGGTTACGCCCCCCCGGTTTGCTCGGAAAACGGTCGGCCGTTTGACCGGCCTTGTGAACCACCGCGGGACCCAGGAGGGGTCCCCCATCCTGGAGCTCCGATGGCCGGCTGTGTCCGGCCGCCGCCTGCTGGTGACTGCCGCCGCGAGACCCTGCGGTCCCACCCATCCGAAGCGTCGGCGGCTGGTTTTTCCGGGCGCCTTCAGGTTTTCCGCCGAGGCCAAAGGGTCGCGGCTCTTGATGCTCTGGCGGCCGGGGTGTCCGTCCGCCCCCTGTTGGTGACCGCCGCAGCCTTAGGCAGCGGTCCTTCTTCGACCGGCGCATCGCATCGGCGCCACGCCCCTCCGTCGCGGCCCGCTTCGGCCGCAGCATTCCCTCGAGTTCTTCAGCGCGGCGCAATGACGCAGCACACCACCTCTGCAGCTCATTTCATTTCCGCTCGGTGCATCAGCCCCACGCGACCTTCGTTCGAGCCACAACGAGTACAAAATAAAGGGGGAGGAGGTTCGGCCGTGTTCGTGCGATCCATCCCCTACCTTTAAATCGATAAAAAAGGGATATAGGTTTAACGATGGATGCCAAAAAATATTCACGAATATTAAATGAAACCCCTACCTTGAGTAGTTGTCGAACGATGATCGTCGTGGAAAAAACAGCGTCATAGAAGACGGCATCGCGGAACGAGGCTCCGTATACGTCGTCGGTGCACGCCCGATGAATGATGTAGCATCCCCATTTCTTTGACGCGGAAAGAAAATCTAATGGTGTGTCGGAGTTCTTCGCGTTCTTCTATGAGGATGAAGATGTTCTTCGAGACTTTGGTTATTCTCACCCCAGATTGCACACAACAAATCAAAAATAAAATAAAATAAGACTTTGTCTTATTTTATTCTCACATGCCATCATTTTTGAAATTCAAAATAAATTCACCAAATTAATTAACTTGTGTTGTCAAATTAATTAGGTGTTTAATTGGCGTGCATTAATGAAAAAGTGGATGTGTTACAAAATTAATTTCTAGAGGGGGGTTTAATGGGGTGTTAGGGAAATTGAAGGAGGTGGGGGATCGTGTGGGCCCCACCCCAACTTCCTCACAACTTTCTTTCCCTTAACACATAAACCACAAGCAGTATAATAAAAATGTAATTGTAAAGCAACTAAATTTTTATTCTTCACATTTTTTTAACAATTCCTCCCGAGAAAACGCACCTTCGAGAAAGGTGTTCCTAAGAAATTACCAGCGCTGCGGTTTCAACGGTTCCCTCAGACTTCGATTCCGAGCACCGATTCAAAAGTTAGAAAAACCCGCTCGCTAGTTCACGGAACGTACCCGAGCTAATCTTCAAAAATTGATTCCGGGCACACCGGGCCTCAGAATCAGGTGCCGTCAAGAACTGCGTACTCGTAAAATTCCAAAGAAATTAAGAAAAAAATTTCCATGAAATTTACGGGTCTTTATAGTAACTATGTCTCCTAACTTTTTCAATATTATAATAACGATAATAGGATCATGAAACTATCTCCACAAAATAATTTGGTCCCATATTGTTTCTCCAAATGACAAATTATAACAAGAATTATCATAAAACATCACATTAATGATGAAATAATATTAATATTTATTTTAAAAATTCATGATGATCAACTATATTTGACTAAACGCATGGTGATGTTGTGAATACAAACCAGGAAATTATTCACCACACTTCATACCCAAACCACCCAAGTTACATAATGTTCAGAAGAAAGTAGTTAGTTATGACCTTTTTTACATAAATTTATTTTCCCAATGTATCCTCTCTCCATACATTCCATTAATAAATGAAGGATGACACAAAATTTATACAAATTATAATACTATGTGCCAAAACATTGTCCAATTAATGATACAATGTGAAGAAATAATATGTGAAATCCCCTCGACACCAAAAAGATAAAAGTACATTTCAATGGTATATATAATTTTTGGGAGATGATTTACCATAAACAAATATAATGTATTCTTGGAAAACAAAAAATAATAAAATGATCATGATATATAAAATAAAACTTATAAAAATAAAATGGCATAATAAATGGGAAAAATAACAAGATTCATGATAATAAAATAAAAATAATAATTCTACATCAACATGTTCCAAAAAACACAAAGACAGCCCCCATAATCGATGTGGAACTAGAACCAACTCCACAACAAGCCATATATATTTTCCAACTTTCTAATGACACTAATATAGAATTAAGTTACACTTATAGTAAGGTGTTTATCCATAATATTACTATAATATTGATAAAAGGAATCCCCATATACACTAATATGGTTATCTAGAGGGTGAGTATACATCCCAGTAGGGAAACACCATGGCTTCTAAATCACATTAACGGGACAATAATGAATTTTCTAAAATTATTTATTAAAAATCAAAAGAGAACTAAAATAATTTCATAAGAAACACTTATTCAGAGTACTGATAAAAACTCACCCCTTGAAGGAAACTCATTCTTTGTAAGAAAATACCCAATGAAAATTTCCAAACAATGAGATCACATCGCATATTTCCATTACAAAAAAAAACACATAAGTGGAACCCATTTCTATATAGTCAAGTTTTCTCTCAGTGTTTTAATAAAGATTTTCCCTAAATCAGAATGAAAATTATCTTCGATCAAATACAACTCCAATATGTATCATAAAAAAACAAAAACAAAACACTCCAGGTTACTACAACCAATTTTCATTGAATAATTTTTTTATTCAGTAATTTTATTGGACATGTTTTTGTAGAAGGTTAAAAAACATTGTTTAAATACTATTAAAACAAGTGGATCCATCACGGGGATTTATAATGATATTCCAAAAGTCTATTTTTGAAATAAAAAGTTTTAACATCTAGTAAATGTTTATAGGGAGAGAATCATCAAACCACAAAATATTTTTCTGTAGGAATAACTTTTCAATGACACCTATCTAGACTCTTATCACCATCAATATATTTTATTATTGGTAAATAATATAAAAAACCATCAAAAACCACATAAACAAGAAAATATTCCCAACTTAAGGGTTTTCTAAAAGAGAGAATGAAAATTTCCCAATCTATATGGAGAAAAAAAACAACTACCATTGATTTACTAGAACCATCAATATACTATTTATTAAACCAACCTCTAGAGAGAAACAAATTGACAAAAAAACCCAAAGGAACCTTTTTCATGAGACCTAACCATATGAGGAATAAAGAAGGAATTTTTACATAAACTACGTTAAAAAATATAATTTTTGTACTTAATTAATTTTGACACATAGTTTGTAAAACCATGAACCAACTCTAAGGGTGATTCTAGATGGAATCCCAGGATGGGTGGTTTTTTAGATATATTTTGGAAAACCATGATTCATGAATCAAAATATGTAATTCAAAAAATAAAAAAAATCTATATTTCATGCACTATTTAAGCCAAGCCATGAACCTATCAGGTTCCTGTGCTATTTCCACCATGAAATCCCATATTGTGACATTATAATTTATTCATAATGTCTACAAACAATTCCGTTTTTCTAAAACTTCTAAAACCTTATAAAAAATTAAAACACTCATTTCAATCCTTAATCTCATTCAATATATTTTATAACAACATATTATAATTAAAATTGTAAAAGGCCTTAAACTGAGGGTGTCCCAGTCATGCTATCTTATCCATGATCAAGATATAAAGAGAAAAAGTATTTATGGATTTGTGGAGGATGGATCTTGAAATCCTAATGTATAGGGAGATATAATTTCTTTAAAAAGTGATTAAATTTCGATCCATCAATATAAATTTGAAGGAGGTGCATAAGGATGATATTGAGATATAAAAGAACATTAGGAATACCCAAGATTTTAAAAAAAATATTGATTTAATTATAAGATTAATGAAATTTATATGTGTTCTGCCGACACTATAATTGTTTAAATAACTAATAAATAATGAACATATATCATAATTCACTATCAATTTTTTTATGATAGTGATTTATTGATATCTACAGATTCATTTTTTGTTGGCCAACATGAAGATGGAGATTGAAACGTGTATATATATATATATATATATATATATATATATATATATCAATTTTTGGTATTGTAAAATTTTTATATAGAATGATAGATGCCTAAGGATATCATGTATGCATTACATACATTTGTGGAAATGGGTAAACATTGAAATTGATTTTAGGGAAGGTCTTCATAATACCTCTAAATTTTAATGAGGCATTATGGGTGGTATTTTATCTTAATTTTAGGTTACGAGATTTAATTGATATTACTGAATAATTATCACTAGATAAAAAATCAGCGATATATATAATCTAATTTGTAAGGCAACATATATTACCAATCTTTTGATCCATGATTAACCTAATTTATGAAATGTCTTGATTGATAATTATATATATAGTAAAGAATCATCATTTTGAATAATTTTATTAATTGAGGTAGATTTGAAATAAACATTGAATCTATAAAATATATTATGTGATTTCTTTCAATTGATTTATAATTTGGTTGGAATCAACACCTAACCAGGGTAGTGTAACCATATAATACTATTTTTTTATTATATTATTAAAACAACGTGATATATTTTTTGCTAGATACCACTGAAAGATTTATCAAATTGAATAACTAGGTCACCTTATCCATTCCTCCCATATGTTGAAATCTGCTAAGTAGCAAGGGACTACGATGGTAAGGTGTAGAAACTATACCATCACATTTGAGTGAAATAACATTTAAAATAATGAAAATAATATACATTCATCCAAATAATGTAGTACATATACGTCACAGAAATTAAAATGTATAACAAAAACCCATAAAATTGTAAAATGAGATATATACATGTTATGTATTCATACACCCCAACACGATGATATTCCAAAATATTCAAAAAATAAAAAAGGGAAGCACCACCAAAAATGGTCTAGAGTCTTAGTGTGATCAAAATAATCCGTGCTTCATGATATCTTTTTAAAAAATGCATCAGTATTAGGGAATTTATCCTAATCATGTATGGTAATCATGTAGCCTTCTTAGGGACCAAAAAAATCTATGTATTATGTGAGTTTGACATAGTGGGCCACCACCAATAATGTTAGAGCATATCTAGTTTGAGTATATAGTTCTCATTTATGTATATTAAATATATAACGCATAGTATAAATGTTGAACCATCACCAATACTTGAGTTCTATATTGACACTCAATATCGAAAACAACTACACACGCCTAATATGGAAATATCATTCCATAGTATTCTATAATGGTCCAAATAAATATATGGGTTTTACCTAACACATTCAAAAAAAAATATCAATACAATTCATAGTGGGTTTACCCCATGGAATTCTAAACCATGTCTCTTCACCCGATTCCAATGGGACTTACCCTACGTAACTACTAACCATGTTTCATAATTTTATTTAATGGGGGTTAACACAATAGAAGTTTAAAATATGATTCAAAACTATTCTAGATGAAAATTCACTCATAAAACCAATTAATTAAATTATACTTTGTATTTTAAAAGAAATATGATCAATGTATCCTAGAGTAGTTCTGGGCTTCCTTAGTTACACAGAAAATGTAACATCTTAACTACTAGGAACCACTCTGGGTGTTCATTAATTTCAAACCTAAATTTAATATTATAGAACACCTCATGGGTGGCTAAAACATTGGTCTAAATTTTTAAATAAATAATAATATAAAATTGAGATATTCCATTACATAATTTTGGGATAATGAACATTTAATTTTATTTTGGGTTGAGCACGTAATATTTATCACAAGCATCAAAAAATCATGATGCATTGAGAGAATTGAATTTATACCACCTACAATTTTTTTTATATTTTATCCCATTGAATATATATTAATGATTTAGGATGAAATGGTTGAAATTATAAAAATAGATGAAAGCCCTAGAAATATGTAATAATGGGATGAGACTGCATGATAATGAAATAAACCAAGAAAATAGGGAAACATCTTTGTGGCCTTAATAGTAGGTTTCCATAAGGATGTATAGAAACGAAAATAAATAAGGATAAAAGGATAAATCACAGCCACTAAGAAGACGAGGAAGAGATAATTGTGGACATTGGTGGATGAATATTGAGATAAAATATGTTTGAGTTATTTGGGGGGGGGGGTTTATCCTAAATTTATAAATTTTATGACCATAAAAAAGAAGAATATTTGGACGAATAATGTTTTAACAATGCAGTTTTTAGTATCCAAATCAAAAAAATATTATATTATAAGTTTGTATGATAAGGGAAACAATGCCCAAACCATGTGAAATGCATCAAAAAAGTTTGACTTTTTTTGGGATCACTCTACATGGTTTAACAAACCACGAATCTACCTTTTAACATAATATTATTTGGATGAGAATTTTTTAACTATTCATGAACTACATATCCCCATTTGTAAGTAATGTTTTTTGATACTTTGACCCCTGAAGTGATCAAGCATCCTCTACGATTCCATGGAAATACATATAAGACACATAAAACATGAAATGAAATAAAATATGTGAAATTTATTAAATTATATCAAAATAATGAAATCATATGGATTTATATACTAAGAATAATATATTATATTTTTTTAAGCTACATTACATATCATCACATATACATGTCAATAAAAAACAGTAACCACAAGTCATATATATGAGTCTCTTTCTCCAATATGTCCGCCAATAAACTTCTTCTGTTCCACATTACATACTACAGATGATATTTCATACCACAAAAACATTTTTATAATGATAAAATATGAGAATTTTACACCCCTAAAGGATGCATTAGCCTCATTATTAGAATAAAAAATTGTGATTACATGAGATGGATCAAGATAGTACCAACTCAATTGTGACACATAAAAACCATCATGTAGAGAACTGAAATGATATATAAGAGAAAATTGGCATCCCAGTAGACTAATACTCTCCACTGACTCAAATTATACACAGAACCGTTTTTCATATTTATATCAGTGATGAAATCATAAAAGTTTGATCCATTCTTATAAAAAAATGAATAGATTCTCACACATCATCCCCCATAATCATATATACTCCTTCACTATATGTACTGGAATTAGAAATTCAATATACCCTATCAACTTTTGAAATATTACTATATAAATAACATTTTATGAACTCAAAAACTTATAAATAAATATATATTTAAAATCAATAAAATTACATTGAATTGAAGTATATATAGTACTAAATTATCATTAGAGGTTCATGTGCTTCAAGTGAGTTTTAATACATGGTTTGGAGGAACGTGTGTGACATTCTAGTATTATAAGAAGAATATATATTACATGTAACTAAATCCAATGTCAGTAATAACTCATTAAATAATTATTATCACTTTGTAAAACTCAAATTTATTCTTTAAAATTCACAATGAATTTTCATGATCAGAATGTACTATTCAAGGGCTAGTCCTTACTCTATTTATAGGAAACATTGATTTTTTGTGTCTGTTATATCATTATCCCAAATACATGGAGTGAATTTATATGTGATAATAAATTCTTATCACACTTATCAAATTTGACCTCAACAAATATCAATGGTTAATGATTCTAGTGAAGTTATCAGATACATTTATTCCAAGAGGGTTCACTGATAAATATAAAAAATTATTTTTTGTCATCAAAACATATTATATTCTGATAACCCCACTTTAACTAAAGATGTAAACAACTATATCGTTTATATTAAGGTTAAACTCAAATTTATGATTGTAATTATATTGAAAATATTTTATGGGTCATGAAAATTTTGATATCTTAAACTACACATTACATCACAATAATCTACCACTATGAGAATTATTTAAGAAATATTATTCTGACATCACTTATGTAACTCCACTTTTTTATTCTATTATAGTGTTTCTCATACTTCTGGTTAAACAAGATCCACTAAAATATAATTTAGAAATACAAATTCTTGAGATTAAGTTTTATTATAATTTTTTGATGTTTTTCTACTATAGTAATTCTAATGATATAGTTGTTACCCAACTAGCAAGTTTTAGATAAAAATTTACTCATTATATATGATTTTATTTCTTTCTAGGAATACCATATTTCTATCAAAGTGGATTTAAAATGCGATTATGTGAAAAACCCCTCCCAATATAATGATTCTCAATTCATTTTGAAATTTATTTAATTAAACCATCACAATTACAACCTTTATTACCACTATATACTATACATATATTTAGATTAAGGTGAAAGTATTTTTCATTCATTAAATTCAACTGATTTCAATTCATCTATAGGAAAAAAACATTCCATTTGTTCTAATATATCTGCCTGAATATCCATAAAAATCATGATCATAAAATCCTTCGAATGGATCATCCTCCTCAAAACAAAGATCACAATATTTCATTCACTTGAAATACTAAAGTATCCTATTAAAAAAATCCAAATTTCCATTTACAATGATATAAATAAATATTATTAAAAATAATAATGAATTTAATATATATATTTTACTATATGTCATTGTTTATATTTAACATTTGACAACTAAATAATATGGACGTTTTTCCTTATATTGATGCTCATCATAAATTTTATATGATGGTTCCCTAGACAATTTAATGTGTCAAGTAAGATGATTATTGACTTATTTTTCATTCATTCATGGAAAACATTTCACTAATTTCAATGATATACCCCTTTTGAGATATAGTCAGTTTTTCCTTCTATATATCATTCAATTATTAGGACAAGTATTTTCCTTTCATTCTTGAGATTTTTTATTTGAAGACAACTATATCATTTTTTTTAACCTTAAAAGTTTCAATTTCATGTATTCTAACCAATATCATGTCATCAATATATAATTGAAAAATTATAGAATTCCAATATTCCTATATTTTCAAGTTAAATCAGTGATCAAAATTTCATCGTCAAATTTTTTATTTCTCCACGACTGAGTTGAATTTATTATTACACTATCATAGTTATTTCATTATGATATCTAATATTGTCAACAATCTATATAGAATATTATGGATCCTAATTTCATGTACAGATATTGGTTGTTCCATGTAAATTTCATCCTCCAACTCTCTATGAAAGAATATTATCGTAAAATCTATATATTCCAAATATATATTTTTAAGGCTACCATACACAACACAGTACACATATTGTAGAAAATTTAAATACAACGGTAATATTTATGTGATGTAAAATCTTTTTGATGAAACCCCATCAATAAAAATCATTCTTGGTTTCATTTTATTCCATCAACCTCTAACTTGTACTCGTAAACCCTTTTATTTTTTAATCGTTTTTACCTTCTAAAAGGTCATCCACATCACATGTTATATTAAACTTTAATAAATCCATATCATCATACAAAGATGAATCCAATTATTCCACACTACTTATAAAAAACAAATAATAGGTTCTCTTACACCCATTATGAGTATAAATTAATTCTAACCTTTTAACATTGAACTCAAATCATGATTATAGTTAATATTATCAACTGAGTTTTTGGAACTTCACTTCTTAGTTCGACTCTTTCTTCTAGTACCGAATCTACTAGAACTCTTATGATCATATCACTTTTTTGGATCCAGTCATTGAATCATTATATTAAATTAAGTTTTTTATTACTTATAATTATATTACAACATTAATTTAATTTCCTAGGTCAGTTAAGAATGAGTTCTTTTGGGGTTTTTTTTAAATTATGTTACTCTTACATTGATCATAATTGAATTTTGAGAATTAGTATTTATTTAACAAAAATAAAAATTATTTTTTCCTCATATAGAATGGTCTAATTTAATTGAACTGGTATTATAATAAATAATTATTTCCTTATATCTTCCCAAAATCGATATCACAAATTTTTATATACATAACCAAGGAAAAACACAATTTTTATATGTTTTTATGTATCGTTAAATTTATGCATACATAAATTGAATAGAAAAATGATAACATATTTATCATATGATTATTTACTATTCCACAACTAATCCAATTATTCATTAAGAACTTTCTATACTAGATTTCATTTGATATGTTATAACACTATGTTGTGTGTCTCGACCTAAATCACTATAGACTTTCTTATATGAAACCTCATAGTTTTGTCTCTCTACATAAATTTTTTATTCATTATTCTACACACTTTAATTTAATATAATGATACATGTATAATAAACAGATTTCAATCCTATTAATTCTAGTAATATAAGATGGGTTCAATAAACTCACCACCATTGTGAGTCAAGATGATCTTCAACATCAACTATAATTTCCAATCTTCTAATTATTTCCCTTAAGTGAAAACATGAAATCCAGAAGGATTATGTAATAAAAAGTTAATCTATAATTTCCATATATAATAATCAATGAATGTATGAATGTAAATGAAACCACTAAAATATTAAATATGGGTATGTCACTAAACCTACCTACATACATGTAACATGTTGTAATTATTTGGATTCTGAATAACTATGATAAAGAACACACTTCGATACTTCCCTAGAATACTATTTTAAAACAATATTAGTTTCATGTGTTTAAGATTCAGTATTATCTTATACTTTACTAATTTTATATTTCTCTCACCAAGGGGACTGAACTATTAATTTCATACTTCACGATCATAAAAAGATAATCATTTAAGCATTACAATATTTTCTATGTTTATAGTTAGGTAATGATTCATGAGGATAAATCATCTTCCTACTACCATGGTTTTCTATCACTGAAAATTCTTAATGGTAATTCTATAACCATCCCCATAAAAATATCTTATTGAAACAATATTTATATGAAGACTAAGGATGTGTAAAACTTCTATTAACTTCATAAATGACCATATATCAATATTTATTTTTTTGTATCCATTTAAAATAACTATACAACTCAATATATAGAAGATAATATTCCCAAAAAACACAAAAAATAATTAAGTAATAATATTTTAACACCAATTGATTGATAAAATTAGACAAACTAAATCTTCATAGATTCTAATAGAGTACGCACATTCAAAAAATAAAACAAGGTATCTTTCTTTGTGTTTATGGAATTTAAACTATCAAACATTGATTCTTTTATATTATTTTTTTGTGGTTCATTAATTGTTTTAATATAAACCCTCATATATAAAACACGTAGGAATAGTGCCTGCCTATTTTCTTTTACAACATTCATAAAAATTTACTTCTATTGGTTTTTGTTTCCATTTTTGATGGTGTAAACATCCCCTTCGATCAGTATTAATTTAATTATTGATTGATAACTCTATATATATTTAACTAAGGTATAAATTTATTATCATATTATTGATATCATCAACCATGAAATTCATTTTCCATTGGAGTTACTAATAATGATAAATATAATATCCCAGAATTATTGGAGATAACGTATTTGTAGAAACGCAGATATGTCACCTACAAAAGTAATATTCACTGGTTTTAGTTTCACATGGATCTTATTAAAGTAATACACATGAACTTCCATTAGTATTTTAATTGAAAAAATGAATCCATTAAATCACCTCAACATGAGAACTTTAATATCTTCAAGTGAAATTTTTTAAATATCCCAAAAATCATTCATTACATCAACAATAGTTTTCTTATCCAACTTATTGAAAGAAATATTTTTTATTAGATACATCCTTACGAAAGACAACCTATTTTTTTATAATAGTTCCAATTCATATTTCTCCATCAATAAAAGAATTAATATAGAAAACATAAACTCTCAACTCTTTTGACTCATGTGGTATTTAATGTATATTCTATATAATAAAAAATTTAATTCCTCAAATTTGACAATCTAGATCATCCTTTCATTTGATTTTATTATATAACAATTAATAATGTGTTAAACCTTAGATTTAAATATCTAATATCCCTTTTTAGTAAAGAATATGTAGTAGGATAACATATTCTTCTGATAAAACCAATGTATTATAACATTTCAATCCATCATAATCTTTATATCCCATTACTTAGTTTACCAAAAGTAGAAAGTGACTACACCTTACACATTGTAAAAAAGTTCACCTTACTAAAACCCAATGAGAAACCTAGAAACTAGTAAATTAAAATGTAAATTAATTAAATTTATGTATTTTAGAATGCAGTAAAAATTTAAGTAAATGAATGAAGTTGATTATTGTGTTTCAGATGAGTTATCATGCATGCATAGGATAAACCAATAAGACTTTCTGGTACTACCAAAACAATAATGATTTCATGAAACTAACAAATCCATTTTTATGAAATCATTAATGAATTATTAAAAACATTATCCTATAATTAAACATATAATTTGGTCAATCACTATTCATCATTAGGAGGTACTATTCAAGGGTCAATCCCCACTACTATTATAGACTCCATCCAGTTCTTCTAGAAAAACAAAAATCCTAAATTCATGGAGTGAATCCATAAGAATATTTTATTTTTATCCACCAGTAATATTGTTGACGTGAACCACATAGAAAAGTGAATTATTCTCGAGGAATTATTTAAAATAATTCCTTCTTTAGATTTCACTTATCTTTATATACCCTTTTAGATATCACTGGATGATATAATCTTAAGATGAAACTACTACCACCGATGAGGATAACATCCAATACATTCACAGTGTGTTCAGAATCCTGCTTATAGACTAACTTATATTTAATGTATTTTTAGTAACAGAGCCTAAAAGTCTATAGAACAAGTAATCCAATCCAACCAAATTCCCAACCTATGATCATGAGTATCTATAATCCTCACTGACACATGTAAAAACACTCATTCACTAATATCAAACCCAAATTGTCAACATCAAAGGTCCAAATATGAAATCTACATACATTGGATAGATGTGATCCACTCCAATGTCAAATTAATAATCTATTTAATGTCAAGTAAGATAATAAACCAAATCATAGTTGAATCATTTTACACTGACCAATACAAGATCCAATAACATAGTCTACTATATTAATCATTATAAACTACCATCCATATTGATTCCTAATATATATTATTGTATAAAAAATAAAATATATTAAATCTTTCCTCCCAAGAATTAATAAAATTAACTAACCATTATCTCAGCATGTACTCTATGATTAATATATTATTCATGAACTATCTATCAATTTGAAGATGATAAGAAGTGCTCAGATGAACATATGTACCTAATACCTTCTATATATTCTTTAAAAAACGGGATGTGAAATGGGGATCTCTGTGTGAGATAATAATACCTCAAATACCATGTAAAAAAATATATCATGAATGTATATCATAAATATATTTTCTTCATAAAGGGTCTCTCAGATCTATATGAAATATACCGCTTTAGGCAATCGGTCAACAACTATTCCCACTATGTCAAGACCTTAGAGAATCATTAAAGACACCATCAAAAATTACCTGGTGATTTCTTACAATTTCCACTCAAAAATAGTTAATAATTATAGAATAATAGTTTTACACTAGTGTGTAGCCTTTAAAGACTTATATTATGGGAATAACATGAAAAAAAACTTCCATATACTTCATTATTTCCTTCCACCAGTACTACTGTAAAATTGGACTATAAATCATGTTTACAATTGTGGATAGTGAGGAATCTGAGGCATGTGAATCTCACATTATCTCATTATGAATGTTTTTTTAATTATTAAAAGAATATAAATATGGATAATATCATCATCATCATCATCAAGGTTATTATCTAGTAGAAAATCCCCACCATAATTGTTTTCCATAAATTTGAAAATATAGATCTAATAGCTATCTGAAATTTATTATGTTGAGAAGGAAAATTAATATGGAAAAGGATGTATGGTTGATCAACCTAATTACTCTTGAACAACGAAATGCATCTTGATAAAAAGGAAAATAAACCATAACTCACTACTGGAATCTTGGACTACATGAGGATGCAAGTTCTTGATCAATGTATTTTCAAAACCATTATCCTTCAAATGGTTTTAATATTGGTCAAAGTCAATGTAAAATAAATACACAAACCAACCTATCTATCAAAATTTTTGTTCCCATTTTATGATTTTTTTTATTTTGTTGTTGTTATTCAATTTTAATTTACTTCCCAATAAGTAATTCCACCCACATATAATGCATTGTACCACTACTTCTTCATCGATGTGTTTTCTACGGTAATAATCTCATGAATCCTTAGCTCCATTGAACCATTCATGAGCCAAAAACATCTATTCATCAATAATTATCAAAAAATGACACATGACATGTCACAATAGATGGTAAACTCCATAAATGTATTATGTAGTTCCAACATTTGTGTGTTAGTCAATATTTCCATTAGCTCTTAAAAAAACGCTTGTTGGTGTCTTACCATGTTAACATCACCCCTTTTTTCAGGCCTATCATGAACACATGTAAATATGTGAAGTGAAATATAAAGTTATTATATTAACATTCACAACCCAAAAATATATGTATATAAAAAACATATATGCCTTTCCCAAGAAAACAATTGTTGGACTTTCTTAATTTCAGTAGATAAAATTGTTTTAGATATAATGTTCACCTAAAAATGAACCCGTTCAACCCAATAACAATATATATGGAACTTGTAATTTTATGAAATTATCCTTATGTGGGCTAAAAATAAAAAATAGGTATTTCATGTGTTCCTTATACAATATATAGTACAAGGGAATTTCATCAATTATGACAACCCAAAAAAATCTTGATATGATTGAAATAAACAGATTTTTCATACCCAGAAATACTATCAACATGTTCATTGAGAATAATGACGTCACTCAATAGTTATTAAATTTGTATCATCTCCTAAAATTAATGCAAGGTAATTTCTAAGGACTCACCTTTAACTAGTGATAACATGATATAAAATACATATTATAGAATACAAGAGTTCTACTAAACTAATCAAACATAACCTTGATTGAATGACTATGGAACTGGTTTTTAACTATCATTTGATTTTAGTTCAAATATTCAATAAAAAATTACAACAATACCTCTGCATTATTAGTGAATATGAAATGAAATGCTTAATTATATTTTCTAGATCATGTAAATCCAATGGTTTCTATATACTATAAATAATTACTATTATCTTTTAACTATTTTGATACATTCAATATGGTGAAACAGAATTATGATCTCGTGCCAAAAATATTTCAGTTATAATATTAAATTTCATCTTTTGTGGAATCCTAGAGAAATATTTACAATGAATAGACTTGAAATAATACACCAACATAAGAAAATTAATAATTTTATCCTCCAAAAAATCTTGTACCATATTTTAATCCTAGGGTATAATACTACCCAACCCAAGAAAATCATGTCCTACAAAAATCACCCGAATGTCCCACTACACATATCAATCATTTTTACTAACCTTATAGGACCTAGAGAACACAAATTAATGGAATTAATTGATGTTATATATATATATTTCTAACCATTACATCACATGAATTATATAAAAACAATTCAAATTCAGCAATAATAAATCCCATAATCATGTATAATCACTAGTTTCGGACAAACAATCCTCTATCCTTGAATTCCTTCTAATCATGATCCTAATGGAAATTCAATTAACATAAGCCTTATAGATATACAATAATTTTTCCTTTACCTCTATAAGGTGATAATATATAAATTAATTCGAATAAATTTCATTAAACATGATACATGTTAATGTAGAACCTACCAAGATCATTCCTTAATCAATACAAGGCCATAATACATTTTTTTTTGTGTACGATGTACTGCATGTATCTAGTAGGAACCATAACCATATGTCCCTAATCAAGACCCCAAAGTTAAATTACCATTTTTAGTGCTTCCAATTCCTTGAACCACTATTACCTCTACCATATCCTTGATGATCGTTCATACTCCAAAAACTCACATGATGTGGCCCACTAGTTTCAACTCATGATCTCCTGGAATTTACATAGCCCTTATCACTATTCACTAAATTATAATTCTAGAAAAATATATAAAAGTGGTCCATTATTCTATAATACCGTCACTCTAATGGTGGTTGATTACATTTTGTATGATTGGGGCCGTTACAAAACAACTAATTTCACCAAATTGAGATGTCATCCAAAGGAGGAAGGGATGATCCACCACCTAGTATACTCTCACCTCAAATACACTATAATATATTATCATATGAATTCATCCTACCTCCAAAAGTGTCATAGTAAATTATCCTAACACTATCTTCTTTAATTGATCCTTTACCCTCACTCTGGCTCTACATTGAAATAAGTTTCTGGTCACTATTGATGAAATTAATAAAAGTTAATAAAATATTATAAATGTTAATCCAAAATCATAACCCATTCCTGACATGTCTATGATTGACCACATCATCTCCCACTATCATAATGGAAAATTTATAGATATTATAAAATCATTAATTATAGTCTATTGCTGACATACTATTCTACATATAGATTATGAATATTTTTGATCTTTCATTTTCTTGACCATTGGTTATAAATGGTGGACAAAAGAGCATCAAAATCAATCCAGAACCTTCCCACGACATAATATTCATATAATAAAATTAACAACCATTGATTTTCTCATTATTTAAGCATACCAAACAGCATTTTATACCCTCCATACCAAAGACATATTTAGGTGACCAAGAACCAATTAGATAGACTCAATCGAAAACATAACTTCATGGGACCCCCATCCTTAGAAAATAATAGTGGGTGATGTAACTTGAGATCTCTATTTAACATGGAAATCATCAGTGAAATTTGTGGGGATTTTTTATCAATCACCTATCATAAATATAGTAAACTCACTTGAAAATGTTCACCAATCACCTTCGCTAGTATAATAGGATGTTCTAGGCCTAATTTCACCTGGGGAGTACTCATCACTACCCTCCATATAATTTATAAGAGGTTTTCATGGTGGTATTATTGTAGAATAAAAAACAAGTTCATATGAACATTTTAATATAATGGTTTATGATATCAAAGTATAAGTTAAGATATAACTAGAATATCACCCCTATGAAGTCTACATCTCTTACCAATATTATCATATAACGTTGACATTTTCCCAATCCCATGTGTTCCCATAAATTGGATAACATTTACATTTACACATAAATTAAATTTTATACCATTTACACATGTGGTCCACCTTATACACAACTTATTTACAACATCACCTTTGTATTCATTAATCTAACTATAATGTTCTAAAATGAAGCTCCATGAATAGAAATTTCAATTAAATCTAATAGACGAAAACAATTTTTATTTTGTATATGTAAATTTATTTCATTGATTCAATACAAAAATCTTGATAATTGATAACGTAATACGATTTTAACAATTTATATGATCAAATAGGTATGATTCAACAATGAACCTATTGTGGAAAAATACATATAATGTGTTATAGAAACATTAAATAACCGAATATTTAAATATTCTATGTAATGTATAATATAAAATCTTGGGGAAGACATGTGAATACAAAGTGCTTGATATGATGCATAAAAATATGCAATATTACCATTTTGGACAAGAAAAAATCCTATAAACAATACATCCCAAAATCAGTGCATCACTCATGGTAAAAAATGTTAACTATAAAACCAAAAATAAAGGGAAAAAATCTCATCCATGATAACATTTACTTTCTCTAAAATGTTGAATAGAAAATACTAGGAAAATTTTCAATATTATGTGTTGAGAATTACGTCTCTCTTGCCCACCATGAAAAAATAATACAATAGAATGAAAGGGAATTGAAATTATATTGTGACATCATATCAGCCATGGATCACTTATTAGTTTCTTGACTTGTGTATCTACACGACCTCAGGCCACGTCCCTATATACGATATGTTATTGACTATTTGTGAGGGTATGTTGTTGTGTTTTGGAAATACTATACCACATACTAGATTGAAATAATATATAATATAATGATAATCATATTCTTTACTCTAAATATATATGTAATGTAAAATCTCAATATACACCTACAATAATCACAAACAATGCAACAGGAAAATTATCTATTTCCATGTCAAGTAGTCATACATACCGAAGATTGTCATGTAAAATTATTATCAAGATAAAAACTAATTAAAATATCAGAAAACTCTACCAATATGGACTCTAGACTTATGGTAGTCCCAACCTCTCATTATCCTTCCATGTTTTCCCTATCAAGAATTAATAATAAGGAGAAATCCATTTTCTGATCCTACAGTCATGATGTTTTTTTAGGTAATAAATGACTCAATCAGTGTGAGTATAACCATATATGTCACTACTAATAGTGTAAAAATAATATCATGTTTGACTTTATAATGCATGCTGATGTGAAATAAAAAAACTCCTGACAATTATAATGAATCATCATTGATCATCATGTTCTATAGTAGAACTCGGGTTCATCCATACCCGCATTTACCTATGTCGAATGTTTCTTCCATTTTATCACATAAAGATGGTAACTAATCTAAGGGGTTTCCCCCAATTCATTCCAAACTTTTATCAATATGAATCCAAGGGGGATTACCCCCATGTCCTTAAAAACCATGTTTTATCAATTTGAACCCATGATGGATTATCCTAAGGAATTCTAATCATGTTTCAAGTGTCATATATATTTAAAATTAACTCATAAAACTAACTTTTTATATTTTTCTTCAAAAACAAACTTGTTCAATTGATCATATATAACGTTATATGTATCCCTTAACATAAAAATGTGTTCAAATTAATGACCAATACACCCCTATGACCATGTACATAATTTCCAGACATATTTTTATTGTCAATCATAACTCATGGGTGGATAAAGACGTAGTATAAACTAACAGGCACTCTACTCTTGGCCAATTGAGTGGCTTAATTTCTTGAAATATAGATAACACATTTAATTATAGTTTCAGTTAATGGTGTGGTATGTTATCCTGATTGCATATGAAAAATTCAATAATGAGAAAAAGATTTGATGTAATGTATTTAATACTAAATACCTTTTACTCATAGATTTATACCCATTAAAAAGAATTTAATTATTTTATTTCAAATAGAATAAATAAACATGACCATTGAATGAATAGAAAAAAGAGAAAAATGGTATGAGACATCAAGATATTGAACAAAAACAAAAATGTATGGAATACTAAAGATAAACATACCACTATATGTCTATTGAAAAAAATAGACTGAATAAAAATAGAAATTAAAGCTATGGAGAAGGACCCGATATCGTAGACTATTGTGAAAGAGAGACATGGGGTGTCAGGAAGGTCCCGAGATCGATTCTCCGTGACTTTTGTAAACTATGTGTTTTTATGTTCCTTTTAGATTTTAATATCACCTTCCTTAAAAATTAGTAATAATTTCATCCATGAAGAGGAAGAATACATTGGGGCCTGATATAGGTTAGTCAAATAAAAAGAAAAAGAGTCGTTTTGGTTTTTCAATTCATTAGGTGTACAATATTAAAATCAATAATTTCAATATATCTAGAAATCCACATATATTGGATTCATGGCTAGCCAAAACATTCTACAATCATGTTTTCCTTATTGTCCAACACACCATACTTTTCATAGTTTGGTCCCAAAATTAAGCACATCATGCACCAACCAAGTATAATTCCAATGAAATTTTCCCCTAGGTTTTGTAGACTTTTCCATATCTATTTTCATGGTTTAAAACCCATGTTTTTAATTTTTACCTCTACACATTTGGGTCACAAAATTATAACTAACCACAATCCTTGGTATATAACTAATTTTTTTTTATTTTTTGGGACTTCGACCCCCAAAGTGTATATTGATACTATTTTACTCCCCTGAAATAAATAAAAAACATGCAATCTAATAATAAAAATGATCATTGTGATAATTGGAAAATATTAGACATGTCAGGATGAGAAAATTTGAAAATTTGAAAAGTTTAAAAATTGAACCATATGAAGATCTGTATAGGAGTGGTTTTATAATTCCAATATGATGAGTTGATTTTGGAGATGATAAGCATATGCGACTATATTTTTTTTCATGAAATGGTAGAAAATATTAAACCATTTATCGTCAAAAAAAATATTATAAATTAAAAAACTAAAATGCTAAAAAAAAATTGGTTAGATATTTTGTTTGATGTCTAATAAAAGGTTTTCCTTTCAATATCACTATGATAGAGAGTAGTGAGATTTAGGGAAAATGGAATTTTGTTCCCAAAAAATTTATCCCTTTCCAAATATTTGATCATGGGGTGAGATGTTATATTATTTCACTTCCCTTAGACATATCCCATTTTCATGATATATTTCATGTGTCACTAATAAAGAATTACATAGACTAATCTTCTCATGTATTGAATATAGTGGTTATAGAGTTGAGACATGACATTTTTTATGAGGAAAATGCACAAGAAATATTGGATCATGGTGATAATGTTTTATGAAAAAAATATCACTAATATGATTAATAATATATTGAGGAATCATATTTTTTAAGAAACTAAATGGGTAATATAATATGTAATTAAAAAAAGGTATACACATTTTAATTCACCCATGTAATGAAATTTAGAAGGTGAAACTTTCTAAATTAGTAGAATGAGACACCATTGAATTTTAATATGTATTTGTTTATTTAAAATAAATTTTATATTAAATTTAATCATTCACATGAAAAATTGAACTAAAATGTTCCGTAATACAATTTATTGAGATAAAATATGTCAATGGAAGATAAAAAATAATATATTATGAGAAATCTTTATAAAGAATCATTAAGAAAATTAATGATTTATAAATTCTTAGGTAAATATAAATTACCTAAATATAAAATCTATATCATCCTGATATTTTCATTAATAAATCCACACATATTTAAACTATGGAAATAATAAAGATAATAAGAAATATTATAGTCTCATTGAGATAAAATATAAGAAAGTGAATGACTGATTTTATCAAGGATATATAAAATAATTAAATTTGATTGTTTTAAACATGGATTTCAAATATATGGTAATTATAAATATTTATGATTTATTTATGGTCATTTGGTATATCTAATGTCAATGTTGTGAAATTGAAAATAACATAATTCACAAATAATAATATAATTCCAGAATGAAATTAATTTATAACAATTAACTAATATGTTATATATTTGTGAAATATTATTATTATTATGATTATTATTCTTAATGAATGATTTAATGAATTTATAAAAATTAAATAAATATTTTATATCATTTAAAAAAAATTGTTAAATGATGAATAAATAAATTTATTTGGATTTTGTATGTTGAAAAGTTTAATTTTAAAATAATGGGGTTTCAAATGAAATATATTTTTTATATAAATAACTTATAATTGATTTTAAATTATGAGTATAATTTAATTCTTATAGTAAATTTAATTAACACATACATAATTAGTAGGACATAATAATAAAAATAATTATGGTTTTTAAAATTCATTTCACTGTAAAATCTGTTTTTCCTATATATTTAATATTTTTTACAAAAGTAACGAGTATCTTATTTTTAATCTGAAATGAATTAAATGGATTGAAATTTTAGATTCAGAATGATTAAATTTGGGAAGATTTTTTATCTTATATTTTATTAAAACTTTTATGGTAAAATAATTAAAAACGTAAAATAAAGATAATATTAGGTAAATTACAATGAATAGAATTTTTTTTTATTTTTCTATATATAATTTCGTGATTTTTTTGGTTTTTGTGTCTTAACATAATATATAACCAATATTTACTCACTTTACTCACTTAATTACAATGTGATTCCATTTTTCACTTTTCCTAAATGAATTTCAAAATGAAATACCCCCCATTATAATATAAAAAACAAGAACTTATATACATATAAAAAACCATTATATTTATTAAAAAAATATATTAACCTATACCAATTTACCATATAAAACATTCATCTATGGTTTTGGTTAGGTTTTCGTTCAGTTCCGGAATCTTAAAACCGTTATTACAAAGGAAATCCTATCATGAAAGTGAAAATTCCACTTGTAAATAAGTTCTTCTAAAACATTACCTATTACCTTATCAAATAAATTATTTATAAAACTCAACATAAAAATATTGATTTTATACTATTTTTATTTTTTATTTATAAGATTAATATGTTTTTATATAACTTTTAATACTATCCTATTCACTATTATAACATGTTCTTATTTTGGTCTGTTCAACCACCTACATGAATGATGCTATAAAAAATCACAATTTTCACTATTAATAATTAAAGATATGTTCATATTGGAAATATATTATGTTTATGAGTAATAAATTATCATTATTAATGAAATTATATAATCGATGTATTATTAGAAACATGCTGATAACAGAATCCATTCTCTCAAACCATACCTATAAATCACAAAAAATGGGCTTGGATCTGTATAAATAATCAGGAAAAAATTATTCAACAACCATAAATAATATATTATTAATGTAAATTATATAAAATAATAGAGATTCATATGATCAATATGAAACGTTTACGAAAAAATCAAAATTACTAACAATTGATGGTGAAAAAAACCTTATGTTGAAAATATTTTTGTAATGAATGATTCTAATTAAATATTATAAATAATAGTAGATATATTTACTATAAAATAATATGATTTTGTCAAATTTAAATTTATTATAAAAGAGGTATTATATATTTCATGAAATCTAGGAATAAATGTAAGAGTTTTATACCAAGTCTCACATTGATTTCAAGATTTCATTGGCTAAACTTCTATTTGGGGAAATTATATGATATGTATCTCGGTAGACTATTCTATTTTACCATCATAAATATTGTGACGTTTTTTTTATTTTATATTTCTATCTCACCTCCAATATATTTTATAATTTTCTTGAAGTAATAAAATATGTGAGATATTCCATACCGCTTAATTTATTTATCAGGAATCATCCTCTTAATTTTTGTATTCAGTATTTTCTATGGACATCTATATCAATTTATTATTATTTTTTATGAATTTTAAATAAAAGTTATTTTATTTAAAAATATAATATTCTTTTAATATTGTCATTATAGTTATTTTTTTGCCGGCGTTGGACTTCATTACAATGATTTAATGGAATCACTTTTTATACTCTTTCCATAAAAATAAAATTTTCCATTTTTTTTAAAATTTTATTTATAAATGTTAAATATAATGTTTTCATTGTTTTATAAATATATAGTCTATTTTTTTATAAAATATTTTATTTTAAAATAATTGTTATTGTAATGCCCCGACCCCAGATACCCAGAGTCGGTGCATTATTGCGTAACATTGGCATGATCACAAAATATCAAGTCTCGAAAGGACGATTAGTTTAGTAGCCTTGGAAACACTAGATACATTCATAAGTCTAACATTACATCATAAAGTAAAAACAAACTACAAACACATATTGTCTTCATATCCCCTCATAATATCCCTCTTGGTCATTCATAATATACTTCTTCACATCCTGGAAATATTAAAACATTGAAAGGGGTGAGCTTAGATGCTCAGTAAGGATAACAATACATCAGAAACTTTCATTAATAAACATAAACATTTAATGAAATGTATAACTAAAACAAAAGCCTTTTAAACATGATCTTTATCAGAATATGGAAAAAATAAAATTAAATAATTCCATTTACTGATTCACATGGATATTCTACTAGTCGAATAATCACATGCAATATCAATAACCACTTTAATAATGATGGAATGCATAATGCCAGGCTATCATAACCACGTATCCAAGGCCTTGTTCCAAGACTACAAATAAGATTTTTTCAAGGCGTCATGCCAAGATACTAGTTTGTCTCATGAGACCTACTGATGCATCGAGGATCTATAGCGGGCTCCACTAGTCACTTATTAAGTCCAATGCATTCCTCATATGAACAGGTTTAAACATATCATAAACCATAACATAATCGTATCACATAAAACATGCATAAAGGGAACATAACATTTCCTCATTTCAATCACAAGATATCAATACAACACATTGATATAATAAAAACATTATCAAAACCACTTTCAATACCAAAATAAAAGAAAATTAAATCTTGGTATTTATTTTTCATTTAAAATATGTTATGGCTTGTAGAGGAAGCTGAAACTCAAATAATGGTCATGGTAGTAGAGAAGTCGTTGTTGCCGCATTCGTATGACAAAAAAAAAATTCCCTTTTGTCGGTTAGTTAAACGATTCGTATAAAAATATTCCTTTTGAATAAATTTAATAGTCAATGGGGTTTATATACCATATAAAAGAAAATTCTGTATAAAACAAAATATGCCTCAATAAAAGGAGATTGAGACGAATAACCTTAAAAAGATAATTTTTTAAATAAATTAGATCTATTATGTGTATTCACTATAAGTACACATAAAGAAAGTAAAAATACAATAGAAGATATAATAATATCAAGACATAATTTGAATGTAGGAGAATAACCCAAAGAACAGAAATTGGGTTAAGAAGTTCCCTGACCTCATGTCCGACATGACTCGACCTTTATTTAACCTTCCGAATAATAAACTAGAGTTAATTTATAATTGATTAAGAACCTTTTTCAAGTTTATTATTCCTTTTATATCACTTATTACCATGATATGAACATTATGTAATTATTTATGTTAATAATGGTCGTTTTGTCGATCTTTGGTACTTGAGTCAAAAATAAACTTCTTATAAATACAAGTTGTTTATGTGTTAAAATATCCATTATATCCAGAATTATATTCATTATGTAGATATCATATATATCATATATATCTACTATATACATTCATTCATAATATTACGTAACATTTAGAGGTAAGAAATGAAATGCACCGTTCATGGAGACGGTAAGCCGTACGAACGCATGAACGTTAATTTCATTTATATTTCGTATTTAATGGAATGAAATAATAATGATATAAAGGTGTATTATAATTCCAGTATAATATTATATATAATATCATTTACTCCATCCTTTATACGTCCCACATAAGGCATTAACGATTCAAATCACTTGAGGGGAAGGTAGTCCGCACTTCCTAAAATAAAATTATCGCATTTACCCATAATAGAAATCATAAAGTTATGATGTAAATGAGAAGTAAAGAATCATAAGGAAAACATAAACATAATATATATATCATATATGAAAATAGTTTCATCATATTGGCCACTATTAGGGGTGTTAAAAGAATATTGAGCAATCATCGTTTCGTGAGGCAGAATTTTTCCACCCACAAAATCAGTATGTTCTTTAACAATTAGACGGAGGTGTGTGTAAGTTTAAATCAAATCCTTCTCATAAAAAAATTCTAGTATATTTTATATTCTTTTGTTTTTACAAAATAAATTAATAAAAAGATTTTAAGGGGTTGGAGAAGCAAAATAAAACAAAATAACATAAGAGAAGACATTACCTTAAAATCAGGTAACTCTTTTTGATTTGAGCCATAGGCTTGGAAAGAATTATTCCCAAAGTGAGGCTTCTAGGAGTAATATTGGGAAGTTTAGAATGTATTTGGGAAGAGTTTGGCCGAGCCAAATGGCTTTGATGGTGTGAATAAGGTGGTAGAGGTGGGGGCCTTTTATAAGAGGAGAGGAGGGGCACTCTTGGAAAGTCATGAAATGTTACATTATTATGAAATGATTCTCAGATTTTAAAGGACCCAAAATGATATATTTCAATGATAAGGTGACAAGGGTTCGAAATATACTCATACAATAGGTTTTTTTACAAGTTTATGTCTTATATTTTACATTATCTTTTCACTTTATTTAAATCGTTAATTAATGAGGTAATCGCTACATCATCATTGTGTCATAAAACATTTAATTTATTTAATGTATAAAAATTATAAAAAAATTACCATGATGTATGAAATATTTTTATCTTTCCAATGAATATTTATAGTCCAAAATATAACTTATATAACCCTATTTAATAATTATTTTAGTAAAATAACACATGTTTGTGACTATTTTATTTTTACTTTAAATAAAATGTTATTAATGTCATTTTCGTACCCAAGTGGCTCCATGGGTTCCCCTAGTTGACCGATGGATTTTATTGGTTGGCCATGAATCATCCAATATGTGTAGGACAAGTGTCAAGATATTTTTATATTTTTATAATATCATATTTACCTTAAATTTCACTAATTACCTTTAATCGCGATTAATAAAACTTAAAAGTTACTATTCACCAAAAAATGATTTTAATCCCATTGAACCACATTTTTCATACTAATGAAAACCATGTATGTAGGATTTTTTAAAATCATATCGCAGAAGTGGTAATGTTTCATTTACATGATAAATTAGTTTTTAAACTACCACTAGTGGTTTCACTATTTATCTAAAATTGAAGTTTTTCAGAAAAATATCAAAAATTCTCTCTAAGCTATAATTGATATTCTGAATTAGAAAATGGTGTCTATTTTAAAAAATTACAAAAATATAAGTTGCATTAATTAATTTTATAATTAATTCCCGTTGTCAAAACAAAAATCGTGTTTTTAAGAAACAATATCAATCAAAAGATTGACAATTGTTTATGTCCAATTTCAAAGTGAAGTTAATTCTAATGACCACCATTGGATAAAATGGTAAAATTATATTCTAATTATAATTTAAAACCACTAAATATAATAATTTATCACTATTAATTATTTAGATTAAAAAAGTTTTTTTTAATTAAAATTTAGTAACTTTCATTATTCATCAAAATATAAAAGTTATCTGAAATGTTCCAAAATTTCACCCTAGGCAGAATTCGATATTCTAAATCGAAAACTGAAGTCTATTTTGAAATATAAAATTTATAAAATTTCAAAAAGTAGGTATTACTATCCATAACGGTTACTTTTATTGGTTGTGGTGTGTTAGAACTTGAGGTTATGTACAACACAGGCTGCTCTATTATTCAAAGAGAAGCGTACCATGGAATCTTGGGGTGTTACATTATCCCCTCCTTCAATAAATTTCATCCTCGCAATTTTAAATTTTTCTTTGAAAATAAAAGGTTGAAAATAGGAAATACCTTTGTAGAGAACCCACATCATAAGTAGGGTTAATAAAAATATAACTTTAAAAGAAAGAAAGAGAAATATAAAGGTCACTCGAGATATCCAATACTAGGATTCTATGAAAACATGGATATGGAGGAAAAAAACCATCAAGTTCTGAAGGAGAGTTTTATAAAACAGGATTAGGAGAAAGTTTAACTACAAGAAAATCAGAAACTTGTGATTGGTTAAACGATCATTGATTCCCCAGTAGGGAAAGTTAACCGACAACATTTTTGTTTTAAGTTAAGTTTCATAAAGTTGAGGAATTTATTTTGGAGATTTATAAAGAACATAAGGAAATATTCATACTTTTCATGTAGACTTTCATTCTTTTATAAATTTTTACCACAAACCCATCTTTCACTCAAAAAGATAATAGAACTAAAAAATATTATATTTATCTTAATCGTAAAAGGTTCTAAATATTAACACATACCATTTAAATTAGGAAAAATATTTTTTAATAACCAGTGACTTCCTGTAGGCTAGTGGTAGGTAATAAAGGCTTGTCGCACTATGGTTGTGGGTTCGATTCCTACAGCTTTGTCCGACACAACGGTTTATCCCCCGACCTGTAGGTTGTCCTTTTCCTAAAACTATAGTATTATAATATTCCAAAAATAATCTTCAGAAATGTTTTAACCTTAAAAAATACTATCCAAAGTTCAACAAAATCCATTCCAACCTTTATAGTTATGCAAAATACCTCTGTCTAGACTTTCTGTAAAAGGTCTCTAAATTCCAAAATCAATTGTATCATCAGATTCCTCAAACAAATTAAAGTTTCTCTTATTGTCAAATACAAAAATATGATTACCTTAATCATATTAAAACCTTATTGAAAACAACAAGTATTGTAGTACAATCCTTAAATATATCACATTATTCTTATAACTAGAATATAATTCTTGAGTCCAAAATCACTAATACATTAATTATTCCACTTCAACTGTAGTAACAACACAAGATCGTCCTTGATCCCTTGTCATTTTCTTAGGTAAGTTTCCCTGATGCTTAGGACATTCATTTGAATAATGCCCCATTACTCTACAATTGTAGCATTCATCATTGATAGCCTCTTTCTTTCCCTTATAATCATGAGCCTGATGACCTTTTTCTCTACATTTATAACAAACTCCCATTCCTTTTAGGCAAGTACCAGGGTGATTCTTCCCACAATTATCGCAAAATGGAAAATCCTTCTTTCCATTTTTCCCTTTATCTGTCTCTTGTTCCACCGTTCTCTTCTTCTCTTGCTTTACTTTATTGTCATAAGATTTAGAGATTTCCTTTTCTGTCTTGATAGAATATGAGACAATATCTTCAGACGATGAGAAGGATTGTGAGACTAAGGCTCGACGAAGAAACAGTTTCAACCCATCAAAGAAATGATCAATCTTACTTCTTGGGTTACGTATATAATCTAGATCATGCCTCATTAACCTTGTAAAGTTAGCCTCATACTTTATGACATTCTCATCCTCCTTCTGCCTCAGACTCAGAAATTGCCTTTCAATATCTGCTCGATGGCCATGTGGAAAGTATTTTTCTAAGAAAATTTCCTTAAACTCCCTCCATTCCTTACTTGATACTTCCTCATCTTCCTTTGTGTTTTGAATCAGCGACCACCATTGATCGGCATCTCCAGTGAGATGGTAAACTTTCATGACAACCTTCCCCTTTCGCTACTCCCCAAGGCGTGGAATATTTTCTCTAAGGAGTTTATCCATTGCTCATCTACTATTAGATTTGTAACCCCATTAAATATTGGTTGTTGTTGCCTCATGAAGCGGTCTAACAATGATCCTCCATGCTGTGGATCAGGGTGCTCCATACGATTAAGGTTATTATTCATAACCTGAGTGAGTTGTCCTAGTATGATGATAAATTGATCAGCACCAATTGTATATCTATCTCTACAATAAATATCTTGAGCAGGAGGGAAATACCTACATGGAGTGTGTGCATTGATACAGTTTCCATTTCTCCCACTAGGAGCCATTTATAAACAATGGCATAAACTAGATTAGTTTATGGATCAAAATACATAATTCCATATTTGTAAAACATAAATTGAACTATAATCATAAAAATGTTTTCTTTGAGGAACTATACACTCATAAACCCTTCATAATGGTTTGTAAAGAAAATGAGAATTATCCAAAGCATATCCCCCAGGAGTGTCGTAACCAATAGTGAAGCAAGGCCCGTTGTCGTGCAGCAGTTCTCGTTCAAGTCTAGCTCCAAGCGGTGTTTTCGGGTTTTACCCCTAGGTACATCTGTGCCAGAGCCACCTCTACCAACTCATATCCAGACATGGATGTATTTCTTGGAAAACTCACAAAATAATTATAATACCAAAATTCTAGGAAGTTCTTCTATACTAATCCTCAAAATCTATCTTAGGGCTATTTTCTCTAATCAAGGTTTATCTAAATCTAGATTCCAAGGATAGTACTAAACTGCCTCTGATACCAACTGTAACGCCCAGACCTCAGTTACCCAGAGTAATTGCATTATTGCGTAACATTGGCATGATCACAAAAGATCAAGTCTCAAAAGACCGATTAGTTTAGTAGCCTTGGAAAGACTAGATTAATTAATATGTCTTACATTACATCATAAAGTAAAACAAAACTACAACAACATCTTTTCTTCATATCCCCTCATACTATCTCAGCAGGTCATTCATAATATACTTGTTCACATCCTTGAAAAATTAAAACATTGAAAGGGGTGAGCACAGATTCTCAGTGAGGGAAACAATACAGCAGAAACGTTCATAAATAAACATAAACATTTAAGGCAATGTGTAACTAAAACAAAAGCCTTTTAAACGTGAATTTCATCATAATACGGAAAAAATAAAATGAAATAATGCCATTTACTTATTCACATGGATATTATACTAGTCTAATAATCACATGAAATATCAATAACCACTTTCATAATGATGAAATTCATAATTCCAGACTATCATAACCATGTAGCCAAGGCCTCGTTCAAAGAATAAAAATAAGATTTTGTCAAGGCCTTGTGACAAGACACTAGTTTATCTCATGAGACCTACCGATGCATCGAGGAGCTATAGCGGGCTCCACCCGTCACTTATTAAGTCCAATGCATTCCTCATATGAACAGGTTTAAACGTATCATAAACCATAACATAATCATATCACACAAAACATTCATAATGAAAACATAACATTTTCTCATTTCAATCAAAAGATATCAATACAACACATTGATATAATAAAAACATTATCAAAACCATTTTCAATACCAAAATAAAGGAAAATTAAATCTTGGTATTTATTTATCATTTAAATAAAGTTATGGCTTGTAGAGGAAGCTGAAACTCAAATAATGGTCACGGCGGCAGAGAAGTCATTGCCTCTGCATACGTACGACAAAAAAAAACATTCCCTTTTTTGGATAGTAGAACGCTTCGTATAAAAATTTTCCTTTTGAATAAATGTAATAGTCAAAGAGGTTTATACACCGTATAAAAGAAAATTGTGTATAAAACAAAATATGCCTCAATAAAAGAAGATTGAGATGAATTCCGTTATAAAGATCTTTTTTTAAATAAAATAGATCTATTATGTATATTCACTATAAGTACACATAAAAAATGCACAAATACAAGATAAGACATAATAATATCATGACATAATTTGAAAGTAGGAGATTAACCCAATGAACATAAATTGGGTTAAGAAGTTCCCTTACCTCGTGTATGACTTGACTTGACCGTTATTTAACCTCCTGAATAATAAACTAGAGTTAATTTATAATTTCTTAAGAACCTTTTTAAATTTTATTATTACTTTTATATTACTTATTACCATGTTATGAACATTATGTAATTATTTATGTTATTAACGGTCGTTTTGTCGATCTTTGGTACTTGAGTCAAAAATAAACTTCTTATAATTAAAAGTTGTTCATGTGGTAAAATATCCATTATATCCAGAATTATATTAATGATTTATATATCATATATATCATATATATATATATTATATACATTCATTCATAATATTACGTAACATTTAGAGGTAAGAAATGAAATGCACCGTTCATGGAGACGGTAAGCCGTACGTAAGCATGAACACTAATTTCATTTCTATTTCATATTTAATGGAATGAAATCATAATGATATAAAGGTGTATTATAATTCCAGTATAATATAATATATAATATCATTTACTCCATCCTTTATACGTCCCACATATGGCATTAACGATTCAAATCACATGAGGGGGCGGGAGTCCGCACTTCCTAAAATAAAATTATCGCATTTTTCCATGATGGAAATCATAAAGGTATGCTATAAATGAGAAATAAAGAAGCATAAGGAAAACATAAACATAATATATATATCATATATTAAAATAGTTTCATAATAATGGCCACCATTAGAGGTTTTAAAAGAATATTGAACAATAATCGTTTCGTCAGGCTGAATTTCGCCACCCACAGAAACAGTATGTTCTTTAACCATTAGATGGAGATGTGTGTAAGTATAAATCAAATCCTTATCATAAAAAAATACTAGTATATTGTAGATACTGGTGTTATTACAACATAATGTAATAAAAATATTTTAAGGGGTTGGAGAAACAAAATAAAACAAAAGAACATAAGAGAAGACATTACCCTAAAATCGGGTAACTCTTTTTGATTTGAGCCAAAGGCTTTCCTGGGAAGAATTATGCCCAAATTTATGCTTGTAGGAGTAAGACAGGTAATTTGAGAATGTATTTGTTTAGAGGTTGGCCGATCCAAATGGCTTAGATGGTGTGAATAAGGTGGTAGAGATGGGGGCCTTTTATAAGAGGAGAGGAGGGGCACTCTTGGAAACTCCTGAAATGTTACGTTATTATGAAATGATTTTTAGATTTTAAAGGTCCCACAATGATATATTTCTAGGAAAAGGTGATAAGGGTTCAAAATATACTCATCCAATAGGTTTTTAACAAGTTTAAGTCTTAGATTTTACATTATTTTTTCATTTTATTTAAATTGTTAATTAATGAGGTAATCGCTGCATCATCATTGTTTCATAAAACAATTAATTTATTTAATGTATAAAAATTATAAAAAAATTACCATGACGTAGAAAATCTTTTTATCATTCCAATAAATATTTATAGTCAAAAAGTTAACTTATATAACCCCATTTAATAACTGTTTTAATAAAACAACACATATTTGTGACAATTTTATTTTTACTTTAAATAAAATGTTATTAAAGTAATTTTCTTACCCAAGTGGCTCCATGGGGTCCCCAAGTAGACCCATGGATTGTATGGGTCTTTGATGACTCATCCAATATGTTTAGGACACGTGTCATGATATTTTTATATTTTTATAATATCATTTTTACATTAAATTTCACTAATTACCTTTAATCGCGATTAATAAAACTTAAAAGTTACTATTCACCAAAAAATTATTTTAATCCCATTGAACCACATTTTTCTTCTTAATGACAACCATGTATGTCGGATTTTTGAAAATAAAATCACAGAAGTGGTAATGTTTCATTTACACGAAAAATTAGTTTTTAAACTACCACTTAGTGGTTTCACTATTCATCAAAAATTGAAGTTTTTCAGAATAAGACCAAAAAATCACCCATAGATATAATTGATATTCTGAATTAAAAAATTGTGTCTATTTAAAAAAATTACAAACATATAAGTTGCATTAATTAATTTTATAATTAATTTTTATTGTCAAAACAAATCGCATGTTTTTATGAAACAATATCAATCAAATGATTGAAAATTGTTTATGTCCAATTTCAAAGTGAAGTTAATTATAAAGACCACCATTGGATAAAATGGTAAAATTATATTCTAATTATATTTTAAAACCACTCAATATAATAATTTGTCACTATCAATTATTTTTATTAAAAAAGTTGTTTTTAATTAAAATTTAGTAATTTTCACTATTCATCAAAATATAAAAGTTATCCAAAAAGTTCCAAACTTTCACCCTAGGATAAATTCGATACTCAGAATCCAAAAATGAAGTCCATTTTGAATGATAAAATTTATAAAATTTCAAAAATTAGGTATTACTATTCATAACGGCTACTTTGATTGGTTGTGGTGTTTAGAACTTGAGGTTCCGTACAACACACACTACTCTATTATTCAAAGAGAAGCCTACCATTGAAGCTTGGGGTGTTACAGTTTTCAAAAATTACATGGGTATTTATTATTCATTGTCAATGTAAATTTTTATTATCCTAAAAAAATAATTTTTATCTATATAATCAATATTTAGAGTTTATTAGGATATTGTAGGAGTATTATGAAATATTACCAGAAATATCATTATATTGATGTATTCTCATAATGTTTTATGGATTTTTTTATTAAACATTTTTTATCCTCATGGGTCAAAAATTATATGATATAATTTTGAATGATATTCATATTCCCATGGAAATATTATGTTTTTTGTTCATTAATTATAGGTGCATCCAAAGTTATATATAAAGTTTATTTATTGGTTAAATCATTAACAATTTAGACAATAGTCAACGGATTGTTAACCTAAACAATGAATCGATTTTATTCATTAATAGTCAGGTTGTCTCAGAATTACATAGATCTACAATGCATTGGGTAATGAATTAAATCACATGAGATCACATTTTTAGGATTTGGTAGAATAAAAAATACACTATCGGAATCTATCCTCTATGTGATATAATTCTAGTAAATTATCCTTTTCATAATGAATGCTTTTAATGTGTATGAATACTTCACATTCTTATACCTATGTCATGATTTCATGAATCATGATTATCTACTCACAATTCCATAATCATATTTACCCTAAATTATTTTATACCAAATGCATTATAAAATATACAATTATTTATAATATATTGTTTTTTGGTATCATTATCTGATGTTATATTTATACAATGTTATTATGTTCTCAAACCCACATGTTTTTTTCCAACTTATGATCTATGACTGTTTCCTCTCGTGGTTACCCTTACCAAATTTCCATGTTTATAATTTATTATGTTTCTATTCCCTCATTGAAATGATAGAATATTGTGTATGATATGTGTAAAGTAGTATTATATGATAATATTACTTTTGGAGTGTATTGAATATGTATCAAATATGTTGATTATGTATCTCGTATCCATTAACACTAAACATATAGGTTCTTAGGGGTGATTTATTACTTGTTGTAATAAATATTCATATTATATATTTTAATATGAATGTATGATGTTATAGATTCACTTAAAAAATATGTCGATATATTGTTATTAAAGGATATTTGTGTATTAATTATATTGATGTATTATTTAGAAATATTAGTTGATTTAGGTCTGGCTCATGATATCAATAAAATAGAAAATTATATCCTTACATTAATTACAGGACCTCACCATTTGTGGGTGGCATCTACTGTATGTGGAGTAATAAATGAGGCTAGTTTTTTCCTTAGTAATATTCATTATTTGGGTAACCTGGTCAATGAAATTAAAAATCCAATATAAAATATCACATGATCGTACTCTAAATCCCATCCAAAAAAACTATTTCACAGATAAATCATTTTTCATGACCCCACTCTATTGATCAAACCTTCTAATGAAATCAATATTGAGTATATCTGACATTAAATAAATCTATGATTATGTTTTTCAATATGATATTTATAGTATAAATATCACCAGTTACAATGCCCCTGAAATAATAAGATCATTACTTTTAAGAGGAGTTTTTTTTTCTGGTGGAGGGGATTTTTCAGTAATTGAGATTCCCATCAATAAACTGAGAATTTGAACATCTTTAAAACATGGTTATAAATATTAAAAAATAAATTGTTGGGGGGGATGTTTTCACCTTCGATCGGAGGACAAGGGTTGGGGTGGACCTGCATTTTAAATTTCATGACTTTGTGGGAAACCATAATGTAATGGAGGGAAGTTTTGTCATAGTCTCCCATGGTTGATGTGGATGCATCAATATGGTTATGAGAAAATTTATAGTGCATTTTTTAGGTAAAATACCCACACATCAACCTATGTGTTTCAACATAGATGTACCACATGAGTTTATTCCTTATCACATAACCTCAAGGAGTAATTCCACATTTGAGGATTGGCAATAAGGTCTACCCGTATACCTTTTGATAATTTTCTACACTACAACAAAGGAGGGAAAACAAAATAAAAATTTATAAGAGATGATCATTAACGAAAATCATTGGATTATTCATGGAGTAACCCTAAAAGGATGACCATTGGGACCTCACCCCACCCCCTTCTTGATGTGGGGTTATCTATATAGCACTACTCCATTCCACCTTTAAAGGCAAGGGGCAGCCCAATTTAGCCACAACATAGGGTTTTGTTCTATATGGTTACATATCATTATTGTAGAGTGTTGTGTATAAAATGTAAATACCCAAATCCAAACCATATCATCTATTTTAATAGGGTTGGATTTATAAACTATGATTATCCACCGATTTTTAATCATGAAGATTCACTTGGGGAACACCAATTAATAAAAAACCCTCCCCCCTTAATTCCTTTTATTGATCCCCAAAAATTTTTGATGGTTATTGGTTCATTTTTATAATAATTTCTAGTATGATATTATATCTCTTCCTATGTTCTTATTCCTTTATATATACATCTAATTTTATCAGTGGTTAAAAGTTATTTTTAATGTTACTTTCACCGAAAGTGTGGTGAAATGTTTTTTATTTAATGTGATTTCTTCCTCGATTGCTAAGGGGAGAACCTAAGGGGATAGACAAGTGAAGGTTCATGTTGTTTTGTTGATGTGAAATTTTCCAACGAGTTTTCTAATTATTATTAATCATTGTTTTAAATTTAATTGTTTATTTTAAAATTTTAAAAATAAATATTTCTATATTATGTTGTGAGATCAGCTGATGGATGCATAAAAAAACATAAGTGAGATAGTATATTGATTATAGTATCTAAATAACTAATATAATCAAATTATATTGTTTTATTGGATGCATTCCCTTACATGGTATAATTATTTGGTTAGTGGAATTTTGTTTTGGTTGTGAGGATGAATGGTTTACAAGGATTGTGAATAACTGATTAATGGTTTATGTGAGGATAAAACACAATAATTATATAGTTATCTTGGTTAAAACTACATTTTATGTGTTCTGATTGATTTGGATAACTTTAAGGGTTTATAAATCTTGTTCGGATTGGGTAGGCATTGTGATGTATTGAATGATGGGGAAGAGTGTTTTTCCAGAATATATAAACTCAAGAGGGATGGTTATGTATTTTTTGTTATAGATGAAATGACTTTGAATCAACATTGGGTCTGTTATTTGGGACATGTTTTAGGTAGTTTGAGGATTTCACCATGCTTTCATGAGGAATGATAGTGTATCCATGTGATGGGGATGAAGATTCAATGTGAAAGAACATTCAAAATGTTGATAAAAAAAGTTTGATATTGAGGGTGTATTTGACCAATAGATGTATATGATTAAAGATAAATATTATTTCATGTTCTTGGGATTGAATATTATTATGTTGGGGATTTTTTAATACCATTTTTCCTTATAGGTCGTAAAATACTATCAGAATTACATTTATTCCAATGTGAAGTTATTTAGAGAACCGCTGATTAGATAGAGTATTTGTGGCATTGAAAATATCAGTTATATTTTTAATAGATGTATATATAGTCAAGAGGTCTCATTAGTTTTAAAGTGGATGTTAAGGAATCATGTAGTTAACCCATAGAAATCATTCACTATAGGTGAGCCCACATAGTGTGGTCCATGGAACAGTAAACCCTATGGAGGAGGGTAAAATTCCTAGTTTTGAGATTTATCATCATGATGAAGGGTGTGGTGCCTAGGTTGTCTCAAATGTGCATGTGTCTTGAAATTATATAAAATAATGTAGGAAAACACCCTAAATGGGTGATTTTATAATCATAATACATGAGGTAAACTAGATATGGGAGTTATGGAGGGTTGAAATTCCTAAGAACAATTTTTCACTTGGTTTGATAGCCAATGGTACATATTTTGTACCGCATAGGCAAGAACACCATGGTTCTTGGAATTATGGGTGATAGTTGTGGTTCCAAGGGGCGTTAAATACGACATCTACAATATTTTATAGTATTTTATGGTTTTTTTTCTTAAACCATGGGGAGAACCATGATATTTAACATTGAGTGGTGTAATGGGTTCCCCAACACCGACCCTATCAGAAATAAAATTCATGGAGGTTCTTAGAACATGGTATTCAAATTTTTAGGCTTCAAGAGGGATACTAGGGGTTCCACCATCGCATAGTGCATTTCACGTTGAATTCCATTTTTATAGTGACAGAGTCATAACATACCTAGATACTATACTATTATAGATTAATATTCAATACATTACAATAGTACATGCCTAAGGACCGTAATAGTTTTGTTTCCTTTGAAACATAGGAAAAAATAATATATCTTTGTGAAATAACTTCATAATCTACCATAAATATCTCCAAATTTAATAATTATACCTAAAATATTTCATTATAACCTGAGGTAAATGAATCATAATATGTGGTGTTCTCAGATTCATAGTAAGGGTAAATTGAGGAAATGTGTATGCCTAGCGTGAAAAAGGGTATGGAAGTTGAGCACAACATTTAAAGATCATACCCAGCATATTATAGAACAGAATAATGATTGGTAATTTATAATAAATAGATCATAATTTAATTATGATCATAAGTCATAGAATTGAAACATTGTAATAAAATATGGATTTACGGTATACACATAAGAATATGATATTATATCCATAGTATCCAAGGAATCACTAGAAAGACCGTATTAGTAGTATGGGATTGATTCCAATACCATGTTTCAAGTCATGGTTCACTCCCATGACCATATTAGATACATGAGTTCACTAGTCATACCATATTAATAGTTATAGTTTACTCCCACATCATCTTAGTATCATTGATCATTCTAACGACTATCTTATTTTATCTTATTAGATATAAATCATTACCCAATGTATTGTAGGGAGATATAGGTCCTACACATTTCATAATTCAATCATATGTACATGTGCCTCTAGATCATAAATAATAATCTCTTAACCCATGAAATGACAAAGGTATTATAAACTCATGTTCATATCACATCTTATGGAATTAGATAGGTTTTATAATCATTTCATTGTAAACATAACCCATGAAAATAATAAGGTATATAATCATATAAATCATTAAAGAGAAATAGGCTTCATAAAAATCATTCCATTTAAATAGAATCCATTTATAAGAATAATGTTGATGGATAAATTGAATAATTTTCTATTAAATGCATGAGAAACACCAATGGATATTATCTTAGAAGAGAAATAATTTTCAAATATCATTTATAAACCATTATTAAGGAAAATATCCTTTCATATTTGAAATGCCTTTTTAATAACTTAAACCATTGGAAATCGTATATTGTGAAAACTTTTAAATTAGACTTCAAATAATTTTGAAATCATTTTCCCTTGAAAAAATATAAAAATAATATTCAAATCATTTTAAAATTTTTTTTCCTTAAAATATATTTGAAAAAAATATAATGAAAAATTAAAAATATTTCGAAAACTATTTTACATAAAAACATATGAATTGAGATTGAGAATATATTCTTAAACATTTCCTTGAAAGCACTTCGAAACCATATAAAGAAATATTGTAAATGTTTTAAAAACATTTGTACTTGAAAACATTTGAAAGGAGATTGAAACAGTTTTGAAATCCATTTCATTGAAAATATTTTTAAAAAATAAATATAATGATTGAAATGATTTTTTTAAATCCTTTTTCATTGAAAACATTTGGATAGAGATTTAAAATGTTTTTAATATATTTTTAAATTAAAATACATGGGAAACATATAAATAATGCTTGAAAACATTATGAAAACAATTTTTCTATAAATTCGAATTTAAAAAAAATTCTCAAAATAATATTTTATAAATGCAAAAGAATCTTCAAGGAAATGACATTTGTTAAATCCATACATGTGCTACGTCATAAAATTTTCATTTTGGCTTGGTAAAAATGTATAAAAAATGACTGGTTTTTAAGAAAAAAGTATATTAAATTGAATATATTGGTAAAAGATAGAAAACGTAGAAATTCATTTTATATATTAAAGGATATTGGTACAATATTCATGGAAACCATTTTTAGAAAACATGGTTTTTAAATAACACAGATTTCCTCCTAAAGAGAGTGTAACGAAGATATTTCATAAAAAATTATTAATAACTATCAAAATAAAAATTCATTGAATTTTTTTAATAATACATAATTATATATTGAATAAAATGTGGATAAGAATATTTATCAATGTTATTAATATATGTATTATAAGATCTCATCAATGAATCATAATCATTGACAATATCAAAAAAACAAGATTCCCTCAATAATATCCTACCACTTGGTTACCTGAGATAAGAGACTCTATATAAGAAAATAAAATAAAAGTATGTTTAAAATATCATTAAAATAATTAGAATTTTTATATAACAAGTAAAATCGATGTATATACACCACTAAAAATAACTTAGGTTCATAACAAAACACGAGTATCGAAGAATGAAAATTTTGAATGACTATTTTACTGATTTGGTAACATTTAAAACATAATATCCAATAAATAAATAGCATATAATTTTTATTTTAATACACATAAATTTAATTATATGATAAATTTAATACACTAAATGGTTGTTCACACACTTCAAAAATCTAACGTCTGGCAATAATAGCATGTAACTCAGAAAAATAAAAAGTTAGATGAAATCCCATTACCTTGTGTATAGACTCTCATTGTACTTGTTCAATCCCTGGATATAATTAATATAAATTTATTATATATCATTTATAGAACCATATTATTATATATAATACCATATATGGGTTTATTAGGACCTTAATTTACAATCTTGTTAAAAATCCTTGGTTAAGGTTTCACTTCAAGTACAATTATATTTGTTCTTAGAATGTGTCTTAATTTTTTATATCATTTGTACTTATAAATATATCATGATTACAGAATGTAAACCATGATATTAATATATATTTTTTAAATTATTTTATTATTATTATTATTTATATAATATAGAAGTAAAAATTTTAGTACACTTTTCATGGTAAAGGTAAGTCGTATGAATGCATGAACGTTGTTTCTGTTTTTTTATCATATTGAAATAATGAATGAAAATTTACTATATGCATATATGTTTATAATTTCATTATATTATCATCTAAATATTATATAGATAATTTAATTTCATTATACCCATCCTTAATACATTCCATGTGGTGTGTGAATGAATCACATTTCTTTGAGGTGGTGGTAGTCCAGACTTTGTTAAACGAAATTATCACATTAACACAAAATGGTACAAATAAAGATATACGTTTTAAAATAATAATATAATACTAAATCGATAATAAATATAAAAAATATATAAACAGAGTTTCTATCATAATTTCAACCATGAGAGGTAGAAAATGAAAAATAAACAATCATCATTTAGTAAGGAGGTTGTTCATTGTACACATAAATAACATGTTAGTTACCCATTAAATGGAGGTGTGTGTTAATGTAAGTTTAATCCATATAACAAAAAATCCTATTATATTTAGGAAAATATTGTTTATATAATCATTGAATAAAGAATGTAGAGGGTGTATAAAGAAAATAAACGAAATGAGATTTAGATATGGTGTTACCTCTTAATCGGTTAACTCTTTTGGGTTTTTTCCAAAAGGATTCTTTAGAAGAATTTATTCCCAAAGAGAGGATTGAAGGTGAAAGGTAGGGATTTCGGAATTTTATAGTGTAGATATTAGAATCCCATAAGTGTTTTGAGAGGTGTGAAAAAGATGGCGAGGTGTGGCCTTTTATATGGAAGGGAAAGGACATAGTTGGCATTTTTTAAAACAAGTTAGGTGTACCCATGTCTTTAATGAAGAAACGATGTTCCAAAAAAAAAGGTTTCTAATGGCCTAATTATTTCCATACAATATTTTTTAGAAAATTTTATAAGCCTTTTTGGGTGTCAATTTTATGTTTTATTCCATAGTTATGCTTAATTTTATCTTGATCGATGTATTAAATTTTAATTACATGCACTAATATTTGAATTAAAAACCAATGTATGTTTTATTAGAATAAAAAATTATAATTATTCCATATATTTAATCTATTATTCCAAATTCCAATCATTAAAGTAGAAAATTAAAATTAAAAATAATTCAGTAGTCGGATCGACAATGCAGGTTTTTAAAGAAAAAAAATTCAAAATTTTCCGTTGTTTTTATATCCAATTTCACTTTTAAATAGATATAAATCTCTTAAATTGTATTAATTTATAAAAATATTTTCTAATTGGTCTTTTGAAGAAATTTAAAATATAATTAAACTAATTAATACATTAAATAAAAAATAATTATTGAATTAAAATCCACTATTTTAAACAATTCATTAAAAAATGAAACCTTACACAAAAAAATATCAAAGAATTATCCTAACCTAATTTATATATGTAATTTGGAATTTAAATGTTTATTTTGACATATTAAATATATAAAATTTCTATAAATTGAAATTAAAATGTGTTCTCTATTAAAATGAATTAAAACTTCCTTTAAACAATATTGGTAATTATGTATAAAAATTTGGTTGTACTAATTTTATGTCTATCCATTATATTGGATGAAAACAAAAATAGTTTATTGAATATATAAAATATATATTACATTAATATCAACCAATAATTGAAATTAAGTTAAATTATATGGGTAAAATAACATTCATCCAATAAAGATATCAATATTTCCCTTTATATTCAATCAGTTTTCAAATTCATTTCTAATTAATAAATATCCAATGATATAACATTATATTATTTTAAACCATATATTTTCATAAATATTTAATTATATTCATAATTATAAATTTATCTACTATGTTTTTTCTTATAACATAAAATAATAACATTTAAATAATATATATCTATTTGGAAAGCTCGATAATGCATGTTACCCAAACTATTGAGGAATGTAATTATTGATTGTAACACAATCTTACCACCGTGTTCCATATAGATAAATATAAAATTAAAGTTTCTTTTAGTAAATCATTATCATGGTGTCTCATATAACTCACACCAAACATAATTCATTTACAAACAATAAAAAATTTTCAGTGTTATGAAAAATGAAAAAAATATCACAGATGTTAAATAAAGTTTAGAAATAATAATTCACAAAATCTAATGTTGTTAAAAAATTTTCCACATGGGTGTGAGTTTGTGTGTGGTTTAATGATATTAACTTATCGATATTTAATATATATCAAATTTTATTTTCCTCCCTCACACACGCTCATTCTAGAAGAGATTCTCCCAAATTCATCTTTTTGACCCACATTATTTTGGTGGTTCTGTTATGTTTCTATAATTGATTCAAGGAGATATCTCCCCCATTCCCATCCATTCATCTTCTATTTTCTATAAATTAATGTTGGAAATTTTGTCACCTTATTTTAGTGATTTTTTTGTAATTATTTTGTCATGGATTCAAGGTGATATATCCCCCAATCCCATCCACCCATCTTCTCATTTCTTAAAATTAATGTTGGAAATGTTGGATTTAGTCTTTAGAGATGATTCCACTGATATTAAAAAAATCAATTTCATATATTATGGATTTCAGAATGTGTTTCTAGTAGATGTCCCCTAAATATTTTTATAGAATTTCACACACTATATTGATGAAGGCATATTTATATGTTATCATTTCTATGGTTTTTTGTTAATGTGAAATTAAAATATTTATTTAATGAGTGTCGATTGTAGTTATATTTCATAAGATGATATTAGGATCCCATCATGTGACGTCTTTGAAGGGTTAACCTATATTTAGATTCAATATGGACAAACTTTTTTATTTAAAAAATAAATCCATGGATTTTAAATATAAATATATTATAATATATAATTATAATATTGAATTATTATGAAGAATTTATAATAATTATTTTTGGAATTTTGACATCAGATAGTTCCTCGATATTATGGGTAGTGTCCAAATAGAATTGGGTAATAGTTTGCATTATTCAATAATGGGAATAATTCTAAGCCAGGTATGAACCTTTGACTTTATTATTTATTTTTTCCATTTGGGATTTTAGGTTTATATATCGTCAATATAAAAATTCCCAACATATCCTATAGCTTGTTTGACACTGTTATATTTTTTTATGGACACATATCATCTTAGTAGTTAACATTCTTGGTATTACTTTCTAAATGGTTTGATTGTGGAACCATGTGCGAATGTGTAGGACCACAGGTATATGGGTTGAGAAATCCTATTACCATGATCAAGTATGTTTTACAGCTTTTCTAATTCCCTTTTTGATTATGAATCCTTAATTTCAGTTTTTGGAGATTAATTTATGTTTTAGGGAGTGTTCCTGAAGTACATGTCGTATATTTGTAGTACATTCTATTTACTGGATGTACACAATGTGTACCAGATGTACACACCATATACATGGGGATGGAGTCAAGTCTAATTGAGGGGGTCATACTATGAGCTGGTACACATCGTGTACAAGAGACACACGTCATGTAACTATTAAATAACGTTTTTTAACTAGACGAACAACGTTTTTTGGCGTACTTTTCTAGAATGACATTCACGTCATGATGAGGGGGTACACATTGTGAGCCGGCCCAGGCCCAATATAACATCATGTGTTCGGAAGTTCATCTCAGTATATTTTTTCCAGACCACCTTGGTCTCAACCCTAGACTCTCCCTATGTGATTTTCAGAGGCACTCCTTCTTCTAGAATGATCTGATCGGCTTTGGATATTTATTGGGTTCATGGTACGTCTATCCGAGTAATTTTTCTATTAGATATAATTCTAATATCCTATTGGTTCTAATATCTATTCCTGTTATGGGCAGATATTTTATTTTTTCTCTAACATGTTGAGATTTGTCTTTTTTGTTTATATAAGAAGGGATCTAAGACTGTTTCATAAAAGAATCAACCCATTTTTTGTGAGAGTTCTTCACCTTTGGTTGGGTTTTGTCAGAACCGTTGAGGAAGGTGGCTTCTCTCTTGACTCCTCGTAGTAAAATTGATTTTTATGATTTAGAATTAAGTTTATTGTGCTGAATTTATTTGGATTTTTCTATTGAACACTTGTTGAAAAACATCATGTGTCACAATTTGTAAAATATAAAGAAATGTTGATTTTGATTGTGCTTTGGAACCTGGTTTGAAAAATTGGTTTTTAATGTGAATATTTTCCTATATTGTTGGAACAAGAATTTGATAATATTTTTTCAATAAAATGTAATGTTTGGTTAAAATGAAATGTTGCATTTAAATTGGTTGTTCTTTGTTTTTCAATAAAAGATCAATTTTATTGAAGTGATTTATTTTGGTAATAGAATTAATTGGCATACATGGTCTTGGTGTGAGTTATTTCATAACATTCCCTGAATAACAAAAGATTATGTTTGGGGAACAAGTTAGGTGATCGTAGATTGGGGGCGAGTGTTAGTGGGACACAAAGTGATTGGAAAGGAGATAGATCATGAGTATGGAACTGTCGAATGAAGCAAGCATGTGTGGGTGGGTTGTGAACCATGGAATGGGTATGCCAAAATAATAATCATAATGTGTTTATAAGTTTTTTTAGTTATTTTCGAGAAAATAACTTGTTTAAAATTAGTTTCATTTACTTCAACTTTCAATTAGTTATAATAGGTTTTTATATGAGTCTATATTTGCTTATTAACTATTTATGTAAATTGTATTATATAATTTTTTTTATATACATACTGTTTTATACAATGTGGTCACAGTTCCATCCTAGTGTCCTAAGTATGGGAGTCATTGGGGAAATCCTTTTGTGTTTTATACACACCCCTGCATTCGCACTTTGGTGCTTCTGCAGATTCTATCTTTCGAGACATGGTAAAATGCAACGTTTCATATGTTTTTAGTACTTCCTTATGAGGCTTGGGTTGTTTGATAATTGTAAAACATGAATATTTTTAAACATTGAGTCCAATGGTCCCATGAGAGTCTTTAGTGGCTTATCCTATGTTTACATTGTCATCAGTTTGGTCTTCCACTGTTACACACTTTGATGTGGTTTTGAGATACATGAATTTGTTGAGTTTTCTATTATTGGTTCATTCATCATTTAGGGAATTATTTGTTGGTTTATTCATTAATTTATTCATCGTCAAATCATCCCCCACATGTATTTTAAACCCATTGTTCTTTATATCCAAACATTGGTACCATGGGGATGTTACATAAGTCTTTGTATGGACTCATTGTACTCTCAAGCCAATGAGAATTACCATGTAATTAAAATTGTATCAGCTTGATCGATCCATTCCTAACAATTAGTCATAAATTTTTATGGTATTGAAGTTATATTTTTTGCTTTTCTGTTTCTTGGGTTGGAATCTTAGAATGAATTATAATTGATGTAACATGAAAAGTATATCATAAAAGGACATAAATATCTCTTTTTTACTGAACATTAAGTTACCAGGGAGTTGGGTACATAAGTATATAGAGGCGCATTTTGGATATCGAAACCTCATTGTTATGGGTTTATCCAATGATTCGCGAATGACATTCATTGCAGAGGAATGAAATCCCACTCGGATTGTATATATCATTTTGAGTAATGAATCATTTTGTGAAAATGTGTTGATTTTTGAAAAATTATGATCTTTTTTCAAATGACTGATTTTGAAAAAGAAAATGCTTATGTTATTTTTTTTAAAATGATTTAATTTTCTAAAATCAAGTATAATGTTTTCAAAAATATTTGAACATGAAAAAGTGTGGGTTTTTTGAAGAAAATCTAGTGATAGAATTTGAAATGGTAAGCTGTCAGTTACTAGAGTGAGAGATACATAGGTTGTCTTTTGTTTAGAAAATGGCACCCTCAAGGCGTTATCAAAACCAACTCAAAGAAGATGCAGAGATGGTGGTACACCTAAACCATGGTAGAAACATGATCTTGTTCCAAGTATGGTCTATTATTTACAAATTGTTGATATGGGGAACCACAGGAATGAACCATGTCATGTGGATCACACCATCCTGTTCATGATGCAAAATCCACCTAACCACTGAGGTGATGTAAAAACCGAAAAAGAGGTGTTGATAAATAGGATGAATCGTATCATTTATTTCATTGGAACACAATTATATTTCAATGTCATGCGGGCGATGTATATATTCATGGATCTTGCTTGCTAGTGGTGGGATTTAGTGGTGCGGGATAAATTGGATGAAGTCCTTACATGGGAGGATTTGGAAGAGTTGTTCAACAAACAATTCTAACTCACATGTTCATGATCCCGGAGAAGATGGTCTTATTTAGTCTGATGAAGGATAATCTCTCTATCACAGAATATAAGTCCAAATTTCTGAATTTTGTGCGCTTTTCACAAGATGATGTGGCATGTGCATCCTTGATGTCATGCATCATCTAATCGGGGTAATGATATGAGATTCAATTATATTTTTTGGGGTCTATGTATTACTGATTATACATTGTTGTTGAATATAGATATAGTTGATGAACGTGATACATTTGGGTCTATGGGAGGATATATGGTGATACCTACTGTGAATGGTGGGATCTGAAATGAAGGGAGAAGTAGAAATGGGAAACACATTTTCATGGTGGAAGTGGAAATCAAAATAAGCTTACTAGATTAGTGAACCTTCCTCCACAACCCAAGAATAAAGGAGGTTGTTTTCAGTGAGGTTTGTTTGACCACATAAAGTGAGATGGAACGATATAACCTATAGAACTCCATCACTATAATTATATGGGTAATCTTTCGCACTTTTGTCAAATTTCTCCATGGTTAGGTGCCCAAGACACATCTCAGGTTTTCCATTCATCGTATGCTTCAACATGGTGAGAATAGAAGAATTAGACTCATCTTTAAAGTATATAAATCCAACTATAATCTATAAATACCATGAATCCTAAACCAGGTAAATATCACTAAGGAAATAAGCAGATAAATGTAGTGATGAAGCAATTGTATGGATCTGAGAAGATGATTGAAGATGATCAGACTGGACTGTATATGGTGAGAGGTATAAATCTATTAAATTCAACCCTTGTACATATTTTCTTGGATAATGGTTCATCGCATTCATTCATTACTTATTATGATTTTTATTTTCTATGTTTAATGTTAAAATGATGCATAATATTTTAAAACTGCAATCTCCCATCTGGGAATGAAAATGTCAAGCCTTTGTGTGTAGATCATGTGCTATATCTGTTTATGGAGTTGAGCTTAAATGTGATATCCCAATGTTGGACATGGATTTCTATGATGTAATCTTAGCAATGGATTGTTTGAAAATGTTCACATCTCACATTGAATGTTATAGGAGTACAATTAGTTTCTTGAAAGAGGATGACATTGTGCATTGAATATATTTTTTGGGTACGATCTCTTATAAGTTGGTAGCATTGACATTATAATCAATAGAAGATATTGATGAATATATTTTTTGAGTAGTTGTATATCGATTTCATGTTTTCATTACAAAGATCTTCTCGGGGTTACCACCTCTATGTGAAGTGGAGTTTACGATTGATCTCTTTCCAGAAAATAGTTTTATTTACCATCTATCTTATATGATGGAACCAATAGTGTTATGGAAATTAATATTTACATAAGAGGAATTGGAAATCCATGGATTCATTTATCCACATATGTCTCTATGGGAAGCACATGTCTTGTTTGTAAAGAAAGAAGATGGAAATCTTCAGCTTATTGTGGATTATCTTAATCATAACAATGTTTTAAAAAATAACATGTATTAACATCCATGAATTGATAATATTTTCGATCAATTTTGGGGAGATCAGGGGTTCTACAATATTGGATTGAAATCAGAATATTACCAATTGAATGGTAGGAAGGAATATATTCCAAAGACACCATTCAAAAGAAAATATGTCAACTACAAATATGTATTCTTCTCTTTTGGTCTGATGAATTCACCAGCAGTCATGATGGATTTTATGAATCAAATATTCTAGTGATAGGGACTGTAGATACCCGAAGCCTGACGTACATGGACATTACATTACTTTTGCGGAATACTTACTACATAACAAAAACACACACATAAGGATCGTAATAGTTTAGTGTCTTTGGAAACTCGGAACATAATCTTCTAATCGTGGTGAAAGATCTTCAACATCTCCCATAAAGATCTTCCCTTTTTTTACCTAAAACATTTATTTATATCCTGGGGAAAAGAAAACATAAAAGGATGAGCTCAAATGCTCAGTAAGGGTAAACAAAATAAATATCAATCACATCATATTCATAAGAACATAACATTTTGGAAATCTTAACCTGCAAAAGGGAGCATAATTTCATAACATGGGATACATCATAGTAGTGAAATGAAATCCCAATAATCATAACTTAAAACATGAAACTTTGTGGCATACACACATAATCATAGAGAATCATTTCTTATTAGTCAAGACTCATTTTCAAGACTATCTTAGTGGACAAAGTCCATTTCTGAACCGAGTCACCCTTGTTTGAGTCCTGTTTCACTGAACCGGTATAACCTACCGTTCCAGCCATTTCTATCTCATGAGATATAAAATCCTTACCCAATGCATTGGAGGGAGATATAGGTCCCACCCATCTCATAATTATACCATTTTTATGTGTGCCACAAAATCATAAATCATTGCATAACTCATGTAATAAAAATGGAATTCTTAAACATCGTGACATTATAAAACAATTCATATGAGATAAATGAATTCATAAAAATAATTCCATGACAACATAATCAAATCAATGTAATGATAGGGATAGAATCAAAACCCTATTTTATCTTAGATGGAAAATAATTTTGATAAAACACTTGAACTCCATTCTTGAGGAAAATATCCTTTCAAATTCAAAAAAAAATTCCTTTCTTAACATGTCATACAATTTTAATCTAAAATAAGTTGATTAAAAATAAAAATGAAAACTTGTAAAAGTATCTTCTTGGAAATAATGTTTTAAAAATCCATTCATGCTGTATAAGTTAAAAAAATATTATTCTCGTACTTTTGTCGGAAAAGTCAAAAAGTACCTCGTACGAAAAATGACAAAATATTCCTTTAATATCATTTACTAAAAACTCACCGAAGGGTAAAATTGGATTTAAACAATTGTAGGTTAATGGAAATAATATTACATATTCAGGAAATATGGATGTGGATGATAAAATACACCCCAATAAATACTAAAGTATAAACAATCTCGGATAAAAATGAGATTGTGATATTTCCCTTACCTTATGTCCGATATGCTTTGTACGTATCCGAACCTCATGTATAATGATTTAAATAATGTCATTAATTTATTACAGAATAATATTCATTGTTATTATATCATATATGGTTCACTTATGACTTTATATTAACCGTTCTTTTGTAAATTCCATGTTAAAGAAGCGTTTTGGGTAAAATCGTTTCATTTATCGTAGGTGTTTGGACTTGTTGTTCTTGAAATTATTATTACTTATATCATGATTTACTTACTTCCAGAATATAAAATATGATTTATATATCATATATATTCAGTATATATATATATATATATAATAGATATATAAATGAAATGAAACACACCGTCCATGGATACGGTAGTCCATACGTACGCATGAATGCTGTTTTCCTTTCCTTATTGTCTAGAATGGAAGTAAGTAGATGAAATATATATATACATAAATCCAGTAGATTTACCATGTCATATATTTCATTATTATTCATTATATATACTTTATAATCATTCTGGAATGGTTAACATGGATAATGAATCTCATCGCATCGTGGAGACGGTTGTCTGTACGTACGCACGAGCGATGATATCATTCCCATGGTCGTGGAATTGTGTTGAAGTGTATGTATACTATTTCAGTATCAATGTCACTTTATAATAATCATATATAGTTACTTATTACACCATTATAACCATCCAATTAAGGTGGTGGGGGGAAATAGATTACACCACGGCGTGGAGACGGTATTCTGTACGTACGCACGCGCGGTGATTTCCTTTTTCCGTAGGATGGATAGAAGGTTAATTAGTGTTGTTTCATATTTATAATAACATATCAGTATATAATAAATAATGATGTTATTACTTTATCATGAAACAACTAAATAAGAAGAAGTTGAAGAAGAAAGAAATTGAAAAAGATCGGTAATGGATATTACCTCTTTTTGACGCGCCTTCACTTAACCCCCACTTAAAGAACTAAGGATGGTATTTTAAGAAGACCAGGAAATCTAGGATGATACTAGGGAAGTGGAGAAGAGATTTTGGCAGGGGTCGGACGAGCTTGAATGCTCAAATTGGTGTGAGGAGGAGAGGGAGGAGGTGCCCTTTTTTAAGGGAGGAGAGGGGCGCCTTTGGAATAACTAAATATATTATTTTATTATAAAGTCATGTTCGGTTTTAAATTGCTCTAAATTGATTTATTTCGAGGAAAAGCTAGGTATGGGTAGAAATACTCTCATCCAATAGAATTTAGAAAATCTTAGGTTCCTATTTAATCCTTATCATGTAGATTTAACATTAAGTTAAATAATTTTACTTTTACCGTGTCTTCTTGTGTTCTTATACTATAAGGTTAATAAACATACTATATCAATCCAAACGAACCCCAAGTTGTTATTTTTAATATATATAACATTATCTAAGTCATTTGGCCGAACCTTAGATTTTTAGGAATAAAATAACAATTAATAAAATAATATTTGTTTTAAAAACTATTTTATGTCAATTATGACACTATTTAGTAATTGATTTTTGTGAAAATCATAACAGAATGATAAGTTCGAACAAAGTTAATTAAATCAATACTAACATGTCATATTAACCTATAAAATTAGTGTAATTCATAAAAAGTCTCAAATTATATTTACATGGGTATTTATAACATCAATTATATCAGTATTTCATTAATAAGATAATTACTGCATCATCGTTGTGTCATAATGAAATTAAATTATTTAATGTCTAAAAATTACAAATAAAATAACATTATGTAGGAAATATTTTTATCTTTCTAATGAATATTTATAGTCTAATTTATCTTATGTATAACCCCATATTAAAAATGGTTTACTTATTAAACTTTGATTATAACTATTTTAACCCTTCTTTAAATAAATTAATAATAAATGTCCTAATCTAATCCAAGTGGGCCTAAATGGTCATATTTTATTCCTAAGGTTGTTTTTGGTCGAATTACACTTTTATAATAGAATTAGGACATGTGTTCGGTTAATAGTAATATCATTTTTCCCTTAATTACCCTATTTACTTTAGACCATGGGAAAAAAGTAAAAAGTTACTATTCACCAAAAATTATTTTCATCTCATTGAACCACATTTTACTTACTGAAATTAACCGTGTCTCTCGGATTTTTTAAATTCCACTCACAGAAGCGGTAAAATTATGTTTTATGAAAAATTCATTTTTTTTAAACTACCACTTAGTGGTTTCACTATTCATCAAAAAATGAAAGTTTCCAGAAAAATACCAAAAATTAGGCCTAAGCTATATTTGATATTATGAATTAAAAAATGATGTCTATTTTACCAAATTCAAAACATATCAGTTACATTAACTAATTTAAAAATTAATTCCCGTCGTCAAAACAAATGGCGTGTTTTTAAGAGATAATAACTATCAAAAGATTGACACTTGTTTATAACTGGTTTAAATGTAAAATTACATCAAATGACCAACATTGTATTAAATTGTAATAATATATTCTGAATATACTTTAAAACCACTCAAATTAATAATTTATCACTATTAATTATTTCGATTAAAAAGTTGTTTTTAATTAAAATGTAGTAATTTTCACTATTCATTAGAATATGAAAGTTATCCGAAAAGTACCGAAATTTCACCTTAGGCTAAATTCGATACTCCAAATCAAAAAATAAAGTCCATTTTGAGAGATAAAATTTCTAAAATTTTAAAAGGTGGTTATTACTAATCATAACGGCTAGTTTTTATAATACTTTAATAGCATATCGATGTTTAGCGAAACGTGGTGTTGCGTACAACACACGCTATCATGAAAGGTCGTGATTTCGTGTAATTCAAGCCATGTCAGAGATGTGTGTTTTGAAAGCTCCTTTTGGTGTAGCATATAACAAAAGACATTAATAAAATTAAAAAGAATATTTTTCATAAAATCTCGGGGTGTTACATTCTACCCCCCTTAAAATGAATTTCGCCCTCGAAATTCGTCGGGGTTTTAAATGGTTTACTACTCGAAAGTTTCTTTAATAGAAACCCACATCGTAAAAAGGAATACCAAAACCAATATTTAAAAACAAAAGTATGAAACGTAACGGTTACCCAAATAAACTAATCACTAGGTTTCCCCATAAGTGAAAATATGGATATGGAAGATAAATCTAATCATCATGTTCTGAAGGAGAGTGGTAGAGAACATGGCTATGGAAAACCAGCAATCACAAAGCCGTAAATTTGTGACGATCTAAGGTACCATATAATTCATCGGATATAAGGGAACTAGGACAACATTTTTGGTTTTCAAGATCATTAAAAGAAATACCTATATCATTTTGGTACAATCTCATTGTTGTTTGTTAATTGATCAATTTCCATTTCATCCCTTAATGAAATGAAGTTGAATTTGATATTCATGAAGTGTTAATAGAACATGTGATAGAATGATGGGTCATTCCATCTGTTTCAAACAAAAGGTTAGTAAAAGTAATCAAATATACATAAGTCCATCTATGGTGAGGTTAATCGTATATGATTCCAAGAATGAACCTATACTTGATATTCATACCGCGTAATATGATAAAACTAGTTTCTACTAACCAGGGACTTCCTATAGGCCAGTGGTAGGTGTTAAAAGGCCAGTCACACCTCGGTTATGGGTTCGATTCCCACAGCCTTGTCCGATGCGATGGGCTGTCGCCCGTCCTGCAAGTTGTCCTTTTTCTAAAGCTATATTACTATAACATCCCATCAATAATATCTAAAAAACTTCTATCCTTAAACAATACAAACTTATGTCCAACATAATCCATCCCAATCTTTAGTCTTATCCAAAATACTTCGGTCCAAGCTCATAGTATAAAAATGATTACTTGAAATGTCACATAACAATCACGTGAATGCCATCATTTATCCCCCATATATCATAAGATATATCATGTTGGTCAAATTACAAACATGTGAATACCTTAATCATGTATTCTCTTGAAGAATGAATACCCATTGAACCTTAGTGAAAACATGAATGCAGTCAAAAGTTAACTCTTTCCATATAGAAAAATCTAAAAATTCTATATACTCAAACCATGATATAACCTTCTCCTTATATCAATAATGAGCTCATGAATACTATCAAACATTTAATTTTCTCCTTATCCCTTCATTATGTGCATATCATCTATATTCCAAAAATATCTTAATATCCTTTAATGGATACTGGTACCATTAATCATACACTTTCAAAACTCAAGGAAAGACAACAGTGTAACAATCCTTAGATGTCTCTTTATTCCATAGTACCATGAGATTACTTATACAACATTACACATGATAAACATGTAATCATTCCACTACCTTCTTAAACCATTGACTGAGCTTCAACAATTCTTTCAACTCACATATCATTTGTAGTCTCTTCATCATCATCAACATAAATACTACTCATACAGCCATACTGATTCTCTTCATGAGACTTTCCCTTAGGGTATTGGTTTGCATAATGCCAGTACATTACACATTTAAAACATTTAACCATTGTTGATGTCGTAGCAATACCATTATCCTCATCCATAGTGTTAACTGAACCTTTTCCTTTGCACTTACTGGCTTTGTGTCCTTCTTTTCCACACCCAAAGCATCTTCCAGTTCCTTTGAAACATTATCCTTGATGCCTCTTCCCACATGATTTACATAGGGGAAATTGAACTTTCTTTCCTCTATGATCACCATGAAACTCCATCTTTCTCTTATTAGCCGAGTCAGGAAACTTAACAAATTTGAGTTTATTGGTCATATTATGAGATTGCTGATTCGGCATAATCACAATATCGTTATCTCTAGGAATTACACAATTTTTTTTTGCTCATAGTCACCAATTTTTTCATTGGGTTCAATGTTAACCGAATTCCTTCTGGTTCCCTCCATTTACTAAAACACAAAAAGAATTCTGTGAGAGGCAAAAATCATGCTAGAGAAAACAACAAAGTAAAGGGGGAGTACCCTCAATATCTAACATCTTAGGTTAAATTATAAGATCCTTAGCGCAATTCTAGGACTATAACCTATACGTATACTTAACCTTAGAGACATCCCTAGACATACCTTAGAAATATCTCTAGGGATCTCACTAATGTTTTCGCATCCTAGTTTCCAAAGGTTGACTAAACCTTTCCTCTGATACCAACTGTAGAGACCCGAAGCTTGACGTACATGGACATTACATTACTTTTGCAGAATACTTAGCACATAACAAAAACACACACACAAGGATCGTAATAGTTTAGTGTCTTTGGAAACTCGGAACATAATCTTCTAATCGTGGTGAAAGATCTTCAACATCTCCCATAAAGATCTTCCCTTTTTTTTACCTAAAACCTTTATTTATATCCTGGGGAAAAGAAAACATAAAAGGGTGAGCTCAAATGCTCAGTAAGGGTAAACAAAATAAATATCAATCACATCATATTCATAAGAACATAACATTTTGGAAATCTTAACCTGCAAAAGAGAGCATAATTTCATAACATGGGATAAATCATAGTAGTGAAATGAAATCCCAATAATCATAACATAAAACATGAAACTTTGTTTCATACACACATAATCATAGAGAATCATTTCTTATTAGTCAAGACTCATTGCCAAGACTATCTTAGTGGACAAAGTCCATTTCTGAACTGAGTCACCCTCATTTCAGTCCTGTTTCACTGAACCGGTATAACCTACCGTTCCATCCATGTCTGTCTCATGAGATATAAAATCTTTACCCAATGAATTGGAGGGAGATATAGGTCCCACACATCTCATAATGATACCATTCTTATGTGTGCCACAAAATCATAAATCATTGCATAACTCATGTAATAAAAATGGAATTCTTAAACATCGTGACATCATAAAACAATTCATATAAGATAAATGAATTCATAAAAATAATTCCATCACAACATAATCAAATCAATGTAATGATAGGGATAGAATCAGAACCCTATTTTATCTTAGATGGAAAATAATTTTGATAAAACACTTGAACTCCATTCTTGAGGAAAATATCCTTTCAAATTCAAAAAAAACATTTTCCTTTCTTAACATGTCATACAATTTTAAACTAAAATAAGTTGATTAAAAATAAACTTGAAAACTTGTAAAGGACTCTTCTTGTAAATAATGTTTTAAAAATCCATTCATGCCGTATAAGTTAAAAAAACATTCTTCTTGTACTTTTGTTGGAAAAGTCAAAAAGTACCTCGTACGAAAAAAGACAAAAGATTCCTTTCATATCTTTTACTAAAAACTCACCGAATGGAAAAATTGGATTTAAAAAATTGTAGTTGGATGGAAATAATATTACATATTCAGGAAACATGGATGTGGATGATAAAATACACCCCAGTAAATACTAAAGTATAAACAATCTTGGATAAAAATGAGATTGTGATATTTCCCTTACCTTATGTCCGATATGCTTTATACGTATCCGAACCTCCTGTATATTGATTTAAATAATGTCATTAACATATTAAAGAATCATATTCATTGTTATGATATCATTTATGGTTCACTTATGACTTTATATTACCCGTTCTTTTGTAAATTCCATGTTAAAGAAGCGTTTTGGGTAAAATCGTTTCATTTATCGTAGGTGTTTGAACTTGTTGTTCTTGACAATATTATTACTTATATCATGATTTAATTACTTCCATAATATAAAATATAATTTATATATCATATATATTCAGTATATATATATATATATAATAGATAGATAAATGAAATGAAACACACCGTTCATGGAGACGGTAGTCCGTACGTACGCATGAACGATGTTTTCCTTTCCTTATTGCCTTGAATGGAAGTAAGTAGATGAAATATATATATACATAAATCCAGTAGATTTACCATGTCATATATTTCATTATTATTCCTTATATATACTTTATAATCATTCTGGAATGGTTAACATGGATAATGAATCTCATCGCGTCGTGGAGACGGTAGTCCGTACGTACGCACGAGCGATGATATCATTCCCATGGCCGTGGAATTGTGTTGAAGTGTATGTATAATATATCAGTATCAATATAACTTTATAATAATCATATATAGTTACTCATTAAACCATTATACCCATCCAATTAAGGTGGTGGCGGAAAATAGATTACACCACGGCGTGGAGACGGTATTCCGTACGTACGCACGCGTGGTGATTTCCTTTTTCCGTAGGATGGATAGAAGGTTAATTAGAGTTGTTTCATATTTATAATAACATATCAGTATATAATAAATACTTATGTTATTACTTTATCATGAAACAACTAAATAAGAAGAAGTTGAAGAAGAACGAAATTGAAAAAGATCGGTAATGGATATTACATCTTTTTGGCGCGCCTTCACTTAACCCCCACTTAAAGAACTAAGGATGGTCTTTGAAGAAGACCCGGACCTCTAGGATGATACTAGGGAAGTGGAGAAGAGATTTTGGCTGGGTTTGGACGAGCTTGAATGCTAAAATTTGTGTGAGGAGGAGAGGGAGGAGGTGCCCTTTTATAAGGGAGGAGAGGGGCACCTTTGGAATAACTAAAAATATTATTTTATTATAAAGTCATGTTCGGTTTTAAATAGCTCCAAATTGATTTATTTCGAGGATAAGGTGGGGATGGGTCGAAATCCTCTCATCCAATAGAATTTAGACAAGCTTAGGTTCCTATTTTAACCTTATCATGTAGATTTAAGATTAAGTTAAATAATTTTACTTTTACCGTGTCTTCTTGTGTTCTTATACTATAAGGTTAATAAACTTACTATATCAATCCAAACGAACCCCAAGTTGTTTATTATTAATATATATAATCTTATATAAGTCATTGGGCCGATACTTAGATTTTTAGGAATAAAATAACAATTAATAATATATTATTTGTTTTAAAACTATTTTATGTCAATTTTGACACTATTTAGTAATTGATTTTTGTGAAAATCATAACAGAATGATAAGTTCAAAAAATGTTAATTAAATCAATAATAACATGTCATGTTAACCGATAAAATTAGTTTAATTCATAAAAAGTCTCAAATTATATTTATTTGGGTATTTATAACTTCAATTATGTCAATATTTCATTAATAAGATAATTACTGCATCATCATTGTGTCATAAATAAATTAAATTATTTAATGTCTAAAAATTACAAATAAAATACCATTATGTAGGAAATATTTTTATATTTCTAATTAATATTTATAGTCTAATTTATCTTATGTATAACCCCATATTAAAAATGGTTTACTTATTAAACGTTGATTTTAACTATTTTAACCCTTCTTTAAATAAATTAATAATAAATGTCCTAATCTAATCCAAGTGGGCCTAAATGGTCATATTTTATTCCTAAGGTTGTTTTATGTCGAATTACACTTTTACAATAGAATTAGGACATGTTTTAGGGTAATAGAAATATCATTTTTACCCTTAATAACCCTATTTACTTTTAACCATGGTAAAAAAAAGTAAAAAGTTACTATTCACCAAAAAAAAATTCATCTCGTTGAACCAAATTTTACTTACTGACATTAACCGTGTCTCTCGGAGTTTTTGAAATTCCACTCACAGAAGCTGTAAAATTAAGTTTTATGAAAAATTCATTTTTTTATCTACAACTTAGTGGTTTCACTATTCATCAAAAAATGGAATTTTCCAGAAAAATACCAAAAATTAGGCCTAAGCTATATTTGATATTATGAATTTAAATATTATGTCTATTTTACCAAATTCGAAACATATCAGTTACATTAACTAATTTAAAAATTAATTCCCGTCGTCAAAACAAATGGCATGTTTTTAAGAGATAATAACTATCAAAAGATTGACACTTGTTTATAACTGGTTTAAATGTGAAATTACATCCAATGACTAAAATTGTATTAAATTTTAAAAATATATTCTAAATATACTTTAAAACCACTCAAATTAATAATTTATCACTATTAATTATTTCGATTAAAAAAGTTGTTTTTAATTAAAATTTAGTAATTTTCACTATTCATTAGAAAATGAAAGTTATCCGAAAAGTACCAAAATTTCACCTTAGGCTAGCTTCGATACTCCGAATCAAAAAATAAAGTCCATTTTGAGAGATATAATTTCTAAAATTTTAGAAGGTGGTTATTACTATTCATACCGGCTAGTTTTAATAATACTTTAATAGCATATCGTTGTTTAGCGAAACTTGGTGTTGCGTACAACACACGCTATCATGGAAGGTCGCGATTGCGTGTAATTCAAGCCAGGTCAGAGATGTGTGTTGTGAAAGATCCTTTTTGTGTAGCGTATAACACAAGACATTAGTAAAATTAAAAAGAATATTTTTCATAAAATCTCAGGGTGTTACAGGGACCCTTTTGTTTTGGGGTTTGTGGATGACAAACTAGGTGTATTAAAAGGCAAAGGATGACCAAGGGAAACACTTAGTAACATGGTAGGGAATCATGAAAAAATATCATTTTTATGCTAAACCATCAATGTGTAATTTTTTGATACAAGAGGTATGATTTCTTGGACACATGATTTCTAAAAGATATGTTTCTCTGGATCTTGAAAAGATAGAATCTTTTATCTCATGGAAACCACAATATAAGGTGTTTGAGATACAATGTTTTCTTGGTCTATCTATCTATTAAAAACGGTTTCTATGTGACATCTCATGACTAGAATATCTAATAACCACTCTGAAAAATAAGAACTCTCCATTCCAGTAAACAAAGGAACGAAATAAATCTTTCTATGAAATGAATGTTCATGTTACATCGGCACCAAACTTGATTTATCCAGAATCAGGATAGGGGTATGTGGTTTACTATAATTCATTGGGATTAGGGAGGGGCTATATTATTATGTAAGTAGACTATATGGTTTATTATAGTTTAATGTAGTTGATGGTGCATGCGAAGAATTATCCAACACACAATTTATATTTAGCTTTAGTCATCCATGCTTTTTAAACATGGAGACAAGATCCCTTTTGGAATAAATTCACTGTGTTTACTATACATAAAAGTAAGAAACGTATTTTCTAACAATGGTATTTGAATTTGAGGAAAATGAGATGGATAGAGTATCTCTAAATTTTTGACTTTGACATGATGTATACACCAGGAAATGAGAATTTGATGGAAGATGCAAATAGTAAAAATTCATATGCTCAGTTGGTGAAAGAAGCTTTAACCGAATAGTAGTTGTTGTTTTCCCTAACCGATATTCATGTGGAATATGATGACCAAGGTGATGTTACAATTTTCATTTCAGCTATACTTAGAACTAATTTGGTAAATATGGTCAAATATGTGCAAACATCTGATGAATACTGTCTAGTTATGAGTTCAAAACAAAATAGTGGGGAGGCCATTGAGGGATGGAAACATGATGAAGGATTAGTTTTATCTGTGAATAATCTGATGGGTCTTCCAATTGCTTATCAGGAACAAATCCTTCATTCTCACCACAATTAGTGATGGGTTCTACATATAGTTACATATAAGAGGTATATGTCATTAAAGGAATGGTTTTAGTGGAGAGGAATGAAAATGATGTTGGCCGAGTTTGATTCTATATGCTAAACCTGTTTGCAAGTTAAGGAAGTAAATCAGAGACTAGAAGGTATGCTGCAGTCAATACCTATCCCAATGTGGGAATGGGAGCAGATATAAAGGGATTGTGTTATTGGTCATCCATTAATGGTTCTGAAACAAAATTTCAAAATGATAGTGGATTTACTTACCGCATCAGCCCATTTGATTCCAATCAATGAAATTCATATGGTGGAGGATCTGTCCAACATAATATCCAAGAAGTTATAAAGAGGAATGAAGTACCCGTTTCAATCATGTCAAATAGAGATCCAAGGTTCACATCATGTTTTTGGAAATCTTTAAAAAACCCTTGGGACTCAATTGAATATGATCACAAAATATCATTCTCTTATAAATAGCTAGTCTGAAAGGATGATACAGACATTGGAAGAGATGTTGTGGGATTGTATAATGGATTTTGGGGGCTCGTGGAAAGATCTTATACCATTGGTAGAGTTTTAATACAATGAAAACTACCAGGCCTCAACAAAAAATGGCTCTACATGAAGCATTGTTTGGGTGTCCTTGTCATTATCCACGGTGTTGTGTGGAAATGGGTGAGACTATATTAGTTGGGCCAAGCCTTATTCATGAAACAATATAAAATATCTAGTTGATTTGAAAGAGGATGGAGATGGTTCAGAGTCGTCATTAAATCATATGTAGAGCACCGTCAAATGATGTTGTCATTCGTTGTGGGTGACCATGTGTTCTTAAATATATCTCCAAGGATTGTACATTGTCATTTTTGGAAGCATCTAATGTAATCTCCCTGATACATAGGCCCTTTTGAGATAATAGGATGGGTCTGATAGGTGGCATATCACTTCTCATTACCACCTTTGTTTAGTTCGGCGTGCAATGCATTCCTTGTATCACTATTGAAAAGGTATCAGCATGATCCTTATAATATTATAAGATGGGATCCCTTCAACCTATATCTCGATGCTTAATTGATACATATCCCAGTGAGGATTGTGGATATAGAAGGGAATTCCGTTCAAAGAAAAATATTCAAATTGGTTTTGGTTTTATGGAATCGTGGTTAGATTCATTATGTGGCTTGGGAATGAGATGGAGAAAAGAATAATAAATGGTTGGAAAACATTCAAGGGAGTGAGGGTTTTCTATATTCTGTTGACCGGAAGACCAATTGTGGGGATAATGTAGTACACTCGGTTTCTTGGTTGTAACATCCTGTTACCTTAGTCAAGTATGTTTTCCACATTTTCTAAGTCCCCTTTCGATTATGAATCCTTAAAAGAAGATTTCTAGGGATTAATATAGGTTTCAGGTCATGTATATGACGTACACGCCATGTACCAGAAGTACACGCTGTGTACTTGGGGACAAATTCAGTTCATGATTCGGGGGTCACTCTATGTGCTTTTACAAATCGTGTAATGTTTAAATTTTTATTACCCTGTATAATTGGTTTGTCGGCATACTTTTCCAACAAATTATCCACGTCATGACCAGGGGGTACATGTCATGAGCTGGCTCACACCTATCATATTGTCATAGGATTTCCATTTCTGGTCGGTCTATTCTTCCCTTACCTCTTTGAAATCGACCGTAGATTCTCCCTAGTTTATTTTCAGTGGAACTCCTTCTTCTATATCTATAAAATAGGCTTTTGATATTTTTTTCATCTATGGTATGACTCTCCAAGTGTTATATTATACCAACTAATCCTCTAAGCTCAGTCTAATATATATGTCCATTATGGGTAGATCTAGTTCATTTTTTTTCATATATGTTGTGATTTGGCTATGTTTTCTATAAGATAAGGGATCTAAGGGTGTTTCTTTTAAAAATAATATTTGTTTTTGTGAGAGTTCTTCTTCCTTTTATTTGGTTTCTTCAAATACTTAACGGTATGTGGCTTCATAATTAAATCCTTTTACTATAACTGATTAGATCGATTTCCAATTGAGTGTATTGTGTTGAATTGATTGAGATTTGGTTATTTAACTCATTTTTGAAACCTTATTTAGTGACGGTTTGTGAAATCTGGATAATTCATGATTTTGGTTGTGCTCTGATTCGTGTTTTAAAATATGTATTTAAAGTCATTATTATTTTGGATTGCTGTAACATGGATTAGAATTGATATTTTCAATAAATGGGAATGTTTTACTGAAATGAAATGTTTCTTTTAAATTTTTTGTTCATTGGTTTTCAATAACAATTTAGTTTTTTTGAAGTGGATAATTTTTGTTATTGAAATTTTTCCAATACATGGTGTTGGTGTGAGTTCATGCTTAACAGACCCTGAATAAGGGATGAGTTCCATTACGGTACGAGGAATGTGTTCCTAGATCCGGGGCTGGTGTTAGTGTGACAAAATGTTATTGGACAAGAGACCATTCATGATTATGGAACTGTCAAATGAATCAGGCAAGTGTGGTTCTGTTCTAAATTATGGAATAGAAATTATAAAATAGTAATATGAACTTGTTTATAATATTTGATTAGTTATATTTTTTTTGAAAAAACATGGTAAAAATTGATTTTATTTTCTTTACTTTCACTTGTTTATAATTAGTATTCGTACGTGTTTATATTTTGTAATAAAATATTTTGGTAAATTGATTTATATAATTTTTTTATATATATTGTTTTATATAATGTACTAACATTTTTATCCAAGTGGCATGAGTTGGAAATTATTTGGGGAGAACATAATGAGTTTTGTACTCACCATTGCTTTGGAACCTTAGTGGTTTAAGAGATGTTATCTTCTAGGACAGGGGAAAAGGTAACACTTCCCACATTTTTTTGTAATACCTCGTGATACTTGGGTTGTTCACTGATTTTGGAGCTTGAATCATGTAAGGAGGATAGAGTCTTGTGGTCACCAGAGATTCTTTAGTTGTTATTCAATGATTAATTTGATACCTCTTTGGTATTATGCGGTTGATCAATTTGATGTGGTTTTGAGATACATGATGTTGATGACTTGTCCTTCTATTGATCATTCCTCAATTAGTTAATGGTTTGTTGGTTTATTGGTTTATTTATTCAAGGTTAAATCACTACCACTTGTATTTGAAACCCTTCATCATTTATTTACAACCTTCATCACCTTGGGGATTTACTTAGGGATACATAATGAGTCGTTATACTCTTAAGACAATGAGAATTAGCAGGTCATGACAGAATGAGTGTTAGTGTCCCTATTTATGGATATTTTAGAACAATTCATTTGATTTTCAAGGTAAAATGGTAATTAATTTTTATAATGTTACTCTATATATAGATTTATATCAAGTTGAAGTTGTAAGGGAATATAGTATGTTTGGAATGGGTTTTGAAGTTTAATATAATATACAAGTTTTTTTTAATATATATTTAAATGATTGTCTTACAAGAGACTATTTTGACTAAAAATAGTTAACTCTATTAGAAATAGGTTTTAAAAAATAATGGTTCATAGTTTTCTCAAATGAAATATTAATGATCTTCTTTGAGGTGGTTTTGTTCCATTTTACCTCATGATGGTGATTCAATATTTTTAATAGAATGAACAAATTTATATGTTCTTTTCTTTATGATTTAATTATTTACATTATATAACATGGTTCTGTATATGACGTGTGTTTCCCAACTATGGTTTCTTTATTTATGAATGTGGTAGATTGATTCAGATAGATGTGATAGACCTTTAAAGGGTAGAGGTAGTTTTGAAGGACCCTAACATTTATTAATAAATTTTATGGATGGAATAATGGGTTGGGTATGGTAGATAGAATTATGTAATTTGAACCCATAAAGGTTTACCAGGTTTTGGTTAGTCCTTGGGGGCCCACGGTGGGTGTCAATATAGAATGATAACCGAATTGAGGGTGTGTTTTATATGTGACTATTCATGATTATTATTGTTTCCTTGGGATAAAATCATTAGTGTGATCATGTTATTGTTGTGGAAGTTATAGCGTATGAACCTAAGAGGCTTGGATTTATTATGTGAGTTTGATTCTAGAACATGGATGGCCTATTTCGAGAAGTGTTATGTGAGAGGATTCCAGTGGAACATAGAACCCATTGAAATGTATTTAGGTACCCTTGATTCAAGAAATTATCCCATTGGATTTCTATACTGTTCAATATTTTGGTTTTGACTACCATTTACATACTCCTTGGATTCATATGTGCTATCGGTTTGGATTCTATGGACAAGCTCATTGGAATAAGATGTTGAAATTATTTCAAATGATATGTACATGCTCCATGGATATGACTGTTCTAATATTTGTATTTTCCATAAATTCCTCCTGTAAATCAAGGATTAGGGATGCGAAACCCAAAATGGATATGTTGTTGTTCTGAGTAGTGGACACAACCCCTTAGGTGGATGTTTACGATTTGGTTCTGGGTAGGGGATGTAATACCATAGGTGGGTGTATATTATTGTTTCAAGGATGGATGTGCATTCCCCTGAATGATTTGAATCTTGATCAGAGAAATTTTAGTACTAGAAAAATTATGTATTGTATTGAAATATCAGTACAATTCTAGGTTATGTACCTCTTAGTATTTGGGGTGACATCTTCATAGAAACTCTAGAATTGGATAAAGCATGTATAGTTAGGGGTAGAGGTGGAAAATTGGGAACTCAATGGTTATAAATTTATATATTTTACAATATTTTATATTTCTCAATGGTTCTATCAGATGTGCCTGATTCAACAACATATATATGTATTTCAATCATATTAACTTGATCCCAAAAATAATTAGAATATTTGAGGCATTATGGATTCTTATTAGGTCAATAGACTCACCCATACCCATGAACACGACATGTGATTTGATTTATATTATTATTACCTCATGTTTTACATCAAATAAAATATAAATTATTTAGGAGTCAAATGTGATATGTCTAGGGTATTATAGTGGATGATTATTTGGATGTATTTATTGGAGAGTTTCACTAGAAGATGATTTATTTATGAAGTTGTTAAACATGATAACTAGCCAATGTGCTATACTATTAATGTTATTCCTTTTTTATCTATTTTTACTCTACTATAAACCACTACATCATCAATTAAATTATGTTCTGTACTTATTGGGATTCTGGTGAGACATGTTTTATTTCTACTATTTTTGATGACTTTCTTTATATGGATGTGTCATGCATAATTTTAGAAATATGTTGGCATGATCTTGAAGCATTATATTAGAGTTAATTGTATACTAACAACTATTTCAGGCACTTTTTGATAGTTGGTCACCTTTCAATATGGAGAGATGTTCTTAATTTCATGTGTAATCTTCACCTGAGAACCATTATGGTGGTCTAGGATATGACCTTACATAGAAGAAATCAATCATATACATACCATGTAAAACCCCATAGGAATAATGTTGATTTCATAAAATTATAAAATATTATTACATATGAAGAAATTCAGAATTATATTGGTTGATTACAAAAATTTGATCCCCTAAAAGAAGTAATATCATTCAATAAATTATAGAGTGGTCATGAAAATTATTCCATATTTAGTAGGTCTTTTTGATTTAATGAATAACATATATGTGAAGTCACTAAAATATTTTTCATAATTTTTGTAACATTTTCGTAAAATAGAAATATATCATGTCAATCTAAAAATCATTTTCAAGAGGGGTTATTTTATAAAATAACACATTAAATGAATATAATATATTATAATATTGATATAACTATGTTTTATTTAAATAATTTTATAGTTGAAGATACAAAATATATGAACATGAAAAAATTGTATTTTTATTCATTTAGGGAATTTTTTAAGGAAAATACCCATGGGGAAAATAGTTGAAAATTTTACATTTTATATCATGGTAAAGAGAAACCTAATAAGGTTATAAGACTAATTATATTATTATTTTAAAATAATAAATGATTTTTTATTAAAACAATAATATGGAAATTGAATAAAATTTTATTTGGGAGAGTACAAATTATTCATCATATTCTTATTTTTTTAATAAAACAAATTCATCAATGGAGAAGATTTGAAATAGAATTTCATTTCCAAATTTATAAATTAATAATTAGATAGGAAACAAGTATGTGGTTGTATTATAATTATATTAGAATATCATATTCAGGGGATATGGAATTTGACATAATGAAATGGATGTTGAATAAAAACATATTACAACTATGGTACCCAATAATTGAATAAAATTTTAAAAATCACACAAATTCATGTATATTTCATGAATGAAATAGTTACAGTTATAATAGTGTATGATGTACACTATATCAATTTAGAATAGATACGTAATATGAAAACATGATTCAGTGTTATGATATTTAGATAAAAATCATTACCCGAGATTCTGATTTGGTCACACTTGGTATAATATCCTTGAAAATAATATTATATTCATTATTCATCTATTACATATGATAATTCATATTTATTACCAATTATATTACAAAATTAAAATATCTTATAAAATTATTATTAATTAATTTTTCTTAATAGTCATCCTCAGTTGTTCCATGTTTTTTATTTCATATCATTTTTCTATAATGGAAACAATTACAAATCAATGTTCATGAATTTTCCATCTATAGAATAGTTAACATATTTTAATAGAAGATAAATCATCATTTACGGAGTTACATATTCATTACATCATAGTTGTAGGTACGGTTCATAAATATGAATTTTATGATGACATTGTTTTGTAAATTTTTAAGGAACAACATATGTTATATAAATAATGAATTACACATTAATATTAACCTTCCAAAACTAAAATAATATTTAATCATTAATATAATAAATGACCAATAATTATCATTCAATATTCATTAATGATATAAATTTGAAGCCTCATTATAGTACGTGTTTATACCAATATAAAAAGAACATGGAAACATTTATAGATGATTATGATCTAAAAGTGACTATTTTTTCATAAAAAACTCAAAAAAAAAATATAATGATATTATAGAGATCATTTTGTGTTATTAATGAAATTGGATAAGTGGTGGATATAAAAATATTGATAATAAATGATTTCGGATCAAATAATACTCATATTGGGAGCATGAATCTTATTTTGAACGACCTATTCAAAATAAATGATTTGGGACACATCATTGTGACTAGAGATTAGAAAAAAATGATGGTTAATATATTAGAAGATATGTGGGTAGTTATTAAAAAAAATATTATTTACAATTGTGCTTTTAGTGGCTCAATCGGATATATATTTATAGTATAAAATGTGAGTTGTTTCTTTGAAACATAAGTTAGATGAATAATAACAATGAAATCACATGAGATTATTTTATTTTAAGTAATGAAATTGTTGTGAATCATTCATGATTGACTCCCATATCATAAATATCATTCCATAAATAGTTTATATATTTTTTTATTATCAAAAATTTTTACAACCTCATGTTACACTATTTGAACTTATTTAAATATATTCCTTGATAATAATCTTTTACTAAAAATATTAGATATAAAAAATTATGAATTTTTGAAATCATAATTTCATAATTGAAATTCATTTATTCTAATTCAATTTCAATAAATTTGAAAATATTATTCTATATTAGAATATTTGATATATAGAAAAAACAATTTCTTAAATTAATTTGTAAACAACAATTGTTCTAATTATTTATTATAATAAATTAAGATTTTAAATGATTATTAATATATATTTTTATATATTACAATGTAATCATAAATAAATGTAGTTTGAAATTATTTTTTGGATAAAATTTAAAAAATAATTAAAAATATTCTTTAAAAATAAATATTTGACTATTATTGTGCTAATAACCATTAACCATAGTACCTGATTATTGTGTGAATAAATAAAATTCATGATATTACATAACACTAAAATACTAGTTCCAAATAAAAAATCAAAAAGTTACACTATATTTCTATATGTGATAAATATTATTTTAAAAACATCATAACAAATATTTAAAAACCCATTTTTTAACAATAAAAATAATTTATTATTTTTCATTTCCATGTAAAAATATTTAGATGAATTTAAATAATTTTTTCTGTATATATTATCAATATATATTATTTATATTATCATGAAATATTCGTCTATATAGTTTATTAATATAAAATATACAACACTTAAATCTTTTTTTAAAGAATCACATACTAACAATAAATAATTTTAACTATATCATATTAAATTTTATTATTCCTATTCTAATAATCTAATATTATCAATATTTTGGGTCAAATTATTTCAATGAATTTTATATAATTATTAAATAATTTTTATTATTAATAATAATTTTTAAAATGAATTAAATTATTTTATATTTTAATTAAATAATAACTTTTTATCATCAATTAGTTATTTTCAATTTATTCATAAAAAATTACCAAACATCATTATACATATAGGATACATGCGTACCACATAACTACATCTACAATGATCGTATTTCAAATTCCAATATTTTAAAAAACCATATATATAACATTCATATTGTATTCCTACTTATTGAAATACATATAATATTAATGACATTCACAATATAGAATTTTTTCTCTCTTAACATGTATATTATATTTCTAAATTCATTTATTACATATGTAGCTACAATTGGGGTGTTATTCATAATGTAAATCTAATAAGATAATTATTTAATTTTTTTAATATTTTTATTTAATTATTGATTAATTCCCATTATAATTTTCTTATTGATTTTTTTATATTACATTTTAATATTATATTAATATTTATCTTGAATTGAAATATTTTTCGCAATAAAATGTATCACGATTCATTTTAATTTTTTCTATTGTGAATGAAATAATTCATCATGTTATTTAATTATGGATAAAATAAATTGTAATATCATGTGGTTTAAAAAATATGGTGGTGTTGTTCTGTGTTCTTTTCCATTTGATGTTTGGATATACCATAGTCGGTTAGACCATTCCATAATGACTCAAAGTGGTGAAGATAAATAGTAAAACCCCATGGATTTACTATTGATTTTAACTAGTAGGAAAACCCTTCAAATGCCCATACCCCTACCATCCCCCTCCCACCTCCCCCTATGGTGGGGTCCACTATTGATCATTTCTATATTCCATTCATAAGAAACCATATTTGTCACATGGTATATCATCCTTTAGTTTTTCATAATAAGAATTCCCCTGATGAGGGGATTACATTATTTTCCATATAGATGCATCTCATTCCTACCCTACCAAAGTATTTTTATAGGGATAGATGTAAGGACGTTACCCCAGTTTCCCGAATTCGGTGCCTTATTTTGTTACATTGGAATATAAACATGGAATAGGCATCCTAAAAGGAAAATTAGTTTAGTACATTTCGAAAAAAGATACATGCATAAATTTATCATTATAACATGGAATGAAATACAACACAAATGATTTATTGGGAACATCCACGACAATAATTTTATCCCTATATATCATTCATAATAAAATTCATAGTGTCCTGATAAAATGAAACAAAATAATGTATTGGGCTCAAACCTTAGTAAGGGAAATCAGTACATCAGAAGATATCATAAACATAATCATGTGGCATGGTTAATAACTAAAAAATTCCTTTAAAAAGAATAATGTTTAACATAATATGGAAGGACTAAGAGATGAATAAATAATTCCATAATAAAACCTAATAATGGGTATTATACTATTCAAATAATTAGATGAACTATAAATACTAGTTTCATAATGAGGTAATGCATAATGGACGATATCATAACCAAATCACTAAGGCCTCGTACCATAATAATAAATATCCATTTTGTCAAGGCCTGAGGCATAGACAATAATATGTCTCATGAGACCTACCAATGCATCATGGGGAAATAACAGGTCCCACCTGACACATACAAATTCCAATTCATTACTCATATGAATGGGGATAAATGTAAATAACATATACATTCATATTGAAACAAATATATTAAATGTAAAAATCATTCCTCGAACATTAAGAACAAATAGAAACCATTCAGAGTAAATTGGTTAATGGGTTTAAGATAGTACATATGTAGTCATAACATAGTAGATGATATCATAAAACATTAATCCCATTTAGACATAATAATCAACAAGAGTTCAGAAATGGGTGAAAATATTCCTTTAAAATCAACGAACAATTCTTGTGTTAAAACCCCTTTAGTTGGAAAAGAAATGTATTTTTTTAAAAATATATCTATAAAACTAGAATTAATTTGAGGTTTAATTTTTATAATAAAGAGATTAATTTTATTAGAATAATTTTTGTTATAAATAGATTATTTAGTGTTCTTGAAAATATAATATTGTTTAGAAGTTTCCATGTATTGGCCTTGTATTTTGAGATGAATTTTTGATAGTTCATTTTAAAACATGTAACTATCCATAAAATAAATATAGATTAAGGTTTGTAAACATATATGGAACACACATATAGAATTTATTAGGGGTACATAATAATACATATTTATTTCATCGAGTTATGTAGACAATAAAATTCACCTGAAAGAAAATGGATGTTCGGGTGCTAAACCCTTACCTTAAGTCTAATGGTGTTCCTCACATGATCATAACAACCTGAATAATGAAATTTAGGTTATTAAATTAATGATTCTAGAAACTATTATACATTTAATATATTTATTATAAACTTATTAGTTTCATTCGTGACAGTTTTATGGGATAAGATATTCATTTTTCATTGTTTCGGATCATTTTCATACATAGTTCTCATTATTGGATTACACTCGGTTTCTTGGTTGTGACATCTTGTTACCTTATTCAAGCATTTTTCCACATTTTCTAAGTCCCCTTTCGATTAATAATCCTTAAAAGATGTTTTCTGGGGATTACTATAGGTTTTAGGTCATGTATATAACGTACAAGCCGTGTACCTGAAGTACACACTGTGTACTTGGGGGCGAAATCAGTTCATGATTCGGGGGTCACTCTGTGAGCTTGTACACATCGTGTAATGTTTGATTTTTTATAACCCTATATAATTGGGATTTCGGCGTACTTGTCCCACATATCCTTCATTTCATGACCAGGGGGTACATGTCTTTAGTTGGAGAACACCTAGCTTATTGTCACATGATTTCCATTTTTGCTCGGTCTATTCTTCCCATACCTCGTTGATATCGACCATAGATTCCCCCTAGGTGATTTTCAGAGGCACTCCTTCTTCTATATCTATCAAACATGCTTTGGATCCTTTTTTCATCTGCGGTATGTCTCTCCAAGTGTTCTATTGTACCAATTAATCCTCTACAGTCGGTTCTAATATATATGTCCATTATGGGTAGATCTAGTTCTTTTTTTTCCATATATGTTGTGATTTGGATTTGTTGATTATAGGATAAAGGATCTAAGGGTGTTTCTTTTAAATAGAATCTTTTTTAAGAGTTATTCTTCCTTTTATTTGGTTTCTTCAAACCCTTCGAGGTATGTGACTTCACAATCAAATCCTTTTAGTAGAACAAATTAGAATGACTTCCAATTGAGTGTATTGTGTTGAATTGATTGAGATTTGGTTGTTTAACACATTTTGGAAACCTTATTTAGTGAAGGTTTGTGAAATCTGGATAATTCATGGTTTTGGTTGTGCTCTGATTCTTGGTTTTAAAATATGGATTTAAAGTCATTATTATTTTTTATTGCTAGAACATGAATTATAATTTATATATTTAATAAATGAGAATGTTTTACTGAAATGAAATGTTTCTTTTAAAATGGTTGTTCATTGGTTTTCAGTAATAGTTATGTTTTAATGAAGTGGTTAATTTTTGTAGTGGAAATTTTTCCAATACATGGTGTTGGTGTGAGTTCATGCTTAACAGGCCCTAAATACGGGATGAGTTCCATTAGGGTACAAGGTACGTGTTCCTGGATCGGGGGCTGGTGTTAGTGGGACCAAATGTTATTAGAAAAGAGACCATTTATGATCATAGAACTCTCGAACGAATCATTCATGTATGGGTTTGTTCTAAATTATGGAATAGGAATTCTAAAATAATAAGAAGAACTTGGTTATAATATTTGATTAGTTAATTTTTTTTTGAAAAACATGGTAAAAATTTGTTTTATTTACTTTGTTTTCTCTTATTTATAATTAGTATTCGTATGTTTTTATATTTGGTTATAAAATATTTAGGTAAATTTATTTATATAATTTTTTTATATAAATTGTTTGATATAATGTGCTAACATGTTTATCCAAGTTTCATCAGTGGGAAAGTATTTGGGGAAAACATAATGAGTTTTATACTCACCACTACTTTGGATCTTTGGTGCTTTAGGAGATGATATCATTTGGGACAGGGGAAAGGTAACATTTCATACATTTTTTATGATACCTCATGATACTTGGGTTGTTCACTGATTGTGGAGCTTGGATCATGTTGAGGCATAGAGTCTTGTGGTCGCTTGATATTATTTAGTTGTTATTAAATGATTACTTTGATACCTGTTTGGTATTCTGTGGTTTATCACTTAAATGTGGTTTTGAGATACATGAAGTTGATGACTTGTCCTTCTATTGATCATTCCTAAATTAGCTAATGTTTTTTTGGTTTATTTGTTTATTTATTCATAGATAAATCACTACCACATTAATTTGAAACCCTTCGGCATTTATTTACAGCCTTCAGCACCTTGGGTATTCACTTAGGGATACATAATGACTTGTTGCACTCTCAAGCCCATGAGAATTTGCAGGTCATTACAGAATTAGTGTTAGTGTCCCTAATTATGGATATTTTAAAACAATTCATTTTATTTTCAAGCTAAAATGGAATTTAATTTTTAAAATGTTACTCTGAATACATATTTATATCAAGTTGATGTTGTAATGGAATATAGTATGTTAGGAATGGGTTTTGAAGTTTAATATAATAAGAAAGTGGTTTTTTTTAATATATATTTAAATTATTTTCATACAAGAGACTATTTTGAGTAAGACAAATGTTAACTCTATTAGAAATGGGATTTAGAAAATAATGGTTCATAGTTTTCTCAAAAGAAATTTTAATGATCTTTTTTGAGGTGGTTTCGTTCCATTTTTCCTCATGATGGTGATTCAATTTTTTCATAAGAATGGATAAATTTATAGGAAATTTCTTTATGATTTAATTATTTACTTTATATAACATGGTTCTATATATGATGTGTGTTTCCCAAATATGGTTTCTTTAATTATTAATGTGGAAGGCTGATTCAGATATATGTGATAGACCCTTAAAGGGTAGAGGTAGTTTTGAAGGACCCTAACAATTATTAAGAAATTTTATGGATGGAATAATGGGTTATGTATGGTAGATATAATTATATAATTTGAACCCATAAAGCTTTACCAGGTTTTGGTTAGTCCTTCGGGGCCCACTGTGGGTGTCAATATTGAATGTTAACCAAATTGAGGTTGTGTTTTATATATGAATGATCATGATTATTGGTGATTAATTGGGATAAAATCATTAGTGTAACCATGTTATAGTTGTGGAAGTGATAGTTTATGAACCTAAGAGGCTTGGAGTTATTATGTGAGATTCTTTCTAGAACATGGATGGCCCATTTCGAGAAGTGTTATGTGAGAGGATTTAGGTGGAACACAGAACCCATTGAAATGTATTTAGGTTCCTAATATGCAAAAAATTATCCAATTGGATTTATATACTGTTCAATCTTTTGGTTTTTACTACAATTCACATACTCCTTGTATTCAAATGTGATATCAGTTTGGATTCCACGGACATGCTCATTAGAATAAGATGTTGAAATTATTTCAAATGATATGTATATGCTCCATGGATATGACTGTTTTAGTATTTGGATTTTCCATAAATTCCTCCATTAAATCAGGGATTAGGGATGCGAAACCCAAAATGGATATGTTGTTGTTCTCAACAGGGGACGCAATCCTTTAGGTGGATGTTTACAATTTGGTTCTCGGTAGGGGGTGTGATACCATAGGTGGGTGTATATTTTTTTCTTCAAGGATGGATGTGCATTCCCCCGAATGATTTTTAATCTTGATCGGGGAAATTTCAGTACTAGAAAAATTATGTATGGTGTTGAAATATCAGTACAATTCTAGGATATGTCCCCCTTAGTAGTTGTGGTGACATCTTCACAGAAACTCTAGAATTGGAGAGATCATGTATAGTTAGGGATAGAGGTGGAATATTGGGAACTCAATAGTTGTATATATATATATATATATATATATATATATATATATATATATTACTATATTTTATATTTCTCAGTGGTTCTGTCAGATGTGCCTGATTCAACATCATATATATGTATTTCAATCATATTAACTTGATCTGAAAAATAATTAGAGTTGTTGAGGCACTAGGGATTATTATTAAGTCAATAGACTCACCCATACCCATGTACATGACATGTGATTTGATTTACATTATTATTACCTCATGTTTTACCTCAAAAAAAAAATATCACTTAGGAGCCAAATGTGACATGTCTAGAGTATTATGGTGGATGATTATTTGGATGTATTTATAAGCGAGTTTCACAAGCAGGCAATTTATTTATGTAGTTGTTAAATATGAGAACTAGACAATGTTCTATATTATTTAAGTTATTATTTTTCTATCTATTTTTACTCTACTATAAACCACTACATCATATATATAAATCAACTAAATTATATTCTGTACTCGGTGGGATTCTGGTGAGACATGTTTTATTTCTACTATTTTTGATGATTTTCTTTATATAGATGGATCATGCGTAATTTTATAAATATTTTGGAATGAACATGAAGCGTTATATTAGAGTTAAATATATACCCACAACTATTTCAGACACTTTTTGATAGTTGGTCACCTTTAAATATGGGGATATGTTCCTAATCACATGTGTAATCTTTACCTGGGAACCATTATGGCGATCTAGGATATGACATTACATAGATGAAATCAATCATATACAAACCATGTAAAAACCCCATGGGAATAAAGTTGATTTCATAAAATTATATAATATTATGATATATGATGAAATTCCGAATTATATTGGTTGATTACAAAAATTTGATCCCCCGAAAGAAGTAATATCATACAATAATTTATAGAGTGGTCATGAAGAATATTCCATATTTAGTAGGTCTTTTTGATTTAATGAATAATATATATGTGAAGTCACTAAAATATTTTGATAATTTTTGTAACATTTTTGAAAAATTGAAATATATCATGTCAATCTAAAAATCATTTTCAAGAGGGGTTATTTATTAGAATAACACATTAAAATAAAATAATATAATATAACATTGATATAACTAAGTTTTAGTTAAATAAATTCATAGTTGAAGATACAAAATATATGAACATGAAAAAATTTATATTTTTATTCTTTTAGGGATTTTTTTAATGGAAAATACCCATGGGGAAAAACAGTTGAAAATTTTACATTTTAAATCATGGTAAAGAGAAACCTAATGAGTTTATAAGACTAACTATATTATTATTTTAATATAATAATTTTTTTTTTATTAAAATAATAATATGGACATTGAAGAAAATTTTATTTGGGAGAGTACAAATTATTCACCATACTCTTATTTATTTATAAAACAATTTCATCAATGGAGATGATTTGAATTAAAATTTCGTTTCCATATTTATAAATTAATAATTACAAAGGAAACTAGTATGTGGTTATTTTATAATTATATTAGAATATCATATTCAGGGAATATGGAATTTGAAAAAATGAAATGGATGTTGAATAAAAACATATTACAACTATGGTACCCCATAATTGAATAAAATTTGAAATATCACACAAATTCATGTATATATCATGAATGAAATAGTTACATTTATAATAGTGTATGATGTACACCATATCAAATTAGAGTAGATAGGTAATATGAAAACATGACTCAGTGTTGTGATATTGAGAAAAAAACCATTTCCCGAGATTTTGATTTGGTCGCACTAGGTATAATCTCATTTAAAATAATATTATATGAATTATCCATCTATTATATATGATAATTCATATTTATTACCAACTGTATTACAAAATTAAAAGCTATCATCAAATTAGTAGTAATTATTTTTTGTCAACATTCATCCTCAGTTGTTCCAGGTTTTTTTATTTTATATCATATTTCTATAATGGATACAATTATCATTCCATGTTCATTATTTTCCAGTCTATAAAATAGTTAACGTATTTTAATAGAAGATCAATCATGATTTATGGAGTTATATATTCATTACATCATAGTTATAGGTACGGTTCATAAATATAACTTTTATGATGACATTATTTTATAAATTTTTAATGAACAATAGATGTTATATAAATAATGAATTACATATTAATATTACCCTTCAAAAACAAAAATAATATTTAATCATTAATATAATATATGACCAATAATTATCATTCATTAGTCATTAATGATATAAATTTTAAGCTTCATTATAGTACGTGGTTATACCAATATAAAAAGAACATTGAAAAATGTATAGATGATTATGAACTAAAAGTGACTATTTTTTATAATAAACTCATAAAAATATAATTATATTATAGATATATTTTTGTGTTATTAATGAAATTGGATATGTGGTGGATATAAAAATATTGATAATAAATGATTTCGGATCAAATAATACTCATATTGGGGACATGAATCTTATTTTGAACGGCCAATTCAAAATAAATGATTTGGGACACATTATTGTGACCATAGATTAGAAAATTGGATGGTTAATATATTAGAAGATATATGGGTACTTAATAAATAAAAATATTAAGGAAAATTGTGCTTTTAGTGGCTCAATAGGATATATAGTTATAGTATAAAATGTGAGATCTTTCTTTGAAACATATGTTAGGTGAATGATAATGATGAAATCACATGGGATTATTTTAATTTAGGTAATGAAATTGTTGTGGAACATTCATGATTTACTCCCATATCAAAAATATCATTCCATAAATAGTTTATATATTTTTTATTATCAAAATTTTTAACAACCTTATGTTACACTATTTGACCTTATTTAAATATTTTCCTTGATAAAAATCTTTTACTAAAAATATTAGATATAACCAATTATGAATTTTGGAAATCATATTTTCATAATTGAAATTCATTTATTCTGATTCAATTTCAATAAATATGAAAATATTATTTTATATGAGAATATTGGATATATAGAAAAAACAATTTCTTAAATGACTTTGTAAACATCAATTGTTTTATTAATTGATTATAATAAATTAAACGATTAAATGAATATGAATATGTATTTTTATATATTACAATGTAGTCATAAATAAATTTATATTAAAATTATTTATTTGATAAAATAAAAAAAAATTAAAAAAATCCATGAAAAATAACTATTTGACTATTACTGTGGTAATAACCATTAACAATGGTACCTGATTATTGTGTGAATAAATAAAATTCATGATACTACATAACACTAAAATAATAGTTCTAAATACAAAATCGACAAAGTTACACTGTATTTCTATGTGTGATAAATATTAATTTAAAAACATCATAACAAATATTTAAAAACCCATATTTTAACAATAAAAATAATTTATTAATTTTTATTTACACGTAAAAATATTTAGATAAATTTAAATAATTTTTTCTATATATATTATCAATATATATTATTTATATTATCTTTAAATAGTCATCTATATAGTTTATTAATATAAAATATACAGCACTTAAATCTTTTTTTAAAGAATTGCATCCTAACAATAAAAATTTTTAAATATATCATATAAAATTTGATTATTCCTATTCTAATAATCTAATATTATAAATATTTTTGTTCATATTATTTCATTGAATTTTATATAATTATTAAATAATTGTAAATATTAATAATAATTTTTAAAATGAATTAAAATATTTCATATTTTAATTAAATAACATCTTTTCAACATCATTTAGTTATTTCCAATTTATTCATAAAAAATTACCAAACATCATTATACGTATAGAATACATGCGGACCACATAACTAGATCTACAATGATCATATTTCAAATTCCAATATTTCAAAAAACCATATATAAAACATTCATATTTAATTCCTACATATAGACATACATATAATATTAATGACATTCATAATAAAGATTTATTTCTCTCTAAAAACGTATATTATATTTCTAAATTCTTTCATTACATATGTAGCTAAAATTGTGGTGATATTCATAATGTAAATCTAATACGATAATTATTTAATTTTTTTATATTTTTAATTTATTGTTGATTTATTCCCATTTTACATTACTTGTTGATTTTTTCATATTAAATTTTAATAGTATATTAATATTTATCTTGAATTGAAATATTTTTCATAATAAAATGTATCACGATTCATTTTAATTATCTCTATGTGTGAATGAAATAATTCATCATGATATTTAATTATGGATAAAATAAATATTAATATCATGTGGTTTAAAAAATAGGATGGTGTTATTCTGTGTTCTTTTCCATTTGATGTTTGGATATACCATAGCTGGCTAGAATATTCCATAATGATTCAAAGTGGGGAAGATAAATAGTAAAACCCCATGGATGCACTATTGATTTTAACTCGTAGGTAACCCCTTCAAATGCCCATACCCCTACCACCCCCTCCCACCTCCCCCCGAAGTTGTTTCTACTATTGATAATTTCTTTATTCTATTCATAAGAAACCATATTGGTCACATGGTATATCAACCTTTGTTTTTTCATAATAAGGATTCACCTGATGAGGGGATTACATTATTTCCCATTTGGATGCATCTCATTCCTACCCTACCAAGGTATTTTTATAGGGATAGGTGTAAGGACCTTACCCTAGTTTCCCGAATCCAGTGCCTTATTTTATTACATTGGCATTTAAACATGGAATATTTATCCTGAACGACCTACTAGTTTAGTAAATTTGGAAACAAGATACATACATAAATTTATCATTATAAGATGGAATGAAATACAACACGATAGATTTATTGGGAACATCCACTACAATAAGTTTATCCCTATATATCATTCATAATAAAATTATTAGTGTCCTGAGAAAAGGAAACATAAGAATGTATTGGGCTCAAACCTTAGTAAGGGAAATTAGTACATCATATGATGTCATAAACATAATTAGGTGGCATGATTAATAACTAAAAAATGCCTTTAAAAAGAATAATCCTTAACATAATATGGAAGGACTAAGAGATGAATAAATAATTCCATAATAAAACATAATAATGGGTATTATACTGGTCAAATAATTAGATGAAATAATCATACAAGTTTTATAATGAAGGAATTCATAATGTAGGATATCATAACGAAATCACCAAGGCCTCGTACCATGACAATAAATATCCATTTTGTCAAGGCTTTAGACAAAGACAATAATATGTCTCATGAGACCTATCAATGCATCAAGGGGAAATAACGGGTCCCACCTAACACATAGAAATTCTAATTAATTACACATATTAATGGGGATATACATAAATAACATATCCATTCATATTGAAACTAACATATTAAATGTAAATAACATTCCCCGAACATTAAGAACAAACCGAAACCATTCAGAGTAAATTGTTTAATGGTTCTAAGAAATAACATCCTTAGTCATAACATAGTTGATGATATCATAAAACATTAATCCCATTTAAACATAATAATCAACAAGGGTTCAGAAATGGGTGAAAATATTCCATTAAAATCAACGAACAATTCTTGTGTTAAAAACCCTTTAGTTGGAAAATAAATATAAATTTTAAAAATATATCTATAAAACCAGATGTAATTTGAGGTATATTTATGATAATAAAGAGATTTATTTTATGAGAATAATGTTTTTTAGAAATATATTATTGAGTGTTCTTGAAAATATAAAATTATTTAGAAATTTCTATGAAACGGGCTTGAATTTTGGGAAGAATTTTTGTATAGTTCATTTTAAAACGTGTAACTATCCATAAAATAAACATGGATTAAGGTTTTTGAACATATTTATAACACACATATAGAATTTATGAGGGGTAAATAATAATACATATTTATTTCATTTAGTTATGTAGACAATAAAATTAACCTGAAAGAAAATGGATGTTCGGGTGCTAATCCCTTACCTTAAGTCTAATGGTGTTCCTCAGAAGATCATAAAGACCTGAATAAATAAATTTAGGTTCTTAAATTAATGAATCCAAAAACTCTTATACGTGTAATATATTTAGTATAATCTTATTAGTTTCATTCATGACAATTTGATGGGTTAAGAGATTCAATTTCATTGTTTGGGAAACTCTGTTCTCATTATTGGATTACATATATTCACGTACGGATAAACATGTAGAATGATAATGGGTGTCCATAATTGAACAAATATTTTATTAGTTAACAAAAAAATATTACATAGTTATAAAATTCATTTGGTTATTTGGAATGATGATTAATAATTATATAAAACATTATTAATAATTTCTTGGGTTAATTGGCGGTTTTTTATCACAACAACCTCATTTTGATTTATAAGATAATATCATGTGTAAAAATATTCCAAAAACCTAAATAAGATGTAATATAAATATTATAGTCATTTTCTCACAATTTTTTTTCATGACCCTAGTTGAAGATGATAATAGAAATTCAAAATATGTTGTTCTTGAATGTGATAAATTATCACTTCTTAGATGGTGTTTTTATTTTTTATATATAAGAATGGGAAAAAAGTGATGAAGATGAATAATTAAATTATAAAAAAATTATAAAAAAAGTAAGTTAATGGAGTTATTATATTATTTTTTTGAATATAGGTGAGAAAAAAATTAAAAGAAATGAAATAACTCTAAACCAAAGAATATTTGAGAAATCACATACGAAAATTCACCAGTCTAACAAAGCCGCTTAAAAATTCATAAATTATTTTGATGAGGGATAATGGGTATATAATAATTATTCAAAAATATAGATATTAAAGGGCATATTAAATGACATATCCCATCATAGTTCAAAATAAATTAAAAAAATTATATAACATAGAAAGAGTGCTTGAAAAAAAGGGTGGTAGATTACCTTACCGTGTAGTGTAACTCAAAAAACATGAATGATGGGACCTTTGGGGCTTACAGACATAATGAAAGGAATCATAGGGAGGTAAAACTATAAGAGAATCATGTCTTATGAGTTCTTAATGAAATAAAATGAAGGAATAATTTGGTATTTATAGTAAAAGAGGTAGAGTTTTTTATTAATTTCAAAGGACACCACGTTAGTGGGTTTTTTGGAAAACCATTAGCATGCCCAGGGTATTTTCACATGGAATAATCCAAATGGGAAACCTAATATAATATATAAATTTTCAAATGTAGATCAGTATTTTATATCAATTATTACATCATTATGATGTCAATAAACATACCTCAAACTGAATTTTTACTATTCACAAAAAAATCATGTATGTTGGAAAAATCCTAAAAATTCACCCCAAACATTTATCTACATGTAGAATTAAAAAATGGAAACATTGTTTTTGAAAATAATTATCTAAATATTTTTAACTTATATTTTAATTAGAATCATAATTTATTCCAAAAAACAATTATATAACTAATACTCATTTATAAAACCTTATGAAATTAATCAAGGTCCCATAAAATTATAATATCACAATCCGAAAAAATAAAAATTTCTGATTACATTTTATAAATATAAATTTATAGTTTAAATTATTAAATTATTCATAATTTTTTATTTAAATTTTTTATGACATACAAAAATACCAATACTTATACATTGATCTTTTTTTTTCAATTTTAAGATGTATAAATTGTATTTATACATTAAGGGGTGAAGTTTCTTTTTTTCTTATATAATATACATTAATATTTAAAAGAGTAAAATTACTATTAATAATTGTATGTTATTATTAAAAAGTGTGTGTTACTATTAAAATTTTTTTTTATCTTATTAGACACTAAATATCTTACTGAACGGAACCGTATATGTTAGTTTTTAGAAATTTAAATCATAGTGGTGGAAAAATTATTTTTATGGGAATGGTTATAACAATGTAGTGTTTTTTTAGTGACATAATGTTTCTTAAATTAAATATTAAAATTATTTTAAGAAACATGGGGTGTTACATTATCCCCTCTGAAAATAAAATTTGTCCTCGAAATTTCAAAAATGTTACCTATGAAATATATTTCGATAGTTATTCATCATAATCTATAAAGACACGGCCTTAAACATTACATAATTTTGAATTAAATGAATAATTCACATTTAAGATCTTTTCAGGTTTTGAGTTTTTGAAAATTAGGCCATAACTATTATAGTACATCTCAAAAATTATAAAGTAGACACTTCCACTCAATTTCCCTTTTTTCATAAAATAAGTACTATTCAAAAAAGAGACATGTCTTGTTTCATTTTTTAGATGGAATGACATTTCCTTGATCCCATCCTTGATCCAATTCATCGTTATGTCCGGTGAAAAACATTTAAAAACATAGGATGAGTATAAAAAGTTGAGTAAGGGTTATACAATAATGAAATAAAATATTATCCCATCAAAACATACAAAGAATAATATCTTTACCATAACTCATGAAATCATAATATTTATGAATACCCCATAGAAAACATAAATCATTATGGTAACTTGTGGCATCCATAAAATACTTACATTGTTTCTTTCATAGCTTCATATGGAGTAACATTTGTAATACATATCACAATATATTCATTAAATGACTTATGAGAAACATTAATGTTTTCCTCCTTCACGTTACCCAATGAATTGGAGGGCTATCTCAGTCTCACCCTCCCTCAGTTTATCAATGAACCACCCATATACGTAAAAAATTCCCAAGAACCATAACATATTAACAACACATAAAACAATCATAAATGAAAGTTAAATGTTTTACACATTTTAATCACAATATATCATTTAAATATATTGACATAATAAAAACATTATAAAAACCATTTTCCATAACAAAGTACATAAAAAGTGTATGTGGTATTTATATTCCTTTTAAAAAACATTATGGCTTGTTAAGGAGACCAATGATCAAATAATGCTCGGCGCAACGGAAAGGACGCTATCACTGTGTACGATAAAAAGAAACATCCTTATTGTATTTTAGTAAAATGATTCATTGAAAAATATTACCTTTGAATTATAAGAGATGTAAAATTTGTTTATGCACCATATAAAATAAAGTCGTATAAAATTTAAAATATGCCTCAATGAAAGGAGATTAAGAAGAAGTCCCTTACATCATGTCTGGCTTGATCCATCCTTTATTTAATCACTTGAATAATAGACTAAAGATAATTTATAAATTCTTAATAACATTATTCAAATTTATTATTCTTTTTATATTAGTTATTTTCATGTTATAATCATTCTGTAATAATTTATGTTAATAATGGTCGTTTGGTTGATATATGGTACTTGAGTCAAAAATGTACTTCTTATAATTACAAGTTGTTCAGGTGGTAAAAAGTACATTATATCCCGAATTATATTCATGATTTAGATATCATTTATATCATATATATCAAGTGTATATATGCATTTATAATTGTACATAACATTTGGTGGAAAGAAAAGAAATGCACCACTCATGGAGACAGTAAGTCGTACGTACGCATGAATGCTACTTTAATTTCTATTTCTTATTAAATGGAATAAAACAATAATGATACAAAGATATATTATAATTAAATTATAATATCATATATATTATTTGAGTAACTCGATCCATTATACGTTCCATATATGGCATGAATGAGTCATATAACTTTGAGGGGGTGGCAGTTCACACTTCCTCAAATTAAATTACCGTGTTTACCAATTATGGGAAACATAAATGTATGATATAAATTAAAAATATATAAGTACAGATACAATATAAATATAATATATATCACATATAAAAATAGGGTCATCATAATGACATACATGATAAGTGGTTGCAGATATTTTAACAATCATCGTTTCATGAGGAATTAGTTCACCGTCCACAGAAATTGTATGTTCGTATCCATTAGATGGGGGTGTGTGGAAGTTTTTTTTATAATAATTATCATAAATACAACCTAGTATATTGAGGAAAACAATTTTTTTTATAAAATAATGTAATAAAGAGAGTTTTGGGGGTTAGAGAAGTAAAATAAATGAAAAGAACTTATGCGAAAGTGTTACCATTAAATCGGGTATATCCCTTTGAATTGAACCAAAAGGATTACATGAATTTCCCTCTTCTTAGGGAGAGGATTCTAGGAGGAATATAGGTGATGTAGAGATCTTAATTGGGCTATGTTTGGATGAGCCACAGGGCTTGAGAGGTGTGAGTAATGGGTTAGAGGTGATGGATTTCTATATGGGGGATAAGGGCTCTTCATGAAAGATTGAAAATATTATTTTATTATGTAATGATATTTTGTGTAAAAAGGTAAAAAACATATTTCATTAGAAGATAAGTTGAATATAAGTCCAAATAAAATCATCCAATAATAATTGGACATGTTTTGGATATATTTTTTTAAATTTTATAATCACATTTATTTAAATCATTCATTAATAAGGTAATCATTGCGTCATCATTGTGTCATAAATAATTTTATTTATTTGATGTCTAAAATTTATAAATAACTAACCATGATGTATTAAAACGTTATTTCATTCAAATGAAAATTTATAGATGAATAGAGAACTTTTATAACCTTATGTAAAATTTGATTTATTAAAATATATATGTTTATGTCATTTTTATATTTTCTTTAAATTAATTAATATAATGTATCATTATCACTGCTATGTCGATCCATGATATCTAAAAATTGACCCAAGGATGACCATGGTCAAACATGGGTCAACCAATAGTATTAGAAAGCATGTTAGGGTAAATTAATATTATTATAAAAATACTGGTTTACCCTTATCTACCAGATTTACCCTTCAACCATGATAAATATAATATTTATTAAAATTTATATTCATAATGTCTAAAAATAAAAGTTACATAATTACAGAATTTGGACCTCCAGATTCCAAATATGGAATCAATTTTTCAAAATTGAAAATATAGATGTTATAGAAATTAATTTAATATTAATTATCGTTGTCAAAACGAAAAGAGTGTTATTAAGATATAATGTCTATCAAGAGATTGACACTTGTTTATGTCTAATTTCAAAGTGAATTTACTTCCAATAATCAACATAAGATTAAATTTTTTAAATATAATCTAATTTAGATTTAAAACAAATTAAAAATATAATCTAACCACATAATTAATTAAATGAAATGGATGTTTTAAATTAAAATACAATATTTTTAACCATTTCATTAAAAATGAACATTATGAGAAAAATACCAAAATTTCATCCAAAGTAAAATTCAATGTCCCAGTTCAAAAGAATAATATTATTTTGTCATATAGAACATATATAAGATACAAAAAATATATTTAAAAAGGGTTCTCCATTATATGGAGTTAAATCGACCATTTAATTAATATTAGTGATGTGTCTTAAAAATTTGATCCATTCACATTTTTAGATTCTAATTTTATCAGATAAATGTAAAAACATTTAACAAACATGTATAATCATATTGTAGTTAGTTCTATACATTCCCTCCAATACAACGACTATTAGTCAACTACCATTTCAAATAATATTATTTTATAATTTTTCATCATGACCCATCCTTGTGTCCGACATGAGCTTTTAAAGAAACCTGCTATTACATTTCGGGTATGCCATCGAAAATAGAAACACATTTAATTTAAAATTAATATATAATTCACAGATATAGAAATAAATATTAAAATGTATTATTCTTTATTTACATGGGATGTTACATCCTTACCCCCTTTTGAAAATTGTGTCCTTGCAATTTTATTCACTTATCAAATAAATGGGTGTATTTATTACTCATAGCATTTTCATATTCACATGTTGCCTGTTCTAGAATATGGTTTTCTCCTCAAAACATTTACCTTCTGAATTACCTTATTCCACAACATTTCATCTATTTAGTCAAGAATCTGGACTGGTTGTTCTTTATAATAGAGATTCTCTTCCAATAGAACTACCTCTGAGCGCCAAACAAGAGATGTATCTGGAAAATACTTTCTCAACATTGAGACATGAAAAAGATTGTGTACATGGGATATAATTGTTGTTAAATCCACACTGTATGATACTGATCCAATATTCTCTAGGATTTTATATGGTCCAATGATCCTTGAACTCAACTTTCTCTTCTTACCAAAACGCATCACACTATTCCATGGAGAAAATTTGGGAAATAAATTATCACCTACCAAAAAAGGAAGATCATTCATCCGGTTATCTACATAAATTTTTCGCCTACTCTGAGATGTTCTCATGTACTTCTGAATAAACTAACCTTTTTTGTCATCTCTTCTACCAATTCCAATCCCATAAACATCCTTTATGTTACTTCAAATCGTAAGGCTGAGGTACGACACCACTTCTATATATAATGACTCAAATGGAGACATCTGTATAATATAATTAAAACTGTTATTATAGGAAAATTCAACCAAAGAAAGTTTTATTTCCCAACTTACCTGGTAATCCATTGAAAAAACACATAACATATCCTCCATAGTCTGAATTGTTCATTCTAAAAACCCATCTGATTGAGGGTGAAAAGTTGTACTAAAAATTAATTCAGTTCCCAATGATTTATGAAAGCCATTCCAAAAGTTATAAGTAAACCTTAGATCACGATCAGATTCAATGTAGAGGGGAACTCCATGAAACATGACTATATCTTTATCGTACAATTTAGAAAGTTTATCTATAGAGAATGTACCACGAATAGGAAGGAAATGAGTAGATTTAGTCAATCAATCAACAATAACCCAGATTGAATTATTACCTTGAGATGTTTTTGTTTATCCCACAATTATGTCCATGGATATATTTTCCCGTTTCCAATATAGAACCGATAAAGGCTAATGATTCCCTCTTGGTAACGGACGCCCTGATTTATCCAGCAGACAAGTCAAAAACTTGACACTAAAATCAGAAATATATCTTCTCATTCCATTACACAAGTAATACTCCATAAAATCTATATGCATCTTAGTACGTCTAGGATGAACTGAAAATGGAGAACTATGAGGTTTACATTATAACTATTTCATAATCTGTGAATCACAACGCTGGTATAATATCATTCCAAATCTCAGAATACAATAATTATCGATGTTAAATCCAAGAATCATACCCTTCTGAACCAATAGTAGATTTTTATGTAACTCACTATCTTCCTTTGGTGCTTGGTTAATTCTGTCTGATAGAGATGATTTCAGTGACACTTGAAACAAAATAGAGGTATTTCCTTTACCAACAACATCTGTTCCAATGTTCATCAAATCTTTCATCAAAGGATCTTGTTCCAAACGTGACAATGTTAATGTAGAATTGCATTTTTGAATCAAAGCATCAGTTACATTATTCCCCTTTCTTGGATGGTAATGAATCATGCACTCATAATCCATGATTAATTCTAACCATCTCTTTTGTCACATGTTCAATTATTTCTGAAGGAATATATACTTTTATTTTTTTGGTCGGTATATATTTCACATTTTACTCCATATAGACGATGCCTCCAATATTTAAAAGTAAAAACAACATCAGCTAATTCCAAATAATGTGAAGGGTATCTTAACTCATGAGGTTTCAACAGACGTGAACCATAAAAAATTACCTTATCATTAAACATTAGGACACAACCAAGTCATTTTAACAAAGCATCATTGTAGATAACCAACTCACCATTTCTGGAAGGCATTTCCAAAACTAGATCATTCACCAATCATCTTTCCAATTCCTCAAAACAATCATCACATTCTATCTTCCAAATAAAATTAACACATTTTTGAGTTAACGTAGTCATTGGGCTAGAGAACTGGGAAAAGTTTATAAAAAACCATTGGTAATAACTCTTCCAAACTAAGAAAACTACATATCTCGGTAATATTTGTGGGTCATGGCCATTATTAAACTAATTTAGTTTTAGCAGGATCAACTATTATGCCATTATTTGAAACAATGTGACCAAGGAATGATATTTGTTGTAACAAAAACAAAAACTTTCTGAATGTACCATACAGTTTTTTTCTTTTATGGTTTGCAAGACCACCCTTAAACGACTTTCATGTTCTTATTGACTTTTGGAATAAACTAAAATTTCATCATTGAATACAACCACAAACTTATCGAGGAACTCAAAGAAAATTTTATTCATAAAATCCATGAATACAGTAGGTGTTTTGGTTAATCCAAAACACATAACCAAAAATTCATAATGGCCTCATATAATATGAAATGCAGTCTTTGAAATTTATGTTCCATTTACGCCCAACTGATGGTACCCCTACCTCAAGTCATTCTATGAAAAATACCGTTCTCCCTAAAGATGATCAAAAAAATCATCGATATGAGGTTGTGGATACGTGTTCATAACCGTGATGTTATTTAATTCTCTATAATCTATGAAGAGTCACATTAAACCATATTTCTTTTTAAAAAACATGACATGAGCACCCTATGGGGATGTGATAGGTCGAATGAAACAATTGTCGAATAACTCCTCCCATTGCTTCGTTAAAACTAAAAGTTTAATATGATCCATTCGATAAGGGGGTTTTGAAATTGGATTATTATCAGGAACTAATTATACAGTAAATTCAACATCTAGATTAGGTATAATACCAGACAACTCATCAAGAAAAACATAAAGGTACTCATTTACCACTGACACAACACAAATCTGAACAGTTCTTTTGTTTTCAAAAATATGTGAAAAAGAACATTCATTTCCATATTTTACTAGTTTCCCAACTCCTTGATATGTTATCAAAAGTAAGGATTCATTCTTGTACACAAACTAAAATTATTTCAGAATATAATCCTCTTTATCTCTATATCCAATATTATCATAATAAACAGAAATCCAATCCATACCCAAAATTACATCAAACTCCACCAGAGGCAAACCAAAAATGTTTTCAGGTAGATTCTTTTTGTACACTAGGAAATGAAGGTTTATAAAATTTATATTGGTCTCAAAATCCACCCACGTGTTTTTAATATATGTTCAGGATTCATATCTTTAGATGGAATTACCAATTTTCTATAAAACTTCTCCGAAATGAATGAATATGCATACCCTAAATAAAACAACACATTGGCATAATCTGATTGAACAGACAGTGTACCTAATACTACTTCATTTTATGGTACTACATCTACTGAAGTAGTTTCAAAGTATTTCACCACCCCTTTCTGCTTGTAGTTTGGATGCTTTCCATGAGTTGAGTTCTTCCTGGGACACTCATTTTCATAATGACCCATTTCATTACACTTAAAATATTTTACTGATTGTAAATCAGATATTGTTTTACCATTACCCTGATTTTTTAGAGCAATTACAAGCAATATGTCCCATTTTACCTCATCAATAGCACATACCAAAATTCAAATCAAATTCCCTAGAGTGTTTTTTAACACAATTTTCACAAAATTTATAGGCCATTTTTTTAATGTCAATCTTTTTTGAAGAGTTATTCTGTCTCTTATGCCACCTCGACCACTAATTATGTTGTTTGTCAAAAAACACCTAATCATATAAAAACATCATTTTCACTTTCTTCTCAAATCAAACAAGTTTTATTAACTTATGAACTCATGAGAAGCTAAATCCATTCGATACATTGGCTTTAATCCTGTATAAAAAATGGATGATTTTACTTTCAAGATCTCAAATGAAATTTGGAGCATAACTTGCAAGTCGAGTGAATTTTTCTTCATTGGCAGTTACAAAGCCATCCTCTTACCTCAATTCCAAGAATTGTTTTTCCTACCTAAGATGAAAAACCATAGGAAAATATTTCTAAACAAACATATATTTGAATTCTTCCTAGTCAAGAGCATCAATCTTCTCACTATCCCTGATATTTTTTACTTTCAACCACAACTAATCGGATTCAGATTCAAAATGGTACACTCTAAGAATAACCTTTTGATGTTCAAAACACCCCATGCCATCAAAAATATTTTCTAGTGATTTAATCCACCCTTCAGCTAACGCATGGTCAGATGATCCTCTATATGATAGGGGATGTGGCCCCATAAAATTCTCCACTACTGAATTTTTCCTCTATGATTGATCAGGATGATCTTGTTCATTGATACCACCATCATTTATAGCCTGAGTCAATTGTTTCATCACTGTATTATTGTTTTAACTCCAAATTATGACCATCTCAGGTGGCTGATTTGGAAGGGTGTCTTCCTCTTGATGTCGTACCATCATAGATGCCCAGTTTCCTCTGTGGAAAACCATTTTGAACATAGAAATGTCTTTGGCGAAGAAGCATGTGAATCTGTAAATTATCTATCATTTCAATCTTACCATAAATTAATTTATGGAAATTAATTTAACAATAATCTAACTCCAAATTTTGTCTAAACCGACCACTGATACGAACTATAAGGACCCGGACTTATTCATTACATAATCTTAAATTAAATGAATAATTCACATTGAGGATCATTTCATGTTTATATTTTTTTATAATTTGTCCATAACTATGACATTACATCTCAAAAATTAAAAATTATACACTTCTACTCAGTTTCCATTTTTCATAAAATAATAAATCGTGAAAAAGGTTCATGTCTACTTCAATGTTCTAGATAGTATGACTTTTCCTTGATCCCATCCTCAACCCTATTCATCATTAGGTGTTGTGAAAAAAATTTCAAAACATTGGATGAGAATAAAAATCTCAGTAAGGGTTATACAATAATTAATGAAAAAATCAGTCCATCAATATATACAAATCATAAGCTCTTTAACATTCCTCAGGAAATCATATGATTTATTAATACCACATATAAGGGATAAATATTAATGGTAACTTCTAGCATCCAAAACATATATACATTGTAGCATTCAAATCTATTTAGGGAGTAACATTTGGAAGACCCATCACAATGAATTCACTATATCTCTTAGGAGAAACTTTAATGTTTACCTCCATCACTTAACCCAATGCATCGGAGAGCAATCTGGAGAACAACCTCCCATGGTGTATCATGGAACCTATCGTATACGTAAAAAATTTCCAAGACCCCTATCATATTACCATCACATAAAAAATCATAAAGAAATATAACATTTTCACATTGAAATCAAAACATATAATTTAAATATATTGACATAAAAATCTATTTTTAAAACCTTTTTCAATACCAATATATGTTAAATGTATATATGGTATTTATTTTCATTTTAAAAAAAATCGACTTGTTATAGGATCCAAAGACCAAATTATATTCACGGTGGTGAAAGGGTCGGTGTCACTGCATACGTTAAAATGAAACATTATTTTATTCATTTAGTAAAATTATTTATAGAAAAATATTCCTTTTGAATGAAATGAAAATACAATTTTTTTATACACCATATATATGAATGTTGTGTATAAATTAAAATATGCCTCCATGAAATGAGATTGAGATGATGTCCCTTACCTTGAGTTCGAGATGACATGTTCATTCTTTAATATCCTAAATTAAAAAGTAATGTTAATTTATACTTGATTAAGAACCTTGATAAGTTTTATTATATTTTTATACCACTTATTTCCATGTTATAAGCATTATGTTATCGTTTATGTTAATAATGGTCGTTTTGTCGATATTTGGTACATGAGTCAAAAATGAACTTCTTATAATTACATGTTGTTAATGTGTTCAAAATTACATTATATCCATAATTATATCCATGATTTAGATATCATATATATCATATATATTGAGTATATATATGTAATTATAATAGTACATAACATTTTGAGGTATGAAATTAAATTCACCGTTCAAGGAGACGATAAGTCGTACATACGCATGAATGCTACATTCATTTATATTTCTTATTTAATTGAATGAAAACATTATGATACACAGGTATATTATAATTCTAGTATAATATCATATATAACATTTTAGAAACCTTATCCTTTATACATTCCACATATGGAATGAACGAGTCATATCACTTTAAGGGGGGCTGAAGTCCGCACTTCCTCAAATGAAAATATTGTGTTTACCCATTATGGAAACAATAAAGGTATGCAATGAATGAAAAAAATAGAAGTATAGAGACAGTATAAATATAATATATATCACATATAAATAGAGTACCATCATAATGGCCACCATGAGTGGTTGTTGGAGATATTTTAACAAGCATCTTTTTGCGAGGCATTTGTTCACCGTCCATAGAAACAGTATGTTCGTATCCATTAGATAATGGTGTGTTGAATTTTAGTTCAAATACATCTCATAAAAATAGCCTAGTATATTTAGGATACTATTTTAGTTATAATATAATAAAAAATAAATAGATTTTAGGGGGTTGGAGAAGTAAAATAAATGAAAATAACTTAAGAGAAGACGTTACCTATAAATCAGGTATCTCTCTTTGGTTTGAATCAAACGGTTTACTTGAATTTCCCTCTAACTAGGGGAAGTATTTTAGGAGAAATATAGGGATGTAGGGATGTTAATTAGATTGATTTTAGACAATTTATGGGACATTATATGTTTGATTAATCGGTTAGAGGTGATGGAATTTTATAAGGGATAGGTTTTGGATATTTTGTTAAATTTTATAATCTCATTAATTTAAATCATTTATTAATAAGGAAATCAATACATCCTCATTGTGTCCAAAATAATTGTATTTATTTGATGTATAAAAATAATAATAAAAATAATATGAAGAGGGAAATACTATTTTATTTGAATTTAAAATTTATAGTTCAAGAGATAACTTATATATCCCCATGTGAAAATTTATTTAGTTAAATATATAAGTTAGTGTCATTTTTGTATTTACCTTAAATTAATTAATATAATCTATCATAATCACTCCTATGTGGATCCATGGGGTCCCGAAATAGACCCAATTATGCCCATGGTCAGACATGTATCAAAAAATAGGATTAGGACACATGTTAGGATAATTTAATATTATTATACTAATATTTGAATACCCTTATTTTTGAGATTTACCCTTTAACCATGGTAAATAAAATATTTACTTAAGTAAATATTCATAATGTCCAAAAATAATGGTTAATGAATTTAACAATTTGGGCCTGGTTATTCCAAATATGGAATCCATTTTTCCAAAAACAAAACACAGAAGTGGAAGAAATTAATATATAATAATTTTCTATTGTCAAAATAAAATACGTGTTTTTATGAAATAATAACTATCAATAGATTGACACTTGTTTATGTCCAATTTCATACTAAAATTATGTCCAATCACTAATGTTGTATTAAATGGTAGAAATATAAACTAATTATAATTTAAAACTAATTAAATAGATAATCTAAAATTATAAATAAATTATATTAAAAAGAAGTTTTTATTTAAAATACAATATTTTTCACTATTTCATTAAAAATGAACATTATAAGAAAAATACCAAAATTTAATCCAATGTAAATTTCTTTGTCTGTTTTCTAAAGAAGAAATTTTTTTTAAATAGAAAATATATAAGTGACAAAAAATTGATTTTAAAAGGTTCTCCATCAAAAGGCATTAAACCAACCTTTTAATGAATAGCAGAGTTTTAATGCATTAAATTGAATTCATTCACTTTATATATTTCAAAATATTATTAGATAAATGTAAAAACATTTAACAAACATGTATATTTATATTATAGTTGGTTCCCTTCATTCCCATCAATACAACATCTATGTTTTAACTACCATTTAATATAATATTATATTATAAATTTTCTGTGTGACATTGCCTTGTGAACAACATGATATTTCAAAGAAACCCGTTTTTGTGTGTCAGGTACACCATCGAAAATATAATCCATTTAAAAGTAAAATTAATATTTAATTCCCAAATATGAAAATAAATATGATAATGTATTATTCTTTATTTCCCTGGGATGTTGCATAATAGACTCAATATCCCTTGTTGCCTCTTGGAATTTATGCTTTTTCTAAAGTATATTCACTAGTCGAGTCGTTCGATTCCTCAAAAAATTTTCAATAGTTTCCTAAATCTGGATAGGCTCATTATAATAAGACAGATCAGGTTCCACTTCTATACCTTCAGAAGTGAGTACATGTGTGGGTTTCAGTATGTACATTTTTGACAATTAGAAATGGAACACATTATGTACTTTAGACAGGCTTAGTGACATAGCCAAATGGTATGCAATAGTTATAATTCTCCCTAGAATTTCAAATGGGTCTATGTACCTAGGGATCATTCTCCCTTTCTTCACAAATATTATAAAATCCATCCATGCATATACTTTTATGAAAATAGAATCTCCCAATTGAAATTCCAAATACTTACTTTGAATATCAGCATATCTTTTTTTGCCTTCGTTTAGATAATTTTATATAGCCTTATATATTTATTACCTTCACTGTTGTTTCCTCCACAAGATCTGGGCCTACTAGCTTTCTTTCACTGACTTCATCCCAACATTATGGTGTATGGAATCACTTTTTGTATAGGGCTTCATATGGTTTCATTTTAATACAATAATAAAAACTCTTATAGTAAGAAAACTCTACTAAAAGTAAATATTGATCCCACATACCCTGAATGTTATGTGAATATGATGTAAATATGTCCTCTTAGGTCAATATCATCCATTATGATTCCCCATCAGTTTGAGGATGATATGTATTACTCAAATGAAGCTCAATATACAATTATTTGTGAATAAATTTTTATAATTTGGATTAAAATTATAAACCTGACAATAAACTATTAAAAAGGCTATCTATGTTGTATTACAATGTCGTTGATATATAATCGTGCAAACTTTTCTAGTGGAAAATTCTCCCCTTATAGGGTGGAAATGTGTAGATTTTGTATGTCAATAAACAATTACCCATATTTCACTATTCTTTCATGGATATTTTTATTAATCCAGTGAAGAAATCCATGATAATTTAATCACGTTTCCATGTAGGAATATGTAGAGGCTTCATGACTTATCTAGGATGTTGTTGTTCACCCTTCACTTTCAGATAGAGTAAACATCTTGATACATACTCAGAAATTTCCAGCTTCATATTTTTCCACATGAAATGTTTTTCAAATCTATATAAATTTTAGTTCTTCAGTGTGTATAGAGAAATTTGAGCGACGTGAATCGTCCAATTACACACTTTTCAGCTTGTGAAAAGAGGGAACACAAAGACTATAAAAAATTTCAGAATTCCATCCTCACGAAAAATGTCAGCCTACTTCCCATATTTTATAACATTAATTTTCTACTTAGGGTTATCATAATCGGACTAAGAGAATTTAATCATTTCTAATAAATATCGTTAGGAAACCAATTGAAAAGGTAATTATTTTTCACCTTTTTTATAATTCTCTTGTCCATATATAATATATCCATAAAACGGATCCCTTTAAATCCTCATTTTTTGTAGAACCCCTTGATCCTACCATCTCAATCCATAAGTTATCTTATTTTCTTTAGCTAGGTGGTAGTGTATGGAGCAGTCATAATCCTTGATTTGTTTGAGCAATATCCTTTGCCTCATGTTGAGTTCTTTCTATGATAATATACATTTCATACTATTGAGATCCATATATATCACACATATTTTTCTATAGAGATAGTGTCTCCAGGTTTTTACAAAAAATATCACAACATCTATCTCAATATCATGAGTTAGATAGTTTTTTTTCATTAATTTTTAACTGCATTAATGCCTAGGAAATCACTATATCTTTCTACATAAGTACACAATGATTTCCATTAATTGATTCATCACTATAGATAACAAACTCATCATTCCAAGAATGTATAGTTAATATGAGAGGATTCTCTAATATCCACATAAAATATTTGAAATAGTCCTCACATTCATTTTTTCATACGAACATAACCTCATTAAATTTATGCTTGGTAATTTGGTTGGCTAAAAAGATGATGTTTTAAATGAAACACCAATAATAACCAGCTAAATCAATAAAACTATGTACCTTAGTTATGTAGGTTGGAGTAGGAAATTATTGTGTAGCCTTTTTCTTCACCAGATCAACTGATATTACATCCTTAGAGAAAATGAGTCCATGAAAGAAAACTTATTAAAGAAAAAATTCACACATTATAAACTACCCATGTTTTTCATTTCTTCTCAGAGTCTTCAGAATATTCTGAATGTGATTTTTTGAACTTCATGGTTATTATAGTATATCCAGATATCAAAAATAAATACCACCAAAAAGACATAAAGATATACGTTCAAATCCCTAATCATTAGTTCCAAGAAAAGTAGAGGGTGAAATAGTCTGTCCAAAAGTAATTACAGTAAACTTGTAATGCCCATAACGGGTTTGAAACACTATCTTGGGAATGTATTCTTTATTTACTAGCAACTGATGTTTTCTAGATCAAAGGTCCAACATCTAAAAACATTTATTCTCCATGAATTTGATCAAATAAATCATCAATGTTATGAAGGAGATAGTTGTTAATTATAGTTATAGTATTGATCTATATGTATTCAATGCACCAACTCATAGAACTATCTTTCTTCTTAAAAAAATAATAGGGGACCCCCATGGGGAGACACTAGTGTGAATAAATAATATATCACCCAATTCCTCTAGTTTTTCCCAACTTCAACTAATTCAACAATGTACATTCTATAATGAGTCTTCGATAGAGGCCATTAACTAGGAATTTAATCAATGTAAAACTAAATTTCACAATCTGGAGGATATCCATGGAAGTCCTTTGAAATCAAATCAACATATTATTACACAATAAGTATGAACTCTATTCGAACAGTCCTTTCCTTACCCATAGGGGTTGCATTCCCTTACTCCCCCATTATTGAATTTAGTATAGCTACTGGGGTGGATCTAGATAAGAATCTTCTTGTGAGGTGTCTTTTGTAAGGATCAAGGATTCAACGTTGTTCACAAAAATACCAACTTCTCTATTCTTGCAATATAGCTTCGCATCATAACATGAAAGAAATATCATAACAATGTTCATATCTAAGTCAATAATGGGTATGATAGTATTGTTAGAAACTAAATCATGTGTATGTGTCATGAGGGGGACAGATCGACACATCTTTGTTGCAATGATACATCCCCTATGTGTTTTGACTGAAAACCCATTTTTAAATCCAAATTTTCCTACCTAATTTTTTTGGAAGACTGGGTTGATATAAAAGAATGTAATTTGTCGGAATAAAATAAATCATTTACTATTTTAGAGGAAATGATTAATATACCTACATACACATCATTCGAAACATCAACCTATGCTGTTGTGACCACATAATCTTGGCCTTTATCTCTTGGTCTTCTATGGGGTTTTTTATAGTACTTAGGAAATTCATGTGCATAATGTCCCATATCATTACAACAATATCATTGAACCGTTGTTCTTTCATTCTTCCCCTTGGATTCATGAAACTTGTGGCCTTTTTATCCTCACTAGAAACAAACAAACATTCCTTTTAGGAATGTGAAATGGTTTTTCTTCCCACAATTATTGTAGGGTTGAATATAAACTCTTCCCCTCATCCCCACTTCCCCATTCCCTTTCTAAATGTTTTCAACAACCCTCTTCTTTTCTTTATTTCCTTTAATTTTATATGAATTAGAAAATTCATTTTCAATCTTGATAACACATGATACATTATCTTTATATGATGATAAATTCTTGGAGTCTAGTTCCCTTTAGAGGAATAGTTTTAAAACATCAAATAATCAATCAATCTAGGTCGATGGATTATGTGTGAAGACTATAGCATGCCTTTCTAACCTTGTGAAGTCTTCTTTATATTTCACATCAGTCACATCATATTTTTTTCCTTGAGTTTCAAAAATTGGCTTTCCATATCTTATCATTGTTTACAAGGGAACTATTTTTCTAGGAAACTGTCTTTAAAATCCATCCATTCCATATCTTATATTCATTCCTCCTCCTTTTTGTTTTGGATTAATGAACACCACTGATCTGCATCTCCTAGTAGATTACTAACTTCCATGACAGCCTTATCTCTTTTATTATATCCCATAGTGGGAAATATCTTATCTAGGGAACATATCCACTACTCAGCTACAGATTGGATTTTAGTTTCATTGGATGATGGAGGTTGTTGTTGCATAAAGTGATCTAACATAGCTCCTCCACATTGTTGATATAGATGCTCTATTTGGGTAAGTTTATTATCCATACCCTGAGTAAGTCATCCCAGCCTAGTTATATGTTTCTCTGCACAAGTTTCAGCTCTAGATCCAACATCATTATCTTACATAAAAGTGAAATCCCAACTTGGGACGTACACATTCTAGTAGTTTCTATTCCTTCCACTAGGATACATTTTTAAATAATGACATACATAATATTTGTTTATGATTCATGATGTATAATCTCCATGTATAAAAATACAATGTGTGAATAGCTAATATTATAATCATAAACATGAATTCTTTGAGGATCAATTTACATTAAAATACTCCATAATGGAATGCAATGAAAATGTGAATTAACCTAAGAATATCCCAAGGAAATTTCCATAAATGTGAGTAGTAAGGCCCATTGTCGTGAACCTGGATACATCAGGTCATTCCTGAAACTCCTTTTTGGAGTTTTTACTCTTATGTACATATTTTCCAGAACCACATCCAGTTATAGTTTCGAGAATAGGATGTATTTTCTATAAAGATCCAAATAATCTATTACTTACCCGAATACAATGGTGTTCAGGTATTATTATCCTCAAATACAATATAAGGGATTTGTTACCCGATCAGCATTTTCTAAATATAGTTTCCATGTTTTCTACCTAACATATTTGATACCAAGTGTATGTACTCGACCCATGTTTCCCAGAGCTGGTGCCTATTTTCTTATAGTGGCATATAAATAAGGAATATAAATCCCGAAGGACCGAGTAGTTTTCTAGCTATCAAAACAAGTTACATACTTTAATTTATCATTAAAACTTATGAATGAAATAAAACACATATGTTTTTTTTGAAACACCAACAACTATAAGTTTATCCCAACAGGTCATTCATAATAAACGTCTTTATGTCATGAGAATATGTAACAAAATAATGGGTTTGGCTGAAATGATTAGTATGAGAATGAAATATAGTGGAAGATATGATAAATATATACATGAGGCATTGCAAATAACTATAAACACATTCCTTTCAAAAAAAAAACATTAACATAACATGGTAGGATTAAGAGTTGAATTTATAATTTTATTATAAAACAAAATCATGTCTATTCTACAAGTCAAATAAACAAATTAAATATCATTAGTAGTTTAATAGTGAGTGAATGCATAATTTGGGGCATCATAGGAATACTATCTTGGACTCATGACAGGATCATAAATATCTATTTTTTAAGGCATCGTGCCATGACAATAGTTTGTCTCTTGAGAAATACCAATGCAACAAGAAGCTATAGAAGTCCACGAATGACACTTAATAGATCTAATTCATTCCTCATATGAATAGATATAATCATAAATAACATATACATTCATATTTCGACTAACATATGAAATGTAAATAACATTCCATGAACATAAGAACAAAAAGATACCATTTGTTGTAATTTTTTTAATTTATTTAAGATAGATCATCCATAGTCAAAACATAGTGTATGATATCATAAAAAAATTACCCCATTTAAACATAATAATCCACAAGAGTGCTGAAATGGGTGAAAATACACCTTTAATATCTTCGAGTAATTATTATTATGAAAACCCTTTTATTGGGAAAAAAAGATTTCTTTTGGAAAAATATGTATATAAAACTAGATCTAATTAGAGTCAACATTCTCATAATAAAGTATTGAATTTGTGAGAATAATTTTTTAAAAATATATATTATATAGTATTCATGAAAATAGGTAATAGTTGACAAATTCCTTTGAATCTGGCTTGTATTTCTGAAAGAATGATTGAAAGTTCCTTTTTAAACATGTAACTCAACATCATATAATGGTGTATTATGGTTTGTAAACATACATAAAACACACATATATAATTTAAGAGGGGTACATAATAATTTCATTTAGGTATGTAGACAATAAAATTAACCTGAATTAAAATGGAGGTTCGGGTTGAAAACCCTTACCAAAAGTCTGAAGGTGTTCTTCATTTGATCTTAATGACATGAATAATCAAATTTAGGTTAATAAATTAATGATTCTAGAACCACTTATAAATTTAATTGATTAATAATAATCCTATTAGGTTCATTCATGGCCTTCTGATGGGTTAGAAGATTCAATTTCATTGTATTCGATTGTTTTTATCCGTATTAATCATGATTGGATTACATATATTCAAGTATAGATAAACATGTAGAATGAGAATGGTTGTTCAGAATTTATATTATATGTTATTAGTAAACAAACAGAAAATTACATAGTTAAAAAATTCCATTGGTTATTGGGATTTTAGATGAATAATTATATAAAACATTAATAATTATTGTTTGATTTAATTGGTGGATTTTGATCTAAATGAACTCGTATTGATTTATAAATTAATATCCGGTCTAAAAAATATTTCTTAACATAACATTAGTTAAAATATATATATATTATAGTCTTCATCGACCATAAAAATGGTTTCATGTGAATAATAGAAGATGGTGATAGAAATTTAAAACTCATAATCCTTGAATATGATAAATTAACACATCTCAGATGGTGTTTTCATTTTTAGTATACTAGAATGGAAAATAGATATGATTATTAATTATTCCATTATCACAAAAAAATGACAGTACATTTATGGTACTAGATTTATTGTCACGACCCATCCTCGAGACTCGTTCCGTGACACCCCAAGCCCGCCTTCCATAGGCCAGGGGCTGGCGACTAGCACCAATGGTGTAAATCTATATGGTAGAAAATCATTGCCTTTATAAATGTAAACACAAACAATCATAGAACACTACATGAAGCAAAAAACCAAGAAAAAATTGTATACAAATGGTGTGCTGGAAAGTAAAAGGGGAAAGAAATACAAGCCCAACTTTAATGTACAAGTACAACTGAAAAAGGGACAAACAGCTAAAAGGTAAAGAGAAGCTCCCGGATCATCCTCCGGGGTCCCTACCAGAAAGGTAGGTATAGATAGCCAACTCATCACTCCACATCTGTCAGACTCCTCTGTGTACCGACTAGTTGTAAGGTCCACCTCTGGGTACCTTTCAGTCCTGGCGCTCTTGGCCTCCGTCAGCGCTGCCTATCGTCTGTATCCAACACAACGAGGTAGGGGCATAGCCCATGTAGGGGTGAGTATAACGATACTCAGTAGGGACCTCGAGACCCTTAAGGTCTCACAGTATCTAACAAGGATAACCACAAATTAAATAAACAACAGATAACCCTTACTAAGGTATATTTCCATACATATACCTAAGTTATCTAGTAACCCATCTCAATCATGAGGTAAACACAAATGTCACTGACTCAGCACAAACCAGGATTTTATTCTAGGGGGGTAATATCAAGTATCAACACTTGTCACACTTTCAGAACCTTATTAGATGGTGTACTCTTTCTCTAACAAGTATTGTGGGCCTGTCACGTCACACAAAGTCACTTCCCACTTTCCTGGACTACTGTGGTACTACTCTTGTTGAGTACCGTTGGAGTGTTGCGTCACACAAAGGTGCTCCCCATTGTAGGTCTACCGCACTCCCACAGAGCCTCTACCCCTCATAGCTTGCTGAGGTACTCCTCCTGTCGAGTACTGTGGGTCTTCCGCGTCACACAGAGGCGCTCCCCACTGTGTTTCTTTCATGCTCACACAGATTCTCTCCCCTAATGGGCTAGTTGAAAGACTCAGAGTTGAAAGGTCAGCAGTCGACAGGTCTCAGCCTGCTACTCAGTCTCCGTACACCGCTCGCTCGTCTTGGGGAAGATCCACTCCACTAGCTTTGGGTTGACATTCCAACTATCACAAAATCCCATGAAAAAGTATCTCAAAGGTCCGCCTCATCATTGGGATATCAAATAAATAGACGACGCGTCAATCAGACGCTCGGTCTGTGAGTTATTGGAATTTTTCTTCCAGGGTCCAGTTGGATTCCTGATCCACCCAACCTAACCATACTCCATATCAACCCATATCTCTAGTAGGGTATACTCAAGGTACCATCTCGATCCATGTATTGTAGCGCCATTGACGGTTCGTCAAACGAACACTTAGTGCCAAAGTTATGGAGGTTTGTGCAGGGGTGCATGGTTTGCGCATGGTCTAAACAAACCATGCGGCCAGGCCGTGCGAAGTCTCTAGGTGATACAGTAGAAACCGCATGGTTGACGCACTATTTTTAAAATCGTGTGGTGAAGACATGCGAACTCTCTGGGTGTGACAGCAGCAACCACACGGCTGGCGCACTGTTTGACAAACCATGCGGCCAAGCCGTGCGAAGTCCCCAAGGGGGACAGTGGCTACCGCACGGTTGGCACATAGTTTCCCAAACCGTGCGGCCACATAAAAATAGGGTTTTAAGTCCCAGGACACTTGGTATTTCATATCCTTCCCCCTTTCTTTCCTCCCACTCATGCCTCATGCAGGGTTTCCGGTTTTTTAGAAGTTGGGGGAGGTCCTTAGCTCGTTTTGCAGGCACATCGATGAGGTTTCTTGGTGTTTCGAAGGGGGTTCTCTATTCATCACCGCAATACAAAGTCGCAACCTTCCATCGTGACAAAAAACAATTCATGAAGAACGACAGAGGGTTAGGGCCATTTTATTTTGGCCCGCTCACTTTGCATTAGAGCGATAACAGGCGGTTTAACAAGAACTTAAAGAAGATGTTCAAACCCTAACCTCTTGCAAATATGATTCCCAACACACAAAAGAAAACATCCGCATTTTTAAAAAAAAAATAACATGGGAATATATTCATAACCAAAATCCAACCCATACCTCGTATGATGATAATCGTTGATGAAGTCGAGGAAAGGAGGACGTCGTTCCATCGACGTCGGGAAGCATCTGGGGTAGGAGACCGTGGAAGAAGCGTCGTCTGTGTTCTTCATAGTCGACTACGTTTCATTTCGCTCGGTCGAAGATCAAAGAAAGTGTTCATCATTCTTCGGTGAAGGATGAAGAGGTTTTCTTCACGTTCTTCATTGAGAGATAATTCTCTAAGGGTTCTCCAAGTTCTCTCTCAAGGTTTCACCAAATGAGTAGATGCCAACCAAAATAAAATAATAGCTTCGTCAATTATTTAATTGTTGGCATGAATTCAAAAGAATTTAAAAGATTCCAATTAATTAAATGAAAGAGTTGAATTAATTAATTTTGAGGGTTGTCACATTAAATAAATGGGGGAAGGTGAAGAGTTTTCTCCCACATAAATGGGGGGTTAAAGGGGGTTTAAAGCCTATGTGGACCCCCCCAATGATATCCTCCCAAGGGAGGTTATGTGCGGGTGGGCCCCACCACCATAACCATTCATGGGAGGTTATGGTGTGGTGTCCCCACCACTAACCTCCTCTTGGAGGTTTTAACAACCACAAAAAAATAAGCTACACTTATTTTTTATTTAACTTATTAAAAATCACAAAATCTAACTTCTATTCTCGATAGAACGCAACTGCGGTGAAGGTCGCACTAAGCAATCACCGATGCTGCGAGTTCAATGGTGCCCCTGGATTTCAATTCTAGGCACCAGTTCAAATGTTATAAATTCCCACTCACATGTTTACTGACCGTACCTGAACAAAAAATCAGAAATTGATTCTGGGCACACCAAGCCTCGAAATCAAGTGCCGTAAATTTTCATAGACTTGTAAAATTCCCATGTATCTAAGAAAAAATTTCCACGAAATTTCCGAGTCTTTACATTCTCTCCACCTCATGGATTTATCTCCCCGTGAGCTACAACTCAATACATGGTATCAAATGGTGGTACTGAGCACGCATCTGAGCTTCCTGCTCCCATGTCCTCTCATGGAGGTTCTCGTGCTACCTGCGAACTCAAACTAGAGGTATCAATCGTCCACATAGGACCGACTCATTTTGATCCTCAATCTCCACTAGAACCTCCATGAAAGTCGCCCCGTCATCGATGTCCAGCTCTCCATGGTCGATGACGTGGGAAGAGTCGTGCACGTATCTCCTTAGCTGAGATACGTGGAAGACGTCATGCACCCTGTGCAACTGAGGTGGAAGAGCTATGCAGTAAGCCACAACACCTACTCTGCTGAGGACCTAGAAAGGTCCGATGAATGTCAGAGATAACATTCCACCTCAACCAAATATCCGTAGACCTTGTCGAGGTGAGACGAGTAAAAAGGCATGGTATCCATCCTCGAACTCGAGAGGTCTCTACCTCCGGTCAAAAAACGACTTCTGCCTACTCTATCCAGTCTTCATCCACTCCTGGATGATCAACACGTTCTTAGTGGTAGCTCGCACCATCTCTGGTCCAACTAGTGCTAAATCCCCTACGTCTGTCCAGCACAGTGGAGATCTGCAAGGTCGACCATACAAGGCCTCAAAAGGTGCCATAATGATGGTGAAGTGATTGCTGTTGTTGTAGGCAAACTCCACCAAAGGTAAGTGGTCCTCCCAACTGCGAAATATGTCAAGAAAACATGCATGAATCATGTCCTCATGGGTATGAATGATCCGCTCAGTCTGGCCACCTGTCTGAGGATGGAAGGCGGCGCTCAAGCAAAGTTGTGTACTGAAAGCTTCCTACAACCCCTTCCATAGCCGGGAAGTAAACCGTGCGTCATGATTAGAGAAAATAGAAGAAGGTACTCCATGTAAACGCACAATCTCTTGCACATAGAGGCGTACCAAGCTCACTACTGAACCATGCTCTTTAATGGGTTGGATGTGGGCCGACATGGTGAGTCGGTCAACGATCACCCAAATCAAATCATGACTCTTGGATGAACATGGAAGACCCATCACGAAGTACATGGATATACCATCCCACATCAACTCTGGGACCTCTAAGGGTTGTACAAAGCCTACTGGTACCTGGTGCTCTGTCATCACTTGCTGACAAGTGAGGCACCGAGAGACAAACTCTGCTACATCCTTATTCATACCAGGCCACTAATTCTATCGTCGAAGGTCCTGGTATAGCTTCACCACTCTTGGATGTACCTCTAGAGAGGAAGTGTGGAACTCCCTCAACACTTCCTCCTGAAGTGAAACTAGTACTATAGTACATCCCTTGAAGAGGATGACATGCTCCCCACCTTCAGAAAATCTATCAGGTTCATGCCCTATGGATATCTGAGCACATTGCATCTCACAGTCAGTATACCCATGTTGCGCCTCCTTGACTCGCTGAAGTAGTGAAGCTGTGACTATTAGATACTATTGATAGGTTTCTCCATCCCTATCAAGAAAGGATATCTGCAAGGCAGCCAACAGCTTTGTTGGCTCTTCTAGCAGTATAAAACCAGTCCTCCTGCTGTGCGCATCTACAAAAACGTTCCCCTTCCAAGGAGTATAGACTATCTCGAAGTCATAGTCCTAGAGAAAATCAAGCCAATGCCGATGTCTCAGGTTCAATTTCTTATGAAGAAGATATACCTGAGACTCTTGTGATCAGAGAATACTGTGAAAATCTCACCCATTAGATAGTTTCTCTACATCCTCAATGCGAATAACACAACTACAAACTCCAGGTAATGGGTAGCGTAGTTTTGGTCATGCTGTCTCAGCTACTGAGAACCATATGCGATCAATTATCACTCTTTCATCAAGACACACCCAAGCCTAGCCCCTGATGCATCATATTAAACTACGTACCCTACGCCCTCCTCTGGAATCCTCAAGATGGGGGCACTAGTCACCCTCTGCCTCATCTCCTAAAAGCTCTATTGACATCTCTCCGAACACACGAAGGGTTTCCCCTTCTTCGTCAAGGATGATAGTGGTGCTTCAACTATAGAGATGTATGTAATGAATCTCTGATAGTATCCAAAAAATCCAAGGAAACTACATACCTCTTTCACTCTCCTAGGTGGCTCCCAAGCAAGTACCTCTTCAATCATCGCTGGATCTACTGCAACTACAGCCTCCGAGATGACATGTCCCAGGAACATAACCTCTCGAATCCAAAACTATAACATCGAGAGCTTAACATAAAGTTGCTTCTCTCAGAGTGTGTCCAGCACCACCCGCAAATGGTAGGCATGCTCCTCCTCAGTTGTCAAGTAGATAAGAATGTCGTTGATGAAGACTACGACAAAGTGATCAAGGTATGGATGGAAGATCATGTTCATGAGACACATGAACACTGCTCGAGTGTTAGATACGACAAAGGGAATAACCAAGAACTCATAGTGGTCGTACCGACACCTGAAGGCCGTCTTCTGCACATCCTCGTCTCATACTCTGAGCTGGTGATATCCTGATCTGAGGTCTATCTTTGAGAACCATCAAGGTCCCTTGAGCTGATAAAAGAGGTCATCAATCCATGGGAGGGGGTACCTGTTCTTCACGGTCACCTAGTTCAGGTGATGGTAGTCGACAAAAAGCCTTATGCTCTCATCTGCCTTCTTGGCGAATAGAAATGGGGCTGACCAGGGAGAAACACTAGGCCAGATGAATCCCTTCCCTTGCAAGTCCTCCAGCTGTACCCGCAGCTCACTAAACTCAGTGAGATCCATACGTTATATTGGGGTAGATATCGGTGCCATCCCGGGGTACAGGTCAATGTATAAGTCTACCTATCTGCGAGGAGGTAGTCATGGAACATCGTCAGGGAAAACATCTGTGTACTCGTCCACCACTACAGGGTAAATCGAACTCTCCACATCAACTTCTCCGAGGGTAAGGAAATCCAACTGGTGAGTAATCGGTTGCACCCTCCTTCGAGTAAGTCTGTCCTACACTGTAATGGTTCCCTTATCACCAGTGAAGTTAAACATGTTCCCATCCGTGCAGACACACCACACTTTGCGCCTAATATAGTCGATCTGAGCAAAAACTGTAGATAACCAGTCCATACCCAGGATGACATCATAAGGCCTCAATGCCGCTATGAGGAGATTCCAACCAAATCTCTTCCCTCTTAGAGTAAGCTCACACTTCCAGCACCGGTTCATAATTGTCGAGTCTACTCCAATAGGAGTCTCTAGACAAAAAGATTGAGCCAACGACTCCATCAGAATCTACGAGCTCTGGACATGGGTAGTGGGAATAAAAGAGTGACTGTCACATGTGTTTATAAGAACTGCAGCTAAGGTGGAGTAGACAGAGATCATACCTTGAATCATATCCGGAGCGCCAATGAGATATGTCTCAGCTTCCTGGAGCTGATCTCTCCCTTGTCTACCCACTCCCTACGGTTGAGGTTGACCTCCTAGTGGTGGTGGTGGCAACACCTAGAAACGTCACCCACTGCATGCTGAACATCCAGCTCCTCTTCCACATCCACCCACGCCCTGTGGACCACCTCGATCAAATATATGCCTCTTCTTGGGAGGTCCTTAAACTGTCGACTGATCATCTGATCGGTGGGTCGGACCGTCATGAGCCATGTGACCCTTCCCACCGCACAAGTAACACTGCATGCCACCAACATGTGTATCTCTGCTCTGTGTGACCCACAAAACCAATCCTGAGTCATGCATTCGACCACATATGGGTATGGTCCTATTGGGCCTCTACTTCATCTATCTACTTCCAGAAGCAGAAGACTCCGCTGCAAGTCGACTAGTGGTGGGTCTCACTACTGGTGACTGCTCAACAAAGAAACTCTCCACTAGGAGGGCTCTCTCTAACACCACCTCATTTGTCGGGGTGATGGGGGAGATCATCGATGCCCTGATCTCTTTCCTAAGCCCCTGCTCGAAGGTCTGGGTCCTCAAGAATGGGTCCCGCATCATATATGTTGAGTAGCGCAAGAGGTCAGTGAACCTCAATGAGTACTGCACCACTGTCACGCTACCCTGCTGTATATGCAGTCACTCTTGTATCCATACCGCTCATAGGGCTGCTGGAACAAACTACGCCTGGAACAGGATCTCGAAGTCTGTCCAGAGTTGTGTCACCTTGATATGTACCTGGAGGATCAGGCCCCACCATCTGCCTGCTGCTTCCTGAAGGAGGCTGGAATCAAGGATCAACATGTAGTCTACTGGTGTCCCTATTAGCCAGAAGACTGTCACCAGATACTCTTGCCAATCCTCAGCCACCTGTGGGTCCGTATCTCCCCAGAACCTAGGTGGCCTCTTGCGCGGGAACTCAAGAAGCTCTCTCAAGTGGAGTGCATCGTCTGCTGGTGGGGTTGGTGGAATCGATGGCCCAACGGAAAGTGGTACCGCTGGTTCCCCCACTAGTAATGGGCCATGCACCGAGGCCTCATCGCTCGTTTGGCTATCAAATCATATGACTCTCGGAGCTCTAACTGGTTATCCGCGGGGAGGCATCCGGAAAGAAACAGATGCAACACAGTCAAAAGATTTATATCTAGTGAACTGATCTGGTTGAGATGATTTAATTATAATTTTTGACGACACGCAGACAATCAGTGTTTTCATCCACTATGTCGGAATTCAATAGTCAAGGTCTTGGTGTATGGATACGTCGGCTGTCGTACCAACACTGGACTCCCTGAACAGAGAACCACACTCAGTACCCTTAACACTATTGCTTCACAGAAAATAAAGATCATATTCCTATGTTCTGTGGTAGAACCGACTCCTCTGATACCAATTTGTCATGACCCGTCCTCAGGACCCGTTCCGTAACTACCCCATGCCCACCTTCCATGGGCCAGAGGGCTGGTGATTCACACCAAAGGCATAAATACCTATGTTGGGAGGCATTTGCATTATCAAAGTAAACACTCACAATTAGAGCACACAACTAGAAGCAAAACAGTAAGAAAAAATGTATACAAAATGAGTGCTGGAAAGTAAAAGGGGCTGTAAATACAAGCCCATCTGTAAAGTACAAGTACAACTAAAAAAGGGACAAACAATTGAAAGGTAAAGACCATCTCCTGGAACATCCTATGGGGTTATTACCTAATGGTTAGGTACATATGGCCACCTCAGCACTCCACTTCCATCATACTCCTCTGTGTACCGACTCGTCGTAAGGTCCACCTCTGGGTATCGTCCAATCCTGGTGCTCTCAGCCTCCGTCAGCGCTATCCGTCGTCTGAATCCAACACAACGAGATGCAGGCATAACCCATGTAGGGGTGAGTATAACGATAGACAGTAGGGACCCCAAGACCCTCAAGGTCTCACAATATCCAACAAGGATAACAATATAGTAAAGAAACAAAGAATAACCCTTACTTAGGTATATTCCCATACATATACCTATTTTATCTAGTAACCCATCTCAATCATGAGGTAAACACAAATGTCACTGACTCACATCAAAACTGGTTTTTATTGTAGGGGGTAGTATCAAGTAACAACCCCGGTGACACTGTCCGAACCTTAGCTGATGGTGTACTCATCCTCTAACAAGTACTGTGGGCCTGCCACATCACACAGAGGCACATCCCACTTTCCTGAACTATAACCTCACGAAGAGATGTGATTCATTTTAAATCACCACATCAATTTGATAATATAGATAGATATATATTTAAATGATTAATACGAAATTAATTATATTATTATCATTTTGTAAAGATAAAATAATATTTAACCTCCTTCCATAATGATTATTGAAAAATGAAACTCTTACCCATGCATACGTTCAACTTACCATCTCCATGATTGTAATGTTGTTTATTTTTCATATCCATATTTTATAAATAGGATAAAAAGTAAAATTGATATTAAAATTTAATTATTATTACATTAATGATATATTTGATATGATATACTTTTGACCGCATGGACAATTGACATCATACCAAGTTCATTTTCTACTCTATTACTGAATATTAACAGATGACCGACATGAAGGTAAATAATTATGTAATTTTTATAACCTAGAAATATTTTATATTAAAAAAATAATAAACATGAAAAAGTTTCTCAAGAATGTATAATTTTTATTAAAAATTTTATTTAGGAAGATAAATAAATTATGAGTTGAATCAAACACGATGTAAGGGAGTTTTTAAATAAAACACCCATTTTATTGTTTTTTTATTTATTCTTATAAGTCATTTTATTTTTTCTATGTTTTTTAATTTTCTTTTATGAATGTATTTCTATAGAAATTTATGCTCTATAATAGTATAATTTGAATTTCTCTCCTATCATGACTCATCCTCGGGGCCCATGCCGTGACTACCCCAATCCCACATTCCATAGGTTAGGGGATGGCGACTAGCACCAAATTCATAAATCTCTACACTGGGAATTAATTTCTTTTATAAAGGTAAAAAAACACAACAGAGTATGCAACATGAAGTAAACACTAAGAAAAATTGAATACAAAAGAGTGTTCTAGAATGTAAATGGGCCAGTATACAAACCCAAATGAACAACAAGTAAAAGTAAAAAAAGGACAACTAGCTAAAAGTAATGAGCAGATCCTGGATCTTCCTCTGAGGATTCCTATTCGAAGGTTAGGTACATATGGCCACCTCAGCACTCACGTCCTTTAGTCACCATCGTGTGCTGACTCGTTGCAAGCTCCACCTCTGGTACCGTCCAGTCGTGGCGCTCTCAGCCTTTGTCAGTGCTGTCTGTTGTCTGCATCCAACACAACGAGATGCAGGTCTAACCCGTGCAGGGGTGAGTATAATGATACTAAATAGGGACCCTGAGACCCTCAAGGTCTCACAATATCTACTAAGGATAAACAAAAAAAGAAATATAAAATCAAAAAGTATCAACCAACCCTACTCAGGTATATGCCCATACATATACCTAAGTTACCAATCTCAGTCCGACTCTAACTCTCGAGACTAAGCACAAAACAAGTTCACAATGGAAGTAAAGTCAATCACCATGATGATAATGGTTGAAATAAATTACTCATCTGACACAGGTATCCCACAATAGTAGAGAGATATAGATGATCAGATGTAGTCATGGGATCATCTAAGCTATAGGACCCACACATGATACAGGACCAGCTCAGCTGTCGAACCCACACAGGATACATGACCAGCTATCTTGTCTATGTTGTCAGACCCACAAAAGATACAAGACCATATATAATTCATCTGAGTTGTTGAACACACACAGGATACATGACCAGCTATTCTGTCAGACCCACACAGCATACTAGAATAGAAGTTAGAAATGTCGAACACACACATGATTATGGTACAGTAGTAATCATCTTCGAACCCATGGAGGATTCCCGAATAGCAGTATTCGCTGTCTAACCCACATAGTATTCTGGTACAGAATTCATCTCTATCGAACCCACATAGGATTCCAGTTCAGAATTCATCACTATCGAACCGACATAGGATTCCGGTACAGAAGTCGTCGCAGCCAGCTCTAGGGTTCCCACACAGAGCACTCTCAATTCTGAGAGGGTCCACTCCTCATGTCAAGTATATATACATAAAACATGTCTTAAGTTTATGTATCTCGTAGTTCCATATCATCATAAGGAACCCAACGCGGAAGACGAAGAGTCAATCAGACGCCCGATCTGAGAGTTATTAACATTTCCGTTCCAGGGGATCGGTTGGATTTACTCTCGTTCCAAACCTAACCATTTTCCAAAGTTGTTCAAAACTCACTTAGATTATGGAAAAAGGGACACCCCATCACGAGGGTCACAGTCCCGCAGACGGGGCATTGTTAGGACGCGCGGTCTTGGAGATATTCGCATTTAGGCGATGTCGGGCTCGGCCCGTCAAGCCCAATTGGCTGGATGGTCGGACCGACTTGACTCGGTGGGTCTAGCCCGGCTGGGGTTTGTCCAGATTCGGTTTGGAAGGTCCAACATGGATGGGGGGTCGGCCCGGCCCGGTGGGGCACGACCCACCAGCGAAGCGGGCCGGTCCGGTTTGCCCGGCAGCGCCGAGCGGCGCCTCCTCTCCCTGCCCGGCCGGCCGAAGCCAGCTGGTTCTGTCTGGCACCAGCGGCCCACACATCCGGTCATTGTTCCTCCCACGCAGCTCTATACAGCTCTGTGGTTCTTCATCCCATCCGACAGGCAGCCGACCGGTTCGCAAGGCGAGCGACCCATGGTTGCGGGCCGCGGTTCCCCTGCCGCGCGGCGCCTACCGCCCCCGCAAACCTCCAGCCCGGCAAGTATGAGGCCGGCCAATTCTACTCTGGCCTAAGTGGCAAGAGGATTCGGGCCGCGGTTTTCCTCCACGCGGCTGGCGCGACGGCGCCTCTCCACCACCGCCTCAGCCTAGCCTAGCTGCGGCCTTTGGTTGCTGCCGCCTTCGGTTGCCACCGCCTCCTGGTCGTGGTCTTCTTCTTCTTGCGCAGTGAGACGACACCACGCCCTTCCGGCTCCGACTCTATTGTTAACACAATCTAGAATCAACGGAGGGTCATTGGTCCATTTTTGTTTGGCCCACACCCTCCGCCTTAAGTGATAACAAAAAAATGGCCACCGTCAAACCAAATATAATCGCCAAATTACGATTGTGTAATTCACATGTTCAAATAAATAAACCAAATTCCCCCTACCTCGTAATTGACATTGCACGTTGACGAGCCACGGAATATGGACGTCACGGAAGTCGGGCATCACAGAAGATGGTCATCGTTCTATCAACGCTGGAGGGAGTATTGTTCGGAAAGTAGTGTCGAGACAATGCCTTCGGTGTACTTTGTTGGCGAGTGTGCCTCCATTCCTTTACACGGTTGAAGAAGTGGAGGAGATGTTGCTTCACTTCCTTAGGATATGTGAAATTTTCTTCGTTGAGAGGAAGATTCTCTTCACGTTCTTCATGGGAAGAACACTTTCCTTCATATTCTCCAAGGTCTCCCAACAGAATATTTTCCAAGAAAAAAATAATAGGCTCACTCAAATTTTAAAGATTCCTTGCAATTTAAATGAATTCAAAAGAATTCATCACACCACAAATTAATTAATAATGGAATGAATTAATTATGTTGGCATAATTAAGTGGGAGGTAAGGTGGAGAGTTCACCAAAACTAAAAGAAGAATGGGTTGGCTCAATAAATTCAATTGGAGTTAATGGGATTCAAGGGGAGTTAAGGGGTAAGGTGCTAGTGTTGGACGCACCACATACTATACTCCCATGGGAGGCTATGTGGGGGTGGTCCCTACCTCCAACTTCCCTTTGGAGAAACTAACCACCACCTAAAATAAAATTATGCAACACAACAATTTTATTTAATTTATAACAATCCCCAAAATTAACTTCCTCTCTCGACCAAACACAACTGTGGTAGAGGTCTCCTAAAGAGAATACCGGTGATGTGAGTTCATCGGTGTCCTCATATTTCAATTCCATGCACCAGTTCAAAAGATCAAAAAACCCACACGTACGTTTACTAAACGTACCCAAACAATACTTCAGAAATTGATTCTGGGCACACCGGGCCTCAGAATCAGGTTCCGTCAGAAACCGCAGACCCATAAAATTCCAAAACATTTAATAAAAAAAATTTCTTAAAATTTATGGGTCTTTACATTACCCCCACCTCAGGGATTTATGTCCCTGTAAAGCTACAACACACACTAGGGAAATAAAATGGGGGTACTGGAATGCATCTGAGCCTCCCGCTCCCATGTGCTCTCCTAGAGGTTCCCGTAATGCCAGCGAATATGCACTAGAGGAATTGACCATTCTCGTATTACCCATTCTTATCGATACTCAATCTACATTGGGACTTCCGTGAATGTCACCCTAACATCAACATCAAACTCCCTGTGGTTGATTATGTGGGACGGGTCATGCACGTATCTTCTTAGCTAAGATATGTGGAAGATGTTGTGCACCCGATAAAACTGAGGAGGAAGGGCTAGGCGGTAAGACACCTCTCCTATACTGTTGAGGATCTAGAACAGCCTGATAAATGACAGAGATAACTTGACGCCTCCGCCAAATATCTGTATACCTCGTCGAGGTGAGAACCATATAAAGATGTGGTCTCCATCATCGAAATATGGTTGTCTCCATCTCCTATCATCATAGGACTACTGTCTGTGCTCTGCAGTCTTCATCCGCTCCTGGATGATTTGTACCTTCTTTGTCGTATCCTACACCATCTCTGGTCCTACAAATGCACACTCCCCTGGGTCATTCCTACACAGATTTGATCTGCAAGGTCGGTCGTATAGTGCCTTGTAAGGGGCCATCCCGATGGTGGAGTGATAGCTGTTGTTGTACGCAAAATCCACCAAGGGTAAGTGATCCTCCCAAATATGACCAAGTCGAAGACACATGAGTGGAGCATGTCCTCGAGAGTCTGAATAGTCCTCTCAGTCTGACCATCCTTTTGAGGATGGGAGGCAGTGCTCAAGTGAAGCTGCATCCCCAAACCCTCATGTAACCCCTTCAATAGACAGTAAGTGAAATGAGCATCTCAATCGGAGATGATAGTCGATTGCACACCATGAAGCCATATGAACTCTTGAACGTAGTGGCGTCCCAATATCTCTACTGAGCCCTGCTCTCTAATCGGTAGCAAGTGGGCTGACTTGGTGATTTGGTCTACGATCATCGAGATAGAGTCGTGTACCCTGGATGTACATGAATGTCCCATCACAAAATCTATGGATATCCCATCCCACTTCAACTCTGGAACCTCTAAGGGCGGAACCAAGCCTTTTGTAACCTACTGCTCCGCCTTCACTAGCTAACAAGTGAGGCATCAAGAGACAAAATCTGTTACTGCTTTCTTCATACCTTTCCACCAGTGTTGTCGTCTGAGGTCCTAATACAACTTCGCCACTTTTAGATATACCACTAGAGGGGAAGTGTGGAACTCCCTCAACACCTCCTCCTGTAGTGCAACTGGTACCATGATACGTCCTCTGAAGAGGATGATGTGATTCCCACCTTCAGAAAACTCATCAGGTGCCTGCCTTGAGGATATCTGTGCACGTCACACCACATAGTCAATGTCCCCATGCTACAACACTCTGACTCACTCAAGAAGTGGACGAGTAAATATGAGAGATTGCTGAAAGGATGCTCCATCTCTACCCACAAAGGATTTCTATAATGTGGGAAGCTACTCTATCACCTCTCGTAGCAGCCGAATGCCTGATCTCTAGAGACTCTGGTTTTCAGAGTAGACTGTCAAACATTCTCCCATCAGATAGTTCCGCCATATCTTCATGGAGAAAACCACTCCTGCTAACTCTAGGTCATGGGTATCGTAGTTCTGCTCAACCTATCTCAACTTCCGTGAACTATACGCGATCACTGCTCGCTCCTGCATCAGGACACACCCGATTCTGGTCCCTGATGCGTTGCAATAAACTACGTACTCTACGCCATCCTCTGGTAGCCTCAAGATGGGCTCATTGGTCAACCTCTGCCTCAGCTCTTGAATGCTCTGCTGGAATCTTTCTGACCACACGATGGATTTTCCCATCTTCGTCAATGCTGAAAGTAGTGTTTCATCTCTGGAGAAGTCTGGCATAAATTCTTGATAGTACCCAGCCAGTCCCAGGAAACTTTACACCTCCGTCAAACTCCTGGGTGGCTCCCAAGCTAGTACTTCCTCGATCTTTGCTGGATCCACTGCAACTCCGGCCTCCAAGATGACGTGTCCCAAGAAGTGAACCTCATGAATCTCGAACTGGCACTTTGAGAGTTTACCATAAAGCCAGTTCTATAAGAGTGTATCCAGTACCACTCGCAAATGGTACGCATGCTCCTCCTCAGTAGTCGAGTAAATTAGTATGTCATTGATGAAGACTATTACTAATCGATCGAGGTATGGCTAGAAGATCATGTTCATAAGACTATTGAACACTTCTGGTGTGTTGGATACACCGAAGGGCATAACCAAGAAATCGTAGTGGCCATACCGACACCTGAAGGCCGTCTTCTGCACATCCCCGTCTCGAAATATGAGCTAGTGATAGCCAGAGCTAAGGTCTATCGTCGAGAACCATCGTTCTCCCTTGAGTTGATTAAAGAGGTCATCAATCCTAAAGAGTGGGTACTTATTCTTCACGATCACCTGATTCAGGTGACGAATGTCGACACAGATTCGCAAGCTCCCATCTGCCTTCATGGTGAACAAAATCGGCGATGCCCAGGGTGAAACACTGGGTCAGATAAATCACTTCCCCTATAAGTCCTCCAGCTGTCCCCGCAACTAACAAATCTTGGTGGGATCCATCCGATATGCTAGAGTAGATATTAGTTTTTTCCCAAGGTACAGGTCAATGTAGAAGTCTACCTCTCTGCGAGGAGGTAGTTCTAGAACATCATTAGGAAAAACCTTTGCATACTGATCCACCACAATAGGAAAAATCGGACTCCTCACATCAACTGTTCTAAGGATGAGACTAACCAACTGATGTGTGGTCGGTTGCGCCCTCCTCTACATAAGTCCATACTGCACTGCAAAGGCTCCTTTCTCACTAGTGATGGTGAACCTGGTCCCATCCGTGCAGACACAATGCACATTGCGCATAATACAGTCGATCTGAGCATGGAGTGTATATAACCAGTCCATCCCTAGATGATGTCGTAAGGCCTTGATGCTACTACAAGAAGATCACAACCGAAGCTCTCACATCATATAGTAAGCTCACACTGTTGTCACCAGGGTGTAATTATCGAGTCTGCCCTAGTAAGAGTCTCTAACCGTAAGGATCGATCCAACAGCTCCATTAGAATATCCGTACTACGAACAAGGGTAGTGTAAATAAAACAATGACTCACACATGTGTCTATAAGTACTGTAGCAAGGGCGGAGTAGACACAGATAGTAAATCGAATCATCTCAGGTGCACCATGGTCGTAGGCCTCGACTGCCTGGAGCTGAGCCCGCCCTTTTCCACCAGCTCCCTGTGGTCGGGGTGGACCACATGGTGGTGGTGGTGGTAGAGCCTCGAAATGTCATCCACCACCCGCTACTCAGCCAGCTCCTCTACCACATTCACCTGCTCCTAGCGGACCTCCACGGTCGAAAATAGGCCTCTTCTTGGGAGGTCCCTCTACTATTGTCTTCTCATCTACATGGCGGGCTGCGTAGTCACGAGCCATGGGACCCTACCCACCGCATCCATAGCACTACCTGCACCTCGGATAGCTGACTCTGTCTCGTGTGACCCGCACAACTGAACGTGTATCCTAGGATCTCCCACATGATGGCCTAGTCCTCTTAGTCCTCTATGACATTTATCTATTGTCAGCTACAGAAGAATCCACTACATGTTGCCCTGTGGTGGCTCTCACTACTGGTGACTACTCAGCGAGAATGCTCTCAACTAGAAGGGCACTCTCCAGTACCCCTTCCTGCATCGGAATGCTGAGGGGAATCGTTGAAGCCCTAATCTCATGCCCGAGTCCCTGCTTGAAGGTCTGGGGCCTGAAGAACGGTTCCCGCACCATATCCGTGGAGTATGGTGAGTGGTCGGTGAACCTCTCTAAGTACAGAGCTACTGGCATGCTACCCTGGTGCAGATGTAGTAACTTTTGAAGCCGTACCGCACGAAGGGTGGCTGGAACAAACTCTTCCTGCAACAGCCTCTCGAAGTCTGCCCAGAGTATTGATGCCTCTTCATGAAAATGGAGCATTAGGCTCCACCATCTACCTGGTGATGTGTGCAGGAGACTCGTATAAAGGATCACCATATGATCGTATGGTGTACCTACCAATCAGAAAACTATCAGGATAGCTTCAAACCAATCCTCAGCTACCTGTGGGTCCGTCTCTCCCAGGAACCTGGGCGCCCTCTAGCGTTAGAACTCGTGGAGCGCACTCAGGCACCATGCACTCTCTGCTGCTGGATCTGGTGGTATCATTGGCTCTACGGGTAGTGGTACTGCTAGTGCATCCGCTGTGATGGGGTCCTATACTGAGGCCTCGTCGATCGGTGGACTACCATCTCGTACGTAACTCGGAACCCTATCTAGCTGCCTTCATGGGGCCATCCTGGAAAGAAATAGGCGCGCCACGGTCAAAACAGTATACCTGGTGAGCTGACACATTGTAATTACAAAGAAATATTTTTCAAAGGAAACACAAACATAATCAGTGTTTTCGTGCACTGAGTCGGTAATCAGAAGTAAGAGTCTAAGTGTATGGATATGTCGGCCGCCGCACCATCACTGGTTTCCCTAAACTGATAACCACACCCAAAACATGTAACACTATTTCTGTTAAAAGAATAATAGTATAATTTTTGTGGTAAAACCAACCACCTCTGATACCAATTTGTCATGACCAGTCCTCGGGGCCCATGCTGGGACTACCCCAAGCTTGCCTTCCACTGCCCAGGGGCTAGTGACTAGCACCAAAGGCATAAATCCCTAAGATGGGATGGAATTTAATTTATAAAAGAAAACAAACAAAACAGAGTACACAAAAGGAAGTAAACACTAAGTAAAAATGAAATACAAAAGAGTGTGTTGGAAAGTAAATGGGATAGTATACAAAACCCAACTGAACAACAAGTACAAGTAAAAAGGTCTAAACAACTGAAATTAAATAGCAGCTCCTGGATCATCCTCTGGGGATTCCTACCTGAAGGGTAGGTACCGATGGCCACATCGGCACTCACGTCCATCAGTCTCCTCCATGTGCCGACTCATCGCACTGTCCACCTCCGGGTACCGTCCAGTCGTGGTGCTCTCGGCCTCCATCAGGGTTTTCCATCGTTTGCATCCAACACAACGAGGTGCGGGCATAGACCGTGCATGGGTGAGTATAAAGATACTCATTAGGGACCCAGAGACCTTAAAGGTATCACAATATCCACTAAGGATTAAAAAAATAATAAAGATACAATCACGAAGTATCAACCACCCTACTTAGGTATATGCCCATACATATACCTTAGTTACCAATCTCAGTCACCTCCAACTCTTGAGCCCACACACAAACCAATTCCCCAATGGAAGTAAAGTCAATCACCACGATGATAATAATTGAAATACATGACTCAGATAAAATAGGTATGCCACAATAGTAATGAGATATAGATGTTCAGATGTAGCCACTGGATCATCTAAGATATCTAACCCAGACAGGATATATGACTTTCTAAGCTATCAGACCCACAAAGGATACATGACCAGCTATCTCGTCTAAGCTGTCAGACCCACATATGATACAAGACTGGATATAATTTATCTGAGATGTCGGACCCACATAAGATACAGGACCAGCTATTTTGTCGGACCCACACATGATACATGAACAGAATTCAGAACTATCGAACCCACACTGGATTCTGGTAGAGTAGTCGTCGTCGAACCCGCGGAGGATTCCGATACACTAGTTGTCGATGTCGAGCCCACATATGATTCGGGTAAAAAAGTTGTCACTGTCAAGGCCACATAGGATTCTCGTATAGAATTCATAATTTTCGAACCAACATAGGATTCCCGTACAGAAGTCGTCGCTGCCAACCCCATATATGATTCCGGTACAGAAGTAGTCGCAGCCAGCTCTAGGGTTCCCACACCTAGCATGCTCAAATCTGGGAGGGTACTCTTCTTGAGTAATGTACCTATACATCAACAATGTCTGGAGTTGATGTATCCCGTAGTTCCATCTCATCATAAGGAACCTAACACGAAAGATGGTGTGTCAATCAGATGCCCGGTCTAAGAGTAATTAGCCTTTCTGTTCCAGGGGCCCGGTTGGATTTACCCTCATTCCAAACCCGACCGTTTTCTAAAGATGTCCAAAACTCACATATATTATCTCAAAAGGACCGCGTCGTCGCGAGGGTCCCAATGCCGCAGACGGTGCATCGTTCGAATGCATGGTCTTAGAGCTATTCGCATTTAGGCGATGTCAGGCATGACCCGTCAAGCTCAGTAGGCTGGAGGGTGGGCCCAACTCGGCTCGGCGGGTATGACCCGGCTGGGGGTCTGCCCAGCCTGGTTTGGTGGATCTGACCTGGCTGGGGGGTCGGCTTGGCCCGGTGGGGTGCGGCCCACCTGCAAACTCGGCCCGCGGAGCGGGCCGGTTCGGTTTGCGTGGCGGCGCCGAACAATGTCGCCTCTCCCTGCCCAGCCGGCCAAAGCCAACCACTTTTGTCTGGTGCGAGTGGCCCACATAGAGGGTAGTTGTTCCTCCCACACAACATCATGCAGTGCCGTGGTTCTTCAGCCCAGCTGACATGCGGCCGACCGGTTCGCCCGGCGAGAAGCCCGCGGTTGCGAGCCGCAGTTCCCCCAACGCGTGGCGCATGTGGAAAATGCAAACCTCTATCCCGGCCAGCCATAGCCAGCCAGTTCTTCCAGCCCAGCCGGCATGAGGCCTGCTGGTTCTTCTCTGGCTTGAGCAGCCCACAGATGCGGGCCATATTTTTCCTCCACGTGGCCGGCGTGACGGCGCTGATCCACCACCACCTCGGCACGACCTCGCCTCGGCCTTCGGTTGCCACCGCCTTCGGTCGTCGCCGCCTCATGGTCGTGGTCTTCTTTCTATGGCACGGTGTGATGACTCCTCTCCCTTCCAGCTCCGCCTCCATTGTTAACACAATCAATAATCAACGGAGGCTCGTCGGTCCATGTATGTTCGGCCCGCACCCTCTGCGTTAAGTTATAAAAAAACTGGCCACCGTCAATCCAATTATAATCACCAAAGTATGAGGGTATAATTCACATTTTCAAATAAATAAACCAAATTCCTCCTACCTCATAACTGAAATTTAACGTTGACGAGCCTCAGAAGACGGGCATCGCGGAAGACGATCGTCTTTCTGTCAACGCCGGAGGGAGTAGAGTTCGGAATGTCATGTCGAGATAACGCGTTTGGTGTACTTTGTGGGTGAGGGTGCCTCATTTCCTTACTCCAGTTGAAGAATTCGAGGAGATGTTTCTTCACATCCTTCAGAGATGTGAAGAATTCTTTGTCGAGGGAAATATGTTCTTCACATTCTTTGTGAGAAGAATTCTTTCTTTCTAATTCTCCAAAGCCTCCCAACAGAATATTTTCCATGCAAATAAAATAATAGGCTCCCTCATATTGTAAAGATTCCATGCAATTCAAATGAATTCATCACACCACAAATTAATTAATTATGGCACTAATTAATTTTGTTGGCACAATTAAGGGGAGGGGGGAATGTGGAGATTTCACCCAAAATAAAGGAAGAATGCGTTGGCTTAATAAATTCAAGGGGAGTTAAAGGGGTTCAAGGGGAGTTAAGGGGTTAGGTGCTCATGTGGGCCACACCACATAATATCCTCCCATGGGAGGTTATCTGAGGGTGAGATCCACATCAAACTTCCCTGTAGATAAACTAACCACCACCTAAAATAAAATTATTCAACACATAAATTTTATTTAATTTATTAGAATCCCCAAAATTAACTTCCACTCTCAACCAAACACAACTGCGGCAGAGGTCTCCTTAATCGAATACTGGTGCTGTGAGTTAATCAGTGTGCTTAGATTTCAATTATGAGCACCGGTTCAAAGTATAGAAAACCCCGCACGTACGTTTACTGAATGTACCCAAAAAAACTTTCTAAATTGATTCTGGGAACACTATGCCTTGGAATTAGGCACCGTTAAAAACTACGGACCGATAAAATTCCAATGAATTTAAGAAAAAAATTTCCTTGAAATTTATAGGCCTTACAATATCAAATTCTATCATAAATGGTTCCAATTAAGGGACTTTTTCTCAATCTCATTTTATTGAGGGAAAAATTTATAATTAAATCCACCATCTTTTATACAGTGTATTATAAACCCCTTTTACTTTTAATTTAATTAATAAATTTTCAAAAGGAATATTGTAAATGAACTGTTTTACTAAAAAAGTGAATGTTTTTAACATATATGGTAGCAACGACTTTATCACAATTGTGACCATTATTTGATATTTGGATTACTCTATAGGCAGTAATATTTATAAAATAAAAAATACCATATTTTCATTTTACTTATTTTGGTATTGAAAATGGTTTATAAAATTGATTTATTATATCAATATCATTAAATTAAATCCTACGATTGCAATGTGGAAATTTAATTTTTTTATACTTGTGTGATGTAATATGATTATGTTATGGTTTATGGGAATTGATTATGTATATGGGTGATTCATTGATAAAATGAGGGTCAGTAAGCCTATTATAGCTATAGAATGAATTTGGTAATTTGACAGTGTAAGACTATAGGTTTCCTCCTAAGACATTAAAGTAATATACTATGATGTGTATTTCTAATGTAATAATGAATTTTACTCCCTATATAACCATAAATGCAATAATATAACAATTATATGGGTGAAAGATGTTTCCTTTATGATTTGTGATTTATATGTATATTTTTGTATTATTATGATTTCATGACGTGATCTCCATTGTTTATATTTTTGGGTGAAAAAAATGATTTTTTGAAAATGTTTTCAAGAGTTTAAAATATTCATGGACTAATGGTTTCATTCTTTATTTTATAACCCTTATATATTTTTTTGTGATCATACCATGTTTCAGAAATGTTTTCCACATAGAATATGGGTGGTTAATAGAATTTAAGAGTTCCATATTAATGTTATGAATATTTTTTTCAGGAGAAGAATGTCATGTTTTTTTTAGAATTTAATATATTTTCAAAACATGGATAGTTAGTATAATTGTCTACCTTGTAATATTTCAGTTGTTATATAACAATTATGACCCAATTCTCTAAAACTATATACATCAAAAGATAATCAACGTGAAAAGAATAAATTCCTCACTAAAACTTAAGATTTTGTATCATTTATGTCTGAGTCCTTTTAGTTGGTATCCGATATCTGTTTAGATAACTTTAGAAAATAAGCTATTATTGAAGCATAACTTAGAAGTTTTATATAACCATAATAGTTAGCTCAGTAGGAATAGTTATAAATATTTATGATCTATTGAATGAGTTTTAGATTACATTAATAAGTATATCCTGGTGTTTAAATTCACCACAAATTGTAATATGATATGTTATTATTTTAATTACACATAGTAACGTTTTTGGTTTTAGTAAATGGTTTGATACAATATGCACTAATAAAAAAATATATGAGAAGGAAAATTTGGGGGTTCTTGGAATAAGTCAAGGAAATAAATGGGAGACATAATTATAAATATAGTGGTTGTTATAATAAAACAATAAATAGTAACGATTAAACACTTTAACCACGCTGGTTTTTATGATTCCTCATATATGAGATAAATGAATCCATGTGGATGTTCAGGAAATAATGATAATATAGTTAATTACATTCAATAACATATGTGTCATGTATATGAACAGAAAAACCTATGAATTCTTTTCAAGGGACGAGAAGATGTTATAGATTTTTTATTAATTGTCATAAAGCAATAACCTTCAAAAGAAAAAAGGAAGCATTTGGTTGACTCAATGAAAGGGGACGAAGTTCTTCTCGAGTTATAAAATAAATGATTTAGATATAAGGAGTATTATTATTATGAAATTCATTACATATAAAAAATCATTGTTAATGGTATCATCATGTCCCTGAAAATATATGGTTATAAATACTTAATGCCATTACAATTAATGATGATGAAACTAAAAATGACCTAAGACAAGTATGTATAATTTATTTACTCATGTTTTGACATTATTTAATTGTAAGTAATGACTAATGTTTTTGTTTGTATGAAATAAGTATTAATGGAAAATATGGAAAATCATGGTTAAGGGAACATGAAGAATGATGGATTGTTAATATGTCTACATTTAATGAATTTTACAGTTCTGATATATCTGTAGATGATAAAATATTTAAAAGTATTAATTATCTGTTTATGATGTGATTACATTGGAAGATGTTTTGATTAGTATGTGTAACCAAGAAGATTGTTACGTGAAATTGTTCTTGGAGGAGGAATTGACATTTCTTCTGTGTAAATAATCATAAAGGTATAAATAACCTTTAGTATTTATATGATCCTTGATTTTGAGATAATTATTGGATGTTACATTTTGGGTTGCAAAATTTAATACATGAGATAATGATTGATGATAAATTCTGTTAAGGTTTTTCAATATTTTATATCATTTTAGGAATTTTATATGAATTATATAGTTTTATAAAAAAAGTGAACTTATAGGAAGGTTGAAAAACAAGTCCTGTCAGACAAGGATTTTGGAATCAAACCCACAACTGAAGGGCGACAAGGCTTTATCACCTACCACTGGCCTATATTTAGTCCTCCATTAGTATGAATTTTTATTTTTAGTTAAACTGGTTGATTGAATAAGAATATATAATTTTTGGAACTTATGTTTTAACAAATTATTTCCATTTAAATTGGAAAATGATATGAGTATTAAGTGATAATTGTTTTTTGGAAGTCCTTAACTATTTTTTGGAACATTATAATATTATGTTTAATAGAATACAATGATATTTTAATTTAGGGGTAATGGTTTAATTATATATTGGATGAATATATGATTTAATATTTAACTAATATTAATTTTAGTATCACATTGAAATGATAAGCATATCTTGATGATTATTAGAGATATTACCTTTTGGTGTGAGACGTCAAGAGTAATTGAATTTATTGGGGATAATTATTACAGGATATCTTGTAAGGAAATGTAATCAAATACATATTATTTATTGTGATTCCATATTATTTGGAATTGTTTTTAAGAATTTTATTAATAGTTATTTGATGAATAACCTATGTTGAACATTGAATATTGCTTTTTAATTTTGGTGTTTGAAGCAGTTTTTCATATAGGGTTTATTTTTTTAGATAATTATCTTATCTTATTTTAACAATTTTTTTGTTAAAGTCTAAATATAGGAGAAAAATTGTAGGATCGGAATGATACTGATTGTAGTTTCAGAATAATGAAATAGATGCCCAATATACAAGTGGGGGGGGGGGGTGAATTTTATTATACACTTTAAATATTTTCTTTGGAAATATTTAATATGATAATGTTTAACAATGTTAGACAAGGTAATTCACAAGACCTCGAAGTTCATTTGACTTGCTTGATTCCAGAAATGTGGTTCCGAGAGAGTAATTTCTGAAATGAAACTTAACAAAAGATTACAAAGATAATGATTCTACCTTAAAGTGTATATAATCTTGAAAATCATAGTATACAAGTATAAAAAAGTATAAGATGGTTATACTTTCCTCAACAACCAAAATATAGTGAAAAACGTGAAACACTGCACATAACAATTAGTAAATGTTTTAACCAAAAGAGAAGGGTTTCCAACAACCTTGGATAAAGGTCCCTTGATTTATACTTTTAAGAAAGTTTATCATGCCCACACTAGGATATGACCTCGATACGATGATCAGAATATTTCTTGATATCCCCGCAAGCCCTCAATTTTCAAGGTAGTTGGAGCCTCTGTCTTCTTATCCCCGGGAACCCTCGAATGTACTCAGTGACATTCGAAGTCACACGAAGAAATTCTGAACAAGATGTTCAGTATACACAAAGCATAAAATGCCACTCTCTAGAAATCACTTCAGTAGCATATAACCTCTAGATTCATAGAACTGTTCATTAAAGTTGTAATGATCTCTTTCAAATGAGCATCTATTTATAAGAACCACTTCAATAGTTGGGTCCCTCCTCCAACGATCATATTTTTTCTTGAATTTCAGAGGGACCTATATACGTGTCACTTAGAAAATAGTTTGTTAATAAGTGAATGCACGAAATCATTTTATAACCAAAAAACGAGTAAGCAAAATTATGGTTGCTTAACCAAAATTAACTATTCGGAGTCAAGGAAACTATAAAATTTTAGAGTCTAACCAAAAGCCATTCATTGTCTATAAATCATGGATATTAGGATTCAATCTTCAGAATAATTCTGAATATAAATTCTATGGAATTTCAGAGTATGAATTTCAAGGAAATTAATGGTATGAATTCATAATAATTCAGAGACTGAACTCAGAATGTTTGGTGTCTGAATTCCAAAAAATTCAGAGTATGAACTCAGATAGATCAGAGTCTGAATTCATAAGTATTCAGAGTCTGATATCGGAATGTTGAGAGTTTTAATTTAGAGAACTCGGAGTCTGAAATCCGAATGTCCGGAGTTTGAATTCATAGAACTCAGAGTCTAAATTCAGAATGTTCGGAGTCTGAATTTAGAGAACTCAGAGTCTGAACATTAGAAAGATTGGAGCCTGAATTCCAAATGTTCAGAGTATAAATTCAGAGAATCCGGAACCTAAATTCAGATCCTGAAACCAGAATTCTCTCTATATAAGTTTTCATAAGATTCCGAGGTTTGGGATATGAAACATAATTTTTATACATTGGGATAAAAAGATAAAAGAAAAACATGGTTAGGATAAATTTCCTTGGGGAATGAAAATTTTCCATATCAATATAAAAATTAGCGTAAATAATATTTTCCTTAAGATAGGGTGTTTGTGATTTTCAAAACATGAAGGAATGAAAAAGTCATAAGGAAACCTTATTGACTAAAAAATATCCCTCTTTTTGGAAGGCACAAACATCCTTATGAAAAACAATATAAGGACTTAGAAACAAATTTCCCAGACAATGAAAGTAAAACATATCTCGCTTAACACATGGACAATGATGAATATAACTAACTCCTCCTCAGGCATTGGAAACACTAAGGAACGTATTCTTGATTTCCGGATTGAGATTTAGCACTTTATTGCATACAGAAATAGTCATGGATAAGAACTCCCCCTTATATGAACTCCCCCTCCCTTAGGGAAATTTTTACTAAATATTCTTTTTAACATTCCTTTCACCCCCTTTGTGATTTTCAAAATGAAATATAGGGAATGGAATGGAAATTTGGTACCTAAATGATTAGTGCTAAACAACCAAAAGAATAAAAGGGAACCCAAAAAATTATTACAGTTGGAAAATTTTGTATAAGGAATGAATGCAACAAAATATCATAATTGAACAACATTATCCTTCCTTCTCCATCGACATAAAATTCTTTACTATAGTCTTCAAATTTTTTAAATCCTTGTGATCTTTCTCATCACGTTTGAGAAGTTGATCATGATCCTTTGTCTTCTTCTCTATTTCTTTGATTCTTTATTCTTAAGCCTTAAGAACCTCTGCATGAACCTTCAAGGATTCTTCTTACTTAGAAAATTTTTCTTCTATCTCAATCCATAGACCCCTTTCTCTTTTCTAGCTTAGAGAAAATGAATAAAACATCCCATTCAGATCTTTTAATTCTTGATTCTGGGAATTCTTTTCCAGAGTTAGCTTCTTCTCAATGCTATTTGTGAGATCATTGATCATTATATTTTCAATGTCAAAGGTATCCTTTACACTATCTTGTAAATCATCAAGAATTATCATTCCTTATATAGTTTACCTTGACTATCTAGTCATCTTCTTGCAAGATATTTTTTGGGAGTCAAATTTTATGAAAAAACATTTAGAAGTCCACCTCATACTTGATGAACTTGTCCATCACTATATACACTGAATCTTATTTTTGATTTAAGGAGTGTTGAAGCATCTGGCATCTGAAGTCTATACTGGGAAATATTGGAATGGTTCCAACAAGCTTCTTTAAGGACTGGACTATGAAATCATGTCTTAGAGAGGATGATTCTGAATAAGAAATTTTTCTTGGTGAGGATTCTTTTTTTATCTTAGCAGCTTTCCTCTTTGAATATACACCCACATATTTCTTCTTAAACATAGATTTGGTAGGCTTATAAACTACTACCTATTTTCCCTTGTCAATATTTGGAATGGATTCCTCATCATGAGTGTCATGTTCACTATCAGACAGCTGAACAATTTTATCTTCATCTATCTCTTCTTTCACAGCTTAAGCCTCTGCATCCTCTAGGTTAATGAAATATCTATTGATGATTTCTTCTTGATATGGTTTGGATTCTTCGTCATCACTCTTATCCTCATCCTTTCTAGGAGTAGCAAGCTTTGATGATTCATCTTGAGAGGTTCAGAAAGATAACTTCTCTAAAGGACTATTCTTCTCATGAAACTCCTCAAGTTGTTTAATGTGATCTTCGGTATCATCACTTCCTTCTTCTTCCTCTACTAATTTTTCATGGACTTTTTCCGGAGTCACAAATTTCTTTCCCAGTGTCTCTGGTAAATCTTCTCCTAAGAAGGATTGTGGTACCCGAATATTTTCGGAGGCTTTCTCAGCAGCCCTCAGAACAGATTTCACAATCGATGCTTCCGTCATCCTCTTCTTTTCTTTCTTTTTTTTTTGTTTTCTTTTCAAGATCATAAGAAGTCTTCTGTTTTAAAGAATTTTCTTCAGCAGGATCCAAACCAAAGTTAGGCTCCCCAGATTTATTTTTCTCTTTGTCTTCCCTCCATTTTTCTACTACCTCATCAGGATATTCTTTTTTTTTCTTAGTCTTTGGTGGTGCGGATTGGGTTTCTTTAGCCTCTAGGGATTTTTCATTATCTTCTACTTCCTTCAGCATACTCTTCCTTCCACCCTCCTTACAGGTCTCAGCAGCTTCCTGTTTCTTCGTTAACGCTTGTACCTCCTCTGGAAAATCATAAAACATGTCAGATTCTTTAGAAAATAAAACATTCATCCTTCTAAGTGTATCATCACTTACCAGCATAACATTGCAATTTCTTTGTTTAGAGCTACAAGGTATTTTGAAGGAATCTAAACACCAAACAATCAGATTTGAGTTAATGGATGGATACATAATAATTTAAGCTTTTAGATTGACATTAATTATATTCTCAATTATAATCAAAATATTCTTAACCAAGTTAATATTTCAAAGATTCAACAAGAAATCTTTGAAATACAAGCCACTCTTCTTCAAAGTATCCTTGTCTACTTATCTTATAATGATAAATCCTTGAACACACAATTCATGAATCCAAAAATTTGTAGATAGGTGAACAATCTTGAGATTCATGACATCAAAAAGACAGTGTCCAACCATAGCCTTCTCCTTAACAAAGCGTCCATGAACATCCAACAGCTTATAAGAAAAAAACTCAGAATCTACATCATAACAAGTCCAATTACATTAGATACCTTGGCATAAGAAAGATAATAAGTATTACCATAGCTCTTAAAAGAGAATTTATCTTTTCCTTCTTCCTTTAAAATACCTTTTGAATCATATAATTCAACCAACATGTCTGGATATACCAGATCATGAGCTCCAGGTTTCGATACTCAAACACTCTCCCATCTATTCAGCTTGATGTTTTTTAGATGATAGAATCATACATAGAAAAGAAATTTGGTGGTACCAACCTTTATCTATAAATATGCCATTTAGAAATCGGTTTGATAATTGACATATCATTCTGGGAAGATACCTCAACATACATTCAGAGTTGAGGAAACCCTGAAAATATGGAACGGGCTTCTGTAGAAGGGCATGGCTTTAGCACCCGAATGCTCTGGGATCGATGTTGGAAAACCATTCGGGATCCTTTATATAGGCATATGAGGTTATGGTTCAACTTACATACTCAATCCAATGTTTGAGAAACCTTCTAATCAAATATGACGGTTGAGGTGATAGGCGAAAGGAAATTTTGAAAGTATCTGATATTTTAAGGTTTTTTAATAAAAACATTCAGATTTAAGGAAAAAAGAATCTTAAAATTTTAAAACAAAAAGTGAAAGAAAATACCAGCAGGTAAAAGGTGATTACAAAAATTTAATAACGGAATCATACCATTCAGATTTCTAGGATAATTATTCGTAATGAGGAAATTTTTTCTTGAAGATCTTTAGATTCCGAAAATTTTGATTACGAAAAAAAAACGAATTTTTTTTAGAAAACCATCTTTACAAAAATATAAAAAATATTTATTATGAAAATTTAGAAAATATTCATTATGAAAATTTATAAAATCATCATTATGAAAATTTAGAATAAGAGAAATTTTAGACCATGAAATATTTTAGACTACAAGAAATTTTAGAAATATAACAAACAAGTGTACTCCCCCTACGATATGGACTTCCTTACTATAATGAGATTGGTTCTAACAAGAATATATCATGAACGATTACCTTATGGTTATCATTCATAACTTCTTTTTAATGTATTCAAATCTATCAGAGGGGAAATATTTTGTGAAAGTATCAGCAAGTTGATCTTGCATTCCAATAAATTGAAGAATGATATCCCCTTTTTGTGTGTGATCCCTAAGAAAGTGATTTATAATATCTATATTTTTGGCATGAGAGTGATGTGAATGGTTTTTACTTAAGGCAATGGCAATAATATTATTAGAATTTTTTTTATTTCGGTAAAATTAATACCATAGTCTGTGAGTGTGTATTTCATCAACAACACTTGAGCACAAAAACTTCCAGCTACTACATATTCATCTTTAGTAGTAGAAAGTGCTTCTGAGTGTTTTTTACATGTCCATGAAACTAAAAAATCTCCTAAGAAATGACAAGCTCTAGATGTAATCTTCATATCCATTATACGTCTACCAAAGTCATCATCTGAAAAACATTTTAAAACAAAATCATTTCACGAAGTATAAAAGATTACTAGATCCATGGTTCCCTTTAAGTAGCAAAAAATTCATTTCACTACCTTTAAATGAGATTCATTAGGATTGACTTGATATCTTTCACATAAGCATACTGATAACATTATGTCTGGAAGACTAGCTGTCATGTAAATTAGACTTCTTATCATGCCTCTAAAAGATGTTTGATCTTCTGGATTCCCCAGTTAATCTAGATCAAGTAAATTAGAGGTACCAATGAGAGTATTTATATTATTAGTCTTGTCATATCCACAATTTTTAAGAAGATATTTAATATAATTATATTGGTATATATATATTCCTTCTAGTTTTTCAGAAATTTGAAAACCAAGGAAAAATGTTAACTCACCCATCATACTCATTTCAAACTCATATTTCATTAGATCGGCAAAGGAATTAGCTAATGATTACTGAGTTGAACGAAATATAATGTCATCAACAAAAATTTGAACAATCAAAACATTTTTCTTATCTTTCTTTATAAAAAGTGTTGTATATGCATTTCCCTTAACATAATTATTTTGAATAAAAAAATTTGTATGGATATCATACTAAGCTCGAGGGGCTTGCATAAGTCAATATAAATATTTGGTAAGTTTGAAAACATGTTTAGGATATTTTATATCCTCAAAACATTAATATTGTTCAATAGAAACTTCCTATTGAACGTAACCATTAAGTAAAGCACATTTCACATCCATTTGAAAATGTTTAAAATTGAAGAATACTACAAAGGAAAGTAGAATACGAATAGATTCAAGTCTAACTACTAGAGCATAGGTTTCTTCATAGTATATTCCTTCTTGTTTATTATAGCCTTTAGAAACCAATCTAGATTTTTTTCTTACAATGATTCCATTTTCATCACACTTATTTCTGAAGACCCATTTTACTCCAATAACATAATTTTCCTTAGTTCTTTCAAGCAAGTTCCAGACATTATTTCTTTTGAATTAATTTAGCTCATCTTGCATATATTTTATCCAATCATTATCAATTAAAGATTCATCATGAATTTTGGTTCTAATTGGGAAAGAAATTCTATATTTTCTACTTCATTTCTTAGGGAACTTATAGTAATTATAGGTGGATTTACATCACCAACTATACTATCATTGGTATGATTATTTAGAAAAAACTGATTTGGGTTTTGTAAAACCTGTTCATCAACATAGGGTAGATAATCTTCCAGGCTTAATGTTTCTGAAATTTCTTCTTGAACATTTTATTTATCAAAACAATCTTCTATCAAGGTTTGATAATCAGTTTTTGGAAAAACATCCGAATATGTAGGTTGATGATGTTTAAAAAACAAAAGGACCAGTTTCATCAAATTTTTCATGTATTCTCTCTTCAACAGTACATGTGTTTTTATTGAAAACTCTTTAAGCCTTAGAAGTTGTTGAGTAGAATAATAAAATTCCTTCATCAGATTTTGGTGCAAATTTTTTTAGATTACCTTTAGTATTCAGAATGAATACCTTCCAACCAAAAACCTTGAAGTAGTAATGTCTAGGTTTTCTACCATTTCATAACTCATAATGAATTTTATTATGAAAAAGGTCTAATCAAAACACAATTTATAGTATAGAAAGAAGTAATTATAGCTTCTTCCTAAAAATGTTTGGCTACTGAATATTCACTCAACATGGTTCTTGTTATCTCCTGAAAAATTCTACCACTTCTTTTAAAAACACCAGTTTGTTGAGGTGTTCTTGGTGCTGAGAAGTTATGAGTAATACCTTTTCTACTACAAAAGGTTTCAAAATATGAATTCTGAAATTCTCCTCCATGATCACTATGAATAGTTATAAAAGGAAGGATTTTCTTTTTTTTAAGCTGGGCTCTAAATGTTTTGAAATAAGAAAAAGCTTCATATTTCTTTTCTTGAAGATAGACCCACGTAAATCTAGTATAATCATCAAATAAGACAAATACATTATATTTTCCTCCAATGCATTCAGTTTGAGTCGGACAAAAGAGATCAATATGTACTAACTGTAATTAATCATTTTTGGAGATTTCACCGACTGATTTAAAACATGATTTATGTTGCTGGCCATAATAATAAATACCATAAAAAAACTAAGAATCAAATATAAGCTCTGGTAGAACCTTAACTTGCCTTTTCTAAGAGAGTTTTAATACGTTCCTAAAGTTACAGTGTCATAAAATTATATTCCAGAACCAAGAATGATCTTCTATTGCACTATGGAAAGATAGATATTGGCTCCTAAGGTCTCTTATGTTTAGTGTGTATACATTCTCCTGACGATTGTTAGTTTGAATAAACTCTTCCTTTGATTTGTGTACTATCAACTGGTCATTCCTAAAATTCACAATGTATCCTTCATCACATAATTGATCTATGCTAATGAGTTTGTTATTAAGACCCTTAAAAAATAAAACATTTGAAATCAATGTTTTTCCAATAAGAACAATGTACCCTATACCAATAATTTCTCCCTTAGAATTATCTCCGAAAATTACTTTCCCTCCATTCATCTTGATAATCTTTTCAAAAAAGTTTTTGCTAACAGTCATGTTCTGGGAACATCTACTATTCATGTACTATGTATTTCTGTTGGTACTATCATTATTTTATTGATAATAAGATAGTTAGACTTTCATAATCCAAAATTTATTGGATCCGGAAAATTCAAAAATCAAATTTTTTGGAATCCACATTTTCTTAGAAAAATAATCTTTATGAAAACCTAAAGATTGATTTTTTTAAAGAATTTTTTTTCTTAATTCCCACCATAAAGACACATAGTGTGGAAGGGAGCACTTTTAGGAAAAAAATAATTATTACTAAAAATTTGTTTTGAACCAGAATAACCAAAACCAGAATTATTCCATATAGGTCATATTTAAGAATACATCTTATCAAAATTTTCCTTTCCTAGGGTAAAATTTGACAAACACTTCCTGAAGGAAAATATTTTTGTCCTTAGTCTAATAACTAAATTCTTTTCTTAAAAAACAAAATTTTGAGTACTAGAGTTAAGCTCGAAAACACTTTTCTTAGAAATTACATTTTCTAGGTCCTTAGAAATTTATCCTTCTCAGAATTTACATCCTCACGGTTTTTTTTCATACTTTAAAAATCATGAGTTTTCTTATCAAGATCCTTAGAATGATCTGATATTTCTTAATTAAGAATATAAATTCTAGAATTTTCTATGTCATGATTTTTCATAGATTTAGAATTTTCATTCTCAAGGAGCTTATAAAACCTAGGAACTTCTTTCTAGGTAGGTAAGGTATTATCCTAATAAGAAGAAGATTCATCATCCGAAGATTCATTAATATCACAGAAATTATCATTCAGGGATACATTGGTCATAGATCCAGCATTATGTACCTTAGCCATTAGGAAATTATTTCCAATAGGTAGCCTGGCTATGAGACCAATATTATTCTGTCCTGAAGATTTGTAATATGATGATTCTTCAAAAGAGTCTCCACCACAGGCACTCCAAGTGTCATTAGCTTTAAAAAATTTCATAGCTTTAGCTTTGTAGTACTTCATTCTATTCCTTTCAGAATGCTTTTCATTTCCATATTTTCTCTTGAGCATAGGACAATCAAGCCTTATATGTCCAGATCTTTTTCATTAATAACAAGTGACATCAGAGTCTTTCTTATCCTTTATTTCATTCTTCTAACATATATACTGAAAATATATCTTAAAAACTATCTTGTTCATCCTTCGAGCAAGTTTAGCTAGTTCAATTTCGAAATGTTCACTTTCACTTGATTCGGATTGTATAACAACATTCTTAAATTTGGATGTTTTCTCTCTTTCAGGAGTCTTGTCTTTCATAAGTTTTTATGTTGTTGTAAAAGCAACACATCCATTCCCATTATTTTTCTTAAAATTTTCATCATCTCTCTTCATTCTAGTCTCATGATGTAGAAGAGTTCCTAAAATCTCATTATGATTGATCTGTGAGACTTTCCTATTCTCATCCTCATATCTTCTCTTGGATTCTAACTCATTAGGCATGATGTCTAAAATCTTGTCTACAAGGTCCTCATCATTTAAACCTTTCTCACCCGTGGATTGTAAGCTATTTACAATATTCATAAACCTCCATTGTACCTTACATATAGGTTATTTATATGGAAATTAAAAACCATGGTACTCAGCTCTATGCATAGATCTTATTGTTTCAATAACATTGGAAGTACCAAAATGTATAACTTCAAGCATCTTCGAAATAAAATGTTCTGCATCACAAGATAAAATCTGGCGATATATATTCCTAGTCATGGAACACAACAAAGTATTCTTTACCTTATAGTTTCGTTGATATTATGACTTTTTTTATTAGAAAAAGTTCTGACATCCTTATCAAGAGTCTTGTAATCTCCATTCAGCATAACAAAGTTATCTAGTCCAGTATTGACAACAAATGTCTTCATATGATCTCTCTAGTATTAGAAATCATTCCCATCAAAAATAGTTTGTCTCGTAGGATTAATATTTTCAATCGAACCGACATTCATTCCGGCCATCTCAATGATAATATCCTTCCACAAAAACCTGTTAGTAATAAATGTTCGTAATCAAGGATAAATAAATATCCTAAGAAAGGAAAATAAATAACAATGAAAAACATGAGCCAGAAAACTTATAAGTGAATATATGTATGTCAGAGACCTCCTCTGATACAAATTATAGGATCGAAATGATACATGTTGTCATATCAGAATAATGATGTTGATATTCAATATACAAGAGGCAGGGGTGAATTTTATTGTACACTTTAAAAAATTCTTTTTGAACATTTAAAGATGATAATGTTTAACAATGTTAAACAAGGTAATTCACAAGACTTTTACATTCTACAGTCTTTCTTGATTCGGAAAATATGGTTTTGACGGAGTAATTCTGGAAATGAAACTTAACAAATGTTTACAAATATAACGATTCTACCTTAAAGCATATAGAATCTTGAAAATTAGAGTATACAAGTATATGAAAGTGTAAGGTGGTTATACATTCCTCAACAACCAAAATACAGAGGAAATCATGAAACACTACACGTAACATGTAGTAAATATATTAACCCAAGGAGAAGGGTATCCAACAGCCATGGATAAAGGTACCTTTATTTATACTTTTAAGAAAGTATGTCTTACCCACACCAAGGTAAGCCCTCGATATGAATATCAGAATCTGTCTTGTTATTCTCGCATGCCCTCAATCTTCAAGGTAGTCGGCACCTTTGTTTTCCTATCCATGAAAGACCTAGAATGTACTGAGAATCATTCAGAGTCACACAATGCAATTCTAAACAAGATGTTCAGTATACACAAATCATGTAAAGCCTCTCTTTAGAAATCACTTCAACTTCATGTAATCTCTAGATTCATATAACTGTTCATCAAAGTTGTTATGATCTCTTTCAAATGAGCTCCTATTTATAGGCACAACTTCAATGGTCGGCTCCCTCCTCCAATGGTAATATTTTTCCTTAAATTTTTGAGGGACCTATACAAGTGTCACTCAATCAATGGTTAGTTAATAATTGAATGCATGACATTGTTTTATAACCAAAACAAGAGTAAGAAAAAATATGGTTGCTCAACCAAAATTAACTATTCGGAGTTAATGAATGAATAAATGTTTGGAGTCTAACCAAAAGCCATTCAGTGTCTATAATACATGGATATTCAGATTCTTTCTTCAATAGAATTCACAAACTGAATTCTAATGAATTTCGGATTCTGAATTTCTAGAAAAATCGGATTCTGAATTCATAAGAATTCGATGTCTGAACTCAGAAATTTCAGAGTCTGAATTCATTAGAATTCGGAGCCTGAACTGAGAAAGTTTTGTGTCTGAATTCATAAGAATTTAGAGTCTGAACTCAAAACGTACAGAGCCTGAATTCAAAGAACTCAGAGTCTGAACTCAGAAAGATCAGAGTCTGAATTCAGAGAACTCAGAGTATGAACACAAAATGTTCGAAAAATGAATTTAAAGAACTCATAGTCTGAACTTTAGAATGCTCAGAGTCTGAATTCAGAAAGTTCAGAGTCTAAATTCAAAGAATTCGGAACCGGAATTTAGATCTTGAAACCAAAATTTTCTATATCTAAGTATTCATAAGATTCTGAGGTTTTGGATATGAAAATGAATTTTATAATTTGGAATAAAATTTTCAATGAAAAACATTGTAATGATAAATTTCTTTGGGGATGGAAAATTTTCCTTATCAAGATAAAACATAGGGTAAATAAAATTATTCTTAGAATAGGGTGTTTGTGATTTTCAAAACAAGAAGGAATGACAAGGTCATAATGAAACCTTACTGACTCAATAAATATATGGATATTTTTAGATTATGTGATTCTTTATATGTTCATTTTAGTTGTCCAAGTGTAAATAATTAATCTTGATGAATCATCATTTGTAGAAAAAGATGAGTTTAATGTGGAAATAGAATAATAGATGAAACTAAACTTTAAAATTAAGTATATTTATTAATTTTTTTAGTTTATAAATTAAATTAATTCCTAAACTCAATGAAAAGAACCATTAAAAACGTTATCTATTTAATTTTCCTAATAAAAAATCCACTACAAATACACCCATTTTGAATATACGGTTTTTTTATTCTAAAATTTATCTTAATTATTTTTCTAGCATTCTTTATTTAAATATGAGGTTTACTTTTCTAATCCATATGCATGTTTTCATGCACAAAACTGTAGTATTTATTATCTCATGTTAACATTGTACTAAAATTTCATTATTTCAAATTAGACGTTTTAATGAAACATTTTCCCATGTGGGATATAAATGAGGGAAATTTGAAATGTGAAACCATAATTACAAATTCCAAATTTAAAATTTTGAGAATATAACATCCAAAATGGGGGAAATATGTAAGAACTCTTATAATTATATAATTCAAATTTTTTCCTATTTATTAATATTTTTGAATTAGATATGAATTTTACCATAAATAGAATCTATGTCCAATAGAGAACCTGACCGACAAGAATGGGTTTCTCTGAAATCTTTTGTTTCACACAAGATAGTGTAATATCAACAAATAACATATTATTAACACTTTTATTTTATGTGGTAGTTGCATCATAATAATTTTAATTGTGGGAATGAACATAACTAACTATATTATGATTAAATAAATTTATTAAATGGATTTATTTTCTTGTAATAAATTTTATTTTCCTTAAATAAGTATAAATCCAATTTTAACAATAAACGATCTAACATTTTTAAAAGCAATTTTTACCACTTTTTGATGGAGAAATACATTCAAATGCGTTTTCTTAATGTTTTAATCCTTTTATATAAATAATTACATTTTTCATTTGAATACATTTTTCAAAATTTTCATAGGTTTTATTTTTGGGCTTTTCTGATAATATTCATTTTTAATGAATAGTGATAGAATACTGCACTTTAAGTCAAAAATAGTTTTTCATATAAATTATTTATAGAGTTATATTATCGTCTAATTTGGTTTCAATATATAATTAATTATATATTTTATTATTTAATCTAATGTATGTCATTTGAGTAATTTATTTTAAAAATATATATAAAAACATATTTGTGTTTTTGAACGTACCTTTTACCCAAAATCTTGCCATATCTGCCGGATTAGTATTAAATCTAAATTAGTGATATATGTGAATATAATATTCAAAAATATAAATACATATTTGTAATTAGTATAAAATTTATGATCTAACAAGTTAAAATTAATTTTTTTCAATATTATCTTTAATATATTATTTACCACGTTCAAATGGTAAATAATATAAATAAGAGTAAAAGTAATATTATAACATAATATAATTACCCTAAAACATGTCTAAATTTTATTGGAAGATTATTATTGAACAAAATCCAACTTGGGATGAAATTATAATATTTTTAATCCACAAGGGAATGAATATGACATTTATTTTATTTTATTTAAAGATAAGTTAAAAATGTCATACTCATATTTTTTTAATATGTAAATCATTTATAATATAAGGTTATATAGAATATAAATTCAATGATAAATTTCTATTTGAAATCTAATTTTTTTATAGACATCATTAAAATTTATTTAAAAATTTTATACCTTACATAATTGATTTTAATTGTGAAAAAATGATGATGTTGTAATACATTTATTAAATGTAGAATCAAATATATGATATTGCTAGTATTAAAAAACTATAATTTAAAATATTTTATTCAATAAAATAATTTTTTATAATACATGGACATTTTATAGATGTTTTAAATTATTTTTTTCTATATAATCATGGTTTTTTGATTTTTTATAATGTCACAAAATGAATAGTTTCAAAAATTTCGTAATTACCTTCTTAAAATATAAAATATATAATTAAATGATATAAAATTAATAGAAATATAATATCTAGAAAAGAATATTAGACAGGTCTAGAAATTTCATTAATGGATAATTAATTCATCGTTTTTTTAAGATTTTGTCTCGACCCGTCCTCGGGACCCATGCTGTGACAACCCCAAGCCTACCTTCCATAGGCTAGGGGCTGGCGACTAGCATAAAAGGCGTAAATCCCTATGCTGGGAAGGAATTTCCATTATAAAAGGAAAAAAACACCATCAGAGTAAAAAACTGGAAGCAAAACACTAAGTAAAACGGAATACAAAGGTATTGGTGAAAGTAAATGGGTCAGTATACAAACCCAACTGAATAACAAGAACAAGTACAAGTAAAAAATGGAAAATTTATCCTAGATCGTCCATCGAGGAATCCTATATAAAGGGTAGGTATAGAACTCGAACAACTTGTAACTGCAGTACATCCCATCTAGTCTAGCTCCGAGCAGCCTCCCGTCCGTCACCCTCAGCCTCGATCACTGCTAACCATTGACTGCACAGAACACAACAAGGTGTGGGAAAATCCCGTTTATGGGTGAGTATAAATGTACTCAGTAGGGGACCCTGAGACCCCCAAAGTCTCCAATAATCGACAATGTATAAACCACAGTATAAAGATAAAATCATAAAGTACCAACCATCACTACTTAGGTATATGCCGATAAATATACATATGTTATCAATCACAGTATGTCTACAACTCTCGAGCCCATGCACAAACCATTCCAAAAAGGAAGTAATGTCATTCACCATGATAATAATGGTTGAAAAACATAACTCATCCCACACAGGTATACATCTTTTGTAGAGTGATAGAGATGATCAGATGTAGTCACTGATTCATCTAAGCTGTCAGACCCACACATGATACAGGACCAGCTAAGCTGTCAGACCCACACAGGATACAGGACCAGCTAAGCTGTCAGACCCACATGGGATATAAGACCAACTATTCTATCGAACCCACACAGGATATAGGAATAGAAGTCAGAACTGTCGGACCCTTGGAGGATCCCGGTATAGTAGTCATCGTTGTCGAACCCATGGAGGATTCCGGTTCAATAGTCATCGATGACGAACCCTTCGAAGGATTCTGGTACAGTAGTCATCTCAGTCGCAGCCAGCCCTAGGGTTCTTGCACACAATATGCTTGATTCCGGGAGGGTCCGCTCCTTGAGCCATGTTTTGATACATGAACCATCACAAAGTACTGAGTTGATGTATCTCATAGTTCCGTCACATCATAAAGAACCCAACGTGACAGACGGCGCGTCAATCGGACGCCCGGTTTGAGAGTTATTAGCATTTCAGTTTTAGGGGCCCGGTTGGTTTTTAGGCTCAAACCAACCTGAACGTTCCCCAACTACATCCAATCCTCAAGTGGATTATGCCAAAAGAATCATCTCGCTCCATGAATTCCATCGCTGTAGGTAGTACATCATTTCGACAAACATAACCCTAGATGCAAGCTAAATTGTGTAAAGAACCACAGCGAGTCCGTGTCCCGTCCGACCCATTCAGACTGACCCGACCCGACCGGGTCTGAACTAGGGTCTGACCCAGTCTGCTGGTATGATCCAGGTTGAGGAAGTGACCCGAGATGAGGGGACACCCCGACCCGAGGGTGGCCCGGCCTTGGGAGGCCCGGCCGAGGGCGGCCCAGTCGTGGTGGCACGACCCTGGTGGTACGATCGGCCACACGAGGGAGGGCTGTGCCGCAACCCTCCCTATTTTGTTGAACCGAACATGCGCACTGCACCGGTTCGGGGCTGCGGTACCCGGCTAGTCCCGCTCGTCTAGCTCCACAGCGGCCCGCCCGATCGGCCGCCACCGCTCCTCCACCACGGTGCGATGGCGTCGCGATCCTCCTGCTCTCTGCACGGCGTGATGGTGTCATGCCTCTACGACCGCAGCCTGACCGGGCCGCGGCCTTCAACACCACCACGCGGCGTGACGGTGCCAAACCTCCTCTATGGTGGCCCGATTTGGCCGTGGCCCGCGGCTCCTCCGCGCGGCCTGATGGTGCCGCACCTCTTTCCAGCATCCTTGCGCTTCTGGTTTCCTTACAGCCGGCCCACCGTCCGCCATCGATGATCCACTACTGTTCTCTATTCCGGTGGTGCCGTTGCGCCACCGCCATCGTCAACCAAACAAGAACCAATGGATGGACGTCGGGCCATGTTTTTTCAGCCCGTCCACTCCGCGTTTGGTGATAACTATTGGAGAACAAATAAACCTATGTTGAATGAAGAAGAACAAGCTAAGAATTCAACTCAAACACCTACCTAATATTTGTCATTCATTGACTATCTCAGAAAAAGGGCGGAGGTCGATTCGTCGATTATCACATTCGTCACGCACTCCCAATTCTCAGGCTCATGGGTCGAAAAGGAAGAAGGGTACACGTCGTTGGCGGATGAGCATTTATAGGTGACACTGTCATTGGTGACGTTCTTTGTGGGCGACATCTTCTCCTTTGACACAGATGAAGGTCGTTGGAGATGTCGTGGGCGTCACTTCCCTTTCCTTACCTCGGTTGAAGATCGATGAAAAAGGGAAAAGATGTTTTCGCCGTGCTTCGGTGGTGGAAGAGATGTTCTTTGTGTTCTTCGTGGAAAGAATTATCTCTCTATACTTCCATGGCTCCACCAAAGTATTAGGTTCCAACCAAAATAATAGCTTTGTCTATTATTTTATTCTTGACATGAATTCAAAATAATTCAAATTGTTCCAATTAATTATGAGAAGTTCAATTAATTAATTGCTTGTGTTGGAACAAAATTAATGGGGATGGTAGAGAGGCTCAACTAATGAGTGTTAATTTCAGCCACATAAATGGGGAGTTCAAGAGTTAAGGGGGGTTAAGGGGGTTTGATGCTCGTGTGGGCCAACCATATAACATCCATCCAAGGGAGGTTATGTATGGGTGGGCCCCTCCACTAACCTCCCATTGGAGGTTCTAACTACCACCTCAAATAAAAATGTTACCAACACATATTTTTATTCTGTTTAGTTAAAAACACCCAAAAACTAACATCCAATATCGGTAAAACAAAACTATGGTAAAAGTATCCTTAAGAGAATATCGGCATTGCAAGATCAACAGTGTCCTCCGATTTCAATTCCGAGCATCGGTTCAAAAGAAATTAAATCCCGTACGTACGTTTACTGAACGTACCTGAAAAAAAGTTTGGAAAATTATTAACAACCATCCTTGACCAACTGCGGTCAAGGTTAGGCTCTGCCAAGGTAAAAAACGCCCAAAAGAACCCAACAGTACACTCAGATTTCCAATCCCAGTTACCATTTAAAGGGTATGAATTTTACAATAAAATAATTGTCAATTAATTATTTTATTTGCGGCTAAAAACTAACTTACTCTAGTGGCCCTCACCAACCCAAGTTAGGATCTTTTTAAAGAAAGCCTACCCCACGAGTTCAGCGGTGGTCTCATATTTTAAATCCGAGTGACCGTTTCTGAGTTATAAGTATTTGAAATATAAAATATCTTTATCTAATTATTTTATTTACGGTTATTCTATTTTCGAGTTTTCTCATAGGAGTCCCACTCCGAGTAAACATAAGTCACACCTAAGGTAAACCCGCCATCCTTAGCGCAACGGTGACCTCAGAATTATGATCCGAGTCACCATTTAAGAGTTATTCCACTTTTTCTTGAAAACTGCTTACGCGCCTTAATTTAAGCTTAACAAAACATAGACGGATCATTCCAGGCCCTCTGGGCCTCGGAATCGTGTGCCGTTAGAAACTATGGACTCATAAAATCTCCAAGTATTTATGAAAAAAAATTCTGCAGAATTTATTGGTCTTTAAATTCTCCCCACCTCATGACTTTACATCCACGTAAGCTACGACTCAAACTAAGGGAACAAATGGGGATACTGAGCACGCATCCGAGCCTCCTGCTCCAATGTGCTCTTACGGAGGTTCTCGTGTTGCCCGCGAACACGCACTAGATGTATCGACCTTCCATGTAGGACCTTCTCCTGTCATTCCCCAATCTCCACTAAAATCTCTATGAAAGTCACCTCGTCATCGATGTCCATCTCCCAGTGGTCGATGATGTGGGATGGGTCATGCACATATCTCCTCAGCTAGGATACGTGTAAGATGTCGTGCAACCGGTGCTACTGAGGTGGAAGAGCCTAGCGGTAAGCCACCACACCTACCCCGCTGAAGACCTGGGAGGGTCCAATGAATCGCGGAGATAACATTCCGCCTCAGCCTAAACTCTGTAGAACTCATCGAGTTGCGATCTGTATAAAGTTGTGGCCGCAATCCTCAAACACCATAGGTCTCCTTCTACTAGATGTACATGGTAGACCCATAACGAATTCCTCAAATATCTCATCCCTCTTCAACTTTGATTCCACTTAAGGCTGAACCAAGTCTGCTGGTATCTGATGCTCCGCCTTCACTTGCTGAAAAGTGAGGCATCAAGAGACAATTTTTTCTACTTCCTTCATCATACCTGGCCACCAGTGATGTCTTCGACGGTCCTAGTACATCTTCACCACTCCAAGATGTACCACTAAAGGGGATGTGTGAAAATCCCTCAACACTTCCTCTTGAAGTGACACTGGCACCATAGTACTTTCTATGAAGAGGATGTCATGCTCTCCACCTTCAGAAAATCCATCAGGTGCATGTCCTGTGGATATCTGAGCACATCATGGCTCATAGTCAGTGTCCCCAGGCTGCACCTCCCGGACTCGCTAAAGAAGTTGGGGAGTGACTGTATTAGACTGAAGGAAGGCTACTCCATCTCTATCTACAAAGGATATCTATAAACCAGCCATCAAATCATTCGCCTCGCCTAGTAGTTGTATTCCAAATCTCCAAATGAGTGCATCTGCTACAACGTTCCCCTACCCAAGAGTATAGAATATCTTGAAGTCATAGTCCTGATGGAACTCGAGCCAATGTCGAAATGTTCACCACCTCATGCTGCTCTCATATCTCTGCTTCCACATCTGCTGCCCTACAGATTCATCTGTCCTTAACGCTTCCTCTTATTAAAACATTTTACACGCTTAAGTCTCTGAGACTGGAGATAGTTTCATGCTTTCTAACTGCTAACATTCACTGGTTGTATCTGATCATACAATGAACATTAAACCAAAAATGTTATCTCTAGCTCCCTAACATATGTAGGATTGCATAGAGGAAAAAGTGATGGCTCAGATATCCTTAAACACACCTCGCTCATAGGTCCGTGCTATAAAGAACTGCTCACATCGTATTCATCGAGTACCAATAATGGTCGGTACACTTCGATGAATATTCAATTACCGACACGTCGTCCTTCCGAAGCTTTATAAGCTCTAGAAAACTTTCATCCACCTCCTCAAGATAGTCCCCAGCCACCTCTGGGTCGGGCTCGCCATGGAACATCAGGGATATCCGGTGCTGAAACACATGCAAGTCATTGAGCCTACAAGTGTCCTCTACTGATACCGCTAGTACTGTCTGCTGACCAACAGGCAGAGATATTGTTGGCAGACTTCCCAAAGGTACCATCTTAGAAAACAGTCCATGTACTGAAACCTCATCACTATGAGGACCATCCTCATGGTCACTCACTGAATAATATTTGTAGCTAAGATCAATATCTTCCCTAATAGTGTCTCAACTAGGAGGAAAACTCCAGTAATTGCCTCCATCTTGTCCTTTGCTTCCTGTGAATCAATCTCGCCTCGAAACCCCAGAGGCCTCTACCATTGGAATTCGTGAAACGCGCTCAGTCGACGTGCAACGTCCTCCAATGCGGCTGGTGGCATCTACTGCCCAACAGGTGGTGGTGTTGTTGGTACACCACACGAAGGTGCCAACATAGTAAGAGGGCCCTAAACTGGAGCCTCGTCACTCGGTGGGCCGTCATTGTGTACTCTCTCAAAAAACCTAGCTGGTTGTCTATGCAGCGACATCCTGATAAAGAACAGGTGCACCATGTTCAATAAGTTATACCAAGTGAGCTGACTCAAAGTATTCACAAAGAAGACTCTTGTAAACAATCTCGCAATCAGTGTTTTCGTGCAATGAGTCAGAAATCAGAAGTCAGGGTCCTAGTGTATGGATACATCGGTTGCCGCACCAACACTAGACTGCCTAGATTAAAACCACACTCAATACTCCTCACACTATTGCTTCACAGAAAAGAAATACCAGAGTCATATGTTCTTTGGTAGAACTGAATCCTCTAATACCAATTTTTCACGACCCGTCATCGGGACCCGTGCCGTGACTACACCAAGCCTGCATTCCATAGGCCCGGGGCTAGTGACTAGAACCAAAGGCATAAATCCCTAAGCTGGAAAAGCATTGCCTTTATAAAATTAAATCACACAGAGTCAAAGTACACAACTGGAAGCAAAACACTGAGTAAAACTAAATACAAAGGTATTGTTGAATGTAAATTGGTCAGTATACAAACCCTACTGAACAACAAGAACAAGTACAAGTAAAAAAGAGAAAGTAGCTTCTGGATTATCCACAGGGGAATCCTACATGAAGGGTAGGTATAGAACTCGAACAACTCGTCCCTGTAGAATGTCCCATTTAGTCTAGCTACGAGCAGCCTCTGGTCCGTCACCCTCAGCCTCGATCACTGCTAACCGTCGTCTGCACAGAACACAACAAGGTGTGGGCGATGCCCGTGCAGGGGTGAATATAACAATACTAAGTAGGGGACACTGAGACCCCCGAAGGACTCCAAGAATACACAAAGGATGAACCACAGTAGAAAGATACAATCACAAAGTATCAAACATCACTACTCAGTTATATTACGATACATATACCTAACTTATCAATTACAGTCCGGCTCCAACTCTTGAGCCCAAGCACAAACCCTTCCACAAAGGAAATAAAGTCATTCACCACGATGATAATGGTTGAATGACATAACTTAGCTCACACAAGTATACATATTTTGTAGAGTGATAGAGATGATCATATGTAGTCACTAATTCATATATGATTTCTGACCCCCACATGATACATGACCAGCTATGGTGTCAAACCCACACAGGATACAGGACCAGCTAAGCTGTCAGACCCACACAGGATACAGGACCAGCTATTCTGTAGAACCCACATAGGATACAAGAACAGAAGTCAGAACTGTCAGACCCACGGAGGATCCCGAAATATTAGTCATCGCTGTCAAACCCACAGCGGATTCCGGTACAGTAGTCATCACTGAAAAACCCACAGAGGATTCTAGTATAGTATTCATCTCAGTCGTAGCCAGCCCTAGGGTTCCCGCACACATCATGCTCGATTCTGGGAGGGTCCTCTCCTCAAGCCAAGTGTCATTACATCAACTATCACAAAGTCATGAGTTGATGAATCCCGTAGTTATGTCTCATCTTAAGGAACCCAACACGACAGATGGCGCGACATTTAGACGCCCGATCTGAGAGTTATTGGCATTTCTGTTCTAGGGGCCCAGTTGGTTTTTAGGCTCAAACCAATCCAGCCATACCCCAAATGCATCCAAACCTCATGTGGAGTATTCCAAAGGACTCTTCTCGCTCCATGAATTCCATTTCCATAGGTGGTACATAAATCAGACACCCGTATACCAGATGCAGGCTAAATGGTGTAAACTGCCATAGCGGGTCTCGGTCCAGTCTGACCCAGTCGGACTGACCTAACCCAACCCAATCTGAAACATGGTCTAACTCAGTCTGCGGGCCCAACCCGGTCCGAGGAAGAAACTCGAGCCGAGGGGACGGCCCGAACCGAGGGCGACCTGGCCTAGGGGCGGCCCGGCAGAGGGCGGCTAGACTATGGGCGGCCCGGCCGAGGGCAGCCCGGCATTGGATGGCTTGGCTAAGGGGTGGCCCGGCCTTGGGCATCCAGGCCTGTGGCGGTCTGGCCGACCACGTGAGGGAGGGTGTATTGCGCCCCTCCCCGGCTTCTCGAACAGAACCGGTGCCCTGTTTTGGTTCAGGGGCAGTGGGAGCCGGCAGGTCCCGCTCGTCCGGCTCCACAGCGGCCAGCTCAGCCGGCCACCACCGCTCCTCCACCACGGTGCGACGATGCCGAGCCTCCACCACTACGGCCCGACCTGGACATAGCCTTCGGCTCCACCACGTGGCGCGACGGTGCCGCGCCTCCTCCGCTGCAGCCCATTTTAGCCGCGGACCACAGCTTCTCCACACGGCACCGTCGTGCCGTGCCTTTTTCTGGCAGCCTTACGCTGATGGTTTTTTCACGGCCGGCCCGTCATCGGCTGCCGATGATCCACTGTGATTCTCTCTTCTAGTGGAACCATTGCTCCACCGCCATCGTCAACTGATCTAGAACTAACAGAAGTGCGTTGGGCCGTGTTTGTTCATCATGCACCCTCTGCGTTTGGTGATAACAATTTTCCAACAAATAAACTGATGTTGAATGATGAAAAACAAGAAAATAATTCAACTCAAACCACTACCTCGTATTTTTCATTCGTTAACGATCTTGGAAAAAGGGCGGATGTCGATTCGTTGATTTCCGCATTCTCCATGAACTCCCAATTCTCACGCTCATGCATCGGAAAAGAAGAAGGGCACTCATCGTTGTTGGATGAGCGTTCGGAGGTGACGTCATCGTTGGTGACGTTCTTCATAGGTGACGTCTTCTCCTTTGATGCGAATGAAGTTCGTTGGAGATGTCATGGGCATCGCTTCCCTTTCCTTGCCTCAGTTGAAGAACGATGAAGGGGGAAAAAGATGGCGTCATCATGCTTCGTTGGAAGAAGATATGTTCTTCATTTTTTTCGTGGAATGAATTCTCTCTCTATTTCTCCAAGGCTCCACCAATGTATTACGTGCCAACCAAAATAATAGATTTGTCCATTATTTTAATCATGACTTGAATTGAAAAGAATTCAAATTGTTCCAATTAATTAAGAGAAGTTCAATTAATTAATTTCTTGTGATGGCGCAAAATTAATGGGGAAGGTCGAGAGGCTCAATTAATGAGAGAGAGTTTCATCCACAAAAATAGGGACATCAAGAGTTAAGGGGGGTTAGGGCGGTTTGATCCTCATGTGGGCCCCACCTTATATCATCCTCCCATATGAGGTTATGTGTGGGTGGGCCCCTCCACTAACAACCCCTTGGATGTTCTAACTACCACCTCAAATAAAAATATGGATAACATATTTTTATTCAGTTTAATTACAAAACCCCAAAAACTAACTTCTAATCTTGGTAAAATGAAACTGTGGTAATGGTCCCCTTAAGTGAATATCCGCACTGTGAGTTCAATGGGGTCCTTGGATTTCAATTCCGAGTACGGGTTCAAAAGGTATTAAATCTCATACGTACGTTTACTGAACATACCCGAACAAAAGTTTGGAAAATTAATAACAGCCATCCTTGACCCACTACAGTCGAGGTAAGGCTCTGCCTAGGTAAAACACACCCCAATGATCCCAATGGTACTCTCAGATTTCTAATTCGAGATACTGTTTAAAATTTATGAATTTTACCATAAAATAATTTTCACTTAATTATTTTATTTGCGGCCAAAAACTAACTTTCTCTAATGGCGCTCTTCGATCCAAGTTAGTATCTGCTTAAATAAATCCTACCTTCCCGAGTTTAGTGGTGGTCTAGGATTTTTAATTCGAGTTACCATTTGTGAGTTATAAGCATTTGAAAAATAAAATAACTTTATTTAATTATTTTATTTACGATTATGCCATTTTCAGGTTTTCTCATAGGAGGCCTGCTCTGACTAAACTTAAGTCACGCCTAGGGTAAACCCGCTATCTTGGGCGCAATGGTGGAATAAAATTTTGGATCCGAGAAATCATTTAATAGTTATTCCACATTTCCAGGAAAACAGTATACACACATTAATTTAAGATTAACAATACTTCGACTGATCATTCCGGACACTCCAGGCCTCGGAATCACGTGTCATCAGAAAATGAGGACTAGTAAAATTCCCAAGTATTTAAGTAAAAAATTTCCAAGGAATTTCCAGGACTTTACAGATTTGGTAATTATTTTATCCGAAAAAGTGTAAAAGATTTTATAAAATTGTAAGATTTAATAGGGGTTACTAAAAAAATAAGGGTTAAAAAATATTAATAAAATGTATAATTTTTATAGGATGATTATATTTAGACCCATAATCACTATATATTCAAACTATATCAATTTATACCAATTTTTAATATAATTTATTTTATTAATTTAATAATTTTTATAATTTTAAGAGCCCCCCTCACATCTTTTATAAAATGCCACTCATTCATCTCTATTCCTTACACATAAAATAAACTTTTGTTAAAGCCATGATCATCCCCAAAACCTTATATAAATCTCTCGTACCTTTCTTGAAGACTTATTTTAGGCATAAAAACATTATTAGATGTGTTATGGTATAATGAAATGTGATCATCCGAAACAAATGTAATGGTTTTATTCATGTGTTTCTATTATATTTTTGTATTCCACATCCAAGAAATTTGATCCATATATGATGAGATAATAACTAAATTACAATCAATATAAATATATTTTAATATTTTAATATCATCACTTTAATCGATATTCACTTATATAAAAATGGAAATGATTTAATCGTTTGTAGATATGTGTGAACTGGCCCCTACATTAACGGAAATAATTTGTTTTCCTATAAAGATATCCAAAAAATGATTATAATGATTGATTGATGTTGATATGCGATATTAATGACATATTTACTATTATAAGATAATAATATATTAATTAAATTCTTAATTTCCATGCGCATAAAAATGACAACATTGTTCATGCGTATGTGTGAACTATCACCTCTATGAAGTGATGTGATTCATTTTTAATCCACAAATTACATGGATAAAATATGTAATAATATTTAAATGATTAATATGTCATTAATTATATTATTAGCATTCTAGATGTATAAAAATATATTTTCTATCTTTCCATTATGATCACTAAAACACTATATCATTACTCATGTGTATGTATGACATACTATCGCCATGATTATAATGTTTTTAATTTTTAAAATCCATATTTAATGAATGGATATTAAGGTATAATTGATATAAAAGGTTATTATTATTTCATGAATGTTATTGTACACATTATGTACGTTTGAACACATAGACTCATGATATCATAGAAAGATCATTATTAACTGAAGTACTTAATATATATATGACCTCTAAAATGAACATAAATAATTATTTAATTTTTATAACAATAAAATAGTTATATAAATTTATTAATTAAAAAAACAATAAAATATGTATAAATTAACATATTTTTATTATTAAGGAAGATAAATAACATAAGAGATAAGTCAAAATCAAGGTAATGGATATTTTAAGTAAAAAACGTGTATTCATGTTTTGATGGTTTATTCTTATCAGTCACTCTATATATGTCCATATTTTAAAAATGTTTTTTTAAAAGAATTTATTTGGAAATTATAGTAATAAAATGGGAAAAATTGAATTTTTATTAATTATTTTCATAAAGGGATCCTTTCATGGGGATTCATCTCAATATCCAGTTATTAATGAATAATTTTATAATATACACCATATTCTTTTATATGTTGTATAATCAACCCCCTTGACATTAATTTTATTAAAAGTTTTTTAATAGTAATATTTTTATATGAATTCTTTTCATACATGATGAATGAATTTATTTAACTCATACACCAATAATAAATTCTTTATCCTTGTGACCATTATATTATATTTGGTATCCAATACAATCCTTAATGATTTTGAAAGAAAAATAAATAACATATTCCATGTTATGTTTTTTAGGTATTGAAAATGGTTTTGATAATTTATTGATTATTAAAATCCATTTAAAAGATATTTATTGATTACAAAGTGTAATATGTTCATTCTGGGGTTGTCTCCATAGTCGTTCGAGGCTCTTTGTGGTCCCCCTTCAACCTATTCCAACCATCCCCTACTTACCAGGGGTTTTAATGATTTTCACTATATGGTGGTGATCCTAAACTCTCATTGGACCATTCCCTCCTCCCTATCTCACTTTCTCCTCCCCTATTCTGGGCCGAGGTTGTTCGTCAGTGTGGATACAAGTTACTTATCACCAACCTTCCTTATATATAACCAAACATATCATAAATCTATTTTTTATGTGATATGTTGTTCCATATGATTTGGGTTTGTGCTGGTGGTGTAATCCGATGTTTTTCCTCTCTTATTCCCTTTCTAGTTAACTTATCGTGGTTGACTACTTGGTTGGTTAGGCAAAATATGAAATTATTGTCACCATGGGATAGTTCTATAGGGGGTTGGTAGAAATTTAGATCATTATTCTTCTATTGAGTGGGATTAATCCACTCATCTATTTGGCTCCTTATTAATTTGATATTTTTTTGGATGGTCACTATTATGGTTTTTTGTCTCGATATAGTCAATGGGCCATTAAGAGTGTTCTTAGAGAAGTTTGTCACTCACTTTAGAGGTTTTACACTACATTAACTATACCATGTCTTCTTGTACCCCCTATAATCCCAAAGTTAGTTTCACACAATGGATTTCAAGGACAGTTTAGAATGTTTTATTCAAGTGGATACCTATGTTTTGGGAGATGTGTTCCTTATATGGGGGTTTGTTTTGTTGGAAGAAGTTATGTGTGTCAAAGATGTAGTTTCCATAATGAAATATTCATTGGTTTCCATGTTTCGTGACTTGTAAATTTCATTTTAATGAGAATATATTCATGTTGTACAGTCAAGATCTTGTATGGAGTCATTGATGGTGTTTTGATTTCAATAAAGGTGATGATGTCCTTGAAAATTGTTGGTGGATTTTCTTTCATATTTCCACTTATTAGAAAACCAACTGTGGAATTCTTCTCTTGTGGTTTCAGGGTGAAGATGATGATATGTGGTAATAATTAATTCCAGCGACACGACTCTCTGATGTTCAAATCAAGACCTCCTTAGGGTTTGGTTAGGAAATTAGTGGTATTTGAATTTTGACCATCATGGCATACTGCTGTTTTTAAAAAATGTATTTGTTTTTTTGTTGTAGTTTAAATTTTGTAATGGGACGGGTAAGATTTGTTTGAATTTTTTCTGTATAGTTCATAGTATTCCTAAAAATGTTTTATTTAAAAATTAAAAAAAATGATAAAAATGTAATCGTTTTTTTCTATCTTCTAGTTTTATGTGTTATGATTAAATTAATCTTCATGGGAATTGTGTATCTATAAAATAAATTACTATATAAACCAATGGTGGGTGAGCCCATAATAGCTCTCCAATTTATTAGGAAATATGATGATGTTAAAAAATAGGGTTTATCTTAAGTTATTTAGGGAATATACTGTGGTAGGAATTACAAATGTAACCATGATTGTAACTCCATATATAGTAGTGAAGGATACAATGTATGAATGACATGGGTAACATAAGTTAACTTTTTTTATATTTGATTTTTATGGAGAATTACGGTAATGATATGATTACATGAGGTGAGTTAAAGGGTTAATTTTTTATGGGTTAAAAGTATGATTTTGTAAAAATGTATTCATGAGTTAAAAATATTCATTGAATAACATATTCATTCATTATTTAATATCCCGTAATTTGGTTTTTATAATCATCAAAAGTTTCAAAAAAAATTTCTATAGGGTTTAACGATGGGTAATTTAATAGAAGAACTCATGATTAAGGATATGAATATTTTAATTATAAAAAAAATTCATGTTTTATTTTATAATTGTTTACTAAGTTAAAAATATGGAGAGTGAGTAGAAGTATATATCCTGTAATAATTGAGTTTTTATGTAATATTTATGGCCTAATTATCAAAAACTATAAAATTAAAAAGTTCCACAACATGAATGAAAAAAAATTCATGACTAATACTCAAAATTAAGTAATGTTTTAGGATGGGTCCTTATAAAAAGAACTATAAATACTCTAATATTTGATAATGGTAATAAATTGAATTGTATTTAAACAAAAAAACTACATTAATACATTTTATATAACATGATGTTTTATTAATGGGATATCCATAAAAATTTTGATTGTTTGTTATAACCACAACATCCAACGAAAACCATAATAGGAGATGGTTGAATTATTAATTTCATGTCTTAAAACTTATCTTGTTCCAAAATGTCCATGAAAATAATAAAACTTTCATAATCATCCATGTAAGAAACATGTGAAAATATAAATTTCAAATACATTGAAATTATTACTTTATACAATGTTAAATTCCATGGGATTGTAAAATAATCATACACTAATTATCTATTGAATTATATGTATATCACTGTAAACTATGTGATATAATAGGGATTAGAAAGGTCTTTCTTTTTATAATAGAATCCCTCCCTTTACATGTCATTTTATACACTCCTTCAAGATAAAGGATACATGAAATTGTAAAAAATATTGCCACTCTAATTAATATCAAATGATTTTTTTAATGATATATGTAAAGGGTGTCAAAATTCTACTAATAAATCCTATTTGACATCAAAATCATTAATATTTTTATCCCATATTAGTATTCCCTCTCTCAATTTTTTTTGATATTCAATTATACTATATGGATTCTATTTTTTCATTATAATATTTAATATAAGTAACCAAATGTTCCAAAATTATAAACATGGAATTTCCCACTTATCATCTATTGATTTGACGTCAATTACATTCATAATAATACAATTAACAACATTAAATTTTATGTTAACCTCCCCCAAAATAAATAATATTATTTTTTGAAGACTATATACAATTCAACACATCACATCATTATGGACATGGTTATAATGTGACATACTTATACATCAAAAAAATTCAATTTAATCAATATTATTATTTAGTGATTTATTCTTATTTAACTAAAATATTTAAAATTAGACTCCATGATTGGGTGATTATTTTGTTTCCCATAGAACCATAAAATCTACTTCAATCCCAATCTTAATCTCATTGTAAATCTAGGTATGATCCAATAAATCTTGACTAATCTATGATACATTCTTGTGTGATAGTCCTTGTTATGGTTTGATTCATTATTTAATTTATAATGGATCAGCTACATGTTTTAATTGAAAACATGGAAAAATGAAATAAGCTTTAACATCCCATGTCAATAATCTATTGTAACATGTATAATATCATTACATCATGATTTTTTTTCTAAACACTAACCAATAGAATATTTTCAAAATAACATCATTGATTCATAATATTTAACTATACTTCATGAATCATTCTTTTGTTATCATAGATACTACAATATATTCATTTTATTCTTAAATATCCTCATTTATATTATGATCAATATAGTTTCACGATAATTTATTATTCTTAAAAAAACACCTACTAATTATCTCAAAAAACAAGAAATGTTTAATAATTGTTCTCTAACACTACAATACCAACATTTATGTACAAGTAAAATAAAAGAAATTCTTCCAAATATCAAATAAAATATTACAAATTCTCATCTATACATAATTGATTTCTAATATTCTCTAAATGATCTTCCAATGTTGACTTTAAATAAAATTGGTTCCAAAAATATACCACTTAATGATTGTTGGAATTCAAATGCATCTTCTATTTAGATTGTGATATTATGGAACAAAGTGAAATGAAATAGAATAACTTAAATGTTACACTAAATATACTAATGGAATACTATATATTAGAAATGAGAAATCATGTAAGGTGACTGTTCGTGGTTTAACTAATGCTTTACAAGCATTAGAGTGGCCATAATCATTATGAGAATTACCATAAAATATTTATTTGGTTCAATATACTCATTATTCAATACACCTTTATCAAATATTATATTATAAAATGGGGTTGAATTAAGATATTCATTTTAGGTTAATATTGTGTTACAATTTTTTTTGAACTCAATATCTCACTTGTTGTCACAATTGTTCATTATATGAATGATGAAATATTTTCCAAGATCCTCTTTAATATTTATTCCCCATAACAACCCATTAGAGTCCATTATAGTTAAAATCTATTATTCCCCCATTATTCTAAAATATTTTTCTATCTTAATACTTTCATAACATTATTTGACATTTATTTCACAAAAATTAAAGGAAATTTCCAAGTTTAATTTCTATGGACAATATCTCTAACCTAGTGTGAATCTAAATTTAACATCATATCTTGATGTGAGACTCCGATAAGCACCAAAATCAGGTTGTCTCTACATTAAAGGTATCACATTATTCATTACATGTCAAGGGTATTTTTCTCCGATGGATTAACTTAAAAAAATGGCATCCAAACATGTATAGTATAAATTATTCATCCTAGTTACCTTAATGCACAACAAGGTCCTGATGTTTTTCCAATACAATGTTGTATCCAAGGAAATTCAATCTCCATATTTCTAAAATTGCATCCATTTATACTTTATATTGATACCAATTATTCAAATTTTACATGAACTTATTTAGTAACCACGTTATATACTTTTAAAATAAAAAATTATATTTCATTCTTTAAATCACTCATGCTGCAATATAACAAAAAATATCATCAATCATCAACATATAAACCTCTAAGGTACTCTAAAGTATAAATTCCACAATTTATTTCATAATTCATCCTCCAAATATGATATCATCAAAAAACATAGTGACATAAATTACTCTTACTTGGTTGATAAAACATCGAGGTTCTGATTAACACCATATATTTTAAACTCCAACCTCAACATCTATCTAATCCAGCATATCATGCATGAGAGTCATGATTTAATTTATATGATTCATTTTAATCCTGTAAAATATTTATTAATCACCATAAATCTCAAAATCCATTATTTTATCAATATAAATACCATGTTGGTGAACTCTTATTAAAAATTTCATCTTCACATCAATTTGAAATACATTGATGCCACCTTGAAATTAAATAGCCATCAAATGAGTCCTATTAACTCATGTATCTCAACTAGAGTAAATGACTCCACAAAAAATACAGCATTTAATCTCATTAATGATAATAAACACCAATAATTTATGGTTCTATTTCACTTTCCAACATATATCATATTTATTTTTCATTACTATTTTCATACAATTATGTTGTTCTAATCTTTGCTCTTTATAAAATGTAAGGTTTAAATTTTCTTATATATATCCAAAACATCATCTATATACTTGACCATAAATTTATAAATTTATACTTTTTAAAATTATGATGCATCAATTTTTTAAAATTTAATATTGAGAACTATAATATTCATCAATTTTAATTTTAAATAGAATATATATATCATGAATTATATTTGACGTATCAATTTTAGTTCATCTATTTACCCCCCTTTTCAATGATTCTCTTTTTTCATTAGCCAATTGTTTAGGTGTATCCACATAAAAATGAATAGAAATTATTTAATATTGATCCCAAATATACTTTTTCCTACTATATCCTCCTTATTGAAGACTTTATTAATTTTTTTATTCTGTGATGTAATTCAATTTTTATCCACAATTACTATTTTAATAACTTTACCCAGTGGCCTGTAGTCGATAGTTTCATTATTAAATTTATACTCTATTCAATTAATTTATCCTCAATAGATTAAATAATATAGTATATTTGGTAAACAAGATACATAATGGAATTTATTATTATATTTTTAAACATAGAATACAAAATATAGTGAATGTAAATATTCATCATCAATGAATTCACATAAAAAATCAATCATCATATCATGGAGAATGTAAACAACATAAAGATGTTCTTTTATTCTCAGTGAGGGTTATATAAAAAAAATTATCATGAATAAATATGTTATATCCAATATGTAAAATTATATAACACAAAACACATGCAACCTAATCAATAAATTGAAAAAAATGCATCTATGGATAATATTAGTTAAGTAATCTCGTGTATGAAAATAACATAATTCTAAATTAATGAAATACTTAATATTGGAGATCATGTTATTTTAGAGTATAATGGATATACAAAAAATGATTTAAGATAATAAAATTTAAACAATGTAAAGGTATATGCCACAAACCACTATAAAAATAGTATACTGATTCATCTTATGAGACATGTCGATGACTGGAGGGGTTATCTAAGACCATACCTCACTATCATAATATTTAAAATGCATAACTCATATATTTAAATGTTGATTATATTAAAAAACAATGTGAATTTTAGAAAATAATAATATTTAATAAAAAAGAAGGATTTAGATAGGTTTTTTTGTCAATATAATAAAATTCACAGAATAAAACCACTTCTGTAAATGATATAAAATTTTAGAGTTGAATATATACAAGATAAAATATTATGATATTTAAGGGAATTATTATATCCATTGATTTCAAGGAATTTAATGTTTTATAGGAAAGTTAATGACATCCAAATTAACACTGAATGTTAATTTCAATACATTCCCTTGTAAAACTAATCATAAACCATATAGGGAATGATTAAATATGGTATCATTATAATATATCGTAAGTGGTGAATAATTAAAATAAAGGGTTTTTGTTTTTGATGAAAATGGATACCACAAAAACATCATTATAAACATTTTTGGAGAAAATAAACTATTAAATTTAAATATCAATTTTAAAAACTCAAATAATCATGAATATTAGGGATTTTTTTATTTTATCATAGCTTTAAAAACATGAAATTGACATTTCTTCACAATTTTTGGTCATGATAGTAGTAGAATTACATTAAAATTGTTTTCCTTTGATATTTACTATAAATATGATAAATTACCATGTTCATAAAATATATATAAGATTACTTTAATAATTTACATGGTAACACATGGTAAAATTTTTGATTATAAATAATTGTTTAAAAATAAAAATATAATTTAATTTTTTTTTAAATAAAATAATGATATGCAAGAATAATATCCTTGACCGAGTAAAATAACAAGTCATGTTTCCATAAAAATGATTTTAGTATATTGGGAACTTAATAAGTAGAAATTAATGGAAAACATTTGTTTTTTAGAAATAAATATATAATAATAAAATATATTGGGTTTAAGATAGGAGGACTAAATAATCCCCCATGCCGACTAATTATCGTAAAAAATCTTGAATAAGGATGAGATTGTGAAAAAAACCATTCCACATTAGTATCTTTTGAATCATAACTCGCATGAAAAGAATAACATACAATGAATCATTAAATTCCATTAATATAATGTCATACAAGATATAACTTATCATATGCGAAGTTGATACACCACATATAAATACATTTTTGAATAATACTATATACGTCTAAATGGAGTTGTTATTGAGATATAATAACCTAAAAATACCATACCATTGAAGTGATAATTAATAATTGAATTTATTATATCTATCAAATGAAAATTCCATAAAACATATGGAAATAAAAAAATAAAATAATCAAAATCCACATCACAAATTATCTAGAATATCCCAAACAATGAAGAAATAATATAATCCAAAAATATAAATTCATTTCTGAAAAACTATATAGATTGATAAAATTCAGGTAAAGTAAAACAGGATGAACTAATATGAATTTTTAAAAAAAATACCAAGATGTATGAATCACTCATGATAGAACATGAAAAAGATCAATATTTGAACAATATAAAAAATAAAGGATGAACAATAAAATATTCTAAAATGAATTCCTATGGTGAAAGGAGAATAAGTATTAATTTTTATTCAAATTATGATAATTATAACATAAATATCCTATTTTTTCATTCAACAATAATATATATAACATTTATATGATCTGTTATTGAAAAAAGTGAAATATATCCTTACGGTGGTTGTAATTCACACATACGGTAGAATGATGTTATAATTTTCAAATGAACAGAAAAGGAAGAAATTATATTATATATTATATATAAATAATTATAATAATATCAAGAATATAATATATATATCGTAAATCTATAATGAAATCCAACTCTGAGGGGTGGAAGTAGAAAATGAATTACAACATTTCGCAAGGTTGTAGGCCAATGTAAAGATGAATGGAAAACAATTCACACATTTTATTGTTAATGAGATTGATATATGTTATTCTAGTAACATAAAAACATTTTTTATTTAAAATACTTATGTTTTTATTTGACAATTTTTTAATAGAAATTCATGGAGGCGGAAGATGAAATAACAAAAATGCTAAGTTGTGAATGATACATTTTCTTCGAATGACATTTTTTGATTACACGAAAATAATTCCTATTGGAAAATATCAAAAACATATGTACCCCACGATATTTTAAGGAATTTATTTAATATATTTGGATAGTTATTAGAAAATACTTCTTTTAAGTGTGAATAATAAAGGATACGATATTTCCTTTTATATGTGAGTGGAGGGTCTGTTTTACAATTTTTCTATTTATAAATTAATATAAATTATTTATCAATGAAAAATGGTTAAGAAATTATATATTTATAATATTGTATGAATATTGGTATAAACCTTGTAATCCAATTTAATTTGGACATGTTCTGATTATTTTTTGTACATAACCTTTTTATTTTAACCAGATTTTTCCCTTTTGACATTTTACTTGATTAAATATGATTTACTATTTAGGGGGCATGATGGATAGTATAAAAGTAAAATTGGATAATTATTGCACTATGGTAGATATTTACAACCATATCCTATCAAATTGACCAAATATATGACTTTTCAGAAATTTTATATCCTTTAATAATATATTATTTATTCAAAAATAACATTTATGTTATTTTGTAAACCCTTACATTAAAATGACTATCAAAATAAGATAAAACAATGGAATTAGAATATAACCAATTAAAAAAATTGGTAATTAATATTATTCATCAATAAAATATTCATAAATTTAAATTAAAAAAATATTATATTACTTTTAGTATATAAAAAATAATTTATTTGATTTGTGTATAATATTATGAAATACATTATATGTGTTGTATATGCATTTAATGAGAGCACATAATTTCAAAAAATTATTAATACATTACTTGCATTATATATAATTTAAATATTACAGAAATAAATATTAAAATAATTTATTACATTTCTTTTTCCCATGGTAAACACATAAGTGATGAATAAAACCAGTTGTTGAAAATTCAATCTTTTTTATCGCACAAAATATTATATTGTGATTTTTCATAGAAAAGCATCCAAAATTACTATATCTATATAAAATTGTATTAAATGTTAGAATAATATCATCAAATAAGAATTATGGTAAAAAAAATGGGGCCCTTATGAATTCATTTTAACAAAATTTAACAAGGATTACCCTTTCATAGAGTGTCAAATTTTTACCAGTTTTTAGTATTTATTATTAAAAATAATATCTAGAATTATTAAATAATATAAATTATTTCAATTAAAACTGTTGAACCCATTTTAAATAAATTAAATCCAAGTAATTATGAAGAAATAATGTTAAAATAATGTCTCATAGATGGATGAAATATGGGATTTTAAAAAAAAAATTTAAAAGAAAAATGTGAAATTATATTATCTTTATAATTTATTATATTAATTCAATTTTTTTAAATTCATATATATATATATATATAGGTATTTAAAAAATATTTTTTTAAATAATTCCTCATAATTTTTTATTGTAATTATTTAATTTAGAAAAACATTATGCACATAAATTTGATTTTCAAAAATAAATTAAGAATAACAAATTATTTATAAAATAATATTGATATTTTTTTTAAAAAATTAAATAAATATATTTATAAAAATAAAATTTAACAAATTTCACTTTAATACATAATCTATAATATAATAAAATATTTAATTACTTTATTTAATGAAAATAATTGAATGATTTTAAAAAATCTATACATTCACTATTTACTAAACATCCAATCTTTTTATAAGTATTTGAATATTTCATCTGGTGTTATTATTGATATTCTGATTTGAAAATTAATTTACATTTTATAATATATCCTTACATAATTTTCATTATGTTAATTATATTATCTGATCCCATGAAGTAATAAAATTCATGATTATATAAAATGCATTGTTGAAGCATAAAACATGTTTACTAAAAATGTGAAATTATTTCTGATAAATTAATTAATACTATTTTTTCATTGGGAACCATAAAAGTATATATCCTTATTCGATCAATCATATTTGTACATTATAATTCAATATTAATTTTTTAATTTTCATATTCAAATATTTTATTCTTGGGGTGTTTTTAGCTGGATGTTGTGTGTCGTATAATCAATAAAACATAACATTATAAATTTATAATCATGACTTAGTACATTATAACCTCCATTAATTAATTAAATCCTTATAATATTAACATTTCTTATGAAATCATGGATTTTAAATTTCAAAATTATTTTTTTGTAATACCCACATTATAAAAGGATAAATAAAATTAGCTATTAAAAATATGGAATAATAAATATGAAGGACAAGTAGAGTAACTAAAAAAATATATTTCCAAATATTAAAAAATTAATTGGATGTGAAAATATTGACATGGAGGAGAAAAATAATTCTTAATTACTAGTGGAGAGTGATATAGAACAAGGTAAGATGAATGTTAATGTTCCCAACGCCATGAATATGTGGGGACTAAAAAGAACATTGATTCTTCTAAAAAGAATGTAAATGTAAAAAAGTTAATTTAAAGATCATGCTCCAAAAGATTAGGAATACATTTAATATCATGATAATGAACATAATAAGACAAGCATACTTGATATATTTTATTTTGTATGAAAAATTTCATCCATTGGTATTGCTTCCATCTATTTTAATTACATTAAATACTATTTGAAATTATAGTCCATGATGAATATTATATGCCCGAATTACTAAAATACACTTATAATGGATTAAAAATTACAGAAATTTAGGGCAAATCATAGCTCCTATAAATAAATATATAATAGAAATAAAATTTTTAAAATGTGTAATCTTATATATTACATTAATGTACCACCCTGATATTTTGGTCAATAGTGTTTGCAAATTTATTTAATTATTTCAATATTCTTCATTTCTTATAACAATGAATATTGTTTGTGTTTTATGAAATCCCTAAGTTATTCTTACGTCTTATGGAAAACATTTTGATATGGTACTATAATAAACACTTATATTATCTTTTGGAACATGAGACAATATGTTTGGATAGTGTTATATACAATGTTGAGTTCCTTTGATAAAGTGTGCGACACTAAAGACCTAGTTTTACCAAATTAAAACGTAATATTAAAATTATTATTATGATATTATTATATATTTCACATATCTTTTGGAATGGTGGTTATGGAAAAAAAATTAAAATATGATTTATACAATTATACAAGATTAATTATTTTTGGGCCAATTTATGGAAAAAATAAAACTATTTTGAAAATATAAGAAATATTTTATTTGAAAACAATATTTATGAAATCAACGAAGTTTTACCGAAACAATTTAATTAAATTAATTTGATAAATTAATTTAATAATATATATATATATTATTCATTTAACTATTTAAAATTTATATTATCTGTTTTTAGAAAAGAGATAAGAACAAATACAATTTCATGAATAATAAGATTCATTTTATACTAAAAGGTAACCACATTTTAATGGTTCTCCTATTTTAAGTATAATATTTGAAGCATTTATAATTTTTTTTAAAATTTATTCTTTATTTTTTAAAAAGTAATATAATAAAATTAAGGCAATTTTTTTGTTTTTTTGAGAAATATCATTTTTTTAAGAAATAGTTAAAACAATAGATTTTAATTGAGATCCTATTTTTCACATAATTTATTTGTATAGTAAATTTATATTTTAAATTTTTTGGTTGTATAATTACATGAATTATGAAAAAATAAAACGAATTAAGGTCATTTTGATAAATTTCACTGAAAAATTAGTTATAAAAACATTTCAAACATTTGAACATTCATACTTCAAAACCCTCCATTCACGTCAGGTATGCAGAATTAATATTATATTAATTTTTTTCTACGTTCATGTATATAGTTTGGATAAATTGATTCCATATTTTGAATCAGAACAATTTTTATTTTCTACTAATTTAAACATGGTTTTTCCTAAAATAAATATGAATATATTTAAAATTAACAATAGTGAATAATGTAAAAATGTGCTTAATTAATTACTAAACATATAATTTAAAATGTTAAATTATAAGAAAATTGATTAAAAATTATTTTGTAACCATATTTATACAAATAAACCTTTTATTATATATAAGGATTCATATTGGACCCTTGGAGGACAAGTGAAATATGTGGACCACAAGATTCCTTTCAAAAATACCATGTTTGTCTTTTCCCCCATTAATGAAGGCCACGACCTCTTCCAATATCTTCACACATATAAAGAAATATAGATCAGAAGATCCTTAAAAACATATCCTCTAAATGACCCACCCTTCCACTTATAATCCTCCCTTTGGGCTGAAATTCTACCAAGGTGTCCCTTTAGTGAAAACCACAATTAGTTACCCAATGAAGAGATAACATACTTCCACAAACAATTTTGTTAATTTCATTCTACAACCCCACAATTTGACTTATTAATTGATTAAATAATAACCTATGTATCCTAAATATACATAGATGTTTTTATTTTAGGGGAATTACCTTCCCTCAAAAAAACCTTTATCAAATGGGCTATGCAATCATCATTCTTATGAATAGAGGACTACCGTCTCGCGAAATGATGTCATCAATTCATTAATCTTCTGTTTTCAATATTGGGAATAATGATGGAATTATATTTTTAAAAAAATTTAATGATATTTGTTATTGATTTATTCTTTTGTAGTTATTATACAACATATACCGTTATGCATTCCATTATGTGAGAATATAATAACATCGTTTGTTGGCATGTCAAAAACTCCCTCATCATAGAGAAGTGATTCAATCTCGATTTACATGGAATTTATAAATTATATTTTTAATATGAATATAGGATATATATTAAATAATAAATCTATTATAATGATAATATATGTATATATATGTCTTATTATTTTATATTATTAAAAATATGAGATGAAAACGAAAACAACTTTCATGCATATGTACGACCTACCATCTCGATTAATAGGGTAATTCATTTCCATTAAAAATATTTTGTATATAATTATAAATAAATATATAATGAATATATATAATATTTATGACATTTTTTAATTTCTATAATTAAATAAATCATGATCTATGTAATATGACTAAGAATGAATTGTCAAAACATGTATGAAAAACAAAGTGGTTATTACCCAACAAAACAATAACATGGAATTGGTAATATAATATTAATAGAAGGTAATAAATAAATAATATATTGTATGATATAATTTAATATTCTCATCAATATTTGTATAAAAAATTATATTTATTTAACATGCATTTTTAGGGAGTCCGATTGGAGTAAATACAAAATTTATGGAAATTTCATCTCATTTTTTATCTATGAGAAACATGCCATATTCAGCACTAATTAATTTTTTAATGGAAAATGAATTACAAAAGATTTTACTATATGATTATTATCATTATATTCCTGAGTATTTTCATATCTATTTTATTATCTCTGTTTCATGGGGATGTATGATTAAGAAGTTACAAAATCTGTAAGGTAGTTTTGTCCTAATTTTTATTATTTACAACACATGATTCTGATGCACATATATCATTATATGATGTGTTTATACATAAATATATCATCTTATATCATGAATATACATATTATAATTTTATTTTATTCTTTATGTAATGATATAATTTCATGGTTATTTTGATTTAATGTTACCTATGTTGAAATATTTTATTGCTTTAATCTAATCATTCATAAGGATTTTTAATGATAATGATTCCATTGGTGAAATATTATGATTAATCTCTCAATAACTCTCCTTAAATATGTTCTCATATGGTTTTTTCTGATATCAAAATTTATTAAATAAATTTTACACCATTGAGTACTTAATATTATTTATAATAAGTTTTAAGAAAATTTGACATTTTATCTATATTGAGTCATAAATATGTTATATTTAGAAATCATGTTTCCTATAATAATTTTAAAAAATATTTTTATGTGATATCATAATATTATTTGAAAATAAAATGATTATAATTTTTTCAAAATTTTATTATAATTTCTGAATACCAATTTAAATAAATAAAATATCTAAACGTTTTATGATTTTGAAAAGATATTTTCAAATATGAAATGATATTTTCCTTATGAAATGTTTTAAATGACCTCTAAAAATTATTTTCCATATAATATAACATTTTTTGATATCACCTATAATTTATTTTGTAATTATCAAATTATACTATTCATATTCATTTTATGATTGGTTTATGCTTTTGATGACATGTTTTTAATGGGACTTTCTTCTCTTTGACATGTTATATGCTTTTGAAACTCAATAATATGAAAGGTTAATGCTTTGATTATATGAATATGAATCTTATAACTTTTACCCAGGTTATGCTATGATGATATTTTTATAGTACCCATTTCATTCCATGGGATATGAGATGATGAATATTTTATTATCCTATGGCACATTATGATTGATTTAATTATGTGATTGGTGGGACCTATATATTCCTCAACTAATTTGGGTAAAGATTTGTATCTCAAGATATAATTATGGGATACAGTTGGATAAGATTGATCCACTAGTGGAAGAAGGGTAATCACATACAACTATTTGAAGATGATGTATCATGATCAACTATAAGGAAAGGACATCGAATACGGATAGTGGTGGGTCTCACCCAGTAGCTGTAGTCCCCATAAAGCACCCTAATAAGTTTTTTCATTGAGACTTTACTTATAGGGAATAATATTACCTGTTTATGTGTCAGACACAATTCCTTTTACTATCGATTTGTTATGATTTAATAGATTATGATCATGATTCACTTTTTATTCAGCAATTATGAACTAAAATTATTTATTCAGTAACTATTGATTAAATCATTGATATGTATGATAAGATATTTTAATGTTATGATCATGTTTCTATATTGTTATACACTTGTTATTCTTACATATCACCCTTTATTACCCATAATGAGAACCCACCGTAACCTATTTGTTATATTTCCTTTCCTATGTTATCGAGAAAGTTTTTATGTAGGAGTAATAAAATGGAACATCATTGAGGGAGATGTTGAAGATCATTCACAATCATTTAAAAATTGGTTTCCATTTTTTCAAAGTTACTAAACTATTACATTCACTAGGAATATTTTTTTTAATATTTTGAATATTCATCTAAAATGATACAATATCAATGTATGTTAATCCTGGTTCTTTATAGTTGGTTTCAACAGATATTTTTAGGCAACCATTGTAAACTAATATTATCAAGCATTAGTGAGAACCTTGTGGATATTTATATGGATATTTCTAGGGATTTTTTATACGGATAAGTCCAAGTACAAGTTAATGTTCATGAAAAGGTCTTATAATTTTTATAAATAATAGTTTGAGTAGCTTCTTAGAAATAAATCCTTATCTAGATACCCAAAATTTAGGTTCCTATATAATAGATGTTCATTAAGGTAACTAACCTAATAAATAATTCATTAAAAAAGACATGTTCATGTACTGGTATATGAAAACATGTCATGCTTCACACTAGGTTTGACCAATGAATATTCTTTGTGAATTCACAATAACATTATAAAACGTTGTGAGATATTTAATTTGAAATTGACTATGAATGATGTAGGATAATCCTAAGGTGTAATACATTGAAGAAGTAGGATTCATGATTTAAACATATTATAAGGGTTATTTCATTATTATGAGTTTTTTTCATTGATATATGATCCTCACACTATAATTTTGGTTTTATTGCATGGCATGAACCAAAAATAACTAGCTTCACATTGTATGTGAAAGAATATTTTTTGATGAGATGTAAATTGGGATGATGACTGGAGTAAAGGCCATTGTGATTATGACTAACCAATCTTCATAAAAGATAATTAAAATTGTGTTCCTTAATCAACCCTTAGACTCTCTTAAGAAGATAAGGAATGTGTTCATTAAGAATTAGGGTAATGGATACCACAAAATAATGAAGATTTAGAATCCTACATGTTATGATTATTGGATGAAGAACACAAGTTAATAAACTTAGAGGAATGAGATGATATTTTAAAGATTAAAAATAATGAACCAAATCATGTAACTATAAAGCGAAAAGGAAATGTTCGACTGAATCAATTAATGATAATAATGGCTTCAATAAGACATCATTGATGGTTCAATTCATTAAATATGGATAGAAGAAGAACTTTGAAAATTTATGTCTTATATGGAAAGATAACAAAGAGAATCAATATTCTAGTACGAGTAATATTTATATATCTAATGATGATGTGACTACATAGGGAATTTGAAATGAAAGACGTATTATGGAATAGGGTGAAGTTGCCTTGTTAATGGCTTAAATATCAAGTTGAGTAACAAAAGTGGATATTTATTTGTATTCAATAAATATGAGTTGTGAAATATATGTGAATTTTTATGTTTATTTTTTATTCTAATTATTTTCAAAAATATGTTGAGTTTTTCCAATATACTAGAAATATGATTTAATTTGAAGATTATACTGATGGTAATCACATGATTAAGTGAAATAAAACCCTCAATATGAACCAAATGATGAGATAGTGATGTTTAGATAATGACATGTTGGATAAGAATAAGTAAATTGAATGGTATTGATACCTTTGAACTAATGAAGGATTTGTTGTCAATATAGTTTGGGCAAACATGATTGAGTTTACATTATTTTTGGATTTATGGAATATATCCAACAAACCTTGGAAAAGAATACCATGATATTTTCAATAATGATTTATTGAAATTTGGGTTTTTACTATGTTTCAAGGGAATATATGAAGATGGAATTAACATGTTTGGTATGCGGTAAATGATATAAACTTTATCATATATGTGGGATCGATGTTATGCTGATTTTGAGATATTTTGTGAAATTATTTCCATATAATTGTATTTGATTCTTTCTAAAGGTATATTAATTTAACTATTTATGGAAATTTTAAGTAACTAATTTGGTGTAGTTTGTGAGAATAATGTATTATCTCACCATATAGGGATTTATGCATGTTGGATAACTTGTGCTTGACATTTTGTTGTGATAATAACTGAAGTCTGAAAGAATTTCTTATCATTATACCTCATGATAAATTAGAACTTCATGATTGAAAAATTCACCTTTATTTCTTGGTATAAGATAGGAATTCTGGGTGGAGAAACGAACAACCAAATGTTGATTTTGTTAATATTAAATTGAATAAAATAATGTAATTATATTTCATTATTTACCTAAATAGTAAAATAATTACTTAAATATATGAAATTGATATTAATAAATATTTACAATAATAAAATCATATCGGTTGAACTGATGTTATAATAAATCATCATATCTTTATAGTTTTAAAGACATTAAAATTTAATTGATCATTTAATTGTTAGTGACCAATGATATTTATAACTCAATGTAAAATTTAATATTTATTATTTTAGGTACAATCTTCACACCCAACCAATTTTTTAATTTGTGTAAATCTGGTTATGACTGACTTTGGTTAACTATCATTGTTCTAACATTCTAATTTTATTATATGTTTTATTGTTTTTTATTACGATTTGTGTTTATATAGGAGAAACATTCATGTATTTATCCGACGATAACCTATTTGAGTTTTGAGGAAAAAATTAAATATTTGTTGAGTAGAATGTTTCAAACTGATATTTTTATTATATATATATATTTAAAATATAATCAATCATTCAAATATTATACATTTTATACACCACTTTATATATCTTGTATTATATGAAGGAACCATGTTATTTGATTTTTTTACACAACACCTTGTTTACCATTAACTATACCCAAAATAAATATTATTGTGTGGTACATGAAACACTTTGTTTGGCATGTGTTATATAAAATATCAAGATTCATTGATAACATTCATGAAACACAAGACCTTGTTTTACCATATTGAAATGTACTATTAATAATATTATCAAAATATTGTTATATTATTAATATATAAATTTTAATGGTAGTTATGAATGAAATATAAAAATATAATTTATATATGTATATCAAAAAATATATTTTGTAACTAATTAACTAGAACTGAAAATAAATTCTTTTTTAAAATATTGGAAAACATTTACCACTTTTATATAATAAAAAAATACCATAATTATTTATTTATAAGACATTTTATAATTTTTTAATGAAATATATAAATATATATTATATTTATTAGTCTATTTAATGTTCATATTAAGAGTTTTTTGGACATGAGAAAATAATAAATACAATTTTATGAATTGAAAGATGTATGTTTCAAAAAGATAATTCCACCACTATTTAATGGAGGTCCAAATATAAAAATAATATATGAACCCATTAAAAATTATAAATTCAAAATATATTTCATTTTTTAAATCAAAATATCCTAATTTATTATGGGAAAATGTTCCATATTTATTTAGGAAGTTTCATATTTTCAGGAATAGTTTAAACACTAAATTAAAATTTAAAAATGTTTCCTCGTATAGATATATATATATATATATATAAATTATAGATTAAATTTGATTTATAGCATGATTAGTTGAAAAATAAAACATTAAATTTAATTAAGTTAATTAAAATCAATTTAACATTGAAATTGGAAATAAAAAAATTCCAATCTATTGATTTTTTTCATTAAAAACCCACTTTCATCCCGTTTGTAGGATTAATTTAAAATTAATTTTCAGAAAATTCTATTTTATAATTTGGAAGAATTTATTCCATATTATTAATCATAGTAAATTATACTGTATTGTAATTTTACCTTTTTCCTTAGTAAAACTAGTGAATGTAAATACAATTAATTTTAATTATTAACGTAAAAAACGAGCTTATTTAATGCCTAAACTAATAATATAAGGTGTGAAAATAGAAATAAACCATTAAAAAATAATTTTTTGTCCATATTTCAAGTATTAAACCTCTATGTATTTATAATAGTCTATTTTGGATAGTTTGGGGATAAAATTTTTTTGGGAGAACACAATTCTTTTCAAAACTACCATGATTTCCTTTTCCTCGTATATAAAAGGCCTCCAATTATTACACTCTATTCCCACCTCTAATGCAATTTTACTTGTACAAACCTAGACCAAATCACATCCCTGCATCTTGACATTCATCATTAAAGCCTCTATTTTTTCATAAATCCCTCCACTGAATCCCATTGGTATAAACCAAATGGAGTTCCCCAAAGAATAAGTGACATCCTTCCATAATATACTTTGTTTTATTTCCTTATCTACCAACTCAATTACTCTTGTTACATGATTATATATTAAAATCAGTATCCAAAATGTTCTAAGATTTATTATATTAAGGGTATTACCTTCACTCATAAACAATTTTAAAAAATAGTATACACAATCATCGTTAGTGTGTAAGCCACACTAAAACCTCACGAACTGACGTCGTTCATTCCCCTATTACCACCTTCAAGGTTCAGAATACTAATGAAATTTATATTATTATAACATTGTTATGATGTTTAATATTTATTTATTATTATATAATTATTATACAAAAATATCATTGTTATATCCATTTTCATGGAATATGATAACATCATTTAAGGATGTATGGTATACTGCATCTTCAAAGAGATGTGATTCATTCATTCATTACATAAAATGTATAAATTATGGTTTTAAAAAAATATTATATGTATATTAAATTATATTTCTAAATAAATGATAATATATGTATTTATAAGACATTTAATTATATTTCATTCAAAAAAGACGAGAAAATAACAATAGCGTTCATTCATATGTACGAACTAGTGTCTCTATGAATTATGTAATTAATTTCCTCTTACTATATTTTTTAAATTATTATAAATATTTTTATGATGAATATATAAGATATTTATAACATTGTTTACATTATTTTAATAAGTAAATAATGATCTATGTAAGAGAAATAAGAATGTGTTTTCAACATATGTATGAAAAACCAAGTGAATATTACCCAAAATGTACCCTTAACATAGTATTTACATATAAATTTATTTATCTCTTTTTTATATGGTATTATAGTTACAAAGATACAAAAAATTAAGTCTAGTTTCGTCTCAGTTTTCCATCATTGGGACACATTTTTTAAGCACCTATATTATTTTACACACTATATATATTGTCATTTGACATTGTTTATAATGAATATAATTATATTATAAGTATTATTTTATTCATGTAATGTAATTATTTCATGGGGATTATAATTCTAATTTATCAATTCGTTAAGTGTTTATTCGTATAATCTTCACATTTTTTGGGATTATTTATGATTGTGCTTCTATTAATGACATCTGATAATCAATATCTCAGGTACTCTCATGAATTATCATCTCGTCAAATAATTATTCATTTCATAATGAAATGATACTATTTTTTAGCTCTTTGGTAGTTAATATTATCAAGAATTGTTTTTAAGAAATCCCATCCTATTTTCTCTCTATAATCATATATCGGTTTTATTTAGAATCCAAGTTTTCTAAAATTTATTTCAATTTTTTTGAAGTTATATTTTAATTTTTTTAAAAATGAAATGTATTTAAAAATTATCAAATTTTCATTTATATATTTTTAAAGCTATTTTCAATGAAGAAGATTCCAAAATGAATTAGTTTTTAAAAATTTGGTTTCAAAGTAGAAGGGATATTATCGTTAAAAAATATATTAAATGATTCATAAAAATTATTGATTTAACTAATATTACAACTATTTAGGTTACCTCTAAATTATTGGGTTTTCATCAAAGTATACAATATTTATTATTTCTATAAAATAGAAATTATTATGATGAATTATTTTGGTTGAGACCCATTTTCATCCAAAAGTTATACGCTTCTTAAAACCCTCTTATTTTTATGGGGTATTCGTTGATGAAATGATTATGAATCATGTTTCTTTGCCTCATGTTATAATATGTGTACATGTTTATGATACCCATTTAAATTCATGTTTTATGATTTGATAAATTTTTTATTATCTTATGTTCTACATTTGTTTGATTTCATTATGTGAAGGTTGGAACCTATATCTCAATTCATTATATTGGATAACAATATTTATATATATATATCATTATATAATGATGGTAAAAATTAGACATGGTGGATATACTATGGGAGGAAGGTAGAAATTAATATAGTATGGTAAAAATGTGTAACCTGATCCATTGTAAGGAAAATAATTTTACTATGGATTGGGTTGTTTCCAACCCAGTAGGTGTAGTCCCCTTTATTTGATCTAATATTTCTTTGAAATGATCCTTGACTTATAAGAACTGAAATTTCAAGGTATTTTATACTAGAATTATATCATTTCTCCCTATGCGATGATTTCACAACATATTATCTTGATTACACTATGATTAATTTTATATGTAGTACAAAAATTTATTCCATCACACATTATTATTTTAATTCATAGGTTGGGAATAATAATCTAATTTTATGATAATCTTCTCATACCCTTATAGTCATGTTATTCATGCATATCACCCTTGATTAACAGTACTAAGAAACCGTGAACACCCATTTATAATGTTTCATTCCCAATAATATTAAGAAATGTTTTTAGAAGGATTAATAATGGGAAATATATTTAAATAATATATTTAAGATCATTCAGCATGATATAAGGTTATGCCTCCATGTTTTAGAAGACACTAAACTATTACAGTCCTAAAATTTGTACTCTTGTACTGTGTTGAATATTCATCTAAAATGTTGAAATATTTATTTAATTTAAACATGTGTTTCTATAATTATCCACTAAAACATCATCAATACCACCCAATGTTTAACTTAACACATTCCATATGTATTTATCCTTAATACTTTTCATATTACCTCTATAATAGAATATAATATTTTATCATAAAAAATCATTAAAATTAAACTTAAAGGCTATATATACCTTAAAATAATAAACCATCTCATGAGATATCATTAATAACATCCAAATATGAAAAAAATTAATTTATTATGTCCTATAATATGATTCTAAAAATTAAATTACCATTTATCTATAATATCACGTAAAAAAATTCTAACTAACTAGGACATTAAATAGTCTTGTTGAAGGAACTACACTTTTTCAACCCAATGGTTGTTTTCTCAAGTGAAACGGTCTTGATAGATGTTATGTGTTTTCTTTTTTTAACAAAACAATATTACAAAAATTCTTATATCTTCCCCAAAAAATATGGTGAATATCCATAAATATAACCTTATTCATTAATGATCATAAAATTACATATGGTTGTCATTATCTTTAATATTATCTCCAAAAAATATACATTCATTATTTTTTGAATAACCATTTTGATAAATGATATTCTAAAACATAGGCTTTTATTCAGGTAACTGACAACCAAAATATCATTTTACTTGGTATACTCTCATCACATAAAACATAAAAAGGGTAATCTATGACATTATATTTTTTTTAATAACCGTAATCTTATGAACCAAATACTCTATTGGTTTATCCATATCAGTATGAAAAATAATTGGTTTCTATAAGATAAATTTTCACATACATCATTAAGGTTTATAAATAAAATATGGATTAGCCCGTTTATATCCCATAGGAGTTTCAAACATTGTGAGTAGTATGGGAACACTGATAATGAACTATAATGTTATCTAAGAAATACACGATCAACACGTTCTGTCTATTGATTCTAGATTCATCATTTTCAAAAACACATCTAGATGTAGTATCCTCATATTGACGAGTTTATATAAAACCCATTTAATAAATATATTTTTAAACAATATGATTTTATTCAATACATTTATTTATCTTCAATGTTCGTCATCTTGTTATTCTCTCTAATAAATTGTTTCTTAAATATAGACCTCAAGAATTCTAATGGACGTTTTCCTATAAAAATTATAAATACCACATCCCTTGTACTCGAAATCCAAGGGTAAAATTATTATCATGGAAATATAAAAAATTCTATATTTATGGAAGAAATATTATAGTTGTCTTGGTAAGAAAATATTCTTGAATGACACATAAAATTTGAAAATATAAAAAAATAGTGAAAGCTAATATTCTGCATTCTTAAACTAACTCAAAGATACTTTCCTTAAATCCATGGTAAAGGAAAAAATATATATTTATCACTTGTTCTTAGTATATGATTTGTGATACGAAATATATCATTATTGATCATTTTATTATCAATATGGGAAATTAAATAACTACGACACTATTAATTTAATCAATAAATTCAGAATGAAATGAATCTAAGGATATTATCAATTCCATATTTACATCAATAATAAAACATAAATTCATAAAAAAAAAATTAATGATTAATATTGTAATTTATTATGTCATGTATCATGGAATATATATTATCATCACCGAACAACAAGGTAGATTAATCAACTGGTTTTTATACTCTATAAATCAAATATAAGTTACCTTTCTTATTTATTCCATGAGACATATTGATGCATCAAGGAGATATCTATAACTATCCCCACCCATAATTGAATTACAATTCCATTTCTCATACATTTTATGATAAATTCATTTTATAAATAATATTCCTTATAAACAAATATATGTATTGAGTAAAAATAATTCTTTTTCAATTCTTTTTCTATTTAAGAGAATACCTATCATAGAAAAAAATCTTTTTAAGTAATGTGTTGTTTTTTCAGAAATAATATTATATTTGATAAATAATTTTTATATTAATGGGTAATATATTTTCCAATAATCATAAGAAATTGATGGTTCTAAATGTAATATTATTATTGAAAAAACAATATTGAATTTGAATGTCAATACCTTCCTTTAGTAAAAGTCATCATAAATTATTATGATAATGAATAATTATTGAATCATTACATAAGGTCACTAATGGAATATACATAAAATGGACTATCATTTTAATTGATTAATATAAATATTTAAAAAGGATCATTAAATAATTAATGAGGAGTACACACTTTTCACTTTTGAAAAGCCTTTTTAAAACTATAAATTTTGAAAATATTTGTTGAAGAATTTTGCACAAAAATAACATATCAAAAACATAATGAAATCATTTAATGAATGATTTTTCATCATCAAGGGAGAATTTAGGTCATGTTGAGTACATTAAAAAATGTTTCAGTTCATATTTTTTCATAAAAAGTAAATTTTATATTGTGCGACCAATAATAAATAGATTTATTTACAAAATTAAATAAATTTAAAAAGTTAAATTTGAATAAAATAAAACATTGTAGTATTTTATGAATGAACTTTAAAAAAAGTTATGGATTATATATATATGAATAAGGTTCATGATTGGGTTGAAAATAAAGTCGTCTTTCCATAAAACACGATTTTAGTACCGTGACTACTTAGATAGTTCAAAACAAATGAAAAACATATAAATTCTAGAAATAACCAATGAAAAATAAATTACATTAGTATATTGATTGAAGGATTGCATAATTATGTCAACATAATTTTTGGAATAAATAATAATAAATATTGATGAGATTTTCAAATATAGCATTACCAATTTAGTATCTTCGTATTCATAAACCCATGAAGAAAATAACATGAAATGAAACAATATATAGCATTAATACAAATATAATCAAAATAATCCATATCATGTGTGATGTAGATACACCTCATAAAAATAAATTGGATCATAATACCAAATAGTTCTCAATGAAGTGTATATTTAAAGAAAATATCATAAAAAGATCTTGTTGTTGATGTGAGAATTAATAAATTAGTTTATTATATGTATCAATTGATAATCGACATAAAAATTGGATGAAAAAAATACATGAATCAAAAGACATTACATTTAAAATATTATAATAGAAAATAAATTTATAATGTAATATAATCAAATGAAAATAAATTTAGTTATGAATAACTATAATACATGATAACATTCTTGTGAACTCTCATTGAAAGAAATAATTTATGCTAAAACATAAAATAAAATTAATTATAAACAATTCATCATATAGCTTGTAAAGGGCCTCTATATACGTCATATAAAATAAATTTTTTATAACATTGAAATATGCCTTAATGAAACAAAATTATGGTGGAATCCCTTTCCTGAGGACAGAATCATCATGTTTAATCATTATATTCATGAATAAAAAAACCATTTCAATTATTTAATTTATTAAGAAAAGTATCCATGTTAAATATTAATTTTATTTTATTTATACCATGTTTTATTTAATTAGCTAATAAATTATTTTCACACCCGATGATATACTGATAATTAGTTCTAATGTCTAAATTGAATTTGGTAGTTTTAATGTGTTAATGGTGTCACTTATTCCACGATCCCTAGAATAATAATAATGAAATACTTATTATTTTGTATACATGAATTATTCTTTTTATACCAACCACGAAATATGGTTATTTAAAATGAACTAGTTTATAATCATGGAGAGGGTAATTCATATATGTACATCTGTAAAGGTTCCATTTTTCAATGATAAATATAGAAATATAGATAATATTTAATATTTTATCTCATATTATTTATTTAAATACCCATATATATAATTCATGTAATGTTGTTACATAAAATCCATCACATCGTGTCATGTAGTTTGTAATCAACATGTACACAAGAATAAAATTTACATTTTTAAAGGAATAAAAATAAAAGAAATTATATGATAAATTAAATTTTATCATCTTACCCCTCTTATATTGATAATGTGAGAGACTGATTTTTTTCTCATGAATGGTCTAAAAAGTATGAAAGACATGGACATATTGAATATTAAGAAAACATGCCTTTATATTATGATATGACAGTCATAGTGATTTGAGATGGTTTCTGATATAGGGTAGAACTATGGTTTATTCTATCATGGGATGTAATGGCTAGACAATAGAAGGCATTTTTAAATGTGTTCCACACAAATTGTCACAAAATCCCTTAATTGGTCCTCACTCGGATTTCATGATTCATGTACTTTTAAAAAAGTCCCTTTATTTACAAATTTGTTAAAAATTTGATTCCCATGTACTCCATTACTTATCACACACCGAATGATGTTGATTCCTAAAAAAATCATCATTATAGTTGTTTTCTGTTGAGACCCTTCCACTATGATTAATCCATTTCTTATTGATGAATAAAAGGGTTATTAAGAACATATAAACCATTTTTAATTGTATTATGAGAACTTATTATTATTAAAAACTATTTTTATGTGGGATATATGGGTTTAATTATCATTTTATTTTATTCTATTTGATTATTCATTATCCCAAAATAGTTGTATAGATATAATGTTATGGTTTTTTGAAAATGGAATATGTTTTATTAAAACACTGTTTCATGCTATGTTGAAATCCACATATGGGCTTCCATGATTCTCATTCCAAGGAAGTCAATGGATATCCACAATAATATATTTGATTTACCTAGGCCCATGTTTTGCCCACATAAATCCACCACATGAACCAATTTCATGTCTATATTTCCCTCATGATTTTCCTTAATGGGATGCACATTAGCATTATCACATTGTGAGACTGGCTCCCTTATGAAACAAAATCACATTAGTAGGTTTTGATAGGTGGTCAATATGTAGATCCACCCCTTTACCAAATTTTTCTATAGAAACCAATTCCCTATCATTTTGTGTAACCTCAAACATTAGGAATATTTAACAATTTGCACACTGCTTATGCCCTGACCTTCCCATCTCACTTTTGGTGAATCATAAATTTGATCCAATGTGAACAATGAATAGGGTAATATGCTCACTACCTATTGAAGATACCACATAATATTTATCTAATCATATTAACAATCCCAAGGATCATATACATGGGTTTCATAGACCCTAATCGACATTGTTGATTTAAAAAATCTACACAAAGTAGCCCGATTCCAATAGAAAAAGCACCGAACCATCTCCCACATGTGACCAACCAATAACCTGAGTAAATATAGATGGGTTAAAATCAATATAAAAAAACAATCTATGAAAAAACATAATTTATACAAATAATTTGGAGGAAACAACTTGATCTTAGTCAAGATGTGTTCCCAATTTATAAGGATGTCAACCACCTAATAACATACTAGACAACATGGGTTGAACATTTACATGACCTGATTCCATGGAGAATTTTTACCCTAGGACACTATTATTTGGAATCATATATAATTTTCAGTTTGAATGTGAATCACTTATCCCTGAAACTAAATACTTTGGAGACAGTTCGCCAAATCCATCTACATGATTCCACATTTAACTGTTTGAGAAACTCGATTACCTTATTTACCCAAGTCACCTACATGTGTTCCCACAAACCATGGACTCCTATTATGGAAATACCCAACAATATATTCTTCTTCCAAGATACCAGGTTATATGATGAACCGTAATTGGAATCCTGTGTGTAATCCCCATTCAATCTTCGTTTTTCACCCATTTTACGGTCCAAGTGTCCATACTGTGAGAGGTTAAACTGCCCGTAATCACCATTTCATACATCATTAATCCATATACATCATCCTATATGTTAATTTATTTATATTCTAATTTTATATTTAGGAAACATCTTTTGGGTATAATATAGACTCTGAAACACCTCCTACCATCATTTTTTATGTTTGTAATAAGTCACCCCAAAAAGATTGAAATGAACCCAACCAGTTATCCTATTGACCAATTCACATCGCAATGAATAACTTGTATAGTTCCAAAAACTAACTATACTATAAAATGAGGTTAATATTGACATGAAAAAATTTATCAAATTGTATACATCATAAAATGTGATGCACTTTTGGGACTACCATGTTAGACACACTATTTACATGACACAAGCGTTTGAGTTTTCTGTTAACTAGTATGATTTTCTATGGTATGTGACCATATCCTATTCTTATAAATATGATCCTTGGGGATGGTTAATATTTTCATTCATGGATTACATGTGTATCAAATTAATGGTTTTATTTATTTAGATCACATAGATTGAGTTTTAAAGTTCATTCAAGTCATGTGGGTGAGATTATGATGATATGTTGTAATGTATGTTTGTTCCATGTGATATAATCATAGAATATTAGTTTGATCATTCTGGGATATTTTTTTCAGTCACATGAGATCAATGTTAGGGTATGAGTATAATGGGTTAATAGATATTGCAATGGTACTATGAATACTTAGTTTACCTAATTTATTGGGGTTCAGTAATGCATTATAAATGGGGTACGAGTATGATCATGAGTTGAAGGTATTAAAATATAATATTAATATAAAATATTGTGGAGAACCATTTCTTGGATAAGGAAAATAAAAATGGGTGTGGCCTTTGGTTTTATATCATGGATTGATAATACCTGGGGTTTCTCATAGAAGATGGTTTGGTATAAATGACTGGAAAGGGATAGTGCCTCGTGATATAACTAGTATATTAAAATAAGTCATTTTAAGGTGATAATGACTTTACTGAGATGTCATGAATTTATGGATGTTTCAATGAGATTAGTTAATTAATCAAATGAGCTATGATCCTTAATGGAAACTAAAATGTATTTTGATGACCATTGAGATCAATAAGAAAATAATGTGGAATACATCTCAGTGTGATGTATAAGTAATCAGAAGAGTGATGTAAATAATATGATAGGGAAACTAGATAGAATATTGGGTTTTAGTATGAATGTATGTATTCCATAATGTAATGGTATTTGAGAGTCACATGTTAATGACCATGGTCATTAAACTAAAGTAATATAAATTATTACTAGGTGTTTGATGATGGGTTATTGGTAGAGTCATGGAATTGGTTTCTTAGGGTGAAATGTTATCATTTTATGCTAGAGTTAGGCTCATGATGTTGACATATTTAAATAATTTGAGTGTGGATTCTGAATTTCATTATTATTATTATTATGAATATTTGTCTGGATCTTTCCAGTAGATCAATGATAAGAAATATTTTTTGGTGTAGAGAACACAACACAAGTTCTATTATAATAGAAATCATATATATTTGGTTTTGTTAATCATTATTGGTGATTTTGGAGTAGACAAAACATATAGGTGGTTATGGTTTTCTATCTGTTATTAGATTCAAGCAGTAGGGTTATATCATTTATATATATGTACTTTGATAGAGATATTGAATAATGTGGGTAGGGTGATTTCAACATGAATGGTAGACTGATGGGTGTGAATTTAGAGTTTTTTTCTAGTGGGGCTTTATGAAATAAAATAATTAGGCGACAATCACAATGTAATGTTGGTACTATTGGTATTTTAAGAAAAATGGTATTATAAAATGAGCCTTCACATTGTTTAAATAGACATGATAATTCTACTATTTTATATGACGAGAATATTTGTGAGGAATTTGAAAATAACAATGAATTGGAGATGTTCAGGAAAATACCAACCATGGAATCTTATGGTGTATGGTATTAGTAAATTGGTAATTCATAAATTCAACTTATGGTATCATCATTGTGTTTATGGAATTTATTAGTTTCATATCGTAAATAATAATTGGTTTTCAAGAGTTGTTGATTTGGTGGGAACTAATAATCATGCTTCATGCATGAATTGGAGTGATGATACAAAGAATAATAAAAAAATAATAAAATTAAATAGTATCTATTATATTTATCCATATAAATTGATATTTGTTCCACTGGACAGATTTCCAATTTGGTAGTTGTGTCATCCAATCCAATTGAGTGAGTATTTTGGATTTAGAGTGTTTATCCAGTCTTATTAGACAATGAGTTCAATGGTATATTTAAATAGAATCTTCATTGTAAGAGATGTTTTATGGTGGTAAATTTATAATATCACACACAACATTGTGTTGGTTTTTTGGAAATTAATTAGCATCCAAAAAAAGAAGAATTAAAACAAATTTTATTTTTCATGTTTCAATCAAGAATTCGAGTTTGGGAGTGATTTTGAATTTATTTAATGGACATTTATATTGTTATTTCTCAGGTAATAAATACATAGATTATATATGGGGTTGTTAAGAGGTTTGGTGGGGTTAATTTTTATCTATAGTATTCCATAAGGTACTCAATGTGGTTGTTCCAGTTACCTAGTACACATCCAATAGAGATATTCCCCCTACTTAGGGATTATAGGGGGTAGGTTTTTATAGTATTCTACTCAGTGGATTAGTATTTGGATAGTGTTGTGTGACTAACTATCTAGTGTATACCAAAAAATATTTAATGTGTGGGTATTGAATAATTTTTTAGTGTTTATATTTTAAATTTGTTTTGGGGTTTTATTTTTCACTTATCCAAGTCCAAGGTGGAGTTACCCCATTCCTTTAATAAAATTTTCTCCCTTCAATTCAAGGAATACATGAAGAATTATTATAGTGATATAGATGAATTTCTCTCAAATATAACCCCTTTCTTTATATTTTATGTTGATTTTAATGGAACGGGGTTATCAATTTTATTTTGATTCCACCAAAGCATAATGCAATCAGGTTTGAATGATGGAGATATATTTCATAGCTTTAGGGGATCATGGAATGATGAAAACACTAGATATTATGTAATTTTATATAATATGTAATAATTTGATTAATTATAGATTCATCACAAATGTTTTGGATTAATTGAGACTGGATTTTGGATTGGTAGTGTGATAGAGATTATTGTAGATGTTAGGGCATGTTCACACCCTGTTTCTTAAGGTTTAGGCTACCCTATATTTCATGTCTTGTTCTATTTCCATTATGGTAATAAATTTTTTAATTTTTTAAACTGTTAAATTGAAAATAAATATTTAATTAATTAATAAATTGGTTATTCATTAATTATATGGACTTTCATTTGTAGATAATGGTGGGTTGAGCATGAAATTAATAGTTAATGGGAAAATATTTACGAGTAAAAGGTTATCCAAAAAGAGTCCCCTTGTTTTTATACATCGTTTTTATGACATTTGATGTGTGTCCAATTTTTAGGTGTTATTGATATTAAACTTAAATTTAGTTGATAGTCCATAATTTATATGAATATGTTTAAAATTTATATGATCATTATGCATCATTAAAAAACATAATGCCTCATCCATTGTTTATTATGGGATTTATCGAATGTGTGAGATATGATGTATGTTAACCAATGATGGGTTTGTTATTGGTGAGTTAAAACATGGTGAACCATGGATATGTTCCCTTAGTCTACACCATATAGGGAATATTATTTATTAAGAATTGTTGTCTTACAGGTACGACATGTGGGATATTGAGTTACCATATTTCCTATTGTTTAGTTTGATTGATTCATGGGGTTATTGTTCCTACCTCACAGAAATATTAATTCTTGATTGTGTATATAATCACTTTTATTATGGGTGTATGTTATGAATTTTATATTCATCCTAGCATAGAACTCATTGTGTTATAAATGACATGCCAAACCTTATATGATATGAATAGCCTTTGGGGTGTTGTTTATCGTTTTTCCTTGGATTAGTTGGGGTTTTTTGGAATATTATGGACTTCCCAAGTTATTATGTAATATGATGTGGTCTAGTGGATCATGGGATTTAACCAAGGAATGTTTTCAATTATGGGAGAGATATAATGTATTATTAAGATGAAACTATCCTTTTGGATATGGTATATGGTAAAGGGGGTGTTCTTGAGAGGCCTCCATGAAGAATTTGTGCACAAATGTTTGGTGAGTATCCCAGACATATAGACTTTTATCAATGTTTAGTTATTGGGATATAAAAATATATATGTTGATTATTAATGTAATGTTTTATATTATTTTAATTATTTCAAATTGAATGATAAATTAAATTGTCTTATAAGAGTTTGGTTCTCATGTATACCATGGACGTAATATGTAATGGTTTGTTGGGATGGGTGATCATTCCAACCCAACAAAATAATGATGTGGTGGGAGGAGATATCTATGACAAGTTCAATGATTATTCTTACAATGATGTTGTATAATGATGAATAATTATTTATTATATGGATTGGGAGTATTTAAACCCACTAGATGATTATGATATATCCTAGAGGAAAGTGAATAACATTGACATATGAAATGGTATTCAATGGGCTATTTTGATATGGATTATTAGTTCATATAAACCATATATGTGTGTATTATTATGTAAATTATTGTGATATACATTGAGATATCATTACATCCATTGAAGTGCACAAGGGATGATTAGGGTGACCAGAATATTTTCTTTTAAGTGATGTCTTTATTCTAGAGTTCATTCGAACTATGAGAGATAAATGGATATTAATTTTTTTTGAGTGTGGTGTTTTTTAAAACCATGAAAAAATGAAACATTGATAAGACATTAGTATGACTACAGAAGCTACCTCCCAATGTGATGTCATAAAGAGGATTGTTTATTATTTCTCTCGAGGTGACTATGATGTGTTTAGATGGATGTGATTCCTTTCCCGAAAATTTTAATGTGGGTTGGAAGTGACAAAAATATGGGATGATGGTTATTGTGGTTTATAAGATATTTTTTGTTTTTTTGGTATTTCATGATTATTAATTTTTATTTTGGAATATTATAAGACACCCAATTACTAGGTGATGCCGGTATGATCACTCATATGTGAATTCGGAAGCAATCTTGATAATTACTGGTTTTATGTTATTAGTTAAATGATTATTTATTATGGTAATATCACACCATTAATGCACAATATATACTGGTATTTTAAGTTATTAAAACATTTGGGTCAACTATGTTATTATAACACTTATCTCAATCTATGCTGTATCTATTTTACACAATAAGGCCACAAGATTTTTGGTCAAGGTAAGGAAGACACTATATGTTGTATGTTGATATAGAAATCATATATGACTTTAGGATATAGGAATGGGTTAATAAATATTTGATGGATTTGGTAATTTTCATTTTCATTTACTTTTTTCTTGGATGTATGTGATCTTACAACAATTTACCTTATTGGTTTCTATCAAACATGTATGACATATATATATCAAACTATATTATAACCTATCCGACCCAAAGTTGTACTTTAGTATTTAATTATTTTTTATGATAACTATTTTATAATGAGTTTATTATTTTATCATAGTACTACAACTCAATATAATACAATTAAATTTTTTATAATAACCCTAACTCTATAGGTAACCATAGTAAACACTTACACTATAACATCAAAATCTATAATGGATCTAAATATATAAGTTATTTTTTATTATGAATAAGGAAAAAATAAATGGAAAATACATGGGATATGAACTAGAAGGATGATGTGAATGCTTTTAGATATGAAAATGATGTAGATATATAAGGGATGATTTGACCAATGGATGAGTATAGTGAGTATTGCAATATGAACTTCAGGAATGTTATCTTTAGAATAATAACATAACTCTCTGACCATTTCAGTTGAAATGCAACAATTATACATATATTTTTATTATAAAATATATTCAATAATATGGTAATTATATAATTAAAAATTATTGACAATTCCAATTGATCAATTAAGATTAATACAATTACCCAGATATGTATTTGAATCAAAATATGAATTATTAATTAAGTTTTTTTATAACTAAGAACCAAGATAATTGTACAAAAGGGGTTTTATTTAAAAATTAAATTATTCCTATATAGGTAATATATTTCATAGAATGGTCTTAAAAATCAGAATCAACCAATTAAAATTATTGAATAAATATTTTTTCATAATTTTTTGAGATCCAGATAAATTTTAGAAAATTGTTAAATATGGTATGAATAGAATATATGTATTCTGGCATCTGAATGTCTTGAAAATATTTCAATAAATAATATAAAATCTTTGTCAAACAAAAATATTTATTAATTAAAATAATTTAAATTAATATAATAATATTATATGTCCAAACAAAAAAAGTGGTTTCAAAATCCTCTGGTAAATTTTAATATTTTTAAACATTTATTTATGAAAAAATGATTACCATTTAGAAAATAATAAATAATAAATTATTTCATTTCATAAGATTATAAAATTTAAAAACTATATCCTAAATATCAAATATCTTGGTTGAAACCATGGGAATTGTAATATTCTTCTATTTTTTTATTAGAAAAAGTCCAACACCACTGTTTATAAATACATAAAAAATTACCTATCATTTGGAATAAATCCCATTCAATTTTACCATTCCACTCAACACAAAATCCAATGATCATGAGATTCCTCATAATTTACCTCTATACAAGATTTGTTAAGATACATAAGTGGATAATATTTTAATTAACTATACACATTTCTATATAGAATCATTTTTTTGAGTTTATCATTAGAGACTTAATGAGGATGGGATTCCAAAAATAGTTATCATTATTTTTTCAGAGTGAAAAAAATATATGGATGTAAGGATTTAACCCTCTAGATTAAATAATTAGGATACCATGTTAACAATATAATCAAATCGGTATTCATTTCTATTTTCTTTTTCAATTCCATTACATTTCATTTTGAATTTATTTTCTACTACATTATTATAAATATGTGATTATGTTTAGAAATTATCTTTAAAAAATAATATCCTCCAATTATAAATCATTATAATAAAAAAATAATCCCAAAATTTAATGTTCATAAGTCTATTTTTTATCACTATGTCAGCTTACAACCATAATATTCATTTGATATATTCCTAGTATCATAAATGATGAAAGTTACCTAATCTAAAACATAACCATGATGTATAATTTCAACTGTATTATGAGTATACAATAATTACTAATATATTTACATATATTCACATATATATTCACATATAAAACTGACTAGGGACACTATGAAACCCCTCACAACAATTACATATTTATGGAAATTATTGAAATAATAATACACGTGTATATGAATGGTTCCTTTTCAAACATTATTTTATGAATTTCCCACCCAAGCCATTCACATGTTGGGTGGATTAGATATATTTTGAGAGGGAGTTGGATGTGAATTATATAATCCCCTAATTGATCAATATGTTTCATGATTCAAAATAGTTTTGGGTAATTAGTGTATACCTACATTACTATGTATGTCTTCTTATCAAAAGAACATGATGATATGGTTATAGTGTATTTTACATGACCATCATGGTATTATTATGATGTTAAACATTATGAACTCCATCACTAATAATTTATTTGTTTATTCCATTAACTATTTATTCCTTAGATATTTTTTAATTGTCAACTATCTCATTATATATTTCAAAATAATTATTTATTATTTTATTATCTTTCATTGTATGATATCCCTTGTAAATTTCCATAGGTCCCTATTTTTTTCAATTCCCGAAGAAACCAAGAACAGTTCAATTCCTGTAGTAATGATAATTTTGGAGTAATAATAATATTACATTGTATTTTATATTTTATATTTTGTTTATTAATCGAATTTATGGATCATGTGGGTATCCAGTATCCTTATATAACTACACTATTTGATCATGTGTAATTTGATAACATTCAATATATATCAATATAAAAAAAAATAAACCAGTGGATTTTAGTTGTTTTATTATTTTGTTACAATTTTTATCTTAGAATGTTTATTGCAATCCTTGGGAACATGATTAATTAGAATATTATTATACAACCAAAACATATTTATAAAACAATAGTATATTCAAGAAATAAACACACATAATTATTATATAATGTGGTCCAATATTTATTATTTTATGAATTAATTAAGTGTATTCTATTGTTTGTAAATAGTCCCTAATGTATCCAATTTAAACTAAGTTAGCACTTGTAATTAATGTAAGGGTATCCCTCCTTAGAAATACATTACGGTTTGTGTTTGATATGATTAAATTACCACTATAATTGCGTAGGTCACATACATTATGACCAATAACCTTTATTATACAGGAAAACCTATTTCCAATTAATTTATTGTAATAATGTTGTACCACTTCATATGCAATAAACCATTCTGATCAAATGGAACCATTTATTAATTAATATCATAACAATGGATCTGGTTTCTAGATAATACATTTCTCACAATAGGATATCGTGAGAGGGAGATGGTTAGTACATCAATATATCATATATCGGGAGAGGTAGATAAATTATTTTCATTTATTCCAAACTATTTATATGTAAAATAAAATTAAATCATAGAATAGAAAACATTCAAGGAAATATTTAATTTAGTATACTTTTTAATGATATAAGGGTCGAAATGGGAATGAAATTTTTAAATTTAATAAATTATTAATTGCATGTAATTATAGATTACGAGTCAAAATTTACAAATTAAATAATAAATTTTGTGGACAACATAAATAGTCATTTTTGTAAGATCTATCACATATCTGATGTAATAAATATAGAACATTAAAATGGAATTACACACTCAAAATATTTCACAATATTATGATTAGTGAAAAGTGATTTCAACATGAAAAAATATTCAACCGAGTAAATTATTTTCAATAGATTCCAAGAGAAGAAGTGGATATAGAGGCATTATATAGATTGAAATTTTATAAAAGAAAGGAGAGGGAGAGTGGAATTCCAAATGATTACTAATTATTGGTAAAGTATTCAAGGTTAATATATGATGAGAATTGGTGTTTTCAATATGTGTGGAAATAATGTGTATCTTGAACATGAATTTAAAGACAAGTGAGATTCTTAAAATGAATCAATAATTAACTGTATTAATTTGGGGAACTGTACCTATAAAATTCATAGTCATCACGGAACCCTTCCTCACGAGAAACAATGGAATTAGGGATGGGTTAGAAACATACAATTTTTAAAGTTGATGTCGGCAATGACAAGATAAAAATTTACTCTGATTGTAAAATAAATGTTTTCTAATTCTTTATTTGATTCAAGATCAATTTATAATTTTTTATTAACCATGTTTAATAAAACAATTATAACCTATCAATTAAAATATAATGGACATAATAATTTGAACATATTATAGAAATTTATATATAATAAGGATATGTTTGGAAGATTATGTATGATGAATATATATCCCATTGATCAAAAAATGATTAACATTACCATAATCCATGGGAATAATATGATATAATTGTAGAACACATGAACGTAATTTCAAGGTAATGAAATTATAATTTTGGAATGAGTCATAGACTCTATTGTTTTCATGATATAATTCATTATATATGTCTTGTCTGAGATTACCACATATAGCTCACCATAATGACATTTTAGGGTAAGAAGGAGGGAAAGTCAATTATATGGATAGTAAAGAAATCATTAGAATATTTGTTAAACATATTATGAAAGAATTCACTAATATATTTCCTAATGAATTTCATATAATTCCACTTAAAATTAATGTTGATATTTATATTAATAATAATAACTGATGAAAAACCTATATCAAAGACTAAGTATATAATTAACCCTATGTAATTTTGGGATTATTCAATGTTTAATGGAATATATGATGTGTGCAGGACATTTAAGAACAATTTTCTTCCTTTGTATCAATCGAGGAAATACAACGAACATTATTAAACAACATAATATTATTAATTAGAAGAATATTTTCACATATTATTTAAAATTAATTCGAATCCATGAGTTATATTGAAGTGCTAATTCTTCAGTGTTGTTAATAAATTCGATTATATCACTTTCTATATCATCATTATAATGAAAAATCTAAACTAGAGTTCATATATCAGTACCCACACATGTTTGATGAATCCCAAAACTGTATAAATTGTATTTTAGGTGGTACCCCCATGGAACCAAAATCCATGAATCATTTACACTTAATCACAACTGGGATCATCTCTTGTTCCAAAAATATTTAGACTGAGGAAAGAATATTTATTTCAATATTACTCATAGACTTCAAGAGGGGTTTAGTAAATTTTGATTTATTTATCATGAGAGAGTTTATAGTTTCAATCAATTATTTCATACTTTTAAAATGATATATGTTGTGTTATATTCCTATAGTTAAAAAATTAATAATTATCCAAATACAATTGACCTAATTTTTTATTCTATTAAATTTCAATATAAGATAATTATATTATTATTTTATTACATTTAATTTCCTTACTCATAGATACATAAATTGAATTTTTATATAAAAATAATCAATATTTATTTAATAATATTAAATAAAATATGATATTTCCATCATCTATGTAGCTCGACCTGACGGTCCTCAAAAAAAATTTCAAACCGTATATATTTAATATATATTATATAATATAAATATATATAATATTTGTTAAAAAAATAAATATCATTTTTAATAAAAATTTGAAAACTATTAATTTCAATAGTAATTTATGTAAATAAAAAATACATTAGTATGATTAAAAAACATGTGAGATAAATAAATCCATATTCAATTTCCTGTGAATAATAAATGATATATAAATAAATTTTCTATTTACAAACATTCAAATTTATATTTGTTTAGTATTCAACCCACATATATTGTAAAAATGAATATATATTGTTATTAAATTTTGGAAAACGAAATAACCAAAATGATAATATTATACAAGTCATGGGAAATATGTATTCTTAATATTATATTCAAATAGAAGTCGACTAATATTTTGGATACATTTTTGGGACTCTCTTGGCCTCTATCTCATTTGCATTAAGCGAACTTTACTAAATTTAATTATTAGTGTCTAAAAACATATAATGTGACCTATATTGATGAAATATTATCAATTTTGTTTGGATTTTTCGTCATGTAATATCATATCTAGTTTGAATATTTTTTATTCCTTGTTTATATTTTTTTACTAAATAATGTGAACACATCAATGAACAATCATGTCCATGGATTTAGTCAAAAAAAATTTATTTTAATTAAAGGTGAAAAGATATCATATTCTATAAACTAATAATGGAAATATATATTCTTAACATATTCATTTTTTTCATTTTAATTTTTCCTCACTGAACATATCCTACATCCACGTGCTAATTTTTTTCATTAAAAAAATAAAGGAAAAATTTCATGTTATGCATGGATTATAATATCAAATTGGAGGACTTATATATATTTATATATTATGGAATGATTAATTACATAAATAACATATGGAATTTGTTTTTGTGGGTCTCTCCTCATAACATTCCCCTATAGAAATTACAAATTGAAAAATTCATCAGAATAATTCACACCCACTTATGATTATCTATCACCTAATAGTCAAACATCAAATGGGTCCCACAAGAAAGGTGTTGTCAAGATTATAAGGAATTTGTTTATGAGTATTGGTAAAACACTCGATGGTTATCACTATAATTTAGATCCATTATATCTTTTTGATGTGAAAATTATTATATGTCCATTATGTCATCAATGATATGTAGAATAAAATTCAGCTTGGGATAATTTAATAATAGTTAATTTTTTAATCAAAAGTTCAATGTTCTTTTGGCTATAGGGATCCAACTCAAACATAATCAAATGTCAACTACATTCAACTACTAAAAGATTTATTATTATCATAAATGTAAATCACACATCTAATATGGTATGACTATTGTTGTAGGTCTTAACACATTCTGTTATGGATATTCCTCTTACCATGGTATTAATACATCATTAAAATCCTAAAAAATTCGTTTCATCATGTATTTACTTTTTTATCTTTCACAAGCCTAAAATTTGTTATAATTTAATAGTTTAAGTTCATCAATATATATTACTATAATACTATAAAAAATTTCAAATTTCTGAATTCTATAATAAACCCTTGCGAAATCTCTTTTTAAGCTACATTAGAACCATAATTTATTCATTGTGTATTGATATAAAAACATTTTATTATAATAAGTATTTTTTACTGAAGACTTTATCATTATAGTCATACTATATTAGAAATCTAGGAATTAGGACTAGATATGTGTAACCATTATTACTAGTATTCTGAATTCTCCATGTACCTAAAACTCATTAATCTAACTTTCTCAAGTATTTTTGGAGAATATTACCTAAAATCATATGTATTTATCCTATATCTAATGATATTTTCCATATATAAGTTATAAATATTAATTATCCAAATTCGATTATATCATTTCATATATTAAATTTTCAAACACATAAGCTTATATAATAAATTAATACATTTATGAGAAAAAAAATAAATTTTATTTCTATAATATATATATACGACATAAAACGTCAACATAGCGATATTTTATGCCATGCGATATTAAAAAGTAAATCTCTTTTCAATTGTTCCATCTTGTAATTTTCACCACCTTATAAATGTTCTTACTATGAATATATTTAAAGAACCCCATTATTCTATAACTATAGACCACGTTCCCATGAACGAGGGTTTGCACATTAAGACATTCTTTGATAAATCCATTACTATATAATTCATTAGCTATAACAATAAAAAAATATGTCCTATAACATAATAATTTTTTTGATATATCCACATAGTTCCCCCATTAACCTCTTTTAAACATAATGATCACTTATATTAATGTATTAAAACAAAATATTATATCACATTATTAATTTATTATTAAATGATTATGATTTTTTCTTAAATCAAAATATTGTTTTTTCACTTTTATACATTCTTTTCATTTATTTATATCACAAAAAATTATAGTTGTGCTTTTTAGAAATCATCCATATTGATTATTTACATGAACGTTTTAATGATGTCTAATTTACCTGTATGTTTATCACAAAAAATAAATTTATTAGTAGAAATATAGTAAATTTACCATAACTAATTTTTAGTGGGTTTTATCCTATAGTATATGTAAAAACACATAGAACCATCAGTAACCATTTGATATCTACTAGTATTAAATTAATATATTAGTTTCAACATTCATCTTTAATTCACATCAACATCTTTACATCAAATGAAGAAACATTCACAATACAGAAATAGATTTAGGTATATGGTTTCCGTTATTAAACATGATAACCAAATTTTGTTACCCATTAATTATTAATTTTAGAATTAATTATTATTATCAAATAATATACCACATTTCAAGGTGAATATAACAAAACCTATTTGGTTTTAAAATTACTATGCAATATGTGTATCTGTAATAACTCCTCCCACTAGGTATTTTAGAGTTTTGGTTCTTATGGGTTCACATGTGTATTAGGGATATTGCACTTATTGAATTATAGCGTTATACCTCATTATAAAAAAGTGATATATATCGATATTATAGAAATCTATTCATTATTGACTAATACTATTCTATCTTTTGGATCATAATTTTCTGAAGAATTTTTGGATAATAAATAGAGATTCAAATTATCATTTACTGAATGGTATATTTTTTTCTATTATTAGAATTACCATATTTTTCTAATCAATCAAATAATACTATACCAAAATTTATTACCATAATTTTATAACCTATATGTTATTCATTAGAAAATATATTTTATATATTGTTAGATATTAAACTTATATTTTCAAAATAATTATCTAAAATAAAAGGTATAATAATTGTAATACATACAGCACTCCTCATTGATCAACATTTAAGTTTCATCACCTATATTTTTACTATAAAGTACATTTATTCATGGAATAAATCAAATTTATAATTAAATGACCTAGAAAGTATTGTTAAAGATATTGATTTATTGAAATTCCATACGGTTTATTTAACTTTTACTTTGTTCATTTGTTACATAAAATGTAAATTCCTAAATTACCAAAAAGGAATATCAAGATTTATATATAATATCATCTAGTTGTACTGTCAAATTGTTCTCACATATTCTAAAAGGACCCAACCTTAAACAATACATATTAAATTACCTTTAACTGGTCTAGGATCTCGAGAATTAAATACACACTTACAAATTATCCAAGTTGAAAAAATACAACAAATCCACGTTGTCGACTATCTCTGTATGTGAAGAGAATGCCATCCGAAAAATACTCTAGACCTTTGAAAAATAATTTTAAACAATAGGTGAGCATTAAATATTCCCATTAATGGGTTTAAATACCATCAAAAAATACTTTTTAAAATATTATTATTAAATAATTTAATAAATACATAAATGAATACCCTTTTTACAACACTATTTGAAATTTCTTATGTCTTAGAATACTTGGTCATTTTATAAAATACTTATGTTCAAATTTTATTTAAACATAATGTATTGTTTTTATGAAACAATACACTAGATTCTAATAACAAAATGCTATTATGAGGTCACTTGGATCCCTAAAAGTTACCTTGTCCTACCCCCATTGAAAATGATTAGTTCACTCCCCAATGCCCTTCGAAATTTACAATGGTCATGCACAATATTCTCTAAAAATGTTTTAATATTACTTTACAAATGTATATATGTTCACCGAAGTTTTTAACCTGGAAAACCTAATACTGTATTAGATTATTCACTATAAAATTTAAAAGTGTGTACACATAAATATATATATGTATTTATATGAACTATTGGAACACTTGTGATTTTGGTTATAACTAAAACCCCTAATATAACCATGGAATAAATTGTCCCCATATTCCACCCTTCTTTAATGAAATGCAATTTCAGTAATTAATTATATTAATTATTGTGTTATAAAATGATAATGGAATCATTTAAAATGAAATATTATCAATCATATCCAATTAATTGTTCATTTTGGAATTAAACCATATAATTCAAACCATTTGTTTAATATATTGCAATGAGTGTCAATGATGTGAAAAATCATATGGACAAAATTATATGGAGATGAGACAACCTTAATGTTAGTAAGACGTGATGACATGTTTTGATCACATTTTCAGAAATAAGATGATTAAAAAGTATAACATGTTAATAAATTTATAAATATAACTATAACCGTTATATCCATGAGATAATTGAAAATAATTATCTCTATAAATCCTAGATATTAATTTTAGCACATATCTATATATAATTTGTTTGTGCATTCAAATCATGAACTAATATATCTATATATATATATTTGAATTTTTTGAATTGTGTACTATATACAAATATATACAACTAATGATCCCATTTATATTACTTCAATGCAATTAGTCGTTAATAATTAAAAATTATTATATATATTTATGTATGATGTACATGAAATCATATACATATATTTATATTCATATATATGCATCATTAATTTAATATGTAATTTTGGGAATAACTAATGTACGAACCATGGATTTGGGATGGATATAACAAATAAAAATTATAAATTCTTGGATTAAAGTTATTAAAATAATGGTAAACATTTAAAACAAATTGGCACAAAAAAATATTGAATCCCTTACAAAAACCTAAATCAAGCATGAATATAATTCTTTACAATTAAGAAATGACCACTAAATTTAATATATTCCACCTCCCTTACTTATATTTATCAAAGATTCAAAACCGCATGGCATGATGATTTTATCTTAAAGAATCGCATAAATAAACATGGTGAAATTAATTTTATAGTAAACAAAAAGGAGTAACCAAATAAAAAACACTTCGGCCAATGGATTCTTGAAATAGAAGAGGGCAGAAGGTTTCTTCCAGCATAAAGGAGAATCTCAAACTCGAGACAACAATGAGGGATGAGTTTATCTAGGGATGAGTCTTCGTCACATGGAGAAGGTTGGTTTCATGCATGAAAAAAACACTTATATAAATATATGCCACTATTAGATGATTAGGGGATCACAAATGATTAAAATAAGTAACAGATCCTATTTGAGAATCAGTTCATTCCCGAAAATAGAAAAGGCCAACAGATTCAATCTAGTTCCGATTATAATATCTAACGAAACACACAAACATTTATCAAAATTAGACCCAAGAAACAGTATGTGACAAAATACAAAAGAAAGATGAATTCATAAGCCTTAATCAGAAGATAAAAAATGAAATCGTTAGAGAACAAACAAGATAAAAATAGCCATTATTGACAAAAAATAAGGAATGTGACATGTGTATTTGATATAATTCAATATTGACATTTTTTTTGAAAAAAAAAACACCAAATTGGAAACATACTGAACTAGAGAGGGAAAAAAAGTTATGTCAAATCCCAAACTGCATTCGACCACCAACGCTTACGTCCTCCTTCACCATAGCTGTTTTCACCTGGTTCAAACTGCCATCGTGAAACTTCTTCCTTAGAGAGATTCACTGAGCTTGGTCTTCCATTCCTGAGTCCCATGGCTCACAGACAACCAGACTCCCTTGGCTGTAGATAATCCCAAACCGGTGTCGACTTCTCCCTGCTTGTGTGGATGTGCTCCCACAAACCTCTAAAACCCCTACCCAAAGCCAGTGACTCCCCTTTCACGATTTCCAATATTTTTTAGACATTCTTTTATTTTAATAACATTTTATTATTTTTATTATATAATTAAATATTATTATAAGTATAACGTTATTTTAAAAATAGTTATACTAAATAATTATAATTTTATTAAAAATTATATAAAATAATTATAATATATATTTCAAAAATATTATAATTTAATACCAATTTTATAAGGACAAAAAATAGTCTAATGTTTATAATTACATTCATATTTTTATCATAGTATAATATATGTGTAATTTCAATAATAGTTAATAATTCAATTTTTTTTTATAAAAAAAAATTTATAAATTATATTGAAAACAACAATGTAATAATTACCTATAATTCAATACTAATACACACATATATATAATATTTTGAAAATTAATTACAATATAAATATAATGAAATTTTTTATTAAATAAATATTTTGATAAAAATAAATTAAATTCAATAAAACTATTAATTTTAAAATATTATTTAAATAATGTATATATATATATATAAATTTTCTTTTAGAAAAATCATGAATATTTTAAATTTAATTAAATCAAACAATTAATTTAAATTTTTATTTTAATGAAAAATGTCATAAAATTGTTTAAATTATAAATAAATTCATTTAATAAAATATTTCAATAATAAAACTAGGTTTAAATTTTATATGTTGTTAAATTATTCCCCATTTAGAACAATTATGTCCTCACTATTCAATTCATCAAACTAAAAAGAATTATGAATATATGTCTTTAGAATTACAAAAACTCTGACTACTAGACTTCTGGACAATACCAATAGATGAAAAAAATAATGTCCAATGTTTTCTAGATCGTTCCACTAATAGAAATTTTAAGGACCCTACCATAAACATTATATAGAGAGGATATTTTACCGGTATAGGTTCTAGAAAATTAGATACATGTTTATAAATTATTATAAATGAAAAATTAATAAAGAGAACAAAGAAATGTCGTGATCTATCTTCGTAAGTCCAGCAAATGCCAAAAGAAAAATTAACTAGACATTTAAAAAAAATTTAAAAAATAGGAGAGCATTAAATATTCTCAATAAAGGGTTTAAAAACCATATACAAATACTTTTTAAAATATTCTTTAAAAATAATTTATTAAATAAATATATAAATACCCTTTTTAAAATACTATTTTAAATTGATTACCTCTTATAATACCTGTTCATTTTATAAAATACTTTTGTTCAAAATTGCTCTAAACATAATCCAGTGTTTTTATGAAGCAATACACAGGATTATGAAAAAAAACACTATTCTGAGTTTACTAGGATTGCTTAAGGTTTTCTGGGCCTAACCACATATCAAAGGATGGGTTCACTCCCTAATGACCTTCCATATTTACAATGATCATATTTTTTGAAAACGTTTTAACCTTTCTTTTTATATGTATATATTTTCACTGGAGTTTTTAATATTGAAAACATAATACTATATTGAATCACACATTACAAAATTTATACATGTGTATATATAAATATAAATATGTTTGTATAAGAACATTCATAAAACTTATGAGTTTTGTTAAAACCAAAACCCCTACCAAAACATTTGCATAAACAATACACATATTCCATTTTTTCCATAAATTTTATTTTTCATAAAGGATCATAAAAATTAATTATATTATAAAATTATAATGGAAACATTTAAAATAATATACATTCTATGATATACATATACTTTTTAATTTTGGAAGTAATCCTAATAATTGAAACCATGTGTTTATTATAATGCAATGAGTGTCGATGATGAGACAAAATCATATGGACATGATTATATAAAAATGTGATGATCTTAATGTAAGTAAGACATTATGACTTGTTTTGAAAACTTTTTCAAAAACAAAATGATTAAAAAATATAAAAGGTTTAAAAAATTATAAATATAACGAGAACCATTCAATCTATGAGAAAATTGAAAATAAGGTCATGCAGAAATCCTTGATATGAATTTTAGCCCATATCCATAAATGATTTTATTTTGCTTTAAAATCATGCACTAATATTTTAATATATATATATATATGAATTATTTGATTTTTCTATTATATACACACATATATATACATATATTGCACTCCTTTAAATTAGATTGATGAAATTAGTCAGTAATACTTAAAAATACTTATATAAATTTATGTATGATGAACATGAAATCACATACATTAATTTATGTACATATATATGTATCATGAAATCAATATGTAAATTTGGGAATCCCTTATTTTTAAAACATGGATATTGGGATGAATATAACATATAAAAACTATAAATTCATGAATTTAAAGATTTAAATTAATGTTAGTCATTCAAAATAAATTTTAGCACAAAAATAAATATAGATTCCCTTATGCAAACATATATAAAACATGAATATACCTCTATACAATTAGTATATGAACATTTAAATTAATATATACCATCTCCCTAACTAAAATTTATCAAATTTTAAAAACCACAGGGCATGCTGATTTTATCTTGAAGAAACCCATAATCAAAAATGTAGAAGTAAATTTCCGTTATCCAAAAAGAAGAACGAAAATAACAAAAACACTTCTGCCAATGGTTACTTGAAATAAAATAGGATAGACTGTGTCTTCCTTCTTAAAGAGTAATAACCAACCAGAGATAAGAAAAAGGGATAGGTCTTTCATGGGTAGATTTTTACTCACACAGAATAAGTTGTGTTATTCAATGAAAAAATGTATTTAAAAATATGTTCCGCTAACAGAAGCTTTCCAAATAATCTTGCAGAACTAGGGTGAATAAAACAAAGTAACATATCCTATGAAATATTTGTTTTATAACTGAAAATAGAAATGGTAAATGGATTCAACCAATCTATGATTATTATATCTAGAGACACACACACTTATATAGAAATTAGACGAAAAAATAGTATGTGACAAAAGGGCCATAGAATGATAAATCGATAAACCTTAATTAGAAGTGCAACAATGAAATTAGTGGATGAAAAACAAGATGTAGACATAAACTATTGATGGATAGCTAGGAATGCAACATGTGGATCAGATTTAATTCGAGAGTTACAAACATTTGTGATAAAAACACAAAACAAGAAACCTACTGCTCCAGTTATGGAAAAAAGGTGATGTTGAAACCCTATCCACGTTCGACCACCAATGTAGGTGACCTCCATTCTCGTAGTCAATTTCACCTGGTTTGAACTACCATCATGAAATTTCTCCCTCAGGGATATTCACTCAGATCGATCTACCATTCCCGAGACCCATGGCTCACAGACAACCAAAATCCCTTAGCCGCAATAAACCCCGAACTGGCCTCGACTTCTCCCTACCTACGCAATGGCTCCCCCCAAACCACAGAAACGCCTACCCGAAGCCAGCACCTCCCCTTTCATGATTTCCCCTATTTTTTAGTCTTTATTTTATTTTAACAATCACTTATTTATGTTATCTTATTCTTATAGATTATTATAATTGTAATATTATTTTAAAAATTATTATAATATATGATTATAATTTTATTAAAAACTGTATAAAATAATTATAATTGATATTTCAAAACTATTATAATTTCATATCTATTTTTAAGGCCAAATTATAGTCCAATTTACATAAAATAATTCATCTTATTATCACAGTATAATATATGTGTATTTTCTCAAATTGGTAATAATAAATATTTTTTATATAATTTTTGTTATAAAAAATAAAAAAATTATATAGAATATAATAATATAATCATTACCTATATTTCAAAACAAATACATATAAATATACATATATATATATTGTTTTGAAAATAAGGATCAAATTAACTTTATTAAAATATTCTATTAAATAAAATTTCTTATAAAATTAAAATATATTCAATAAAAATATTTCTTTTAAAATATTCTCTGATCCAAGTAAAATAATATAACCTTTTTTTTTAAAAATGAAAATTTTACTTAAAATAGAATTAAAAAAAATTATTATTTTAAAGATAACTGTCATAAAATGTTTAAATTATAAATTAATCCATTTAATATAATATTTTAATAATAAAACTAGTTTTAAATTTTATGGGTTATTACATATTCAATATAAATATTTCTAGAATATATTTTGACGTACTATTATCTATAATGTTTTCTTTCCTAGGAATTGTAATGATTTCAAATACATAGGATTTATTGTTCCAAAATGGTATAAATATCCTATTTAGGATTACCAATGAAAATTAATATTTGTTTTACTTGTTAAATAATTATCTCACCACAAATAGGTTTTATATGAGTTTAAAATTTTATATTCATCATTTATTACTGATATTGGATTTCATTATTTGTTTTTAGTAAATTATTACATATCATGTAGCATAATAAAAAGCATTTAAAATAGTAAATAATATCCCGTTGTGTTTATAAATTGGAACTGAGATAATGGTTTTTTTACTCTATATAAAATTTATTCCATGAGAATCAATCCAAATTATAATTTTATTTTGAGATATTTTTCTGAATTACAGGGGAACCACCATCTTTGTTCTACATATAATTTTCACCATAATTATTTCAATTTTCATAACTCCCACAGAACATATATTTGAATAAAAATATGTTTATTTATTATGATTTTTAATTCCTAATAGGTTAACAAAAAATGTAACATTTAAAGAAGAATAAAAATTGTGTAAAAGATTTTTTTTTCATTATTATTCTTTTTCGTCTTCAATTCACCAATGGTATAATTTTTGGGCTATTCAGACCACATGTGATGCATGTACCTTAGTTTCATTTTACGTCTTCTGAACAATTATTATCTCTCAATGATGTGGTAAAATTTTTGTCAACAATGGTTTTTTAACCTTTTCTATCTATTTTTTAACGATACTGTCGAGGAACAAAGTTCTAACATATAATTATATTTTTGGGAAATCCATGTAAATTGATTACAGATTGGATTATTTGTTCTCATCATCTGATAATTTGTAATTAATAAATAGAATCATGGTGTTAGGAATGATAATAATAGAATAATGGATAATTTATTATAAATACAGAATTATAACATCACTGACAAATCTATATACTTCTTCATTTACAAATTCAATATCTCTAGACACATACCCATCTTTTAGTTTATAATTGTACAGCGCAACGAAAATCTCATGCATCATTATTCTCTGTACCTCTTTCACATGTTTCAAAATATCATTTATTATGGTCCATGAATTAATGTATTTATGTTTAATTTAATTTTTGGACATATCATATAACATAATTCAATAAAAATTTTAAGAATTATCCATGTTTCTCTTATATGAATCATTTTCATTTTCACATGCTCACTAGGGTTGCTGAATGTGAAAACGTAATTCTAGCACAGAATAAATTTTTTTTAATAGTAATGAAATGTAATAAAAACTATACAAATATTTTAAATTTTTTGGGTAATGATATATTTAGAATCAATTAACGAACATAGTGTTCAAAAGATTTTCAATCTATATTCTTAAATAAAGAAATAATGATTTTAATAATTTATCATGAATTTGATGTGTATTCTATAAAATAATTTTTACTAGTCGTATAACATTTTATCAAATCATAAAAAACATAACCAATATATTATGAATATATTATAACTAGGATATTATATCGGAAGGGATCCATACTCCCCTTTCTATAACTCATTCTTTTTTTGGTAAAGTTACACAAAGCGATTTAGGTAAGTGGTCCTTCCAACATTATTAACTCACTTTGAAGAATATATCATTCACATATAATTTAAAATTTATTTATTTAAATTTTTATTTCCACTTTTAGAATATATTTCATTGATGTTGTATCTGTTGTCCCATAATTTTCATTACATCATTATGATGAATGATTTTTTTGACATATTGATTGGACCCCCAATAATGAAATCCTATACTCTGATTTTTCAATGATTTCATAGTCATTTATTATGTATAATTTCACCATTGACCATAAAAAATATTACGTTAAGGTGGGACATTATATTTGGAAGTCCAACCTTGTAATTTGAAAGTGACTCTGACTATGCACTAGGTGACACTTTAACAATGTGTTCATCTTAACTATGATGATAGAACACATCAATGAATTTATATATTTTATTTAAATAATTTCATTTAATTATGTATATTTTTAATTTATTTTATCCATATATTTCTTGTTAATATCTTGTTGATTTTACCTAATTCATATACCATGTTTGATAGAAAAAAATTTTAATAGTGAAATTATTTAATTTCATCATAACTTAATTTTTTATTAAATTAATTTGGGTGATCATGTTTATTTATAAAATAATCCATGCATCAAAAAAATAAAATTATAAATAATCACTCTAAATAAAAAAAATAGTTGATATGACCATGATCATTTAACTAATGGTTGATTTATAGTGTCGATCATAACCAAATCATGGCTCTTGTGGATAACATATTAATCCAATATTTGCCCAATTATTAACATCGCTCCATTAAACTATGAATCTAAAAGGTTAATTCAACTTATCTCTGATCTCAAATTTTTTCTTCTAACATGGAGCTTTTTCCATTATAATATTTTATTCACTCATAGTTTAGGAGAACAATGGGTTTATAGTCACTTTACAAATTTTCATATATTTCTATAATTAACAATGATGGAAGGGATTATTAAATGAAAATAAAATTATATTTCATAATAAATCTATTACAAACCCATCTAATAAATTAATTAAAGTAATATAAACAAAACTAATAAATATGTTAGACAATATCTTGGTCATTTTAAATATGGAATGGCTGCAAAACAATTTTTCTATAATTTATTTCATTTTTTTCATTATTCAGAAAAATAACATGAATTAAAACTTTTATTAATTTCTTATTTTCTGAATATTATATTTATAAATATTTTGTTTTCTATGACTGAAATATATCACCGAATAAACAAAATAAAATTATGTTTACTCTAAAATTATTACATATATGGTGTGCACTGATTTAATATATGGAAGGTACCATCCTATCTAGATTAAATTCATCACTATAAATTAATATATAGATTTGAGGTGTTGTTTGAAGCACATTATTAACCCTACAATTTCTTATTAAAAACATTTGTAGAGTTTAATACTTAAACAATATTTAGTGTCCTAAAAAAATGTGTTACCCACATTATATACTGTCATTTTCCTTTACTATATACATACAAAATATATATTCCCACACAACATATCATGATATACCTAGTGTGTCATTATTTGTGTCATGTCATATGGTATACATGGAATTTATGACCATAAAACATCTAATGAATAATCAATGTGAGTGGCTATAGTGATTACCTTCTTGTGTTTTAAAAATATAGAGACTTAATTATTAAAGCATTTAATATCACAGAATTCACCGAAAAATATCATAGAATGTATCTCCTATTGTAAAACTCTATCACACTATATGTATAGCCAACTAAAAAACATTATTACAGTCTCACCATATTAATATGTTTTATTTACTAATATGAATTACTTATTTTATCTTGTTACATGGATGATTTATCCCAAGTTACATGATGTGTACAATGAATTACTTATTTCGAAATCCATTTTAGGCCACCACCACTACAACCCTAGGGGTATGGAGTGTATCTATTTTGGTTCTGAATGTGTTAAATGAATTTTGAAACATGCTATAAATGATTTATTTCAGATGATTTTAGTATGGATAGCATGTTGTAAAACCTTTCATGAAATCAAACCATGTACATTGACCACATGATTTTTTTTTATTTTCATGAGGTAAAAACTGTCATGACCCATCTTTAGGGACCGTGCCGTGACTATCCCAAGCCCGCCTTCCATAGGCCAGGGGCTGCCGACTAGCACCAAAGGTGTAAATCCAAATAAAAAAGGGAAGGCATTGTCTTTATGAAATTAAAACACACAAAATGAGAGTACAAGAAGGAGATACACTAAGTAGAGCAGTAAAAGAAACGTGCTGATAGTACAAGGGACCAGAAATACATGACCAAAAGAAAGGTACAACTAGAACTGAAAGTAAAGTACGACTACAAGGAAAATAGCTGAAAGGTGACAAGAAGCTCCTGGTTCATCCTCTGGGTTCCTACATGAAGGGTATGCACAGATGTCCTCCTCAGCACTCCACGTCCGTCCGTCTCCTCTGGGTATCGACTCGTCGTGGGATCCACCTTCGGGTACCGACTCGTCATGGGATCCACCTCCAGGTATCGTCCAGCTCTACAAGCCTCAACCATGATTAGTGATGTCCATCGTCTATAACCAACACAATGAGGTGTGGGCATAGCCCGTTCAGGGGTGAGTATACGATACTCAGTAGGAACCCCAAGACCGACAAGGTTTCACTAAATCCAACAAGGATAAACACAAAAAAATTTCTCAAATGAAAACCCATACTTAGGTATAAGCCCATACTTATACCTATGTTATCATGTAACTCATCTCAAACATGAGGTAACACACAGATATTAAATCAATGGATAACAACTACTTAGGTATATGCCAATACATATACCTAAGTTACCAAGTAACCCATCTCAATCATGAGGAAAACACAAAGGTCATTGATTCAGCTCAAACCGGGATTTTCATTATTGAAACTATAACTGCTGAAGAGCTCCGTCTCTGACGAGTACAGTAAAGAAGTCATGACTCCGAGGCACTGCTCACTAACCTAAGATTGCTGAGGTACTCCTCTTGTCAAGTACTGCGGGTCAGCCACCGAAACACTGTAGTGCTTCCCGCCGAGGTCTGCCACACAAACACAGTAGTGAAACCCACCTAATAGCCTGACGAGGTACTCCTCCTATTGAGTATCATGGGTCTGCCACCCAAACAAAGTATTTATCCTCACTGGGCTATACAAGTCACTCCAACTCGAATCGGTCAAGTAGTCAACATGTCTCAGCCAACTACATGGTCTCTGTACTCTGTACATTCGTCTCCAGGAGGGTCCGATCCATGAGCTACAGTTCGATAATCCAAGTATCAAAAATTCACATGAAGAAGTATTTCAATGTACCACCTCGTTATTGGGGTCTCAACGCAATAGACGACACGTCAATCGGACGCCTGGTCTGTGAGTTATTAGCATTTTAGTCTCGGGGGCCCAGTTGGTTTCGTGTACGGACCAACCTGGCCGTATTTCAACTATACCCCAAACTCTTATAGGTTATACATAGAGGGACCGTTTCTCGACGTGATAACCAATTCCGCTAACAGTTCGTCAAACGGATGTCCGGTCTGAAAGTTATCAGCTTTTCCGTTCGAGGGGCTCGGGTGGATTTTGAGTTCAATCCAGCCCTTTAGTATTCTAACTGCGCACAAAAATTAGTTGAAGTATTCCAAAAGATCCGTCTTACCTAAAGGAATCCAAAAAAGTCGAAGACATGTCAATCGGACGTCCGAAGCTCAAGTTATAAGCATTTCCGCTCCAAGCGCCCGGTTGGTTTCGTGTTCAAACCAACCCGGACGTACCCAAAGTTCTCCAAAACCTTGGGTGTAATATACCAAAACGACCGTCTCGATACAAGAATCGCTACTCAACTGACGGTGCGTTGATTGGAGGTTTGTAGCCCATGTTATGTGCGTTTGAACGAAACTGCCTGAAAATAGGGGGTGTGGGCCCGGTCTGTCCCGGGTCCGGGTCCGGCCCAATTTGGCGGGGCCCGGCCCGGCTAGCATGGACCGGCCCGGTGCTGGTGGCCCGCCCCGCGTGGCCAGCGGCTCGGTCTTCAGTCGATCGGGATGCGGAGGGGGGTGTTTCCCCCTTGATTGATGAACGGTCGACCAACTAAGGCTGGCCATAATTGACCCGTGGGACCCGTATGGTCCCACCTTCAGCTGGCACCAGCGGTCGGCTCCACTGGCCGCTCCCCCGAACCTCCACGGCCATAGGTCACAGCTCCTCCCAGTCCGGCGCGGCGCGACGGCGCCGCGGCCCTCCGCCGCGGCCCGCCCTTGGACACGGCTTCCATCGGCTTCACCGGCACGGCGCGACGGTGCCGGGCTCCTTTGTCGTGGCCCGCTCTGGCCGCGGTTCCCTCGTTCCCGCGTGGTGCCATTGCACCGCGCCGCCTCCGTTCCAAGTGAAGATAAATTCAACAACAAAGGTGGAGGAGGTGCGGCCGAGTTCGTATGGTCCGACCTCCTCCTGCTATCTTGATAACATGCAGCTAATTATTTAACAACAAAATTCGTTAAATAAAACTTGAACGATGAAGAACCCGTACCTTTTTCCCCGCAATCAAATATTCCCAACCCGCAAACATATTATTTCGCGGATCAACTTAATATTGAGTTGATCCGCGTTCTTTGTTTTAGAAGGAAACAAACATGGGTTTATTAACATTAACAAATTAATCCCCTACATCGAGTCATTCGTCGTTCGTTGATGATAACGTGGAAGGGAAAGGACGTTGGTTCATTGACGTCGTCGCATGGTAAGAGGTGATGATGACGATAGTCATTGGCGCTCATTGCTTCCGTCGTCGTAGGAGTGCACCCGAAAAATAATTGATGTCTCCTCACTTGTCATGCTACGAAGGTAATAGAGGGTGCATCGTCGTTCCTCGCCAGAGGTTTCGTGTTCTTCAACAAAAGAGGAAAACCCCTCTTCCTTCACAAAGTTCTATCTCAAGAGGTTTCTACCAACAAAATATTTTCTAGGGAAAATATTTAGTGAAGATCTCTCAATCTTAAAGAAAAGCCATGCAAAACTAATTATTTCAAAACTCAAAATAAATTAATTAAGTGAAGCAACTAATTAATTTATCATGGGTTATCTTAATTAATTAGAGAGAGAAGAAGGTGAAGAGTTAAAATAAAATTCAAAAGTGAGGGGAGAATAATGGGTAGTTGGCACATTAAGTGCAAGGGTGTTTAAGGGGAGTTATTAGAAGTTCAAGGGGTTATGGTCTCATGTGGGCCCCACCACACTAATCTCTCCAATGGGAGGCTAGGTGGGTGTGGGCCCCACCTCCCACATATTCATACATGGGATGCTGAGTGGTGGTGGACCCCACCAACAACTACATATGGTAGAATTTAACTTCCTTGGATAACAAAAAGAAAATTGTACACAATTTTATTTATTTCTTCCTTAAAACCGAAAAATTTAACTTCTTCTCCCGAACAAACGCACCTATGGTAAAAGTCCACTTAAGCAAATACCGGCGCTACGAGTTCAGCAGTGCCCTCAGATTTCAATTCTTAGTACTGGTTCAAAAGATAGAAAAACCCACTCGTTCATTCACTGAACGTAACTGAGCTAAACTTCAGAAATTGATTATGGGAACACCGCGCCTCAAGAATTAGGTGCCGTCAAAAACTGGGACCCATAAATTTGAAAAGAAATTAAGAAAAAAAAATTTACATGAAATTTCCGGGTCATTACATTACTCCCACCTCAGGGCTTTATGTCCTTGTAAAGCTTCAACACACACAAGGGAAAACAATGTGGTACTGAGCATGAATCTGAGCCCTCCGCTCCCATGTGCTATCCTGGAGGTTCTCGATCTACCAGTGAAAGCGCACCAAAGGAATCGACCGTGCATGTAGGACCTGCTCCTGTCGATCCTCGATCTCCATTGAATCCTCTGTGCATGTCGCCCTATCATCGACATCCAACTCCCTGTGGTCGATGCTGTGAAGGATCATGCACGTATCTCCTCAACTAAGATACGTGGACGACATCATGCACCCGGTGCAATTGAGGTGGAAAGGAAAATCGGTAAACCACCTCTCCTACCTTACTGAGGACCTAAAATTGTCCGTTGAACCTCGGAGATAACTTTCCGCCTCGGCCACATCTCCATAAACCTCGTCGAGGTGAGACCCGTATAAGGACGTGATCGCCATCCTCAAACTCTAGAGGCCTCCATTTCCTGATTATAACTGAAACTCAAAACTCCTGCTACCACATGGGTATGGTTGAACGACTCAAGAGTGATCGAACACACCCTCATGTGTGTGAGTTTATCCTGTGATGCATGGGATTTCCTTTTTGCCGACCAAGGAAACGCCATCCCAATGTTGTAGATAAACCACAACATTTTTGCCTAATACAGTCAATCTGTATATGATCTGTGGATACAATCCATACACAGACCAACGTCATAAGGCCTCAACACTGCCACCATGAGATTCCAACTGAAACTCTCGCCTCGAGGGTCAGATCACTCTTTAGGCGTAAGTGTGATTATCGAGTCTACTCCCAAAGGTATCTCCAGACGTGAGGGTCCAGTCTATGGCTTACCGGAAACTCTAGTTCTGGGATAAGATTCGTGGAAGGAAGGAATGATTCATATCAACGTCTATTACTACGGAAGCTAGTAGTGTACACAGGCTGTCCTTCGAATCATTCTTAGAGCCATTTTGTCACACTCCTTGACTGTATGTAGCTACTCTTTTTCCCTGCCCTCCACCTCCATGAACCTGGTGGGGATAACAAAGGTGGGTGGTTGTAACATGTTGAAATGTACACCACCTCATACTGCTCTCCTAGATCTAAATCCACGTATACTTCTCCACAGACTCATCATTCCTTAAAGATTCCTCTTCTTGAAATATTTTACACGCCCGAGTCTCTGAGACTAGAACCAGTTTCCTATTTCTTACTGCACTGTGCAGTCCTCATTCGCTCCTAGATGATCTGCACCTTCTTCGTCGTAGCCTGAACCATCTATGGTTCTACACATGCTGACTCTATCACTATCCATAATGAATAACTGAAACATGGCTAGCTGTTGTCTCACCACTCCTAATATCCGAATATCAGTCCTCCAGCTGGGCATTTATGTGACAATGTTCCCCTTCCCAGGAGTATTGACTATCTCGTAGTCATAGTCCTGGAGGAAATGAAAACTGAAAACTCTCTACCACCTCCTCAAGCCAGTCCTCAGCCTCCTATGAGTCGGGCTTGCCTCAAAACATGAGGGATATCTGGTGCAGAATCATAAGTAAGGCATTAAGCCTACAGGTATCCCCTACCGGTACCGCTAGTAGTGTTTGTTGACCAACAGGTAGTGATATAACTGGAACACTCCCCGATGGTACTATCTCAGGAATAGGTCCACGTATCGCAGCCCCATCACTATACAGACCAAACTCATGGTCTCCCACTGGAAAACACAAGTAGCTAAGATCTCCATCTGCCATACCGGTGTCTAAAATAGGCGTAGAACTCAAGAAATCACCTCCATCTAGTCCACTACTGTCTGGGAATCCGTCTCGCCTTGTAACCTCGGAGGCCCGTGCTGCTGGAACTTGTGAAACGCGCTCCATCAGCGTGCACCATCCACAAGTACAACTAGTGGAATCTGTTTCCTAATAGGTGGTGGTGCTGCTGGTACACCACCCGAAGGTGCCAACATAGAAATAGGGCCCTTCACCGGAGTCCCGTCACTCAGTGAGCCGTCATCGAGTACTCTCTCAGAACTCCAACTGACTGTCTGTGTGGAGACATCCTGAACAGATGTGACATGGTCAATGATTTAAACCTGGTGAGTTGGCCTAGTTTGAGTTGACTTTAAAACTTTTTTGGAAACACACACACAATCATTTTTTTTCGTTCACTAAGTCGGAAATCAGTAGTCAGGGTCCTGGTGTATGGATATGTCGGCCGATGCACCAACACTGGACTCCTTGAACTAAATACCACACTCGGTACTGTAAACACTACTGCTTCACAGAATGGAAAGATCAAAGTCCTGAGTTCTGTGGTAGAACCGACTCCTATAATACCAATTTGTCACGACCCGTCCTCAGGGCCCATGTCGTGACTACCCCTAGCCCGCCTTCCATAGGCCAGGGGCTGGCGACTAGCACCAAAGGCGTAAATCCCAATAAAAAAGGAAAGTCATTGCCTTTACAAATGAAAAATCAGACAATCAGAGTACAAGAAGGAGCTACACTAAGTAATGCAGTAAAAAAATGTGCTGATAGTACAAGGTGCTGGAAATAGAAGCCCAAAAGAAAGGTACAACTACAACTCAATGTAAAGTACAACTCAAAGGACAATAGCTGAAAGGGGACAAGCAGCTTCTGGTTTGTCCTTTGAGTTACTACCTTAAGGGTAGGTATAGATGTCCTCCTCACCACTCCATGTCCATCCGTCTCTTCCGGGTAGAGACTCGTTGTGGGATCCACCTTTGGGTACCGACTCGTCGTGGGATCCACCTCCGGGTACCGACTTGTCGTGGGATCCACCTCCGGGTACCGTCTAACTCTACAAGCCTCAACCGCGATCAGTGATTTCCATCGTCTACAACCAACACAATGAGGTGCCGGCATAGCCCATGCAAGGGTGAGTATACGATACTATGTAGGAACCCCAAGAACCTCACGGTCTCACTTAATCCAACAAGGACAAACACAATGAAAGTTCTCAACAGATAACCCATACTTAGGTATAAGCCGATACTTATACCTAAGTTATCAAGTAACTCATATCAAACATGAGGTAACACACAGATATGAAATCAGTGGATAACCAATACTTAGGTATATACCCATACATATACCTAAGTTATCATGTAACCCATCTCAATCATGAGGAAAACACAAAGGTCATTGACTCAGCTCAAATCAGAATTTTCATTATCGAAACCGCAACTACTGAAGTGCTCCGTCCCTAACAAGTACAGTGAACCTGTCACGACTCCGAGGCACTTCTCACTAACCTATGACTGCTGAGGTACTCCCCCTGTCGAGTATTGTGTGTCCGCCACCCAAACACAGTAGTGCTTCCCACCGAGGTCTGCCACACAAACACAGTGGTGCACCCCCCTAATAGCCTACAGAGGTACTCCTCTTGTTGTGTACCATGGGTCTGCCACCCAAACAATGTAGTGCTCCCCGCCACGGGTCTACCACCCAAACACAGTAGTGCTACCCAATGGGCTATAAAATTCACTCCGACTCGAATCAGTCAAGCAGTCAACAGGTCTCAGCCAGCTACACGGTCTTTGTACTCCGTATGATCATCGCCGGGAGGGTCCGCTCCACGAGCTACTGTTTGATACTCTGAGTTTCACAAGGCACCATGAAGAATTATCTCAAAGGAACACCTCTTCATTGGGGTCTCAACGCAACAGACGGCGCGTCAATCAGACACCCTGTCTGTGAGTTATTAGCCTTTTAGTCCTGGGGGCCCAGTTGGTTTCATGTAGGAACCAACACGGCCGTATCTCAACTATAAGCCGAACACTCATAGGATATACATAGAGGGACCTTTTCTTAACATGATCACTAATTCTGTAGAGGGTTCATCAAACGGACGTCCGGTCTGAAAGTTATCTGCTTTTCTGTTCCAGGGGCTCAGGTGGATTTCAGGTTCAATCTAGCCTAGTCGTATTCCAACTGCATCCAAACCTTAGGTGAGGTACGAAAAAAGATCCTTCTCACTGAAAGGAATCCAAAAAAGTTGACGACACGTCAATCGGACGTCTGGAGCTCAAGTTATAAGCGTTTCCGCTCCGAGGGCCCAGTTGGTTTCATGTTCGAACCAACCCAGTCGTACCCAAAGTTCTCAGAAACCCTGAGTGCAATATACCAAAACGAATGTCCTGATCCAAGGATCGCTACGCAACTAACTGTTCATTGATCAAAGTTTCATATCCCATGTTATGGGCATTTGAACGAAACTACCCAAGAAAAGGGGTTCCGGGCCCGGTGCGACCCGGCCCAGTGCGACCCGGCCCAGTGCCACCTAGGTCGGCCCGAACCGTGTCGACCTGACCTGGGTCCGGGTCCGGCCCAATTGGGCGCGACCTAGCCCGGCTGGTGTGGCATGGACCGACACTGGTGACCCGACCCAGCGTGGCTGGCCCGACCCGGCGCGGGCGGCCCGGCCCACGGGGCCAGCGGCTCGGCCTTCGGCCGAGCCAGATGCGGAGGGGGGCACTGTCCCCATTGATTGATGAATGGACGACCAATTAAGGCCGACCTTAATTGCCTCGCGGGACCCGTAGGGTCCCGCCTCCAGCTAGCGCCAACGGCCGGCTTAGCCGACCACTCCCCCGAACCACCGCATATCCTCCCCGTCCGGCGCAGCGCGACCGCGCCGCTCCCCTCCCATGTGGCCCACCCTTGGTCACGACTTCCTTCGGCTTCACCAGCACGGCGCGACGGCACCGCGCTCCTTTGCTGCGGCCCGCTCTGGCCGCGGTTGCCTCGTTCCCATGTGGTGCCATTGCACCACGCCGCCTCCGTTCAAGCCACAGGAAATTCTACAACAAAAGGGGAGGAAGTTCGGCCGAGTTTGTACGGTCCGACCTCCTCCCATTATCTTGATAATAGTTGGATAATTATTTAACAACAAAATTCAATAAATAAAACTCGAACGATGAAAAACCCCTACCTTTTTCCCCGCAATCAAATATTCCCAACCCACAAACATATTCTTTCACGGATCGACTTAATATTGAGTTGATCCATGTTCTTTGTTTTAGAAGGAAACAAACATGGGTTTATTAACATTCACAAATTAATCCCCTACCTCAAGTCGTTCATCGTTCGTTGAAGATAACGTGGAAGGGAAAGGATGTCGGTTCGTTAACTTCGTCCCACGGTACGAGGTGATGATGACGATGGTCATTGGTGCTCGTCGCTTCTGTCATCATAGGAGTTCACCCAAAGAAGAATTTATGTCTCCTCTCTTTTCGTGCTATGAAGAGGATAGAGGGTGCATCGTCGTTCCTTGATGGAGTTTTGGTGTTCTTTAACGAATGGGGAAGTCCCATCTTCCTTCACAAAGTTCTCTCTCAAGAGGTTTCTCCCAACAAAATATTTTCTAAGGAAAATATTTAGAGAAGATCTCTCCATCTTAAAGAAAAGCCATGCGAAACTAATTATTTCAAAACTCAAAATAAATTAATTAAGTGAATCACATAATTATTTTACCATGGGTTGGCTTAATTAATTAGAGAGAGAAGATGGTGAAGAGTTAAATTAAAATTCAAAAGTGAGAGGAGAATAAAGGGGAGTTGGCACATTAAGTGCAAGGAAGTTTAAGGGGGGTTATACGAAGTTCAAGGGGTTATGGTCTCATGTGGGCCCCACCACACTAAAATCTCCCATGGGAGGTTAGGTGGGTGTAGGCCCCACCTCCCACATATTCATACATGGGATGTTGACTGGTGGTGGACCCCACCAACTACTTCTCATGGTAGAATTTAACTTCCATGGATAACAAAAATAAAATTGTACACAATTTTATTTATTTCATCCACAAACCCCAAAAATTTAACTTCTTCTCCCGAACAAACGCACCTATGGTAAAAGTCCTCTTAATAAAATATCGACACTGCGAGTTCATCGGTGCCCTCTAATTTCAATTTCGAGTACCGGTTCAAAAGATAGAAAGACCTGCTCGTTCTTTCACTGAACGTACCCGAGCTAAACTTCGGAAATTGATTCCGGGCACACCTGGCCTCAAAATCAGGTGCTGTCAGAAACTGCGGACTCGTAAAATTCCAAATAAATTAAGAAAAAAAATTTCCTTTAAATTTACAGGTCTTTACAAAAACCATGTGGGGTTTCACATTGTGTTTATAAACTATATGTGTTGTACTTCTTATAAAATCAGCTACCAATTAAATTCCAATATATGGTATTTAATAAAGTCATTTACTCATCCAAACTAGTTGTATTTTTATTTTAAGGACTTGTTCTTCAAGGGTTTCAAAAGGTACATTATGTGTAATATCATTTACATTATTTATATCTTTTTCATGTAATAAATTTCCATAGCACGTCCAGAATGGATCTTCAACAATTCTACATCCATTAATGTACATATGAATTCAAATGATCTTCTTTTCTCCAAAACTATTATTTAGAAAATAAAAAACTACAAATGATTTATCACAAAAAAAAATAAAAGACAAAAACAATAATAATAATAAATATTAAATTATAATGTGACCTCATTGATAAAACATGAAGGTTCCGTAGTGCGGTAGAAGTGGTCAGGATAATACCCAATTGTTTTTTATTTGTTTTAGTAGAATCAATCATAATAAATTAAAGAATAAAATCCATATTTTTGTATAAAATTGAACTTTTAAAATATAATTTATAATTTATTAGAATAAAATTTCATCAAATTGATCATTCACCATATTTTTTCGATTAATTTCATTCATAATATTATTGTATAATCATTTTAGTATAGAATCCAAACAATAATTCCTTAACTAAAATCCATAGATTATCCAAACATATTGGAATGTCATCAATTGTATTATATGTACTAGGGTAGAAGAAATAATATCCTTGAATTAATTTTCATTGATCATAATGTTAAATATATATTGTTCTCTCGTTTTTTGGGAGGGGATGTGGATTCTATCTCAATGTTCTTGAGATACTTGTTTAGTGGATTTCATGGACTTGAGAAAGTACCCCTATGAGAAATCATCAATAAAAAATTACATTCACATTAAATTTGGATATTATTCATAATACATACACATTTTTACAAAATTAGAAATTAAAAATTGGGGCATATTGACCCAAGGGAAACTAAATGGTTTCCGAGACCTGGATGGTCACATGAACTCACGAATGACTCCTTGTAAGGTAGAGGATAAATATTTGTAGCAATGGTATATGGTGTGCCCATTTGGAGTCTCTGACCCCACATTAGAGTGTATAATATTAGATTTAATAACTTATTGATAAAATTTCAAAAGTTGTATTGTAATCAATATGAGTTATTTTGGAATATAAACATAATCAATCATGTAATTAAATAGAATATATATAACTGATAATTGAATCATATATAAGAGATGATGTAATGTCATGTCTCTAAAGAATGAAAAGAAGTAATATATGACACTTAGAAATATGTAAAATACACTACGTACAAATGAATCAAAAAAGTAATACACTATAAAAGCAGGTTGATATTTGTCTTCAGAAGGATGCGGTCCTCCCGTCCTGGTAGTTCTTCCCGGTGAGCTCGGCGTGCGGGCTCTGGCAGCTTCGAGGGTCCGGATCTATCCCACTGCTTCTCTCCTCGTGTCCCGATTGAGGTTTCGCTCGATTCCCTTCCCTTTAATTCATGCATGTTCCATCCGCCTTTGATCTTCTTTCTCTTTCCTGGCTCGTTTGAAAGAACATGGTGGCAGCTCCCATGTCGGGTCGTCTGAGGGGTCATCTGCGAAGGTTTGCTGGTGCTCTGTTGCGGAGGGTTTGGGTTGTTCCTCCTTGGCGTTAGCATTGTGATGCAGGGTGGATTCGTGTGCTTGGGCTACTTGGTGGCACGGTAATGGTCTAATTGTTAAAGGCTACATCGAGGCGTGGGATGGATGGTGTAGTCTCCTTGACCATCATGGATGGAGGCATTGGGCATTGTGATTTTGGTCTGGTTCAATGATTTGGTTTGCGGGTGGTTCTAGCTGTTTCGAGGTTTTTCTTAGGATGAATTTGTTCTGCTGCGCTCTTATGGTTTTTGATTTGATCTGCTTCGAAAATGTTGGATTGGGGTCAGTGGAGTGTCATTTGATCTGAGGTTGCATTTCAGTTTCTTGGGGATTAGGGTGTGTGTTCGGACGACCTGGTCTTCTCTGAACTGGTTTCTTCTTCACCCTTGGGGGATTCACTCTTTTTAAGGTCCATGTCACTTTTCTCGAGGGTTGGTCGAATTCCTACTGGACTCCGCTCGTGGGTTTTTGGTTTTGGGCAGGTGTCGACGGTCACACCGGTTGGCATTTGAGAAGACCGGTTCTGATGTTTTCTATATTTCTTGATGTTCGTATTCCCTGGTTCATGGTACCTTGGCCTTCTCTTGGTGATTTCGGCTCTAGTTGTGAAGGTTTTTTATTTTGAATGCTTGAATGGATTTTTCATCCAATGTGATTGTATTGTTTTGAAGGGTGAAGTGGTGAATTGGTAATGTGGTGATTTCATGTATGGTTTCTCGGTTTTTCCTTAAAAGAGTTTTTGTAATAATAAAAAAACAATTTTCATCAGTAATCTACTACCACGATCTATATTAAATCTGAAAACATGTAATGTTCCAAATGTGGGAGGCTACCCTTTTTCCATACATGTGGTCATATAATTCTTTTTGTTACTAATGGTATCCCGAATAAGATGTGAGATAAATATCAAAATTCTGCCATAAATGAAATATCTACTTTTATGTTTGTGAATAAATTATGTATTGTGTATAGGTATGTATAATTGTAATGAAATGTTATAATAATATGCCCATACCTTCTAAATCCTCATCTTAATTATGAACATGTAACCATTAAATTAATTATGATATGATTTATATAGATTAATCATGTGAAGGTTTTATCGGTAACAAGATAGGTCATAATAATAATAAAATATTACCCCTCATGAAACCAAGGGATTGGTGTCTTTAATGGTCATCCATCTCATAGTAATAACTCATTGTATTTTTCATTAAGGTGTCTGAGATTAATATAAGGGGGTGTCCCCATTAATTCTACATTAAATGAGTCTAATATAGTATATGGCGCTTTTCCATATTAATCCTAGGATAAGAATGACTGATTCAAATGCGGCGAATCCACGGTGGCGTATCTCTTAAGACATTGAGATGGATCCAAGGTGTGTATCCAAGGGATTATATTAACTAAAGTGATAGTGATTAAATCCAATAACATCTTTTTGGGAATCCACTAGTAGACAAAGACATTATTAAAATGTGAGTATCTCCCTTGATATCCAGATCAATAAATCGTAATGGCATCCTCTCAGTGATCAAGGAATTCCTCAAGAATCCAAGGCTAGCTCAAATCAAGACACTCTTATAAAGATAAATATATCGATAAATAATAAGAACCTTTTATATATACAATAACAAAATTTTCCATGTAATACTAATTCTATTAAACTATTCATTATGGTCATTCTATTACCTTCCTTCAACATGACAATGTTAGTGAAGGAAATTCAACCATTATTAAATAAAATCATAATTTAACTAGGTCATGTTATAACCCTTATTTATATACATTCCCACTAACAATTTATACATAAAGGATAAGAACATGTTTTTTTATAAGTATAATTTTTATTTATCTATTTGAAATTGATTTACAAAATTAAAACCCTTAACTTATTAAAAGTCAATTCATATGAACCCTGATAGATTCATATTAGAACCCAACATGGCTCACCTAGGTATTAATGATGAAAAAACCCTAAAATGGTGGTCTTTATTGAGGAATCAACCTCTAATGGTATCAAATGAAATCATAATGTACATTAATTATAATTTCGAAAATGTAAATAATTGAACCCAAATATAATAGGAAATTTCTTTTGAATCCCACATGCACATAATGATGGAAATTTATAAACATCATGACGATTATCAAAGCATCATAAAATAGATAACATATTCATGTAGGAACATCCTTTTCAGGTATTGGCCCTTATTTTTTAATGGATTGGATGAGAACCCATTAATGAACAATGCCATTAAAATATGGAATATGATCCAGGATCAATGTTACAACACCGAGTGGAATAAAATGATGAAATATACCAATGAAAATAATATCAGAACAAAAGTAATTCAATGAGATGATTGTCTCCTGATTTTGAGTCTTGATGGCGATGAAATCCAATTTCCTTGGATATGGTGCCTATGGAGCATCTAATTGGTGAAAAAAAATGTTGCAGTCCATTATAATGCGGAAAATAAAAAATGATAATTAAAATTTGAATTATTGAGGAAAAAATATACATCCACAAAACTACAATGTTCTCATGACTTTTTTACATTGTTGGTCGAATCGTTCACTAACATTACATGAACTAAAATCCAAGGAGGGGTATTCTATAGTTTTGGGAGTTTTTTAGGAAAACATGTAAAAACAATTTTTTTCACCTATGATAAATTTTAAAGGAATTTTCAATGAGCATGCAGCCAAGGGTGAATGGTTTTTGAAAAATTTTCACTCTATTATACATAGTGGAAAATCCCACACATTTAAGAGAATCAATAATTACTAAGTTTCAAATTTTCTACTAATCATGTGTCCTGGTGTTTTCTTCCACTATCTTGGGTTCTATGCTCAAATCATGTAAAAAACACCATCATTTCTTTTATATCCACATAATTCATTCACATTATGTAAAAACCATGGAGTAAAATTGAAAATAATTAGTTTCATTCCCCAAAGAAAAATCGTGTTCTTACTCTCTCCCACAATTAAAGGTACTCTTCCAAGAGATTCCCTTACAGGGTTGTATAATTCTTTCTAAGAATGAATCTATCCATTGAGCACCTACATAGGCCTCCCACTCCTAATTATTATCTTATATATGTCATCATTTTATATATAACATACTAAAGTGACATACCAATGTCATAAATGTTTTTTATCACTTCAATGGTGCATATGGGAAAATCCTCAAGAAAAGCATAAACATTTAACATAATATGCTTAGAAAAAAAGTATGATATGGTTCAACATGATAATGTTACAGTTGTGAATCATGGAAGAATTTGTTTATAGATTGTTCCCTATGAGGTAAAAGATACTGATAGGATACCAACCCGACTCTATGCAATATCTTAAATAGAATAAAAAACCAAGCTGTCATATTCCATTTCTTATGTATTTATATATACCAAAACATGGGTGATACACAAAGGAAAACGAGATCCCTAAACATGAAATCTAGAGATCATCAATTTTCATTAACATATGATTTCATCCTATAATATCCCATAAACAACCATATTTTAAATAACTTCACAGGATTCATATTATTTTTCAATTGACCACGTTCTATGTTCACTGTGTCTCTAACCTCTAACTAATATAGGGTTAAATGAAATGGCCTCCCATACAAGGATTCAAACGGAATGATCTAAATAGTCTTCTAGTTGCTATTACCGTATGAAAAAAGATAATAGGGATATGATTCACCCATGAAAAGTTAAATTTCAGGGACACATTTCAAAAAAATGTACTTCATAAATTGTATGGTCTATTATAACTAGCCAATATTATAAGAGGGAAAGGTTGTTCTTATAAGCACCTTTGTACAAATAAGAATAGGTAACCACTTCCTGATACTTGAAATGAAATGTGTATCCAAATAAGAAATTATAGTACGATTTATCAATAATGTAGTCTATCAAAAAAATACCATTTCCATATTGGGATATATAATAATAGTAATAATAAAAAATCCTGATACTATTCTTCCATCACCTACTAATAGTTTCAACACCTAGTGATTAAACATGACATCTTCCATTTCATCCCAAACCACAAATAATGAATATGCATATCACAAAACATCTTGGAGAGGTAGCGAAGAACTCCCACTGAGAACTGGGGGACTCCCAAATCACCTCATCTCTCATATATATAGGAACCAAGATACACCCATGAATATGTGTAACTTTATATCCATAAATAGAAACATCTTGGGATATGTCATCACATGAAATACATTCTATCGAGACCAACCCCTCATGGATTGAAAACTACCTTAACATAATGATATCTTGGAGTGCATATGTAGCTACTATTCTTGGAAGAAAATATTTATTGTGACTCTCTTCGAAATTAAGATGCATATATAAAAGAAGATTCCTCAATTTTATTTCATCACATTGTTCCTATATTGTGTATTCCTTAGTTTTTTGGATCAAAACGTCCAAAATTTCATTCCCATTTCTAGTAATATAGGAAATATCAAAGTCCAAATGATGAATATATTCAAACAATATAAATAATATGGGATTCAATTCATGATACATAAATATATATTTGACGTCAAAGAGGTCTGTACAGTCCCCAAAGAACTAAACCCTTAGATGGTTTCTCCAGAAGTATAAGGCATAGGAAAAAATGATACCTCGAGGTCGTGCATTGGGTAATTATGATAATTCATCTCAATTTGTGACACAATTTCACAATAACTCCATCCTCTTATATCAGAAATACACAAATCATAATTCATAATGCATCAAAAAACACTATGTATCTTTTTCTTGACCATAATATTATGATATCTATATTGAAGATATTACATTAAGAGGTATTGATCTCATCAAATATGGCTGAAAAAGTCATCATACATTTTGGGAGGATACCTATTATTTTAGTGTGGTCTTATTATAATCCTGGTAATTGTTTAAAAAATAGCATTAGTTCATCCATCTTCATGACAAATGGAACTAGTTCACCCCAAGGTGATTCTCTTGGGAACATGAACCCTTTATCTCTATGATCTTCCAACTACTTCATTAACCCTTCTAATTCGATCAAGGCCAGCCTACAAAAGAATGTTAATATAGGAGTATCTATCGATAAGATCTCTATTGAGATTTATACCTCACAAAATGGGGAATGTTTGGGTAAATTTTTGAAAATAAATCACTTTATTCCCTCAAAATGGTTATTTCCACATGGTTGATACCTTCCTCTGACTAGATCATTTGATCATGGTATCATACTTGAAAGGGTATCAAAAACCACACCATTGAGGGATTTTCAAAAGGATAATATTGTTCTTACATTATTTTATAGGGGAGAATTGAATGGTTCAGAATATGAAATGAGATTTCCATATATTGATAGTTGACATGTGCTCAATATAATGAAAATCATTTAATGCCCAGTATTGCATCGAATTCCACCAAGGGAAGCATCACGATATTCATTGGATGAATCTTCCTGCATACATAAACATGAGAAGATTCCAACACTTGGGTTGCAATGAACCCACTATGAGGTGTTCATATACATATATACATATATATCATGGTTTCTAGGAGTAAATTTTATAGTTCTTGACACCATACATGATTTAATTGGATTCATAGAACTATAATCAAATAAATCATTTTCCATTCATGAGTAAGTAATGTTTGTACCATGTATGCATTCATTTTCATGCTCTACATCAGCAATACTGATGATATAATATTTCCCCTGATCCTTTGGATTTGATGGCTACTAAATTTAATTACACAAAAATACATGTGGTTTGGTGAACTAGATTGCATAGTTCGATTTCTGCCTACAGTTGATGCATCGATCCTTTGGTGGTGCATTAGATGGGTCCCCCATTTTCATGACCATGTTTTTTGACTTCCTCATGTCTTATCGAAGTTCATGGTCTCGATGGCTTTCTCTCTTATAGGTGAAGCATTTATTTGTACCTTTGAGGAATTTTCCATTATTTTCCATTCAATATTTTTGGCATGTGTTTTGTTTAATCCTCTTTTCTCCTATAACATTTGAACCACCATCTTGAAACTGGATTATTCTATTATTATATCTATTACCATGACACCATTATCTGAATTCCATCTATACTTAAATATTGCATTGAAAAAAATATTCTCTGCTCCAAAATTCATCATTAGATAGAGCCTCTCAAATGTGTTATTTTAAACCACTAAACAATTTTTCTATTTTGTTATCATTATAATCAACAAAAACTAAGGAATATCTTGAATTCATGGTTATATTTTTTTACATAATATATGAAATATTACCTTTATTTTTCTTTCTCTATATGAATTCTCTTTACAACTATGTTAGATGTTTTTGAGGGAAATGCATGGTAAGAAATATTTTCATAATGTCTTCCTACTCAATGTCATCCATTTCATCGTTTAGCATGGTGTTAATTATCAATTCCAACGATTTATTAACTTATCTATTTAAAAATTATATAGAAAGAGAAAACATCTCTTTTTTAGAAGAATGGATCACCAACAATTTCATCTCAATTGAGTTAACCCAATATAATATGACACGTGGATCTGGGGTTCTAGCTAGTCGTTGTCATGTACTTGACTCAATGGATAGTTGCTCCTTCTTGGTTGAAGGTGGATTTTCAAAATGATTAAGGATATTATTAATAACCTAAAATATCATGGAATGCATCACAACAAATTATTAAACTCCTCCTCTAATGGTATTGGGGATTTTATTTAAAGGATCATTGTATTGTCCCTCACAAAGGTTTTTGGCTTGTTTTGTTCTGGTTCTAACCATTTTATAGACTATAAATAGAGGGAACAAAACATTAGTCATCAAATGATGAATATTTAACTCTTTTAGGAAATAAATAATAAATGAATATCTTATCATATCCCTATGTTTATCCCATTTCTAAAAATATTTTTTAATATGTTTTTCCTATATATAGTCTTATACATATAGTTTTCAATATTGTTTTATAATAATAATCCCTAAATTAAAAAAACAATATCTGATACCAAATATTGTGTCCCTACATTTTCTTACATGATTGTAACATCATTTTAAATATAAAAACCAAAATTGATTTGCTAGTCAAACATCCAATGACATAGTATATTGGAAAAATTATTCTTGTAGATACGTTCAAGATATTAAAAAAATTAATTAATTCCTTCTTCTTTATCATATTAGTTTCTCTGGAATTCTCCTTAGTATAAGTAGTCACCTTTGGATATACACCAATAATAACAGTGAGAGAAATCCTAGTAAGATGATGAATAAGGGGCATGAATGAATATATTAGAGGGGAGAGTTAACATAATCATAATCATAATTTAAGAATGTTATTATCATCAGCATCATGAGGGAAAGAGTGGATAAATGAATGGATTGTGGAAAATTATAAAAATTAATCATCTTTGTAGTTGAAAAATACAACCTGCAGTTGTGAATAATGGTATCACCATGTTCACACATAACATATGTTTATAATCCTAACATCATAATTGGGAATAAGGATATAATAGTTTTCAGAAAAAATGAACATTATCTCATGAGATATATCATATTATCCAATTCCCTAGATGGATATATAATTTCAAGCCCACTCATCAAATCATAACATTTACATAATCATCCATGCCGCACCGAATGTATTATAGTTGTATAAATAAAATAACACCTGTTAATGAATGGGTTTCATAAGAATTTCATAAAGCATACATTCACGAATAAATATTTAGGATCCAAAATCATTATGGGAAAAAACATGGTTTAGTAATCATCAATCTTGTGTGAAGAAGAAACAATCTCAAGAGGATTCCAAATGTGTTTTGGAAAAAATAGTTCATTTGGAAAAATCATTATACTTTTTATAAAACAATGATAGAAACTTTTATATAATAAAAATGAATAGAGTTGAAAAAAAATGTTATATTTAAGGAAAATATTATTTCTGAAATTTTGCATGAATTAGGTATATCATAAAGAAAAGGAGTTGTGTTTGAGAATCCTCTTATATTTATTACCAATTTATTTTGACACTTTTTCATCTCATAAAAAATAATCATATATTAAATAAAATATTATAAATAATATGGATTATGGTCATTGATAAAACTATTTATCAATTACAATCAGTTTATTATATATAATAATGCCCATTGATGAAATTTAGGTATTTTTAATTATTATTTTTAATGATTTCCTATTTTTTAAAAAGAATTTTATAATTTTTTATAATTAATGGTCAAATATTATTATGAATATAATTATGTGATTATATATATATATATATATATATATTATAATATCTATATATGATGATGGTTATGTGTTTTTACATGGAAATTTCTCTGTAGGTAGTTAATCGATATTTGATGGGACATTTATAAGAACCCCGAAGAGGAAGTTTAAAATATAAATATATATATTAACATGATACATACAGTAGGTTAAAATCATTAATAAAATGATATATTTTTTCATATTTAATTATTTAATGGTTTTTTGGAAGGGTTTTTTGAAACAAATTAATATAAGAGAAGAAAAAATAAAAAAGAAAGGGAAATCAATGGAAATATACATAATCATTAGTGTAACTTCTACTGTATGACAACATAACTCCTTTATCATTAGAGTTGGGTTTATCAAATATTTACCTAAGGAATATATGGTGAATGAGAGGGAAGATTTGGACATATCATTGATTTGGAATTAGTCATAGGATTAGTATTACATGGGGAGGGACATATGTTATTTATAAATGAGAATAGGGGTATTTTTAGAATAATATATTTTATAAAATAATATATCAAAGGTAAAACATGTAATTATGAAATTTTTATGATATACATCACATATTAATATAATATAGTGAGTTGAATTCTTTAAATGCACATTATAATTTATTCTCATTAATATATTATAATGTAATGTGGAAAGAGAGAGAGAATAGATTTTTAAGGAAACAGTTTTGAATTTTGGTTTTGGAAAGTTCATTTTATGATGGTAAATTGTGTTTATAATAATTTAAAAAATAATATTTTAAATAAGAAAAATTCCTAAAATAAAACTCTTGTTATATAAACGATTAGTTCTCTATTACATCATTATTATTTGAATTTATGATAAACCGGTTTTGGGAACAATTGTATTTTTACTAATCGAGAAATTGTTGTATTTCAAAAAAATACCAAAAAACCATTGGACAATGTCTATGTGACGATTCTAAAAATTATTATCATTTAATTTTTTTTAAAAAATAACGTTACTTATTTTATATAAAAATAACTAATTAGTACAATACTAAAAAATATAGTTTAACAAAAATGTTGTTATACTTTCATTGAGTTTCTTAATAATTGTATATATATATAGATATATTTATATAATATTGTTATTTACAAAAATTAATGATGATAAATATATTTTATACAAATATTTATTATTTTAAGGTAAATTTACGGTGAGGTTACTATTAACAATGGCCATGCTACTATTACTTATAGTCACATTACTATCCCAAGATTCACATTACTATTATAAGGGTTACGTTGTGTCCTTAAATAACTCTATACTTCTCAATTAATTATTCTATCAATTCCTCTCAAGGTTTTATATTTCCATTTTTCTAAAATTTTGTCTTGTTTTCTAATAAATTATTTTTTACCACACTGTTGGTAGTGGGGTGGTGATTCTAATATATAGAGGTGATCCTTTATTTTCCCATTTTACCTTTTCTATTTTATATTTTCTCTCCAGTTTTAATTTATTAAATTTAAATTGATTACATTGTGGATTAATGTAACAATATTTACTAAAGAGACAATGTATATGTTGGTTTCAGAATATAATGTATTGTTGTAATTTAATATAATATTATAGACCACATACTTATTTATGGAAAACATAAACTAATAAAAATTGTTTTATTCAACAAGAATCTTATGCTCTATCTCATTCATCTCCTATAAACCTCTTTCGCAAAGCATTCATTCAAGTTAGGTGTACATAGATTGATGCTACCCCTTTTCCATACCTATGATCATATAATCTGTCTGGGTACCAGTGACAGCCTAAACGTGGTGTGAGATAAATCTCAACATTCCACCCCCAACCAAGTTTTTATCATATAGTATTTGAATATAATATATACATGGTGTAGGTATAAATAAATGTAAAGCAACGATAACATAAAAAACATGTACTTGATTTAGTATCAATGGGAATGTAAACACGAAACCCCTTAATGATTTTTAATATTTTATACATAGATAAATAATTTAAAGGTTTCTACATGAACCATGTAGATCATAATTATAATAAAGGAGGATAAAATGTGAAAAAAGGAATCTGTGACATTAGGTTTTGGCCAACTATTAGTAATAACTCATGCAGTCTAGAAAAATTGATTCTGAGTGTAACAAAACTATCATTTACAATGAATTTTATTTAAAATGGGTCTTTCTTAGTCCATGGAGATCATCTATAGAAATCTTGGGCTATAAAGGACAATGATGAACAAGGTGAATCCATATCACAACATTTCAGAACAAATCAAACAGAATTCAAGGAGTTTATCTAATTCATTATATTAATTGGAATAATAGTGAAGGGATCTTATGTAATGTTGTCAAGAACCCACTAATAAGTAATAATGATGTTCCGAGGTGGGTATCCCCCTTGTCATTTGGATCCCAGAATTATAATTTCATCCTCTATCAGTTTAAGGATGTCCATTGGGAATCCAAGTGTGGATCATGTTTGACCACTCCTATAATGATAAAATGATATATATGAAATATAAACCATGTACTTATATTATTATTAAATTAATACAATGTAATACGCATTCCATTTAATAACTCAATTTGTTAATTCAATTACAGATCATCATGATGACATGGTTAATAAAGAACATGAAACCATTTTTAATTCAATTCCTAATTTAACTATGTTATGTGATATCCATAAAAATAGTAATTACATTTAAAAATTTAATCATTAGGGATAAGGACAAGTGTTGTATATACATATAAATTCCATTTTATTATTTTAAATTCCAGTATTAATTTAAAAAAAATTACCTTATTAATGGACATGTTAGAAGCATCCTAACTATGTCGGAGATGTTCCCAATAGAGGTCATCAAATTACAAATAAATCTCCAAGCCTAAATATGTGGCCCTCCATACATTAAATATACTCAAACGGTATACAGTGACATCGTTATGCGAAAAGATTATAATCTTGACAACATTAATCAAGGCATATGAGTTTTAAAACAAATTCTCAGTGAAGCCATCATGAAAAAAACAACTAGAATTTATTAATTAAAATACTTTTATAAAAAAATCATAACCCACACACCTTATTCTCGTATAACTGTCATAATATAGTATAAAACCTTATTTTTTACTAGAGTAGAAGAAAACAACAAATGGATCAATTCCTTAAAAATAGATCATATTTTCCTGTATAAAAAATAATAATTGAGAGATTATTAATATATGAGCTCAGGCTATGGACTTAAGATAATACTGGGTAGAATAATATGATTTGACAAGTTTTTTATTTTGAGTCAAGATGGTGTAGATATTATTTAACCCACGTTATGTTGGCCATGGGGACACCCATGATATAAAAATAAGTTTCATTCCCACTGAAATATAGAAATAATATATGGGTGTTAAAATTTTAATTTTATTGATAAAAATAAATTCTATCTAAATTCACGGTGTTGAATGTTTTTTCCACACAGTTTTCGAACCCATGCATGATCCATGTCTTATATACTTCCCATAAGGGATAATAAAATTATTTTTCATAGTTTCGTATACTATCTACATACCATGGTTTTCAAATAAACTATAAATTGGAAATGTTTATCATGGGTTTGTGACTTTGGGTGCATTGTTAGAGAAAACTATGTTCCTTAATATACTTACTGGAAATCATTACATTGCTTGTAGAAACCTTGTGGATTTGTCTGTACGGTTTCTACTAACTGTGTGTCCCAGTGTTTTCTTCCATTCACAGGGGTTCTCGACTTTTAATAGGCCACATAAACAATTGTTTCATCTATACACCCATTATGTATTCATAATAGATCAAAACAAGGTGATAGAATGAAATGAATGGGTTTTGCACGTCATATAATAACCGGGTACTTACACACAATAAGTTTATTTCATTGTATATCCTATTAAAACCCAATGTATAATAATGATATTATTATTATTATTATATTTCATGATATATAGTAAAAAATATATTGGAATATCGTTTTTTTAATAAATAAATCAATATTAATATAACTATTCTCTTATAAAATAAATCAATTCCATCGATCCATTAACTAGGGTCATAAGTCCTTATTGAAATTTATTGATCATTGACGAATAAATATTTCTTTAAATAAATAAATATAACAAGTCATTGCTTCAAAATAATTATTCATTAAACCTCTTATGAAATTTTCATTTAATATTCATGGATAGAAATAATTTTTTATATTAACTATGTCACAACACTAGAGAAATCGTAATTATTTATTTATTACACATTGAATAATTAAAAAGAAAAAAAATGTTATATTTTCTAACTCAAAAATGAATATTTATTTATTATTAATCTCATATATATTCCAAAATAAAATATATCTTTAAAATTAATTTATCCATTGAAAATAACATGAATAATTAATATTCCATATTCCAAGAATAATATATCATCCTATTATTGTCTTTTAATTGAGTTAAATTAAAAATCAAAATATTATAGTTTGAGGCAATCTAGGATAACTTTTTAGCTGAATTAGTAAAAAATTACTAAAATAAATGATTATATTAAATAAGCACATTAAATAACTCATAGATAAATAATGTAATTTCATAATGAAAAAACATCAAAAAAATTAGTATTATATAATATAATTTTATTACCTCGATATCTCATAATGTTGGATATTTGCTTAAGTTATTAAACAATATTCTATATTTATCTTTTTTAACCATAAATAAAATCATCCAGGAACAACCATGTCCCATGATATAATTATATAGTTCCATTATAATAAGACAGCTTGAGATATCCTCTTCCATTATCTCAGACGGGGATGCTCATTTCTGTAATTATTTAACTAATTTATAATCATGTATGACTCACCCGACATATCTTATAACATAATGGGAATATTTAATCATAGTATATATATATATATATATATATATATATAAAGTCTAAATTTAGTATATAAAATAGTAATAATCTTAGTTTTAATGGTAAATACACATTTCTTCATATTAGAATACCCAATGAAACACCTTTCAAGTAGAATTCATATTAGGGGGTCTGACCATATAGCAATTCTTTTTAGATATTACCATATGAAAACTTATTGAGATGATGTAGAATACATATATTAGACTCTATTATAATATATTCTTGCATTATATGTTCCCTACCAAAAAATGTTTTTTCGACAAAAAGATATATGTTTTTGAATTTATTTCATATCACTTCATGTTTCTTATGATATAACGGAATTTTTATATCATTTAGATGTGAAAATACTATAATGAAATTCTCAAATTAATATTACATGTATGAAAATTCATTATCTCATATGATCTTAATATTATTCTTGTAAATGATTGTATAACAGATCCATTTTCTAAGGAACCATCTCGAACGACTCAAAGAAACAACCATAAGAGTTGTGTGATAACAGAAACATATACCCTAGTGTTTCACTCTTAGGAGACCCTGTCATATTTTTAAATAAGATGGAAAATTCCGAAAATATGTTAAATTATTTTTAGGAAATCAATTCAACATATACAATGAAAAATAATAGTAATCCAAGAAATGGTTTCTTTTATAAATGACATTAGTACACACAATACTTCTCAATGATATATCTTTATTATTGTTTTATTAAATTAATATTAAAAATGTTGATATAAAAATAATTTCCTTTCATTTATTTTATGGAAGTTATGATTTTACAAAATTCCCTTTGAGTTTATAAGTTCAACTGTTATAATTATGTATTTAATGAATAGAGTTTTCAAATATTATATTCATAAAGTTTACATGGTATTTTTTGAGGAAATATTGATATATTATAAAATATATGATTATTACGAAAATTATTTACATCTTTTTTCTCCAAACTCATATGAAAAATATTAATATAAGAAATATAGTTATTGAAAATTTTATCTCTCTTAAAATTACTTTTAATGATATATTATTCCAATGATAGAATATCCACTGGTCTTTTAGAGGAATGAGCAGTCCTAAGAAGTACCACAATAATGAATATAGCTCAGTTACATAGTTTCCTTAGTTTAGTATGTTATTATCAATAATTTTATCTAACCCATTTTGGTTGTTTTATCCCATTTTCAATGTTATCAAATAAATTTGTTAAATATAGTGGGTCAAAGGAATCTGATTTTTTTAGGGAATGGAGATGTGATTTTCCAATTACACATTGTTAACATTACCATGAGGATAAGATGTATTTGTGAGATAGTGTGATTCATTAAAAAAATAATGTGCATACATCCTCATGAAAAATGGTAAAGTTATTTTTATGCATCAATACAATTATTGATCCATTATAGAAATTGATCAAATCATAATATTTTATTGGAAAAATAGTATTTCTATTTAATATACATAGACATACCCATTATGTTTAATTATTTTACATATATATTTAAAAAATTGTTCGATGTATATATTGAAAAATATGTGAAACAACATGAGAAAAATGTATTGACTAAAAATAATCATGGATTATGACTGTAATATAACTGACCACACTAGAAAAATAAATATTTTCCAATGCATTTAATATGATGGATCATGGGAGTACTAACTATAATGTGTATAATAGGTGATCTAATGTTCAGCGATTTAGTTGGATATATAAAAATATTAGCAAAACAGAAACATTATTCACTTTCTAAATTATTTCAAAACCCTATTTAATTGATAATCTAAAAAAATTATAAAATAATGAAAAGGGTCAAAAAATGATGTAAGAATCCAAGAATGATTATATAATTCAGAAATTTATATATAAAGTAAATGTTTTGGTTTTTGTAAATGTACAATATTGTTCATCGTTACCTAAGATAATGTGGTAACTTCTAGAGGAATATTATTGCATTAATTTTTCTATACATCTTAGTATCACTAATATTTATTGGTAGTTGGGAATTGTTATTTTCATAAAGGGTAATGAAATTAAAATATTTATAAAATATGAAACAATATAATAATAATTAATAAATTTATGTAGTAAAGTTTTATATACATGGATTCTCCATTGAAATTATGAAAATATAAATTAGGAATTTTTTTATATAATTAATTGATTTTATATTTATTTAGAAAGAGAGAGTGATGAAAATGATTTGATTATATCAATATGAAAAATCACACAATAATTGTAATTTGTGATATCATGTGTGATTGAATACAAAAATGAAATTACAATTCCAATATTATGGTTGAAATTTGGATAGATAATTATCATTAGTCTTTGTAATATCTCCTTAACAAAAGAAATCTTTTTAATACTTTTTTTTATTTATACAATAAATTAAATAATTGTATCAAAAAAAATTTAAAGCAAGATCATCCAAAATTAAACAGCGGTCATCTGGAACATTGGTTTATATATTTATTTTTATGAATTTATTTGTATTAATATTACCTAGGGTCATGTTCTGAAAAATATAATGATTAAAAGAACAAAACATGAGAGTATCATCCCAAAAATTAAAAAAGAAAATAGAAAAACAATTCACACTCACTACCACTATATTTATATCACTTGAGACAGTAGTTAGTTTCCCCTGCATTATACTTTAGAGAGGTTTAGAGAAATAAATATAAATTCTCAATTAAATAGAGAGTATCCTGGAATAAGTCTCTATAGATAGCATTACTTATTAATCTCATCTAGGATCTATTCTTAAGTGTTGTAGTACCACAAAACAAGACTCATATTTATAGTTTTATTAGAATCAAAATCATAAAAATTACAAAAATTCACCCAATATATGAAGAAATTTCACCAATTAGAGTTACTAGTGAATTTTATGTGGGGATATGAAATAATAAATAATAAATAATTAGAATAAAATCATGTCAACCTGGTTCACAGTGTGACATAGGGTCTGTTGTCATGATTTTTTAGGGACTTTCACCATGTTCCATTTTTCATCTGATAGTTCACCCATCCTTAATTTATGCTTATTAATTTATCATGAATATTCATTTAAAAACCTGAATTGTTGTTTCAACGATTAATTTTCTTAATTTTTCATTTTTCATTTAATTTCAGGCCTTAGACTTTAGCCATGATTTGTCTTAAATTGTGGATAATATTTCCCATTGGGGGTTCCATATCGGTTTGATCATTTAATTCCAAATAGATATTAAAAACATTATGATACAATATGAATAAATCACTAAATAACAGAGACTTATTTATCATTTAATTTTAAATGTATTTATTAAATTTTAAATTTATATACGTGAAATGTTGACATAACCCCCCCCCCCACATTCATATAAACTCATTCTCTTCCCAAATAATTAAATATCCATAAACTTGAAAGGAAAAACAATTTACATATATTTAATTACAATTTCATTAGAATATATTATTTAAATAGGGAACTAACTATTCATGCATCACATAAGAAAAATTCGTTAAGACATCAAAAAAATTCAATCATGTATTTTATGTTTTCTCTTTTTTTATTAATTAATCTTCATTCACTAATTCAAATTTATATATTCATTTTAATTGTTTATACCACATTTAATTTACCTCACATTATTTTTTTCTATCATAATAATTGTGACAGTTTTAAATAAACGTTTTCACATGACTATATTAATAGTTCTTACCAAAGTCATGAAATGCATATACATAATCCACCAGATAGAGAAACAATAGAAAATTATTATGAACTCATCACATAAGGATTGAAATTTTATATGGTTTCTAGGATTGTGGTTAATGATGTGGAAAATTAAAGATCATATTGGAAGTAAATATTTTAACCATGTTGTATTGAAATCAATAAAATGGAAATGAAATATTATACCTTTAAAAATTAAATTCCAAATTTTCCCAAAACTCAATGAATGGTCTTGAATAAATAAAGTATAATGAATGAGGAATCCTCTTGATGTGTTTTAATTTTATTTTTGAATTTTTTTATTATAAATGTCTTACATCCCTCAACCAACTCAAAATGATAAATAACATTATTGAAGCAATAAGGATTTTTTATCCACCATTACACAACCCGTAATATTATAAATTTTTTAAATTTAATTTTATATTTTTGATTATTTTTCAAGAGGCTGTGTGAAAAATTAAAATGAAAAAAATAGTCATATAAATTCTTAAAATCCAATGAAATTACATCTTTTCCAATCTTTTAAAAAAACACATCCCTTAAACTATAGAATTGTCTCCCCCCATAATCATTTTTAATAAATTATAAAAATAAAATTATTAGGGTAACAAAGGAAAATTTGATATTGTAATGAAAATCTTCCCTAATAAGGATAATAATGGATTCTATGGTTTTAAAAGGTTTATTTTTAAATTTATTATCATGAAAGGTTCTCAGAAAAAATGGCACAACCATTTTAAATTTTAATTATATTAATTATTATTTTAAAAAAATGAAAATCATGTTCTGGAAAAAATCACTTACGAGTTCCAGTCCTAAAATTTAATAATTAATGAATGAGAAATTTCTTATATAAGAAAATTTCTACATATTTTGAACATAAAATTGGGATAATCCTTCATAAAATCTAACACCAAAAATTAAATCAATTAAACAAAATATATAAAATATAAGAAATGTAAAATCATTGAAAATTTTATTTTAAAAAATTCCCAATCTCAGGAATCATAATTTGTGTAATATAAATACCCATGACTATCTATACTTATTAATTCTCCCATTATAAAAATTAATATTTTTGGATTACAATTTGAAAAGGTGATATAATTTTAATCAACATAATTATTCATCTCCTCAATTAATGATTTATTAGAAGTGTTAAGAATAAGGAATGAATTCACAATTAAAAGTAATATTTTAAGTATAAATTTATGGGAAAACTAAAAAATTTTATGAAATAAAATGCATAACCCCTTTTGATTATTATCCCTTCAACTTCTCACTATCATATTTATGTTTCAATTAATTTTCTTTAATACATTTTATTTTACCTTATGCCATTATTTTTTACCTATATTTTAGATTAAATATTTAAATTTTAATTACCACATTCAGTACTATATAAAAATATCTAAGGTAGAGATACTTTATATAAAATGGAAAAAATATAAAATATCAATAAAATATATGGTTTCCTCGCCAATGAGATTTTTTTAATGCTATTAGATCATCATTTACTCCTATAAACTCTAGTAACATCATAATAGAAGGATTTTGACATGTATGGACTAATCAATTCTCTTACGTATGTCATTGTTATGTATATGGGGTCTCTTCCATTCTCAAATATAAGTGGTACACTTCATATGGGAATCACTAGATCTACCTCCATCAAGAAAATTCACCCTTGATTTATTAAACATGCAAAGATTGTATCTAGACTATGTACTGTGGATACATCTTTTCAATTTTTGTCATATATATTTTTTTTAATTTCACCATTTTCAATAATCATTTCCCATTACATTATTTATTATTTCTAAACAATAAATTATTATTTTTTAGTTGCAGTGATATCAAATTCTTCCAACAAATGAATCATTTTCTATTCTATCTCATCATCTTATACATCACAATTATTCATTACATGATATATGTTCAATCTAACCTAATAATTTGTTAATCCAAATCTATTCACTACTCTAGACATCAATCAATTCCATTCCATTTTTCAAGAATGTTCTACGTAGAATAATGGGTTCAATATCTTCATCCATGTATAGAATGACAAATTATAATGTAAAATAAAACTCGTCTTCCTCCA